>CM053037.1:16058925-16658925 GCA_028564925.1 Lithobates sylvaticus | reverse complement strand
GGCTTTAAATAGTTTAATGTTGTTAATGTTTATTTTTTGTTATTTTTTTTAAATAGTTTGTTACCCCAACACTTCATATTCCTCATATGTGCCTGCTGTACTATATACTTGTATGGGAAAGTCTCCTGTTCTCGTTGTATCGCTTCCTTTATGTGAAATCCCTGGTGTTCCGGCCAGTCCCTCTGCTTTCCTATTCAAAACTGACCACACTAAGCAGGAGAGCACACCGTGGTAATTTCTCTAGCTATGCTGGGAACTTAGCCTGCTCTCCTTCAATGATCAGACTTATCCTGACATGCCTCCAGCTGCACAGCCAGTCACTGGGAAGCTCAGTGTGCTGCTGCTGCTTCTCCTCCCCCCAGCTCTTATGCAGCTAACAGAAGGAATGTGATCATTTATTAAAAAAAAAAAAAAATAAAAAAAAATAAATAAAAATGGTGAAAATAGGTATTAATAATGTATTTTTATACAATATCTATACAAATATCTTTTGCCTTTCATTTCTATTTAAAACTAAATGGGTTGTTTTACAAGGTGATCATTTACAATCACTTTAATATGGCCAGAAAAACAATGCATTATTAGCAGCAAGGGCATTTTGGTGCCCCCTTGTGGTTAGTGAGGATACAACAGTGCACTCAACAGGTTTTATATTCACCTGATGTCAAAACGGAGCAGCAAAGCAATGAAGATCCCTGGAAAGATAAAACAGAATACATAGTAAAAATAAAAAATAAATAAAAAATGCTGCAAATATTTATTGATCAGGGTGTATAGTGTCCAACTGGTTAGAAACATACATTTTGGATTTCGGAGCTTAACAGCTTCCGGACCGCCCCACATACTTTTCTTGCAGCAGGGTGGCCTGTTACCGCAAAGCAACATACAGGTACGTCGCAGCTTCTTCTGGGTCTGGGGCGTGCGTGCCACCAGCCACCCGCTCCCGCTGTGATTGGACACAGCAGGGGCCAATCAGCAGGTCCGGCGGACTCGATGTTAGTCAGCACTCAGCTATCTCCCCCTAGAGGCAGAACGGCGGTTGTAAACAAGGCAGATCGGCCGTTCTCTCAGAGGGGAAAATTGAGACCTTGTGTTTCTGCTAAGCAGGAACACAAGCTCTCTCTCTTCCCCCAGTCAAAGCACCTCCCCCCAGTTAGCCAGCACTCCCTAGGAGCACATTTAACCCTTTTATCACCCAAGTTTAACCCCTTCCCTGTCAGCGTCATTAGTACAGTGCATTTTTTTTTTTTAGCACTGGTCCCTGTATTGGGTGTCACTGGTCCCCAAAAAGTGTCACTTAGTGTCAGATTTGTCTGCCGCAATGTCGCAGTCCCGCTAAAAAATGATGATCGCCGCCATTACTAGTAAACATTAAATAAAAATTACATAAAATATATCCCATAGTTTGTAGACGCTATAAAAAAAAAACTTTTGCGCAAACCAATC
The DNA here is from genome assembly GCA_028564925.1 of Lithobates sylvaticus. Classification (NCBI taxonomy): domain Eukaryota; kingdom Metazoa; phylum Chordata; class Amphibia; order Anura; family Ranidae; genus Lithobates; species Lithobates sylvaticus. The sequence continues at coordinate 16,657,479 of CM053037.1, read as the reverse complement.
AATATATGCTTATTGGGATTTTTATTTTTTTTAACCATAAATATGTAGCAGAATATACATTGGCCTAAACTGATGAAGAAATTACATTGGATATGTTTTATAGCAGAAAGTAAACATTTTTTGTCACTTTTTTTGGGTTATAGTGTAAAAAAAAAAATAAACAAAAACTGCGGAGGTAATCAAGTACTACCAAAAGAAAGCCATTTTTGTGGAAAAAAAAAAAATCTATTTTATCCCGGTCAGGAAGGGGCATGAAAACTTCTGGGGCTGAAGTGGTTAAAGCCATACAAGAGCCTTACCTGGAATGACGATGTCACCGAGTCCCAACATGGCAAAATTATTGGCTGCAAGTCCCCTTTCCAACAGGTCCTGAGGAAAGACCACTGAGGGGAAAACAAGGAGGGAAACAAATATGGGGCAGATAAAGGCAAAGTTAGAACGGTAAAGCTGACCTGAAATTAAAAAAAAAAAAAAAAAAAAAAATAAAAAAAACAAGAAGAAGGAAGAAGGAATTAAAAAGGCAGCCATTTCCTGCAGGCATGGCACAGGAGACAGCCAGAGACTGCAGGCATGGCACAGGAGACAGCCAGAGACTGCAGGCATGGCACAGGAGACAGCCAGAGACTGCAGGCATGGCACAGGAGACAGCCAGAGACTGCTGGCATCGTGCAGCAAGGAAACAACGCTTGTGGGCTGTTAGGATGGGCGGGCCTGCACCTAGCGATTCCAATGGGAGGAGGAGACGGGGAAGGCCATGTCCATAGGGTAGGAGGTGGTGGCCCGCTCCCAAGCAACGGCACTTCCGTATCGGTTTCCTGTATTGGAGCATTTTTGTGAGTACCGATACTCTCGAAAATGGCTAGTATCTGCGTAATATATATGTGTGTGTATATATATATATATATATATATATATATATATATATATATATATATATATATATATAATATAAATAGGAGTGCCTGTGACAGTTCCCTTAGTTTTATTAACCCCATGCCTTACCAGGAGGTCGCAGCGTTAACCCAGTGAAGCCAGGTTTGTATTTAAAGTGACTCTAAAGTGTATTTTTTTTTTTAATAAAAACAAACATGTTATACTTACCTGCTCTGTGCAGTGGTTTTGCACATAGCAGCCCCGATCCTCCTCTTCTCGGGTCCCTCTTCTGCTCTCCTGGCCCCTCCCTCCTGGCGAGTGCCCCCACAGCAAGCAGATTACAATTGGGGGCACCCGAGCAAAGCCGTAGCTCCCTCTGTCCATTCAAACTCTGAGCCACGACCTGGCCCCTCCCCTTTCTTTCCTCATTGGCTGACTGACTTTGAATGATTGCAGCGGGAGCCAATGTTTTGCCGCTGCTGTGTCTCGGTCAGGAGGGAGAGTCCCGGGAAGCACTTGTGGACAGAAGGCTTTTCATCTTAATGCATAGAATGTATTAAGATAAAAAAAAAAAAAAAAAAAAAACTTCTGACTTTTCAACCACTATAAATACTGAGAGAATTACAGGAAGGGCAGATCCCGACACTTATCACTTGGTCATGTAAATCGTCCGAAGAAAAATGGCGGAGTCGTTTAAAGAGATGTGTGAATTAGGAGTAGGATAAAAACCAATGGACCCGTCTAAGAAAGCAAAGGATGGGATTATGGTGGAGGGAGAGGAACAAGGAGGAGAGTGAAAATGGAAGGATACCCGTTCTTCGAATTCTAAGAAACATGGATAATTGCCATTAGATGCTTACACTTTATTGGTGCTTCGAAGGATTTAGCCACAGTTACCATGACATTGGTCCCAAATACCTAAAATAAAAACAGCAAATTAGGATTCTATTTCAGACCATTACCAACCTCCATATTGTAGAACTGGCCCCTCACTGGACTCACCCAGAAGACATCGTAGATAAAGAGCCCCCCCAGCAGAATGCAGCCAGTGCTGACATTGTTTAGGTGAAGCAGCTCCACTCCATTGAGGGCGAACGCCAAACCAAAAAGGTTATTGGCAATCCAGTGCTGGAAAGATAAGGCAACACACAGTCAGAGGTCAAAACCAGAAAATCAGGTGATATATTATTAGTCATGTAAGTAATAAATATTTTATTAGCCGTCTTTCTGAAAAAAATAAAAATAAAAAAAAGCCCGACTATAGAGATGAATAGTTGGAGGTCCCCTTCCGCTGCTAGTTCTCAAATAAAATATATAAAATATAATAAATAATAATTAAAAATAATCCCATCTTTCTACCATTTGACTCATTTGTAGGTTTTATTCAACAGCAGAAAAAACAGCTTCGGTTTCTGTGCTTTTCCTTAATTCAAGCCACTTTTTTCACTCTAACCCTTCCTATTCCTCACATTCTCCATTTTGACATCTTATTACTATGGAAACTTTAAGTCCTAAATGTAAAAAAACTAAAATAAACAAACAAAAAAAAAAAGGTATAAAAGCATGGATTGCTTTAAAAGCGGAAGTAAACCCATCCATAAAACAAATTACCTTTCCGGCACGTGCCAGAAATGTAACACTCCCATTGGTTGTGCCCTCAAACTGTCAAACCATCCAATGGCTGGTGTCATAACTGATCAGGTGTGGAGGATTAAAACAGAGGCCAAGATGGCAGCTTCCTTGGCTGAAAACTATAGGAGGGTTTACTTCCACTTTAACATGACCGGGAGCCAGGTCTTACCTTCTTCAGGAGATACCAGACACCAACCACACCGCTGATGATGAGACACGCCAGATCCCGGGTATCAAATTCATAATTCAATATGTCTGCAAAACACAGAGGAAAAGAAGTAAAAAAAAAAAAAAAAAGCCAACTATAAGGAAATACCTTTAAAAGAGAAGCTCACAAATCCACTGCATATTGCCCTGAACACACCATTCCCACCGTGAAACATGGTGGTGGCAGCATCATGTTGTGGGGATGCTTTTCTTCAGCAGGGAAGCTGGTCAGAGTTGATGGGAAGATGGATGGAGACAAATACAGGGCAATCTTAGAAGAAAACCTGTTAGTCTGCAAAGGACTTGAGACTGGGGCGGAGGTTCACCTTCCAGCAAAACAATGACCCTAAACATACAGCCAGAGCTACAATGGAATGGTTTAGATCAGGGATATGCAATTAGCGGACCTCCAGCTGTTGCATGAAAAGTCCCATCATGCCTCTGGGTGTAATGTTTGTGGCTGTCAGAGTCTTGCTATGCCTCATGTAGTTCTGCAACAGCTTAAGGTCCACTAATTGCATATCACTGGTTTAGATCAAAGCATATTCACGTGTTAGAATGGACCAGTCACAGTCCAGACCTAAATCCAATTGAGAATCTGTGGCAAGACTTGAAAATTGCTGTTCACAGACGCTCTCCATCCAATCTGACAGAGCTTGAGATATTTTGCAAAGAAGAATGGGAAAATATGTCCCTCTCTAGATGTGCAAAGCTGGTAGAGACATCCCCAAAAATACTTGTAGCTGTAATAGCAGTGAAAGGTGGTTCTACAAAGTGGGGCGCTATACAAATGCCCCCCACACTTTTCACATATTTGTAAAAATATTTTGAAAACCCATTTATCATTTCCCTTCCACTTCACAATTATGTGCCACTTTGTGTTGGTCTATCACAGAAAATCTCAATAAAATACATTTACGTTTTTAGTTGTAACATGACAAAATGTACAAAATGTCAATGGGTATGAATACTTTTTCAAGGCACTGTGAACATCCCTTGTAATAGGAATAGGGCATGACAGGTCCTGTTTATGGGGAGATCTTGGGTCTATAAGTCTGCACATCTCTCCTCTAGGCTGGAAAGCATGAGAGGAGAAAATAAATAAATAAATAAAAAAAAACACGATCTGAGGTTTCCCAGAAAAAAAAAAAAAAAAGGCAGCGTTTACATCTGCCGGTGCTGGAAGTGACATCATAACATTGCTTGCGGCCTCCAAGGGTCATAGAGCTGGCCAGGGACCAATCTGGTAAATAGTCAGCTCTATGGTAAATGGTTGTTGCCAGCCCATTCATTCTCCGGCTCCTGGATAACACAGGAGAGACCGGAGAAGCAACGGAGGGAGGTGGGTGGCTATTGGTGGGTTGGCGTCCCCTCCAGCCACCTCCTGAAAAAGCAATCAAGCGGCTGAACAACCGTTTTGATTACTTCTACATTGCAGTGAATCGCCGGCTGAAAGAAAATGTTATCTGAAAGATGCCTGCAGCTGCATCCAGATATCTCCACTTCAACCCAAGGACATCATATATGACGCCCACCTAAGGTTAAGTGGTTAAACACAAAATAACAAAAAGGGAACTAACAATCAATGAATATGACTGACTGGAAAAAACTTTTATGGATAGTTATTTAATATATTGAAAAAAAAATAATTGTAAATTTAATAGCAAACCAAATACATGAACCAGGTTAGGCAATCTGATAGAAAGTGATTGGAGTCTTTAAAGTGGTTGTAAACCCTTACAAAGCACTTTGGCCTACAGGTAAGCCTAAAATTAAGGCTTACCTGTAGGTCCAATAAATATCTCCTAAACCTACATGGTTTAAGAGATATTTAGAAAAGAAAAAGAAAAGACAGCGGCGTGCAGGCGCACTGCGCATGCCGGGTTCACGGCGATATGCGGCTTTCCAGCGCATGCGCGGGAGTGACGTCATCGCCGCTCCAGCGAATGACATCGCTGGAGTGGCGAGACCCGGAAGTCACTCCAGGTTTGATGGCGATGCAGAAGATCGTGGATGAGGACCGCTTCGGGGGCTTTGTTCTCAGGCAAGTCATTCATAATGAGCTAGTATGCTATGCATACTAGCTCATTATGTCTTTGCCTTGCAGGGTGTCTTTTTTTTTTTTTTTTAAAGAGGCTTTACTTCCTCTTTAACTCGTTCAATCTGTTTTTTATGGCCAGTGGTTAATGGAAAATTCATTAGATTTAATGGAAAATTAAACAGACTGAATAATTGGATTACTACATGTATGGGCAGAATTAGAGTGAGCAGTGATGGGGCTTCATTGGTTAGGAGGTGGAGGCCTCGGGTACAGCCTGGGCACGGTACATGGTGATTCTGGTCCCAGGTACTCGCAGGCCTCACAAGGTACAACACGTCAGCACTAATATTAGTTAGGCATTCAGTGGAGTCAGATTCACTTTATGTGTTCAAGTGCTGGAGACCTGTAGGCCCAGCCTCAGGGCATTATCCGCGATCATGTGCACAGATCTTGGCGTTTAGATTAGGAGAGGGAGAGAGAAGATTATCCAGTCGGTGCACATCTCACCTTCCTTGCTCTCCCCGGTGCCCTGAGTGAAGAGCAGTTGATACTGTTTGGTGGGAAAGTTTTCTGGGAAGATCCTGTTCATGAAAGGGCTGTAAAAGGAAAGACGGAGACAATCAGTTGCCTGTTACAGAGAATGCCGAGTGTGTTTTAGATAGATATGAAAAAGAAATCAGCTTGCTGTATAGATTTAAAAAAAAAAATCTAATCTCCATCTGCGATTTGTATAGATAGTGTATGTACCACAAGGAGAGGCACACAGTATCTCACAAAAGTGAGTACACCCCTCACATTTCTGTAAATATTTTCTTCTATCTTTTCATGTGACCACACTGAAGAAATGACACTTGTCTACAATGTAAAGTAGTGAGTGTACAGCTTGTATAACAGTGTAAATTTGCTGTCCCCTCAAAATAACTCAACACACAGCCATTAATGTCTAAACCGCTGGCAACAAAAGTGAGTACACCCTTAAGTGAAAATGTCCAAATTGGGCCCAATTATCCATTTTCCCTCCCCGGTGTCATGTGACTCGTTAGCGTTACAAGGTCTCAGGTGTGAATGGGGAGCAAGTGTGTTCAATTTGGTGTTATCGCTCTCACTCTCTCATACTGGTCACTGGAAGTTTAACATGGCACCTCATGGCAAAGAACTCTCTGAGGATCTGAAAAAAAAATTGTTGCTCTACATAAAGATGGTCTAGGCTATAAGAAGATTGCCAAGACCCTGAAACTGAGTTGCAGCACGGCGGCCAAGACCATACAGCGGTATAACAGGACAGGTTCCACTCAGAACTTTTGTTGCCAGCGGTTTAGACATTAATGGCTGTGTGTCGAGTTATTTTGAGGGGACAGCAAATTTACACTGTTATACAAGCTGTACACTCACTACTTTATATTGTAGACAAGTGTCATTTCTTCAGTGTTGTCATATGAAAAGATAGAAGAAAATATTTACAGAAATGTGAGGGGTGTACTCACTTTTGTGAGATACTGTGTGTGCTCATTACATACTCCTGCTCTGGTTACCACTTTTCTGCTCTCTCCAAGATTGCCAACTCACTGAAAACAATGAACTGCCCACGAGGCCAAGGTCATAATTACTATGTAGGGTCAGGCATGCTTCCTCACCTGATTGTGTGTGCCAGGGCCAAGACTCCCAGGATGAAGAAATACATTGACAGAAGAAGATTTATATACTCCTGTGAGAAGATCTGTGGAGGGAAAGAGTTTTAGAAGACATGATAGATAGATAGATAGATAGATGGATATCTTTCTATCTTTTATACAGACAGTTGGTAACCTGGTGTGTTTCCATCGAACCAACAAAACACATCCAGAAAATATTTTATTGCTCTTTAAAGTGGAATATTATTCAGAAAGTTAAGTCCTGCTTGATGATTTCAGGCTGGCCCCCTATAGCTATGTAAAACATTAAGTGCCTACACTGTTTAACCACTTCAATACCGGCACTTATACCCCCTTCCTGCCCAGACCAGTTTTCAGCGCTGTCGCACTTTGAATGACAATTGCGTGGTCATGCTACACTGTACCCAAATGAAATTTTTATCATTTTGTTCCCACAAATAGAGATTTCTTTTGGTGGTATTTGATCACTGCTGGGGTTTTTTTTTTTTTTTTTTTATTTGTTGTGCAAAAAATAAGACCGAAATTTTTTTTTTTTTTTTCGTAAATAACGTTTTCTCCTTCAATGACAGGCACTGATGAGGTGTCACTGATGGGTGGTACTGATCTGGCAAGCATTGGCCGGCACCCTTTGTGGGCACTGATTGGCATATATTGGGCACACAGTGGCATCCCTGGTGGCCACGGGGGACATACCTAACCATGTTGGGGGCTACCCTGGTGGTCCAGTGAGGGCATCCACGGGGAAGCTGCACTGATAAACAATCAGCGCAGACACCCCCTGTCAAGAGAGCCGCTCTCCCGATTGGCTCTCCTCTACTCAGGTCTGTCAGACACAAGTGAGGAAAAGCCGATAAACTGCTCTCCTCTTGTTTACATCGTGATCAGCCGTGATTGGACACGGCTGATCACGTGGTAAAGAGCCTCCATCAGAGGCTCTTTTCTGAGATCGGTGCATCAGACCGACACACCACCGATCGCCGTGATGCACAACCCAGCAGTCATCCTGCTGGACGTCATATGATGCCCAGTGAGGATAACTGAACCATCGCCCAGCCTATAGCAGAATGACGGCTGGGAAATGGTTAAAATCCAGTAATACGCTGTCCCACCCTGCTCTGCACATGCTCAGTTGCTCTCCCTTTTTTTGGCCCTGTTTAAATTTGTAGAAGCCGATTTGCTGAAAGCCTAAAAGATTTACTGCTGCTCAGGGGCTCTGGGCTTTCACAAAATGGCAGTCTCCAGCGAGAAGAAACAGGAGAAATGCTGGAGGGAATTTACAGCACACCAATTTTGGGATCATAATTATTAATGTGGAATGTATGTTCCTTGCTAAAGAACATAATTTTTATTTTTTTTAATTTATGGGTAAAGTTTAATTTTAAGAAGCAAAACCGTACGGCAAAATTTCAGGCAACCCTGTCTTTTAGCAAGCCAATTGCAATTAGATTAGTAATAGAGCTGAAGACCAGAAATTACATAAAAAAGGACTCCTGCATACGGGGGTAAAAAAACGCTGCCTTTTTTTTTTACTGATTTGAAATGAGATGCATTGTTGTCTAAGGAGAAGTACAGGGAAAGATCGTTTGGCTGTACTTCTCCTGTGGATCACAAGAGTACAGCGTGTTCTGCACTCCTGTGACCTGTTTTCAGCAGGCAGCGGGCTGAAGCCTGCTGTTGGCTGATGTCACAGAGCCACTCACCTTAAAAAAGATGTAAAGCCCAAAAAGGGTACAACTGGCGATGATGGGAAAGCGGGCCGCATCCCGGCTGGTAATCGTCTCCGGCATGTCAGAGGCATTCTGGGGACAAACAACAGAGTTATAGAGGAGAACTAATAATATATTGCTGTATGTGTGAGGTATTGGGAAATGGACAGAGAGGAGAAGAAGATCATAGAGGGAATGGACCGAGAGGAGAAGAAGATCATAGAGGGAATGGACCGAGAGGAGAAGAAGATCATAGAGGGAATGGACCGAGAGGAGAAGAAGATCATAGAGGGAATGGGCCGAGAGGAGAAGAAGATCATAGAGGGAATGGGCAGAGAGGAGAAGAAGATCATAGAGGGAATGGGCAGAGAGGAGAAGAAGATCATAGAGGGAATGGGCAGAGAGGAGAAGAAGATCATAGAGGGAATGGGCAGAGAGGAGAAGAAGATCATAGAGGGAATGGGCAGAGAGGAGAAGAAGATCATAGAGGGAATGGGCAGAGAGGAGAAGAAGATCATAGAGGGAATGGGCAGAGAGGAGAAGAAGATCATAGAGGGAATGGGCAGAGAGGAGAAGAAGATCATAGAGGGAATGGGCAGAGAGGAGAAGAAGATCATAGAGGGAATGGGCAGAGAGGAGAAGAAGATCATAGAGGGAATGGGCAGAGAGGAGAAGAAGATCATAGAGGGAATGGGCAGAGAGGAGAAGAAGATCATAGAGGGAATGGGCAGAGAGGAGAAGAAGATCATAGAGGGAATGGGCAGAGAGGAGAAGAAGATCATAGAGGGAATGGGCAGAGAGGAGAAGAAGATCATAGAGGGAATGGGCAGAGAGGAGAAGAAGATCATAGAGGGAATGGGCAGAGAGGAGAAGAAGATCATAGAGGGAATGGGCAGAGAGGAGAAGAAGATCATAGAGGGAATGGGCAGAGAGGAGAAGGAGATCATAGAGGGAATGGACAGAGAGGAGAGGACCATAGAGGAAAGGACAGAGAGGAGGAGAAGATCATAGGAGGGAACGGACAGAGAGGAGAAGAAGATCATAGGAGGGAACGGACAGAGAGGAGGAGAAGATCATAGGAGGGAACGGACAGAGAGGAGGAGAAGATCATAGGAGGGAACGGACAGAGAGGAGGAGAAGATCATAGGAGGGAACGGACAGAGAGGAGGAGAAGATCATAGGAGGGAACGGACAGAGAGGAGGAGAAGATCATAGGAGGGAACGGACAGAGAGGAGGAGAAGATCATAGGAGGGAACGGACAGAGAGGAGGAGAAGATCATAGGAGGGAACGGACAGAGAGGAGGAGAAGATCATAGGAGGGAACGGACAGAGAGGAGGAGAAGATCATAGGAGGGAACGGACAGAGAGGAGGAGAAGATCATAGGAGGGAACGGACAGAGAGGAGGAGAAGATCATAGGAGGGAACGGACAGAGAGGAGGAGAAGATCATAGGAGGGAACGGACAGAGAGGAGAAGAAGATCATAGGAGGGAACGGACAGAGAGGAGAAGAAGATCATAGGAGGGAACGGACAGAGAGGAGAAGAAGATCATAGGAGGGAACGGACAGAGAGGAGAAGAAGATCATAGGAGGGAACGGACAGAGAGGAGAAGAAGATCATAGGAGGGAACGGACAGAGAGGAGAAGAAGATCATAGGAGGGAACGGACAGAGAGGAGAAGAAGATCATAGGAGGGAACGGACAGAGAGGAGAAGAAGATCATAGGAGGGAACGGACAGAGAGGAGAAGAAGATCATAGGAGGGAACGGACAGAGAGGAGAAGAAGATCATAGGAGGGAACGGACAGAGAGGAGAAGAAGATCATAGGAGGGAACGGACAGAGAGGAGAAGAAGATCATAGGAGGGAACGGACAGAGAGGAGAAGAAGATCATAGGAGGGAACGGACAGAGAGGAGAAGAAGATCATAGGAGGGAACGGACAGAGAGGAGAAGAAGATCATAGGAGGGAACGGACAGAGAGGAGAAGAAGATCATAGGAGGGAACGGACAGAGAGGAGAAGAAGATCATAGGAGGGAACGGACAGAGAGGAGAAGAAGATCATAGGAGGGAACGGACAGAGAGGAGAAGAAGATCATAGGAGGGACAGAGAGAAGAAGATCATAGGAGGGAACGGACAGAGAGGAGAAGAAGATCATAGGAGGGAACGGACAGAGAGGAGAAGAAGATCATAGGAGGGAACGGACAGAGAGGAGAAGAAGATCATAGGAGGGAACGGACAGAGAGGAGAAGAAGATCATAGGAGGGAACGGACAGAGAGGAGAAGAAGATCATAGGAGGGAACGGACAGAGAGGAGAAGAAGATCATAGGAGGGAACGGACAGAGAGGAGGAGAAGATCATAGGAGGGAACGGACAGAGAGGAGGAGAAGATCATAGGAGGGAACGGACAGAGAGGAGGAGAAGATCATAGGAGGGAACGGACAGAGAGGAGGAGAAGATCATAGGAGGGAACGGACAGAGAGGAGGAGAAGATCATAGGAGGGAACGGACAGAGAGGAGGAGAAGATCATAGGAGGGAACGGACAGAGAGGAGGAGAAGATCATAGGAGGGAACGGACAGAGAGGAGGAGAAGATCATAGGAGGGAACGGACAGAGAGGAGGAGAAGATCATAGGAGGGAACGGACAGAGAGGAGGAGAAGATCATAGGAGGGAACGGACAGAGAGGAGGAGAAGATCATAGGAGGGAACGGACAGAGAGGAGGAGAAGATCATAGGAGGGAACGGACAGAGAGGAGGAGAAGATCATAGGAGGGAACGGACAGAGAGGAGGAGAAGATCATAGGAGGGAACGGACAGAGAGGAGGAGAAGATCATAGGAGGGAACGGACAGAGAGGAGGAGAAGATCATAGGAGGGAACGGACAGAGAGGAGAAGAAGATCATAGGAGGGAACGGACAGAGAGGAGAAGAAGATCATAGGAGGGAACGGACAGAGAGGAGAAGAAGATCATAGGAGGGAACGGACAGAGAGGAGAAGAAGATCATAGGAGGGAACGGACAGAGAGGAGAAGAAGATCATAGGAGGGAACGGACAGAGAGGAGAAGAAGATCATAGGAGGGAACGGACAGAGAGGAGAAGAAGATCATAGGAGGGAACGGACAGAGAGGAGAAGAAGATCATAGGAGGGAACGGACAGAGAGGAGAAGAAGATCATAGGAGGGAACGGACAGAGAGGAGAAGAAGATCATAGGAGGGAACGGACAGAGAGGAGAAGAAGATCATAGGAGGGAACGGACAGAGAGGAGAAGAAGATCATAGGAGGGAACGGACAGAGAGGAGAAGAAGATCATAGGAGGGAACGGACAGAGAGGAGAAGAAGATCATAGGAGGGAACGGACAGAGAGGAGAAGAAGATCATAGGAGGGAACGGACAGAGAGGAGAAGAAGATCATAGGAGGGAACGGACAGAGAGGAGAAGAAGATCATAGGAGGGAACGGACAGAGAGGAGAAGAAGATCATAGGAGGGAACGGACAGAGAGGAGAAGAAGATCATAGGAGGGAACGGACAGAGAGGAGAAGAAGATCATAGGAGGGAACGGACAGAGAGGAGAAGAAGATCATAGGAGGGAACGGACAGAGAGGAGAAGAAGATCATAGGAGGGAACGGACAGAGAGGAGAAGAAGATCATAGGAGGGAACGGACAGAGAGGAGAAGAAGATCATAGGAGGGAACGGACAGAGAGGAGAAGAAGATCATAGGAGGGAACGGACAGAGAGGAGAAGAAGATCATAGGAGGGAACGGACAGAGAGGAGAAGAAGATCATAGGAGGGAACGGACAGAGAGGAGAAGAAGATCATAGGAGGGAACGGACAGAGAGGAGAAGAAGATCATAGGAGGGAACGGACAGAGAGGAGAAGAAGATCATAGGAGGGAACGGACAGAGAGGAGAAGAAGATCATAGGAGGGAACGGACAGAGAGGAGAAGAAGATCATAGGAGGGAACGGACAGAGAGGAGAAGAAGATCATAGGAGGGAACGGACAGAGAGGAGAAGAAGATCATAGGAGGGAACGGACAGAGAGGAGAAGAAGATCATAGGAGGGAACGGACAGAGAGGAGAAGAAGATCATAGGAGGGAACGGACAGAGAGGAGAAGAAGATCATAGGAGGGAACGGACAGAGAGGAGAAGAAGATCATAGGAGGGAACGGACAGAGAGGAGAAGAAGATCATAGGAGGGAACGGACAGAGAGGAGAAGAAGATCATAGGAGGGAACGGACAGAGAGGAGAAGAAGATCATAGGAGGGAACGGACAGAGAGGAGAAGAAGATCATAGGAGGGAACGGACAGAGAGGAGAAGAAGATCATAGGAGGGAACGGACAGAGAGGAGGAGAAGATCATAGAGGGAATGGACAGAGAGGAGAAGAAGATCATAGAGGGAATGGACAGAGAGGAGGAGAAGATCATAGAGGGAATGGACAGAGAGGAGGAGAAGATCATAGAGGGAATGGACAGAGAGGAGGAGAAGATCATAGAGGGAATGGACAGAGAGGAGGAGAAGATCATAGAGGGAATGGACAGAGAGGAGGAGAAGATCATAGAGGGAATGGACAGAGAGGAGGAGGAGATCATAGAGGGAATGGACAGAGAGGAGGAGAAGATCATAGAGGGAATGGACAGAGAGGAGGAGGAGATCATAGAGGGACTGGACAGAGAGGAGGAGATCATAGAGGAAAGGACAGAGGTCAGATAAGAGCCCTTCTCTCTCACCTTCCCCCGGGCACAGGTGACACTCCTCATGGCCCCGAAGAAGATGGGGAGCAGAGCCATCCCCAGCAGGCTGCCATAGGCCAGAGCGGTGCCCTCCGGAGAGCTGAGCAGCTTGGCCGTGCCGTTCCCGGGCACCTCGGTGCTGTCATTGTTTAGGGCGGAGGGTTCCAGCTCCGCCATGTCCGTGTCCTGGATGTGTTGATCACGGTTCGCCGGTGTAAGGACACGTTACCAATAGATACCGGAACTGACGTCAGATGTGCGCGACTGGCTCCGCTCCGCTCTCTTCCCTGGCAACTGGCTCCGGCGTCACTAGGGGGCGGGGCAGGGTCCTTAGCAACAGGAAGCTGAACGGGTACCAGGCAGCGGTCAGAGCACATAACACCGTGTACATGGGAGAGCTAGACCCCGCCCCCTCCCCATCACTACATCTCCTCTCCTTATCACTCCGAGCATTCCACCCTTCATCCTCCTCCTCATCATCACTCCAGACTCTCCACCCTTCATCCTCCTCCTCATCATCACTCCAGACTCTCCATACTTCCTCCTCCTCATCACTCCAGACTCTCCATCCTTCCTCCTCCTCATCACTCCAGACTCTCCATCCTTCCTCCTCCTCATCATCACCACTCCAGACTCTCCATCCTTCCTCCTCATCACCACTCCAGACTCTCCATCCTCCTCCTCCTCATCATCACCACTCCAGACTCTCCATCCTTCCTCCTCATCATCATCACCACTCCAGACTCTCCATCCTTCCTCCTCATCATCATCATCACTCCAGACTCTCCATCCTTCCTCCTCATCATCATCATCACTCCAGACTCTCCATCCTTCCTCCTCCTCCTCATCATCACTCCAGACTCTCCATCCTCCTCCTCCTCATCATCACCACTCCAGACTCTCCATCCTTCCTCCTCATCATCATCATCATCATCACTCCAGACTCTCCATCCTTCCTCCTCCTCCTCATCATCACTCCAGACTCTCCATCCTCCTCCTCCTCATCATCACCACTCCAGACTCTCCATCCTTCCTCCTCATCCTCATCATCACTCCAGACTCTCCATCCTTCCTCCTCATCATCATCATCACTCCAGACTCTCCATCCTTCCTCCTCCTCCTCATCATCACTCCAGACTCTCCATCCTTCCTCCTCCTCATCACTCCAGACTCTCCATTCTTCATCCTCCTCCTCATCATCACTCCAGACTCTCCATCCTTCCTCCTCCTCATCATCATCATCATCACTCCAGGCTCCCCATCCCTCATCACTCCAGGTTCTCCATCTCCTCCTTCTCACCACTCCGGCTCCAGGTTCTCCACCTCTGCCCCCTAATCGCTCTGTATTCACCATCTCTTCCTACCTCATTCACTGGGCTCTAACCCCCCCCCCCCATCACTCCAGGCTCCCCATCCCCCTCATCACTCCAGGTTCTCCAACTCTTCCCCCCACATCACTCCAGGCTCCCCATCCCCCCACATCACTCCAGGCTCCCCATCCCCCTCATCACTCCAGGTTCTCCAACTTTTCCCCCCACATCACTTCAGGCTCCTCATCCCCCCACATCACTCCAGGCTCCCCATCCCCCCACATCACTTCAGGCTCCTCATCCCCCCACATCACTCCAGGCTCCCCATCCCCCCACATCACTTCAGGCTCCTCATCCCCCCACATCACTCCAGGCTCCCCATCCCCCCACATCACTTCAGGCTCCTCATCCCCCCACATCACTCCAGGCTCCCCATCCCCCCACATCACTTCAGGCTCCCCATCCCCCCACATCACTCCAGGCTCCCCATCCCCCCACATCACTCCAGGCTCCCCATCCCCCTCATCACTCCAGGTTCTCCAACTCTTCCCCCCACATCACTCCAGGCTCCCCATCCCCCCACATCACTTCAGGCTCCTCATCCCCCCACATCACTCCAGGCTCCCCATCCCCCCACATCACTCCAGGCTCCCCATCCCCCCACATCACTTCAGGCTCCTCATCCCCCCACATCACTCCAGGCTCCCCATCCCCCCACATCACTTCAGGCTCCTCATCCCCCCACATCACTCCAGGCTCCCCATCCCCCCACATCACTTCAGGCTCCTCATCCCCCCACATCACTCCAGGCTCCCCATCCCCCCACATCACTCCAGGCTCCCCATCCCCCTCATCACTCCAGGTTCTCCAACTTTTCCCCCCACATCACTCCAGGCTCCCCATCCCCCCACATCACTTCAGGCTCCTCATCCCCCCACATCACTTCAGGCTCCTCATCCCCCCACATCACTCCAGGCTCCCCATCTCTTCCCTCCTCATCACTTCAAGCTCTCCATCACCTCCTCTTCATCACTCCGGGCTCTCAATCTCTTCCTACCTCATCACTCTGGCATTTCAAGCTCTTCCTCCTTATCACTCCGGTCTCTTCATCCATCCTCCTCATCATTTCAGGCTCTCCATTTCCTCCTCCTTATCACTCTGGACTCTCCATATCTCCCCCCCCCCCCCCCCTCATCACTCCAGGTTCTCCATCTCTTCCCTCTCCCGACTTTCCATCTCTTCCACCATCATTACTCCAAGCTCTCCCTCTCTCTTCCTCCCACATCTCTCTCTTCCTCCCACATCTCTCTCTTCCTCCCACATCTCTCTCCCACATCTCTCTCTTCCTCCTACATCTCTCCCCCACATCTCTCTCTTCCTCCCACATCTCTCTCTTCCTCCCACATCTCTCTCCCACATCTCTCTCTTCCTCCCACATCTCTCTCTTCCTCCCACATCTCTCTCTTCCCCCCACATATCTCTTCCTCCCACATCTCTCTCTTCCTCCCACATCTCTCTCTTCCTCCCACATCTCTCCCCCACATCTCTCTCTTCCTCCCACATCTCTCCCCCACATCTCTCTCTTCCTCCCACATCTCTCTCTTCCTCTCACATCTCTCTCCCACATCTCTCTCTTCCTCCCACATCTCTCTCTTCCTCCCACATCTCTCTCCCACATCTCTCTCTTCCTCCCACATCTCTCCCCCACATCTCTCTCTTCCTCCCACATCTCTCTCTTCCTCCCACATCTCTCCCCCACATCTCTCTCTTCCTCCCACATCTCTCCCCCACATCTCTCTCTTCCTCCCACATCTCTCTCTTCCTCTCACATCTCTCTCCCACATCTCTCTCTTCCTCCCACATCTCTCCCCCACATCTCTCTCTTCCTCCCACATCTCTCTCTTCCTCCCACATCTCTCTCCCACATCTCTCTCCCACATCTCTCTCTTCCTCCCACATCTCTCTCTCTTTCCCTCCCTCTCTCTTTCTTTCTCTGTCAATTTCTCTTTCTCCATCCCTTCATTTCTTTCTCCTTCTGTCTCTATGTCTTCTCTCACTTTCTTCCCCCATTTTTTGTCTCTATATCTCTCTCTCTCCTTCTCTTTTTCTAAACACCTCCTTCCCATCCCCATTTTCTCCCTCTCTCCCCCTATTTCTCTCTATACTCTTCATTTTTCTCTCCTGTCTTTTCTCTCTCTTTTATGTGAATAGAGCAGGAAAGGCTCAGAGCCTCCATCGGGTCACTTATGAAGATTTCCCCCCCCCCCCCCAACATACCTGTTGATGTTTTTACCTGCTGCCGGTGCCTTTTCTATCCACATCTTCACTTCTAATACACGAGTCACAAGGACATCAAATGAGGGACAATCATTTTTGTATCTCTTCTCCATTCTATCGAAATACTAAATAAAAGAATATATATATCTAAAGTTGATGTTGGATGGTGTTGGATCTCGCACAGGATTGATAGACATGTGCAATTCGTTTCGTTTTTTCCGCTATCGTACGAATGAACGAACGATTTGGTAAAAATTTTAACGAATCGTTCGAATCGAACAAATACGAAAACAACGAAAATACGAAAAAAACTAATTAGAAACAACGAATCTACGAAAGAAGAACATCCGAAAAACGAAAACAGGAACAACGAAAATCAAAATGAACGAAAAAATTCGTATTTTTTTTGTTGAATTGGTAATTTTCCGTGTCCCTTACAATGGCGCTGCTTAACGTGCTTCGAATGGATTGAACGAAAAAATTCGTACATTCGTAACTTTTTTTTTTGATTCGTAATTTTCCGTGTCTCTTAAAATAAACGAAAATTAAACTAACGGAAAAACGAATCAACGAAAAAATAACTCTTACGAAAATACGAATCGTTACGAATATGAACACCGACGACTTACGAATCGTTACGAATCAACGCAAACGAAAAAAAACAAAACGAAAATAAACAAATTTTTTTGTTGTGTACATGTCTAAAGCCCCATACACACGCTCGGATTATCCGAGGACCAGGTCCGTCATACTTTGTCCGATGTTGGTTTTGCGTACACACGGTCGGACAAAGTTGTTGGAAAATCCGATCATTCTGAACGTGGTGACGTTTGTTGCGTACGACGGGACTACGTAGAGGCTAGTAGCCAATAGCTTTGGTCTTGTAATGTGATCTGAGCATGCGTAGCACTTTGTCCGTCGGACAACGGTACACACGATCGGATTTGGTGTGATCGGACCGTGTTGTCGGAAAATCTATCCAGCAGGAGATAGGACTTTGTCCGTCGGACAATCCGACGTACACTGTCCGATGGTGCATACACACGGTCGGATTTTTCAACAACATTGTCCGATCGGACAGAATCCATGCGAAAATCCTACCGTGTGTATGGGGCTTTAGGATTGATGACATCATCCTCATCATCAGGTGACATTTTTCAAGCAATTAGGCACTTAAGGTGGAGCACTGCATCCTTGGAGGAGGTGACCAGGGGAGGGCTGGCAGCCTTAGGCCTGAGGGGGAAGTCCAGTCAAGTGGCCCATTGAACCACCGAATAAGCTCACCATCCATGCCCTGCTGTTTTTTCAATGCAGCCTGTTTAGTGCCCATCAATGTCGCCTCATCAGTGCCACCTCATCAGTGCCCATCAATGCAGCCTCACCAGTGTCCATAAATGCAGTCTCACCAGTGCCCATCCAATGCAGTCTGATCATTGGGGCAGGGTAAATGGGGTATATGGGGGGGGTGGGATGCGGGGGTCAGCTGGGGGTGTCAGGGTCTCTTACCTGGCAGCTCAGGTTGCACGCCACGGCCAGTGCAAACCAGAACCCAGCCCCACAGCCCGAGTCAGTCACGGGCACCCTGCCTATAAGACTCTGGTCTCTGGGGGTTGTAGTTTAGTACTCTGCGCTGCTTGGGAGCTTGAATGTGGACTACAACTCCCGGAATGCAACAGTGGCCGACAGCTGCAGCCGTAAAAATAGCAGCGGGCAGCAGGGGGCGCCGGCCGTTTTCAACATAACTTGCCACTACAATAACAATTGCCACTCTGCCCCCCAGCCCAGCCCTCCCCTGGAGGTGACATGCTTCACTAGACCAAGAAGGGTCTGGTATTTGTTAAGGTCCCTTTAAAAGGAGGAGCAGTGGAGAAGCAATGGGTAAAGTGAGTTTTATTAGATTGGGGGGGGGGGGGGGTAGGCTCCACCCAGTCTCTGGGTTTTAAACCCAATTCCCCAAAACTGGATCCCCCAACAAGAACCGTTATACTCACCCACTCTCTGACGATGCCCTCTGAATACTTACCCACTCACTGATCCAGTGTTACTCCTCTTCCAGGTTGAATGATGCCCAGAATCATACAATACACTCCCAGGGTGTCAAAACTCCGCCTCTCGCCCCGGACTCACAGGAGGGTGCTGCAGATAGTGGCGCCACATCATTACGTGGTGCTGCTTTCTGCAGAAATGTAGGATCTGCCTGTCGCCACTGGTGAAAGTAGGTGTCAAGATCTTTTTTTGAACCTGTTGGCGCCAAGCTCACGCAAATGTGCGGCCTCTTGGTGGCCAGGCCTTATCGCCTAGCGGCCACAAATTTGCGTGCAATAGCACCAGAGTGTACGCCGTGCCGCCTCCCGGCGGCTAACGGAAACCTTCTGATCGCTGCTAGCCTTTGGGAGTTTTCCAATCTTGTGACAGCCAATCATGGTGGTCACATGGTCAAAAACCCTGTCCCGCTTCCTGGCATTCTAAAGCCCTTAAAGGAGCGGCAGGTGCCGGCACCATGGGGTGAAGGATGGAGGGGGTGAAGGGTTATGTGCAGAGGCGGCTCTAGGTTTTGTGAGGCCTTAGGCAAACCTTAGACATGAGGCCCCATTATGGAAAAAATTATTCAAGCGATAGAAATTACAGCAGAAAATAATGCAGACGTGATACAGGGGATGGTCAGAGACAGCAGACATGATACAAGAGATTGGCTAGCTGAATTTGATTGACAGCAGTGTGAGCCAATGGCATCACTGCTGTGTCTCAGCCAATAAGGAAGTAGAATCAGGACAGCTAAGACCCTCGTGGACATCGCTGGACAGAGAGGGACCTCAGGTAAATATTAGGGGGGCTGAGGGGGGCTGCTGCACACAGAAGGCGTTTTATCTTAAAGCGGTGTTCCGGCCGAAATTATACTTTTTAAATAAAAATACCCCTATAATACACAAGTTTAATGTATTCTAGTAAAGTTAGTCTGTAAACTAAGGTCTGTTTTGTTAGTTTTTAGCAGTAGTTTGTTATTTTATAAACTTGCAGCAGGCCGTGGCCATCTTAAGTGTGGGCATCTGAAGCCAGACTGTATTTCTTCCTGGATCTCATCCTTGCAGATCTCGTACATGCTCAGTGCAGCATAAGCAGTGTAATAGGTTTCAGGTCAGGTTTCCATAGCAACGGGAGTTTGAGAGGAAGTTGCTGCCCCTTCCCAGGAGGCATTGCAAACAGGAAATGATGCGATGGGCCGCGGCCAGGGAGGAGGAAGTGAAAAATGAATACAGCAGATATACAGTCTGTGCTGAAAAAAAAATTAAAAAAATATCCAATTTGTTTACAGTGCACAGTTTAGTGAGGGATGCTGAAGAGTTGTAAAAGTGGGTGGAACTCCACTTTAATGCATGAAATGTATTAAGATAAAAAAAACTTTCTGCCTTTACAACTCCTTTAAAGGCTCTGAGGGCACCGACCAGGGGACGTTCACTCCAACACACGGTAGGCAGATTAGGTGGCCGCGAGGCCCCTAGGAGTGCGAGGCCTTAGGCGACCGCCTAATTTGCCTAATTAGAGAGCCGCCTCTGGTTATGTGATAAGATGAGGCACAAAATGGTGTTCGTTTTACTGAAATACCTCAGTGAGAAAACGATACTGCATTTTGGCCACTAGATGGAACTGACGATACAGGAATTAATCTCCTAGAGAAAATACGGGACATTTTGTTCAACTTGCATTGTGACATTCGTGCAACGAATGTTTTATAACTAGACCTCTCCGAGTTGGCCTTTTAAAGTAACATTTTCCTAAGAGAAATGTGAGACTGTCAAGGGTTCAGCGTAAAAAAGCCTGGCAACTACTATTTTCAAATTTCAAATGGTTTTGTTGAAGGAAGTTTTCCATGAACCTGTCTCTTCTCGCATCCTTGCATGCTGCATTGTTGTACAGGCCGTCCTATGTGTTTACAGGGAGTGCAGCAGTTAGCAACAACCCCCCCCCACACCCAATACCAACATGGTGGAGGCACAGATAGGGGCCTCAGGCTCCGAGTCTCCTTGCTGTGTCCCGAGGAATCAATAACAGGCCCCGTCTGACAGTACGCGCTGCACGCCGTGTTTATTAGATGTGTGCCAGGTCATTAAACACATTGCAGGATTCCAGGCACACGGCACCCAGACATCGCAGCACTGCACATGACCGCTCCCCCCCCCCTCCACCCCCACGTTATATTTTCCATAGCCCCCTCCTCGTGTTTGTAACATACGGCGAGTTTTTCTTGGAAAACACGGTACTGGCTAAGAAGCGGCATGACATTTCCTAACTCGGGACATCTCACACGCTGCAATATTTATACGTTGTGTTAACACATCGCAAAATACTCTGTAAACACCGCGCGACACTGATTTATATAGAAAATGTAAGGTTACCGCCGCTGTACGCCGACTCCGAGCTCCGAGATTGTTCACTTGAGGCAGAACCCCAGCCAAAAATAACAGGATACAAACAAATAGCCCAAGAAAAATAAAATACCAAAACCAGCTTTCTCCACCAACATCAACCCAGTGCTACTTATTTTGCAGCTTCTTTTCAACCCCCTTCTTTTGAGTCCAGAACCTTCCCCAAGCCTGTGATTGGACAGTGAAAGGAGAAGCAGCACTGCGATTAGCTGATGTTTCTGTCACTCTGCTCTCTCCTCCTGTCATCACATGAACTGATGGGCTTCTTGTGCTGCTTCTTCCTTTCACACTCCAGCTGTACAGCGACTACGAGCAGGCAGTGCCAGGTTAGCAAGCTGGGATCCCGGTGAGGTCCCCCCCCCATATTTCCAGGGTTTAGTGGCATTTTGCTTGCTTCTATTCGGCCCTTGGGGCACTATTCCATCCACAACTGACATTAATGATGGGGCACTATTCCCCCCACTGAAACCAATGATGGGGCACTATTCCTCCCACTGACACCAATGATGGGGCACTATTCCTCCCACTGACACCAATGATGAGGCACTATTCTTCCCACTGACACCAATGATGGGGCACTATTCTCCTCACTGACACCAATGATGGAGCACTATTCTCCCACTGACACCAATGATGGGGGCACTATTCCTCCCACTGACACCAATGATGGGGGCACTATTCCTCCCACTGACACCAATGATGGGGGCACTATTCCCACCACTGACACCAATGATGGGGTACTATTCCTCCCACTGACACCAATGATGGGGGCACTATTCCCCCCACTGACACCAATGATGGGGCACTATTCCCCTCACTGACACCAATGATGGAGCACTATTCCTCCCACTGACACCAATGATGGGGCACTATTCCTCCCACTGACACCAATGATGGAGCACTATTCCCCCACTGACACCAATGATGGGACACTATTCCTCCCACTGACACCAATGATGGGGCACTATTCCTCCCACTGACACCAATGATGGGGCACTATTCCCCCCACTGACACCAATGATGGGGTACTATTCCTCCCACTGACACCAATGATGGGGGCACTATTCCCCCCACTGACACCAATGATGGGGCACTATTCCCCTCACTGACACCAATGATGGAGCACTATTCCTCCCACTGACACCAATGATGGGGCACTATTCCTCCCACTGACACCAATGATGGGGCACTATTCCCCCCACTGACACCAATGATGGGGCACAATTCCCCCACTGACACCAATGATAGGGCACGATTCCCCCCACTGACACCAATGATGGGGCACTATTCCTTCCACTGACACCAATGATGGGGCACTATTCCTCCCACTGATGCCAATGATGGGGCACTATTCCTCCCACTGATACCAATAATGGGGCACTATTCCTCCCACTGACACCAATGATGGGGCACTATTCCTCCCACTGACACCAATGATGGGGCACTATTCCTCCCACTGACGCCAATGATGGGGCACTATTCCTCCTACTGACACCAATGATGGGCCACGATTCCTCCCACTGACACCAATGATGGGCCACGATTCCTCCCACTGGTTGTAGGTAGAGACCTTGGTCCTGACAACAAGGCAGGAGAGAGTTCAAAGAGCCAGGTTTGAGGGACCAGTGCCAGGAGCAGCGGTGCTACTGAAATAAGAGCCAGGTGGCTTAGCATTGTCCGATGACTGTTTTGCTCTGTGAAGCTGACACCCCCCGCATGGGCATCCACTGTATTGAACTTTTCTTTTTTTGTTTCCCTTTTCAATAAACGTGGGCCGGAAAACCCTTAACCACAGTTCAGACTGGCATGACTTACTAAAAAAAAAGCAATACCACTAAACTAACCATACCCCATATGACATAAATAATACCTTTAGGCTGCCAATGACTGAATGGTGTTTTGGGATGTGCAATAAAAGATGCACCATATTTTTTTTTTAATGCTTAGCGGGTAAAGGTCTACTTTTAATACGGCGTGTAATGAAAATGGAAATGTTTTATTTAAAAATGTTATTAGCATGTTGATGAGGGAAGGAAGGAGGAACCAGAGAAAACTAAATGTGAGCAGAATGAACTTCACCAGCAAGACGCGTTTCGAGTCGTCTCTCCTTTAAACCCGAATCCCCGGTCTCTGTTCTAGATTTATAAATATGTACAGTAGAAATCTTTAAGGATCCGCTTTTGTTTTTTTTTTTTGTTTTTTTTGTTTTTTTATCAAAAGTGTTTTGTCAAAATTTGAGCAGAATAAACTTCATCAGCAAGACGCGTTTCGAGTTGTCTCTCTTTTAAACCCGAACCCCCGGTCTCTGTTCTAGATTTATAAATATTTACAGTATAAATCTTTAAAGTAGGGCTGTGCAAATTAAAGATTAATTCCTCGATTAATCGTTAATTTTTTTAATCGATCAAAATTCTTTTGATCGGTACTCACCTCTCCGCCGGCTTCCGGGTCTTCAGGGAGTTCCGTCGGAGATCCGGTGACGTCACGGACATCAACGTCACCGGACTCCTCCCCCCTTCTCCAAGTGCCTCTGTCTGCTAACGTAGAGAAGGGGGAGGAGTCCCATGACGTTGAAGTTCTGATTGAATGTAACGCGTACAGGGGAGGAGCTACGCATGACGTCACCCACTGCTGCCCTACGGAACTAACACGATTGTCGGCTTTACATGCTGTGTTTTTATTATCTTTATGTGAGTAGTTTGTGTTTGAACACAAAAATGTAATCTTATACTTAAGCGGTGAGCACTTAGATCTTTTCTTTCTACCCATGACCTGCCATCCTTGCTGAGATCTAAGGAGACGTGAGAGAAGTTTATGGTCCATGTTAACCCTTTTGATACCCGCTTGCATGACCACCTGTTTGCACAGAGGTCCATGCCATAAGGTGAGAGTGATTAGTTAGACCGCAGGTGGAGGGATTGTCACGCTACTGTGGGGAATTTTTTTTACTTACGTCAGTGCTACAGTTTGAATTTATACCGTATTTGTGTGAACTATGAAGTTAAGTCATGGATTGTGGAAACTAACTAGTGTCGGGTGATTGTATATAGTGTATACCACATTTACCACTGACTAATGCAGAGTTGCAATGCAAGGAGATCAGCTAAAAGTAGTTGGATCTGTATGTGCGTTATAATTAATCTAAATTAGTCGATTAATCGATTTAAAAAAAAAAATCTATTAATTGAACACGAAAGTTTTAATCAGTAACAGCCCTAGTTTAAAGTGGTAGTAAAGTCTTCTTCTTGGCTTGTACCTACAGGTAAGTCTATAATAAGGCTTTCCTGTAGGTACCGTGACTCTCTCCTAAACTTGCACTGTTTAGAGCCCTTGCACACTGTGACGCCCTGGGCGTCAGCGGTAAAGCGGCGGGGCTTTTTTTTTTTTAAAGGTGCGTTTTACTAAAACTTTAAGGACCCACTTTTGTTTTTTGTTTTTTATCAAAAGTGTCCTTTATTTTGTGTCAGATGATGATTTCTTTTCACACAGTACACAAGAAAAGAAGCGTTGCTAATATCAACATCAAATATTTGGTTATATCTCCCCAACTTCCTGCAGAAACATGGTGGAATTTGGTCGCCGTATGAACCAGAACTATTTTTAAACAAGCGGCGGTGTATTTATTTACTAGACATGTGCACAACAAAAAAATTTGTTTATTTTCGTTTCCGTTGATTCGTAACGATTCGTAAATTCGTAAGTCGTCGGTGTTCGTATTCGTAACGATTCGTATTTTCGTAAGAGTTATTTTTTCGTTGATTCGTTTTTCCGTTAGTTTCATTTTCGTTTATTCGAAATTCGGACGCATTCGTATTTATTCGTACTTTCGTAACATTCGTGACATTTGTAGATTCGTAATCGGAGCATAATTCATAACTTTATGTAATGTGTATGCTATTATTACATTTTAAGAGACACAGAAAATTACGAATCGAAAAAAAAAAGTTACGAATGTACGAAGTTTTTCGTTCAATCCATTCGAAGCATGTTAAGCAGCGCCATTGTAAGAGACATGGAAAATTCCGAATCGAAAAAAATAAAAATAAATTACGAATGTACGAATTTTTTCGTTCAATCCATTCGAGGCACGTTAAGCAGCACCATTGTAAGGGACACGGAAAATTACCAATTCAACAACAAAAAAAAAAAGGTACGAATGTACGAATTTTTTCGTTCATTTTGATTTTCGTTGTTCCAGTTTTCGTTTTTCGGATTTTCTTCTTTCGTAGATTCGTTGTTTCTAATTATTTTTTTTCGGATTTTCGTTGTTTTTCGGATTCATTCGATTCGAACGATTCGTTATTCGTTACATTTTTAGCGAATATAATGAAAAAAAAACGAAAAAAACGAAAAACGAAAAAAAACGAAAACGAATTGCACATGTCTATTATTTACTTATTTTTTCTCAGAATCCCTTTTCCTTTTCGGTTAGGGTTGAGCATCATAGGCGTCCTTTGCAGATTTAAGTATAACTAAAGGCAAAATTTTATTTTCTGACTTCACAACCACATTGATGGCCTACCTGTATTTCAAACAAAAATACTTGTGGCCACTGATTGCTGGCACTTGTGGGCACAGATTGGTGGCAATTGTGGGCACTGGTTGGCACTGATTGCTGGCAGTGGTGGGCACTCATTGATGGCACTGGTGGCACTTAATTGTAATCAGGGCACTGATGATCAGTGCCCTGATTACATGCCTAGATGTCCTCTGTGAGGAGATGCCGCTAATTGGCTCTCCTCTCCTCACACTTTGCCAGTGTGAGGCGAGGAGCGCTGATTACCAGCATCTCCGTGTTTACATGTGACCGGCTGTGATTGGACACAGCCGATCACATGGTTAAAGATCCGCGGCCGTGGCTCTTTACACAAATCGGGGTCACGCCGTGTCCGAGCAACAATCGCCGAGAGCTGCCGTTCTGGGAGGCCGTCATATGACGTCCACCCAGAACAAGAGCCGCGGCAAGTGGTTAAGTAAAAATCGTACAATCCGGTATCGTACAAGAAAAATTTTCGTGTTTGTCCCTTCGGATAATTTCAGACGAAAGCTGTGTACTAACGATCAGATTATTGTACTATGGCTTTGAAAGCGGTATTTTATGTATGTTTTTCTGTGTTTTTCTGTTTTTCGTGCGTACGGGCCGAGCTGTGTTGTGAATAGACAGGATGTGTGCTGAGCTCTCATCCCCCGTCACCATTTTATCTCTGATGTCCGGACAACTTGTCAGCGACACATGCTGATAAACAGAGGAATGAAGCACCATAGAGAAATGACACTCAGAGCTTTGGAGAGAGAGAAGTAAACACTACAGATATATGTGCTTTGTTCAGATTTCATGGCTGAGGTTTACAACCACTTTAAGTTAGTGACATCACCAAACGCAGGTTGCACTACTTTTGGTGCGGGCGCAGTGCGATTTTGAGCTCTGGCGGGGCGGCTCCCACACAGCAAGTTTTCCCTCAATAGGTAGCCAACAGTAGTTCAAACCATAAAAAAATACATAAAGAAGCGCCAGACCAAAACCTGATGTAAAATCATTTTAAATTGTTTGTAAAAAGAAGTAATAGAAAAAACATCCAACATGTTTCTGGGGCAACACCCCCTCCTTCATCAGGGATCCACACAGGATAAAACTAGGATGGACTAGTGACTTCTCTATATTAGAACCAGCATTGAACTCTCCTCATGGAGAAACCACTTGGCAGCAGTTGCCGCCAACTAGACGTTTTTTTTTTACCTACAATTAAAATTATCTCAGACTTTTTCCTCCAATTTTGGTCTGGTGCTCCTTTCTGTATTTCTATCATTGAAGGGAATCTGTCACTTTGCCCATTTATGTCAAGGTAAAAGGTTCTCGTGACAGAGCACCCACTGATACCTACCTTGTCGGTGTTCCCCTGACACTCCACCTGATGGAGCTTTGGGTCTAATGCCTGTGTAAGCTCTGTTTCAGAGCTTACGTAAGGTCAACAACGATCTCCCCCCATGCCTGGTGATTGGTTGCTCAGGCCGGAGCATTGCATTCTAGGAGGAAGGGGAGAAAGCCACATGTTCCTCAATACCCAAGGGTACCAGGTATATCCAAGGGCTTCAACAGATGGGCGGAGTAGTGGAGGAGTGCTGCAAAGGTAAGTATCAGCTGGGAAGGAGGGGCTTTTTAAGACAACCTGTTGCAATGTCCTTATAGGCATAGTGCCAAACTGCCTTCCCAGTGGCATATCCAGGGTATGGCACATATGGCAAGTGCCATGGGCGCAATATGAAGGGGGCGCTAGTGAGCAGGATTCCAGCATTACAGTTCATCACTGAATTTAAAAGTAGAGCTTTCTAAACTTCTCCCGTTCCTACTTGCTTATGGGGGGATGCAATTACAGTTTCCTGGGCCCCATCAGGTCAAAATAGGGGCCCAGGAGCAGCCTTCCAATAGGCCATGTCAATACAGCATTAGGGTGTTAGGAAATACATGGTGCACCATAAATGCTGGAGTAGAATTTGCCACACCGCCTGTCGTGAGTACCTAGTAAGCATGTTGTAGTTCCTTTCAACACACCTTGTCTTTTCTGGTGTGGAATAAATGGAGTGGGGATCTAAACCCCAAACTATTTTCAAGTTCCAAATTTTTCTTTATAGTTGACACCCTTTAAAAGATGACCACAAAACTTTCAGAAGAGTAAGAATTTTTAGAAAGTGATTATTTTTGTAAGCAAAAATCTAATTTTACATTTTCCGCTGCTCTCGAAGGAAGTTTATTTTTTTCTTACCAGCACATTCTGTTTTTTTCAGTATGCGACTGTCTAAAAATAAGTGTCTGTTTTTGGATTGGCTACACCCAGTTTGGAAGCAATTTCCTCTACTCAGTGCTTATAAAAGTGAATGAAAGGAAAACTGCTGCCAAGACAAAATGATCAGCGAGCCCAGATAACATCAAGTTCAAAAATGTTCGGGGCTAAATGTAGGTTTGTGATATTGGCATGCCTGGTAACAAAAATGATAAATAACCCAAATACTCTTCTGATCTGTCGCCACTGTTGTGCTATATGTAGAACATAGGATGGGTATGAACATTTTAGAGCTGCCTTTCTCAACCTCTTTACCCCAGCGGAACACCTAAAAAATGTTTAGGTCTTGAGGAACCCTTACTAAAACCAATTCATTAGGCGTCAATATGGAAAAGGTCCCCTATATTGGTAGTCTGTGATCAGAATGCTTACTACTAAAATGTGAACTGGGTCATTTTGCTGGTTTTGCCAAGTAGCGTTGACTCCTGACTATGTAGGCATCATCATATTGGAGTCAATCAGCCAGTCGTTGAGAAACCTCTGAAGAAACCCTAGGGTCCCCCATGGAGCCCTGGTTGAGATGCTTTAGAGCACAGATGGCAAAAATAAGGCCCGCGGGTAGAATCCGGTCCGCCAGGCCATGCAATGTGGCCCTCACAGTTTTTCAGCTGGCGCCAGCTCCGGCTTTCACCCTCTGCATCCTGCTCCCGCTGTCAGGGAGGGAGCCACCTATACCGGGAGATTATACAGCTGGGCCAGGCAGGAGAGAGGGATGCGAGGAAGCTGGGGGTTGGGGGGGATAAGGCTGTGGAGGTATGGAGGGAGATGTGTTCAGAGCCCAGGAGGAAGAGTGGAAATGAGATGTTGTGTACTGTCTACAGTGCACCCCTGAACTTCGCACTCTGTACACAGCGCACCTCCTGAACTCTGCACTCTGTACACAGCGTACTTCCTGAACTCTGCACTCTTTACACAGCGTTCTCCTGAACTCTGCAGTCTGTATACAGCGTTCTCCTGAACTCTGCACTCTGTACACAGCGTTCTCCTGAACTCTGCACTCTGTACACAGCGTTCTCCTGAACTCTGCACTCTGTACACAGCGTTCTCCTGAACTCTGCACTCAGCGTTCTCCTGAACTCTGCACACAGCGTCCTCCTGAATGCTGCACTCTGTACACAGCGTTCTCCTAAACTCTGCACTCTGTACATAGCATACTTCTGAACTCTACCCTCTGTACATAGCGTACTCCTGAACTCTACGCTCTTTTTCAAAGCATACTCCTAAAATCTGTACGTAGCGTAATCCTGAACTCTGCACTCTGTACACAGCGTTCTCCTGAACTCTGCACTCTGTACACAGCGTTCTCCTGAACTCTGCACTCTGTACACAGCGTTCTCCTGAACTCTTCACTCTGTACATAGCGTACTCCTGAACCCTGCACTCTGTTCGAAGCCTACTCATAAAATCTGTACGTAGCGTAATCCTGAACTCTGTACTCTATACGTAGGGCACTCCTAGTGCACAACTGGCCCTTGTAGGGCAACCATACTGCTGATGTGACCCATGCTGAAATTGAGTTTGACACCTCTGCTTTAGGGCATGCATTTTGAAGTGTTGAAGTGCTCCTCCTCCTGTCTGTTCCTTGGACTGCCATCACCAACAGATGTCCATAAATGCCCACCCTGAGAGAACCCCACTCTAGCAAGTCAAACTAGGTCACCTCTTACCCACTAGCTTACAGAGTGAACACTACAATTGTATGACTGATTTCACCTTGTAGCTACTGTATGGCAATCCATTATACATACACAGGTTCACTACACAGGCGGAACTGAAAAATGTTTTTATGATTTTTGAAGAAGAATGCACTGCTTCATTTGTGGTATTAGAAGAGAACGAAGTGTTGATTGAAGAATCAAAAAATCTAATAATAAACTAGTAATAAACTTGAATAAGAAGAGGTCCATCACCTTAGGACACTAGCAATATACCGAGATCTTATGGAGTAAGGTAGGCTTATACAGCGGGGTGTCCAGGGGGGTGAGTTCTGAAAAGCTTTGCCAGTGTCCAATCATCTAAAACAGGGGGCTCCAAACTTTCTAAACAAAGGGCCAGTTTACTGTACTTCAGGCCTTAGGGGGCCGCACTGTGGCCAATAGGAGTAGAAAATGCCCCAACATCAGTGGCCCATCATTGGTTTATGGGGAGAAATAGTGCCCCTTCGTTAATATCAATGAGAAGAAGAGTGCCCTATTGATAGTGTCAGTAGGGGGAATGGTGCCCCATCATTGGTGACAATTGATGACACCAACCAAGGGCCAGATATAGGCAAGCAAAGGGCCACATCCGACACCAGGGCCACAGCTCTGAGACCACTAATCTAAAAGGTACCAGCATATAACCCAGGGTCTATTAATACCAAGCATGTGTCCCTTACTGTACAATTAGGATAATGTTTTAAGAACTTCGGAGAACTGAAGGGTTGATTTTTGTTTCATATATAAATGTGCTTGTAACTCTCAAGCGCTTCAAACATGGTGACTGGGTTCATTAGTTGCCT
This sequence comes from Lithobates sylvaticus, assembly GCA_028564925.1. NCBI lineage: Eukaryota > Metazoa > Chordata > Amphibia > Anura > Ranidae > Lithobates > Lithobates sylvaticus. The sequence continues at coordinate 16,627,279 of CM053037.1, read as the reverse complement.
GCAAAAGATGTGGCCATCCGTTTGGCTTTCAGTCTGTGCTTGGAAGATCCCACAGGTCATAGTAACTGACTTCCAAGGTCAGAAGGTTAATCTATAACTAACTGGTTCCTATTGATCAGCAGATAGGTGGGAAGGAACAGCTGAGCAAGTAAAAAATAGTATCATGAACTTCAGTTTTTGTTCATGCTGCATTGGTGGGACTGGTTTAGAAGTGGACCACCTGCCATAATGTTTTTTTAGTACTCAAAAAAGTGGGCAAGGTTTAGAACCAGACCTAAGAAATCTAGGCCCAGTGGATGTCCAGGGGTCTAAGTTACAACCTTTATGCTCCTGCAGAGGGGGGTAACCAATGGTGAACGCAATGCAGTTGTCACTTGCCTGCTACTTCACAAGGGAGGATGCACTTGTAGGTAGTTGCAAAAGGGGTGGCTTCTATGTGCCTATTGCAATCCTAACTAATGTTAATCAAAGGGATGAAGGGGCAGAGCTCCTGCTTTGCCTAGTTTCAGATTATAACCTAAAGGAGATGTTTGAGGCTTCTAAAAAAAATAAACATTCATATTCACCTCAATGCTGCAGCATCACTGCGCTACTGCACCTATCCCACATCGGCTCTAAGACCAAGAACTGAGCAATCCCATAACTGTTGATCGCTTAGTTCTTGGTCTGCTTGGAGTGGAGAACAATGACTGTCAGTTACTCTTCTTCGCTCTGCCCCTCAAGTGCTCACTGCAGCGCCAGGCTGGAGAGGGGGCAGGCACAGCCGACGTGCTGAGAGCTAATACCAGCTGTCAATCAGATGGCTACAGTAAGTGTATCCTGACAATATGGTTGAGATCCCTCCAGAGCCTGGAGTGGTTTGCTTCATCAGCTGACAGTGGGCTTTGGTCTGCTGTCAGCTGATTCTGGTTCACAGGACAGCAAAGGTATGTGTACACCGGGTGCCACTTCTGTCAGCTAAGAACAGGAAACTGAGGCTACAATTCGCACAGGATCACCAAATTTGGACAATAGAAGACTGAAAAAACTTTGCCTGGTCTGATGGGTCTCGATTTCAGCTGCGAAATTCAGATGGTCGGGTCAGAATTTGGTGTAAACATGCATGGATCCATCCTGCCTTGTATAAACGGTTCAGGCTGGTGGTGGTGTAATGGGGTGGGGAGATATTTTCTTGGCACACTTTGGGCCCCTTAGTACCAATTGAACATCGTTTAAACACCACGGCTTACATGAGTATTGTTGCTGACCATGTCCATGGCCTCCACACTCACCACATCTCATCCAATAGAGCACCTTTGGGCTGTGGTGGAACAACTGCGTGATGCTATCATGTCACTATGGACCAATATCTTTGAGGAATGTTTCCAACACCTTGTTAAATCTATGACACGAAGAATGAAGGCAAAAGGAGGGTCCAACCCAATGCTCAATTGGGCCCCTTACAACCAATTGAGCATCGTTTAAACCCCACAGCCTACCTGAGTATTGTTGCTGACCATGTCCATCCCTTTATGACTACAGTGTCCCCATCTTTTGATGGCTCCTTCCAGCAGTATAATGCAGCATGTCACAAAGCTCCAATCATCTCACCACTGGACAACGAGGTCTCTGTACTCCAATGGCCTCCACACTCACCAGATCTCATGCCAATAGAGCACCTTTGGGATGTGCTGGAACAACTACGTGATGCTATCATGTCACTATGGACCAAAATCTCTGAGGAATGTTTCCAACACATTGTTGAATCTATGCCACCAAGAATAAAGGCAAAAGGAGGGTCCAACCCAATGCTCAATTGGGCCCCTTACTACCAATTAAGCATCGTTTAAACACCACGGCCTACCTGAGTATTGTTGCTGACCATGTCCATCCCTTCATGACTACAGTGTCCCCATGTTCTGATGGCTCTTTCCAGCAGGATAATGCACCATGTCACAAAGCTCCAATCATCTCACCACTGAACAATGAGGTCACTGTACTCCAAAGGCCTCCACACTCATCAGATCTCATCCAATAGAGCAACATAGGGATGTGGTGGAACAACTACGTGATGCTATCATGTCACTATGGACCAAAATCTCTGAGGAATGTTTCCAACACCTTGTTGAATCTATGCCACGAAGAATGAAGGCAAAAGGGGTCCAACCCGGTACTAGCAAAGTGTACCTAAAAAAAGGGGCCGGTGAATGTATATCGTATCAATTTTCCTATCTGTAATAAATTGCTGCTAATAAAGATGAGGGTTTATCGCTGCTTTATTCCGTCTCTGGTTAGAACCTCGATCTAGCTGGTTCCTCCCTTCCACCTCCACTGAGAAGCATCTGTCCACCTTCTCTTTCAATGGAGCACTGGAAGAAGCAGCTGAAATTTTCCACCCGGCTCATCCAACGAGAAGATATAGCAAACGCAGCAAAGGCATTGTCGCCTTTTTTTGCCACGGAAAATGCAAAAGCTTGACAGTCGTTTAAAAATGAAATTCTAAATGAGTCTAGTAAAGCCCTGTGTGTGACTCCAGCCCTTGTGCGAATGGATCTAATGTATACAACGTACCACCATGTGAATGGAAAATGTAATTGTTTTTATAGAAACAATGAGCGGCACGGTGGGGGGGAGAAGAGACCACACTGCCTGAAAGATGAGCATGAAAAGAACAAGAATGCAACTTTTTTTAGGAACCACTTTAATTTTCCTTCCGTCACAAGAAAACCTGACTTACAGACTACAGACCCCCATTTTCTAACTACTAACCCTCAATATTTTCAAGAAATTAAGTGGAGCTAAACCAGATCATTAAAATCTCATAAAATTTTAAAAATGTTAATGCAATTTAAAGTAGAACTCCAAGCAAAAAATGAATAGCCTATCAAGCTCAGCTGTCGGCTAATTGCCAGCTCCCATCTCTCTCCACAGTTACTCAGCTGTTGATGATATCCTGCTCGTCAGTCCTGCCTACTTAAGCCGTCCAGTCCAAAGGGCCTCTGCCTTCGCCTTGGTCAACATCACAAGAAACTTTCTCCTACGTTCCTGTTTAAAGACTTGCTTTGCTGACATCCCTTCTGGCTACAGATCCTTCTTGCTGTTCCACTACATTGATCCCCGACTTCTGGCTTGGCTGACTATCCGTTCTGGTTACTGAACTTTGGCTATCTTTTGACTATGTTTGTTCTTTTTACTTTTGTTATTAAACAAATGTGTTTTAACTGTAAAAAAATAAATAAAAAAGACAGCTGAGCGGCCAAATTTAAGCGCCACGCCACTGCTAAGAGGTCCAAATACGAGAAAAGAACACAATACAAGAAATATCCAATGCGTTTTGTGGGGTCTACGTGCCCCCTTCATCAGGGCTTGACTGGCGACCAAGTGAACAGACCAATAGTGAAATTGATCTACAATGGAATTTATTCCAGTGCGAGTTGAACAGGCCTAATCAGCAGCTTGTTGGGCTGCCAAACAAGCTGCTGATTAGGCCTGTGCTTTGAAATCGCACTGAAATAAACGCATTTGTAGGTCCATTTTATTACTGGTTTTTTTCAATTGGTTGCCAGTCAAATCCTGAAGAAGGGGGCACGTAGACCCCCGAGAAGGAAGTGTCACCAGCACACCAGGATCTCCAAAATTGGGTCCAAAACTTTAATCACATAGTATCAAAAAATAAAATTGACGTTTCGGAGTCACTCAGGACCCCTTTATCAGGCATGTGACCATGAAGGGGTCCCGCGTGGCGCCGAAACGTCGCTTTTATTTTTTGATACTATGTGATTAAAATTTTGGACCCAATTTTGGAGATCCTGGTGTGCTGGTGACACTTCCTTCTCATGATTGCAGTCGGTTCCAGCCGTTGGTCATTTCAGCACCCAATCTAAGATGCAGTCATTTGTGCAGGAACCTCTGCATTGGAAGTATTGTATTGGATGTAGACCCCCGAAACGCGTTGGCTATTTCTTGATCTGTACCCCTGACCTTTAATGAAATAAAGTCAAATCTGGACCTCGTGGCGTGGCGCTTAAATTTCAACCCTTCTTACATTACACTACCAGCCAAGGAGACTGTGGAGATCCTCTGGGGTGTAGAAGCCGCCTGCCCAGGAACCAGATCATTTACACCAACATCAATACCTTAAGATAACAATAACTGTATAATAAACCTACGGATTCAGCTCTGTCTTTCCACTATCCTCAACTTCAACCTGTGACTGGACAGTGAAAGAAGAAGCAGCACAGTGATTAGCTCATCTTTCTCATTGGCTCCTAGTGCTGCTTCTTCTCACAATCCAGCCCTGCTGTACAGTGATTGCAAAAGCTGATACCAGGTCAGATTCCGGTACATACACAGCCTGCATTTAAAAGATAAATTTAACCCCTTGGCACCGACAGTACTCACATATGTGGCCCTGTGTAAACATCTTACCATGCTAAAAGCGCGCTCCCTGCGCGCTTGCAATCAGGAGTTTTCTGATCTTGTGACCTTTGCGACAGCCAACCACAGCGATCACATGGCAATTTCCGATCAAAACTTTTTCCAACCGAAAAATAGAGAACCTGCTCTCAATCTTTTGCTGGCTGGAATTCGGCCAGCAAAAGTCCGATAGAGCATACACACGGTCGCATTTTCGGACTTTTGCTGGTGGAATTTCCGATCGCGTCTACGCGTCATTAGGCTGCATTCACACATGGGCATTTTGAATCGCGGGCAGAATCGTTGCAATTTCAAAACGCCCAAGTGTGAATGACGAATCACACAACACACATTTCAAATGCATTCATTTGGATGGCACCTAAATATAGCACCTAAAAATGTGGTGCGGTTCTGCCACACACGGACGTTTTGAATCGCGGGCGGAATCGTTGCGATTTCAGAACGCCCAAGTTTGAATGACGAATCGCACCACGCATATTTAAGATGCAATTATTTAGAAGGCACCTAAAAAAGTGGTGCGGTTCTGCCGTGATAAATCACACTGCGATCGCGGCAGACCGCATCACGTGAAGCATATCGCCCAAAAGAAGCTCCTGAACTTTTTTTTGGGGGGCGACGAGCTTCACGCAATGCAGTTTGCCACAATTGAAGCACGATTTATCGCGGGAAAAAACGCACTTTGAGTTTTTAGGTGGTATTCAAATGAATGACTTCTAAAATGTGCGTTTTGTCATTCACACCTGGGCGTTGTGAAATCGCAACGATTCTGCCCGCGATTATGCCCGCAATTCAAAACGCCAATGTGTGAGTGCAGCCTTAAAGGGCCGGGAGGTGGTCGGCGCCAAGGGGTTAATGATGTATTATTGATTACATGCCAACCAAACAACTGTCAATCATGCCTGAGCAATGTGTGTCAGCTTGTAGTTTCCGGTGGGACAACGCAGGAGCACAATTGGGAGACAGTTGTCATCACATAACAGGAAGTACCTGAACATGGACAGGATCACCAGGTATTATTTTAATAAAAGCTGCAGATGTAAAGTCTGAAAATGACTCTTGAAGTTACAATGTCAGTTTAAAGCTTACATGGGATGTTAGCGATCGGGTCCAGATCGCATTTATTAATAAGGCAAGTGGTCGTGGTGGGTTTGAGGACAGGCAGATGTCTCGGCGCCCATCACGTGCTTCAAGACCTCTGCTGGATTATGCCAAAAACTAAAGCAACACGATCCGATTGTTGGCCAACCGAGTGCCTGATTTTTGGTCCGAAGGACGTGTGCCAGGAACTTGTCTTGCATACAAACGGTACACAATTGTCGGCCAACAAACACGAACGTAGTGACGTACTACGAGGAATTTCAGCTCTTGAGCGCCACCCTTTGGGCACCTTCTGCTAATGTCGTGTTTGGTGAGCATTGATTCCGAGCATGCGTGCTTGTACTTTCAACTTTTGTGTGATGAACTTGTGTACGGACGATACGAAAATCTGACAACAAACCATTGTCCACTGAAAATTTACTAGCCTGCCATCCAACAGTTGTTGGCCGAAGGTTGGACAACAATTGTCAGAAGGAGCGTACTAACAGTCAGATTTTAGGACAACAGTCTGTCAACAGACAATCCCCTGCCAACAATCTGATCGTGCGTACGAGGCTTTAGAGGTCATCTCCTAACTCACCTAGTCCAGTCTATTGGTCACAAAGACTGCACCGCAGCAGGAGCAACTGTCCTCCGCCAGAACATTCAGCACCGCCAGCCACTGTCCATCCCCATCTCCACAGCCATCTGCTTTACATAATATATATATGTACTTAGCTCCGCTCCCTCCTCCCCTCTCTTCACCATCTAACCCCCCCAACCATTTCTCCCAGCCTCGCTCCATAAACACTGAGCTCAATTTTTCCACTGTTTGGTCAGCCCTGGATTAGACGGAGCTGGGCAAAATTCCATGAGATCCTACAGAGCGAGAGGGGAGGGAGAGAGACAGCGGGAGAAGAGGAGAGGAATTTTCTGCACTTCTGAAAATTCATTATAAAGAAGGAGGCAGCACAGCGGCTTAGGCACTAAGGTGGTTAGCCCTTCCTGCCTTGCAGCACTGGGGTCCTTGGTTCATATCCCGGTCCAGGATACTACCTGCCGGGAGTTTGCACACTCCAAAGCCATGCAAAGACATACATAAAAAAAAAATCATAATATCTCAACCACCAGTGCTGGGACAAAAGGCACACCTCCCAACATTTTGAGATGGGAATGAGGGACACCTACTAGCAAATGTATGCAGGCATAGGACACGCCCCCTGCCACACCCACTTAAAAGGAAAATTAACCCAATAAAAAGGTTAATTAAATACACAAGTGTTTTTTTTTTACCACTACTATTCCTTTATATTGGCTTTATAAATGTACAAATGCAGCAATTTAGAAATTGGATGAAAGGTTAAGCACTGGGAAACACTTTTTGAAAGATAAAAAGTGCATTTTATATACAACCAGTGGTGTCGCTAGGGGGTGGCTTTTGGGGCTATAGCCCCGAATCTGTGACCCATAGCCCAGAGTCTCTGCAGGGGTCACCAAGGGGAGGGGAGGCTCTCTGGGGACCCTGTTGTAAGTGGGGGGCTCTCTGGGGACCCTGATGCAAGGGGGAGGCTCTCTGGGTACCCTAATGTAAGTGGGGGCTCTCTGGGGACCCTGATGCAAGGGGGGGCTCTCTGGGGACCCTGATGTAAGGAGGGGCTCTCTGGGGACCCTGATGTAAGAAGGGGCTCTCTGGGGACCCTGATGTAAGAAGGGGGCTCTCTGGGGACCCTGATGTAAGGGGGGGCTCTCTGGGGATCCTGATGCAAGGGGGAGGCTCTCTGGGGACCCTGATACAAGGGGAGGCTCTCTGGGGACCCTGATGCAAGGGAGGGGCTCTCTGGGGACTCTGATGTAAGGAGGGGGGGCTCTCTGGGGACTCCTGATGTAAGGGGGGGCTCTCTGGGGACCCTGATGCAAGAAGGGGCTCTCTGGGGACCCTGATGCAAGGGGGGGGGCTCTCTGGGGACCCTGATGCAAGGGGGGGCTCTCTGGGGACCCTGATACAAGGGGGAGGCTCTCTGGGGACTCTGATGTAAGGAGGGGCTCTCTGGGGACCCTGATACAAGGGGAGGCTCTCTGGGGACTCTGATGTAAGGAAGGCTCTCTGGGGACCCTGATGTAAGGGGGGGCTCTCTGGGGACCCTGATGTAAGGGGGGGAGGCTCTCTGGGGATCCTGATGCAAGGGGGAGGCTCTCTGGGGACCCTGATACAAGGAGGAGGCTCTCTGGGGACCCTGATGTAAGGGGGGGGGACCCTGATGTAAGGAGGGGCTCTCTGGGGATCCTGATGCAAGGGGGAGCCTCTCTGGGGACCCTGATACAAGGGGAGGCTCTCTGAGGAATCCGATGTAAGGAGGGGCTCTCTGGGGACTCTGATGTAAGGGGGAGGCTCTCTGGGGACCCTGATGCAAGGGGGGGCTCTCTGGGGACTCTGATGTAAGGAGGGGCTCTCTGGGGACCCTGATGTAAGGGGGGCTCTCTGGGGACCTACACACACACACACATGTGTATGCCTGCCCAAGCATATGACTTTCTTTACCACGCTGCTATGGGCTCTGGCCCCAGATCTTTTGTAGACCTAGCAACGCCCCTGTATACATCTATATAGATCAGACCAAAATGAGGGACAAATGAGGAGGAATGAGGGACAGAGGGACATTGTTCCAAATCAGGGACAGTCCCTCAAAATCAGGGACAGTTGGGAGGTATGCAAAAGATAATCCGGCACCCAGGGCAAAGATGCCAAACCGTGCCCCCCCCCTCCCCCCCACATTCATAATGTGCAAGGCTTAGGGGATCGTATGCCCAGAAGGCACTCGCTTGTAAAAATCATTGCCGCTGTCACTACTCCTGTCAGCCTTGTAAACAGAAGGAAGGCACCTTCATCCCTACAGTAAACCTTGTCCTGGCCCTGCCAACCACTACCTGTCTGGAGTTTGCATGTTCTCCTTGTATCTGCCTGTGTTTCCTCCGGGTACACTGGTATCCTCCTACACTCCAAAGACATGCTGGTAGGTGAAATGGCTCCTGCCTAAATTGGCCCTAGCATATGGGAGAGGGACCTTAGAGATTGTAAGCTCCTTGGGGGGGGCAGGGACTATAAATGACGGTAATAAATAAAAAAATTAAAAACAGGTGACGTTTAAATTAAATAAATGCAGTTAAAGCTCATTCTTTTCAGGAGGTGCACAGTCAGCTATTAAGCAAAGGATCACTTGTTGGAACCTGCCACCTTCACAGACTGTGTGCCTGTGCCTAAACTCTCTAACTACATCATGCTCATTAACAGTCAACTTCACATGTGGGCAGAAAAGAAAAATATTCACTACAATCGGCGTGCTTAAGGGGTGTTCCTGGGTAGACCCTAGCCAAACTGTGTTTACTATGCTTCATTTTGTGAATGAACAGGAAGCCGCTCAGCATAGAGCACTTCCCATTAGTTTTGGTTGAACTGGGTGTCTTTTTTCAACCAGATTAACTATGTGGCTGCACAGAGCCTGGGGACTTCTCATTCACTGCCCAGTGCAGCTGAGGCTGCAGAGAAAGGCATGTGTGTTTGAGCTTTGGGGCACACACCCTATATCCACTACATCATGGCAGATATATGGCATGCCCCAAATCAACCCAGCTACAACACAGAGGAACATAAATGTAAATATCTGCACATGTATCTGGGGGTTAGAAGCATGGGGGAATCAGACAAAGTACCCCCCCCCCTCCTTCATATAGGAAGGTTGTAGCTCTTCTAAAATAAAAAGGTACATAAATATGGTGCTCAGTGGAATTAAAGTCACAAAACAAGACCCTCCGAGGCGACGATTCTAAAGAGTAAAAAAATATGGTTTGCAGTCCATGGTGAGTGTTCCTACATAAAATAGTGCAAAAACGTGAAATGTGTCGCCAAAATAGAGTAGGAGAAATAACTTTCCATCCTTTTTAACTGTTCATCTGTATTATATTTGCCCCCATCCGGTGATGGCCAATCAAATTCTTCCTTTTGGTTATCCATTCTTCTCTAGGTGCTTTAACTGTAACTAGATGTGCACTGAAGTGTTCAGTTTCGTTTTTGTCCTCGGCCATGGGGCATCATCACTGCTTATGCGCAAAGTGTAAAGACTTCCTAGTATAAGTCAGTAAAGCCAATCAGAGCACAGACAGGTCATGGCACGAGCGTGAATGTACCTTGAGGACAGTCCTGCTGTTCCGGGCGACAAGCCGGTCTAGAAACCTTCGCGCTCGCTTGCTGAGGCTCTGTTTGCGTTGGCTTCGGAGTCGGCAGCTCTCGGCTGCGTCGGGCCCGTCTCTCCGTAAACGGATTTGGCGGACCATACCCTCGAAAAGCTCCTGGACGTTGTGTTGCAGGACAGCAGAGGTCTCGATGAACTTGCAGTCGAATACCACGGCGCATGCACGACCCTCTGCAAAAGGAAGGGAGATTTAGTGGTGGACAATAATATGGATCACATTTAGGCTTAAAGGACAACTATTCATATAATTAGGGTTTTCTTCTCAGATAATAGGTGCAGGTACTTGTCCCTTCCGAGTCACACCTTGTCTTCACCCCCTACCCACCTCTGAGCATCGTCCTTTGTCTTCACCCCCTACCCACCTCTGATCACCGTCCCTTGTCTCAACCCCATACCCACCTCTGAGCATCGTCCCTTGTCTCCACCCCCTACCCACCTCTGAGCACTGTCCCTTGTCTCCACCCCATACCCACCTCTGTGCACTGTCCCTTGTCTCCACCCCATACCCACCTCTAAGCATCGTCCCTTGTCTCCACCCACTACCCACCTCTGAGCACCGTCCCTTGTCTCTACCCACTACCCACCTCTGAGCACCGTCTCTGGTCTCCACCCCCTACCCACCTCTGAGCACCGTCCCTTGTATCCACCCCATACCCACCTCTGAGCATTGTCCCTTGTCTCCACCCCCTACCCACCTCTCAGCACCGTCCCTTGTCTCCACCCCCTACCCACCTCTGAGCACTGTCCCTTGTCTTCACCCCATACCCACCTCTCAGCACCGTCCCTTGTCTCCACCCCCTACGTACCTCTGAGCACCGTCCCTTGTCTCCACCCCTACCCACCTCTGAGCATCGTCCCTTGTCTCCACCCCCTACTCACCTCTGAGCACCGTCCCTTGTCTCCACCCCATACCCACCTCTGTGCACTGTCCCTTGTCTCCACCCCATACCCACCTCTCAGCACCGTCCCTTGTCTCCACCCCCTACGTACCTCGGAGCACCGTCCCTTTTCTCCACCCCCTTCCCACCTCTGAGCACCGTCCCTACATACCTCTGAGCATCGTCCCTGGTCTCCACCCCCTACCCACCTATGAGCTCCGTTGTCCCCACCCCCTATCCATCTCTGAGCACCGTCTCTTGGTTCCACCCCTACCCCCCTCCTAGTACCACCCCTTTTAGAGAATACAATGCCAAGTATCATTTTGTGGTGCTAAGTAATTTGTATGAAGTTTGTTAATGTTAATGATAACAAAAAAAGCAGTAAAAATAGATCCCCTGCAGCTAGCAACAATAGACCTCCTTCAACAACAAAAAGTCCAGACCGGCAAAATACTCCTCCAGCAACAATAGATTCACCTCAGCAGCCACCATTAATTGACTCTCCAGCAGCCAGCAACAATAGACCCCTCACTCAACAGCAGATCCGTTCCAGCTAGAACTGACCCCCCCCCCAAGAACAATATATCCCCTCAGCCACAACAGACATACCTCCCAACCATCCCAGATTTTCCAGGACTGTTGATGCAAGTCTCGGTGTCCCGGCGAAAGAAGGCTTTGTCCCGGAGTCTCTGCCCTGCTGACCCCCTAACACTGCCCTGCTGACCCTTCTCCTCTGCCATGCTGATTCCTGTCCTCCACTCTGCTGACCCCTGTCTTCTGCCCTGATAACCCCTGCTCTCCACTTGGCTGACCCCCTGTCTGGGTTTTGTTTAACCACACCTCTTAAGCCCCTCCCACTGTAAAGAGTTTGGCCCAATCCACATTTTGCCACGGCGTGCTATGCGCACCACTAATCACTCCGTTTCTCATCAAGTGTCTCTCATTCTCAAGTTCAAAAGTTGCGAGGTATGCAACAGATCTTCCCTAGAAATACCCCCCAACCCCAGCAACAATAGACCCCTGCCAGCAACAATAGGTCTCCCACCAGTCATCATCAATTGACCCTCCAACAGATAGCAACAATAGACCCCTCCTTCAGCAATAAATCTCTCCCAACAATAGATCTTTCCCACCCATCCCCTTGGCAACAATAGAAACTCAAGCCAACCCCACCACCCCTTGACATTACATACATTCAGTGCTGGAGGTGCCGGAACCGTGTTCCCCCATGTCCCCACTGAAACAAAGCCCTGCATATAAATATTCATTAAAATATACCTAAAAGCAGACGTTTCCTAAATTTGAAAATCTGAAAACCCAAAAATTAGAAAGAATAACTAACTATTAAATAAGAGGTATTGGAATTTCCTTTCAAATTTGGCTGTTAGTGAACGTAAAGAGTACGAATTTATCTATTATTTAAGTTACTAATAGTCTGAAATAACGAATGCCTCCTCTAAACGAATGGAACGTAAGGAATTAATAATAATAAACAATATTAATAATAACTTTTATTATTTATTATTAATTTGTTATCCATTTGTTTAAATGCGGCATTTGTTATTTCAGATAATTCGTAACTTCGGATAAATTTGTATTCGTTACGTTCACTAACAGCCAAATTTGAAAGGTAATTCCAATACCTATAATTTAATAGTTAGTTAATTATTAGTTAGTTTCAGATTTTCTAATTTTCTAATTTAAGAATTTTCTAATTTACGAATTAACGAATGACCCGAAAAACGAAAAAAAAAAAAAAGAAAAAAAAAAAAACGAATGAAACGAAAACAAACAAATTGTTCAGCAGTGCACATGTCTACCGCTCAGTTTAATTTGAATCACTCAGGGTCATTTCTTTACACAGCTCCGCAGATGTCATTAGCTGGCAGAGGAGTGAGAGACGGAGTTTGGCAATGGCTGACTACTACTGGGCAGGCCTGGTTTTGGTCCGCTGCCATATCTCCAGCGGGTTTCCCTTCCTCTTCCTCACTCACCTTCCACAGATACTTCCCGGCTGCGGACGAGGTCTGTCTTATTCCCGACTAGGATGATTGGAATGTTTTCGTACTGACGTGTCCGTCTCAGCTGGATCCGTAATTCGGAGGCGCTTTCGAAGCTGGAGCGGTCGGTGACAGAGTAGACGATGATGTAAGCGTGACCCACACACATGGCAGCGCTGTCACATTCCCCAACGGTTTTCTAAAAAGGAGGAGAACAGAAAATGAAACAAAGGCCAAGCAAAGGGGCTCCTTTATGCTCTGCGACAGCGGACTGAAACCAGGGCCTTGTCAGTTACATATGGCTGCAGATTACCTGTGAACAGGGCCGGGACAAGGGGTGGGCAGGAAGGGCGGCTGCCCTGGGCACTGTGGTATCATGTGAGGTGGGGAGCGCTGCAAGGAAATTGGGCGTAGGGGATTTCTGTTGGGAGGGGGAATTAGGGGGCAGCAGGGGGTAAGAATTGTTCTAGGAGGGGAAATTTGGGGGGGGGGGGGGTTGTGTTAGGTGTGGTAAAAAAGGGGATTTGTGTTGGGAGGGGGGGGGGATTTGTGCTAGAGGTGATATGGCAAAGGAAGGTGGAGAATTTGTTTTTCTTTAAGAGGGGGGTTTGTGTTAGTAGGGATGATTTGGGGGTATTTGTGCTAGGAAGGTAAATGGAGGGGGGGTGGGTATTTTTGCTAGGAGGGAGGATTTGGAGTGAGAAGGGGAAGGATGTGTACTCGAAGGGGGAGTTTGAAGGGTACAGGATTTGTACTAGTTGGGGTGATTTTTTTTTCCCGAGGGGGGCATTTGGGGGAAAAGATTTGTGTTGGGGGGGATGGGGGTGGATATTTGTTCTGGGAGGGGGGATTTCAGCAGGGGGAAAGGGGTGGATTTGTATGGGGAGGAGGGGGAATTTATGCTTAGAGGGTAAGCATGCAGATTGATGCAGAATTTTAATTTTTTTTGGGTGGGGGGGAGAATTTTCTCACATGTAATGCTCATACATCTTGAGAGGGGGGGTTCTGACATGTAATGCTCATACATCTTGAGAGGGGGGGGGGGGTTCTGACATGTAATGCTCATACATCTTGGGGGGGGGGGGGTTTCTGACATGTAATGCTCATACATCTTGGGGGGGGGGCGGGTTCTGACATGTAATGCTCATACATCTTGGGTGGGGGGGGCGCAGTTTGACATGTTCGCCCCGGGCTCTATATGACCTTGTCCCAGCACTGCCCCTGAAGTGGAAGCCTTGCAGTAAGAATACCTAAAGAGCAGCTAGGTTTTACCATTTCCATGAGCAAATTATATAATTTCATTAAAATAGTTACATTGTTTTCCACCAATAAGTCCATTTAACTACTTATCCCCTCCTCCCCCATTTTTTTTTAGTAAGGGCCCACTCCTACCAGGGGGCGCACATTATCCACTGTCCCCATACGTGGATCGAAATCCGTCCGGCCCCTGCTGAAAAGGATGAATTTAGATCCATCCAAGGCTGGCTTAAAGCGGAGTTCCACCCACATTTTTTTTTTTTAAAGGCACCCATTCTGCGGGTATAAATTAAATTCTCTAATGGATGCTGTTACTAAATCCGCCATTGTATTATACATTTTTTTTAAACTAACCTTAATCTTCTCTGTCCTGCGTGCTTCCATCTTGATTGTGGGCATGTGAAGCCCACTAGTGCTCAGGATATGGTGCTGTTGGCTACCCAACATGCACCTCCCCCTATCTCGCGCATGGACATTACACACGGGCACAGCGCAGGGATTGTCATCACAACGGGCGGCGTCGGAGGAAGTGCCCACCCCGTTGTTATGGCAACAAACCTAATCTATCAATCCTCCACTGACTCCTGGGAATCCACCCCGGAGGAGGAAACAGGAAGAAAGATTAAAAGCCATGAAGGCAAGGTAAAAGGAAAAAAAAACAAGATCTTGAAACCCCCAAAGCTGTTTTTTTTAGGCATGTATTAAAGCTGATGGTGTACAGATGAAAATGTGGGTGGACCTCCGCTTTAAAAGACTAAGGCTATTGCCGAAACGCGTCAGCGTTATTGTTTTATTGTCACTCTGATGTACCAATAAACGACACTTCAAGGATTACAGTGTTGCCAGCTCTTCTTACTAGTGACCTCCGCTTTAAGTCGTGTGTAAGATACGAGTAGCTTATACAGGGCTATGGACTCCCCTGGGTCAATTAGCACTGTCACAAGGGTGAGTCACATTGTCAGGACCCGGGTCAGAATCGGCCACCTCTGCTGTTTCTGGCGGTGTCTCTTCTTGCTTAGCCACCTGGGATGCTGGAGAGCTCACTGAACAATTCCTTGAACAATCTCGCCTTGAACCCTTTGCTCCTCCCATGAACTTTCTATTTTAGCCATGCCTTTGTACATCCTGTTTGCCATATTATTCTGTCATGGTGAGGGGTCAGGCTGGGAGAACAGCTCCCACCGCACAGCTGGATAAGTGCAGCAGCAGGTCACCCTGGCAGATGACACAGGCTCACCCGAGGTAAGGAATCTAAGCACTAACTGGTGTTCACCAGAGCTTCTGATGGTGGAGATGGGTTTTGCTGCATGTTAAAACCAGGTTGCGGGCTACCAGGAGGTGAGCAAGCCAGGGTCTAGTAGCAGATATAGCAGGAAGGGATCAAGCTGAAGTGTAGTCAGTAAACAAGCCAGAGGTTGGTAACAAGTGGTCGCAGACTGGGATCAAGCAGAAGCGTAGTCAAGGAACAAGCCAAAGGTCGCTAATGAGTGGAAGCGGAGATACAGATGGCAGCAGGAGTGACAAGAACGAGATATTGGCTGGAGAAGGCACAATAATCTGGCAAACAGGAAGCGCATAGGCAAGGCTAAAATAGGAAATTCATGGGAGGAGCAAAGGGTTTAAGGTTTAATAGAAACAAGGTTCAAAGCAGGATGGTTCAAGGAATTGTTCAGGATGCTGTCCAATATTCCAGGTGGCTCAGCAAGAAGAGACACCGCCAGACACAGCAGAGGTTGCAGGTTCAGACCTGGGTCCTGACACAAATGCTCCCTCAGACCTACAAGTAGTAGATATTTCCTCTGGTTGGTAGCACTGATCAGAGCAATGGACGACGGAGAACTTACTATGTGATCTTTTTTTCGCAATCCACAGCCTCCTTTATTGCTCCTCACAGAAGTTGTGTTGTCTATACATTTCATACATATGCAATAGACGTAAAAGATACTAAGTGAGTTTGCCAAACCTTGAGATTTACATGAAATCTGGAGCAGCTTACCTGAACTTCACAGATGTCCATCAAGAGAAGGCTGGTGTCCTCACCATCCACGCTCAGCGTGCATTTGTAGAACTCTGAATGAAAGGGTTATGTATTATTGAAGAGGCAGAAAGCAACGTACTACTACAGGCCATAAAAGATAAAAACATAATGTTGTTTTTCTGATTTCGTTTTTAAGTTCTTCTTATGCCGCGTACACACGACCGGACTTTCCGGCAAACTAGGTCCGACGGTCTTCCCGACGGACTTTCGGCAGAGTTCCAATGGACTTTGCGAATGAACGGACTTGCCCACAAACGATTGGTCCATTCGTAAGTCAGTTCATTTTGAACGTGATGACGTAAACGGCAAACAACTAGGAAGTTCAATAGCCAGTAGCCAATAGCTTCCCTTGCTTTGTATTTGTTCTGTCGGACCAGTACACAGACAAACGCTTTTCCCGATTTTAGTCCGTGGGAATTGAGTCCGTCGGATTGATTTGAAACATGTTCTATTTCTAGGTCCGTCTGATTTTTTTTCCCGAAAAACTTTCGGATTTGCCCACACACGATCAGATTGTCAGACGGACTAATCCCTTTGGACCTAGTCTGCCAGAAAGTCCAGTCGTGTGTACACAGCATTATAGATACCTTGTATTCCTTCTGTACTGTTCTCCAGCAATGACAGGCTCGGGCACCCCCCACAGCAGTGTCCACACCACCGCCATCTCTGCTGCCAATATTGAGGCAATCCTCCTTCAGCCGTTGGTTGGCCACTGATGATGTAAATCCTGCACATGTGCACATCATCCCTGGAACCTGGCCCAATGAATTGAGAGTGTGCACTGCAATGCCCATGTGCAGTGTACACAGAAAATAAAATATTGCTATGGGAAGGAAGAAGAAGTTTTCTTGGCAGAAAATACCTTGCTCATCACTTTGATCTGCAGATGAATGAAACAGAATAAAACACAAAGTAACAATAATGTTGCTTTGTATCTCTGAAGTTGGTCGTACATTATGCAATTTCCCTTAGATTTACCTTCAACTATGTAGTGCAAGGGCCTGCCTGATTGCATACACATTGAAAGTGTTTAGGTTTGACTTCATATTATATGGTTTTGGTAAATCTAAATTGTATAATGTATGGCCAGCCTGAGTCTGCACAGTGTTTATTAACAAGGTCCATTATTGACCACAGCGGCTAGAGCTGCCTGCTGTATTTACACAGCAAACCCTGGTTGTCATTTTGACAGCCAGGCATTGCTAGGTAAAGTGGCAAGGGGAGCAGCAGCAGGGGGGGAAGGAGAGGGCATGCTACATAAATACGGTGATGATGGACAACAACGTGATGGGCGCTGAGAGCGAGGCTTGAATTAATTCTCTGAGTAAAGACAATAAAGCTTTCCTTCTGGAGTGGATGGAAAGGTGTAATAATAATCTTGTACATGTTAATGGTCAGAAGAAATATGGTGGCCCTCCTGCAGACTGGTTTGGAGAAGCTCCTCCACTTGGGACAGAAATATTTTTCAGCAATCTCCCTCAAGAAATCTTTGAAGATACATTAATTCCACTTTTTCAGACTGCTGGAACATTGTATGAGTTTTGTCTTATGATGACTTGTCTAGTGGACAGAGACTACACAAGTGAAATCCAAACACCTGAAAGACAGCATGTGTGATGTACGTTGTGCGTTCTGTGGGACTGGTGCCGAACTGTCTGGGTGGGCACTGTTCTGAGTCACCTAGGCTTGTATAAGTGACTAAATGTTAATTATCTTACTGTTTAATTACATTACTGTTACATTACATTATGTTGGCTGTTCATCAGATATACTGTTTACAGTTTGCATTGTTTAGGGCAGTGATGGCAAACCTTTTTGAGCCCGAGTGCCCAAACTGAAATGGTTTTGTGTTGCAAAGTGCCAACACGGCAATGAGAGAGAGAGAGCGAGAGAGGGGTAACAGAGAGAGGGAGGGGGGCTGAGAGAGAGGGGGACAGAGAGAGGGGTGTGAGAGATATGCTGAAAGAGAGAGGGAACAGAGAGAGGGAGGGGGGGCTGAGAGGGAGGGGGTGTGAGAAAGAGGGGAGAGAGAGAGAGAGGGGCTGAGAGAGAGGGGTGTGAGAGAAATGGGGAGAGGGAGGGGGAACAGAAAGAGAGAGAAGGGGGAACAGAAAGAGAGAGAAGGGGGAACAGAAAGAGAGAGAAGGGGGACAGAAAGAGAGAAGGGGGACAGAAAGAGAGGGATGCAAGAGAGATGCTGAGAGAGAGGGGGGGACACAAAGAGGGGGGCTGAAAGAGAGGGATGGGGGGCTGAGAGGAGAGAGAAACCTCTAGCTCTGTCCTGGACCCTCTCGTGTGCCCACAGAGATGGCTCTGCGTGCCAGCTGTGGCACTCGTGCCATATGTTCGCCATCACTGGTTTAGGGTAATGTGATCAAGCTCTTATCTGATTTTGTGTGGTATAAATTCTGTGTAAATTTACAATAAAGTCAGTTCCAGTTTGCAGCTAAGCTAGTGTCGTCTAGTTCTTGGGTGCAATGCTCAGTTAGGAAGCTGTATCTCGGGTGCTAGGCATTCCATCACAATCTCCACCTTTTATCACTAAAAAGCAAGAGACTCTAGGCCAGTGATGGCGAAGCTTGGCACCCCAGATGTTTTGGAACTACATTTCCCATGATGCTCACCTACACTGCAGTGTAGTTGAGCATCATGGGAAATGTAGTTCCAAAACATCTGGGGTGCCAAGGTTCACCATCACTGGGGTGCCAAGGTTCACCTCCTCCTCGTCCCCAAATCTCGGTACAAGTCAAGGGGAGAACGAAGATTTGCAGTCCAAGGACCACGGCTATGGAACGCTATACCTACGAACATCCGCTTGGAAAAAGACCATCGGGCCTTCAGGAAAAAACTTAAGACCTACCTCTTCTAAGAAGGAATCAACGCAGGTCGGATCAAGCGCCTTGAGGCGATTCAGTTCGCAGTTGCAGCGCTATACAAATCATTCATTCATTCATTCATTCACTCTAGGCTGAAATTGTCCTATCAGTTTGCTGCAGGCAGGAGGAAGTAATACCCAAGTTTTCTCTCCTAGTGATCAGACTGGAACATTGTAAAAAGTCACAAGGTGAGAGGCTGCAGCAAGGTCTGATCTGTGAACACATCCAAGAACTATAGAAGCACCTGAATTTACAAGATTGTGTAATTTCTGATTTGGCATCCCAGTCCAGGAAGTAGATGGTGACATGAAAAATTAATCTCATGCTAGGTTTACTTTAACCCACAAGAGCACTACTCCAGTACTGGAATATGAGCTTCTGTTCTTGTCCTTACCTTGTTGTTGATCTGGTATTTCTCTGTCCTGCTCTCTTCTGAAAATTCCAACCAAGCTGGTCTTTCCAACTCCTGGGTCTCCCAGAAGAACCACCCTGAAGATGCCATCCCCTGTCCCATTGGTACTTTCGGATCCAGCTGATTCACTGCTGCATGCGTCAGGCATGGGCTGAGAAGGTGGCGGTGCGCAAATCTCCATTATAGGGTTACTGTTCTGTGAGCAGATCTGATGGGCGCAGGGCAGGGGCGTGCTGGCTCTTCTCCGGAGGGGGGCACGAGCGGCACACATCTGAACCCGTATAAAGAGAAGGAATTGGTCAGATAGATATCCCGCTGTCTGCTACAGTTGCTAGACAACCAACAGATAGATATTAAAGGATTGCCCCATTTTCTACTTTGCTCTGGGGTTCTCAGTTCTGCCCCTACAGCCCCCACCAACAGATTGCAACCTTGGAAGCCTGCCTGCCTGCCAACTGGAGCATTTGGGTGGGCTTCCCTCCACAACTGGAGTGGGAAAACATACTGGATGGAGGTCAGTGGCTGCAGGTCACAAATGGCCACCACATCAGGGATGGACAATCTACTGCAAAATTCAAAAGCAATCCACAGGCCTATTTATAAGTGTTCATAGTCAATATATTGATTCCAACACTTGCTCCTATTTATAAAGCTGCTCTGGGCAATTTATTCATGCAGCCTCACTGTGTATGGTTCCAAATAGTCCAACAAAATCTGTATGTATAAAGAATTTGACAATTTAGACAAGCTATCTGTTCATCTTTGCAATTAGCCTATGGCCATTCTTCACACTAACCTTTACCGTAACTTCAACCAGCACAGTAACCTCCCTGTAAAGCCAAAAAGTGTACACTAACCTTCCAATAACACCAAACAGCACACTTACCCACCTGTAAATCCAAACAGCACACTTACCCACCTGTAAATCCAAACAGCACACTTACCCACCTGTAAATCCAAACAGCACACTTACCCACCTGTAAATCAAAAGTGTACACTAACCTTCCAATAACATCAAACTGCACACTTACCCACCTGTAAATCCTAACAGCACACTTACCCACCTGTAAATCCAAACAGCACACTTACCCACCTGTAAATCCAAACAGCACACTTACCCACCTGTAAATCCAAACAGCACACTTACCCACCTGTAAATCCAAACAGCGCACTTACCCACCTGTAAATCCAAAGTGTAAACTAACCTTCCAATAACACCAACCAGCACACCAGCCCTCATTGTAACGCCAACTAGCACACTAACTTCTATGTAACCCAAATCCGCAACTCACAGTAACCTTCTTCTAAGCCTTATGTAACATCAATCCACATGCTAACCTCCATGTAACCCAAACCTGTACACTAACCTCCATGTAACTCCAATCTACACACTAACCTCCATGTAACCCCGACCCTCAAAGTAATCTCCCTGTAAACCCAAAAAACAAACTATCCCTCCTTGTAACCATAATAGGCACACTAACCTCTCTTTAACCTCCATGTAACATAAATTCACACTCTAACCTCCATTTAACCCCAGTCTACACACTAATTTCCATGGAAGTTTAATCTACGCACTAAACTCCCTGTAACCCTCATGTAACGTCCATCTATACACTAAACTCTATCTAACCTAAACCTGTACACTAACCTCCGTGTAATGTCAATCCACAGACTAACCTCCATGTACCCTCAAAACTATACACTAACCCCCCTCTAACCCTCATGTAATGTCAATCCGCATGTTAACCTCCATGCAACCCCAAACTTCACAGTAATTTCCCTGTAAACCCAACCAACACACTAGCCCTCCCTGTAACCCCAACCGGCACAGTAGCCCTCATGTAACCCAAGCCCACACACTAACCACCATGTACCCACAAACTACACACTAACCTCCCTCTAACCCTAATCTATACACTAACCTCCATGTAACCCAAGCCTGTACACTAACCTCCATGCAACCCCAAACTTAACAGTAATTTCCCTGTAAACCCAACCAACTCACTAGCCCTCCCTGTAACCCCAACTGGCACAGTAGCCCCCATGTACTCCCAAACTACACACTAACCTCCCTCTAACCCTAATCTATACACTAACCTCCACATAACGTCAATCCACACACTAACCTCCATGTAACCCAAACCTGTACACTAACCTCCATGTAACCCAAACCTGTACACTAACCTCCATGTAATCCAAACCTGTACACCAACCTCCATGTAATCCAAACCTGTACACCAACCTCCATGTAACCTACATCAAACCTGTACACTAACCTCCATGTAACCTACATCAAACCTGTACACTAACCTCCATGTAACCTACATCAAACCTGTACACCAACCTCCATGTAACCTACACCAAACCTGTACACTAACCTCCATATACCTTAATTTACACACTAAGCTCCATGTAACCCAAACCTGTACACTAACCTCCATGTAACCCAAACAAGACCTGCACTCGAACCTCCATGTAACCCAAACCAAAGCTGTACACTAACCTCCATGTAACCTACATCAAACCTGTACACTAACCTCCATTTACCTTAATTTACACACTAACCTCCATGTAACCCAAACCTGTACACTAACCTCCATGTAACCCAAACCAAACTTGTACTCTTACCTCCATGTAACCTATATCAAACCAGTACAATAACCTCCATATACCTTAATTTACACACTAACCTCCATGTAAGCCAAACCTGTACACTAACCTCCATGTAACCCAAACAAGACCTGCACTCGAACCTCCATGTAACCCAAACCAAAGCTGTACACTAACCTCCATGTAACCTACATCAAACCTGTACACTAACCTCCATTTACCTTAATTTACACACTAACCTCCATGTAACCCAAACCTGTACACTAACCTCCATGTAACCCAAACCAAACTTGTACTCTTACCTCCATGTAACCTATATCAAACCAGTACAATAACCTCCATATACCTTAATTTACACACTAACCTCCATGTAAGCCAAACCTGTACACTAACCTCCATGTAACCCAAACAAGACCTGTACTCGAACCTCCATGTAACCCAAACCAAAGCTGTACACTAACCTCCATGTAAGCCAAACCTGTACACTAACCTCCATGTAACCTACATCAAACCCGTACACTAACCTCCATATACCTCAATTTACACACTAACCTCCATGTAACCCACACCTGTACACTAACCTCCATGTAACCCAAACCAGACCTGTACTATAACCCTTCATGTAACCCAAACCTGCACTCTAACCTCCATGTAACCTGAAACAGCACACTAAGCCCCCCACCCCATAACCCCCAACCAGTGCACTTACCTCTGCCCCACTGCTGACACAACAACAATCCCCTCTGCGTTTTTGCAATCAATCTCCTCTCCCCGAACTGCTCCTAGGTCTGATTGGTTGAAATGAGTTTATGGATAACTTCAATAACTTTCTATTCTGTTGGAGCAGAAGATCTCGTGAGACTGCAAAATCCAAGTACAAACTGACAGTCCCTGTAGTCCAGTAGTTGCTGTTCTCTCATTCAATTGTCTCCAAAATCCACTTTCTGATGGTTCTTTGTTTTCAGAGTCTAAGTTTTTGTGTTTTTGTGTTTCCTGTGCTCTCAGAATCAGTCCCCGAGTACCCAGAGATGGTTGTCTTTTTTTTTTTTTTTTTTACAACTTCATGGTCCTTTTGCTCTTGAACTCCCTTGAGAGTCCTTGTTCTTTAAATCTCTTGTTCTCACAGTTCTGTTCTCATGGACTGTCCGGCCATCCTTGCAGTCCTGTGGTTTTCACAGACAAGTCCGATAATACCGCAGCCTTTGTCTCAGTCCCCAGATTCTCACTTAGTCCTGCTCTTCAGTCTGTGCTCTGAAAAACAGTCCCTAAGTTCTTGCCAACAGTCCCTGTAATATCACCAAGGTCTTTGTGTCCTCTTTGGTACTGTTTGTATAGACTGAAAAGCCAAAGTTTTCCAATGCAAAGTTCTGGTAGTAATACGGTCCTTTTGTTTTCCTGGACAGTCCCTGTTTTCTCACAATGAGTCCCACACGTCAAGCTGTCCTGCATCTGGAAGTTCCCCCATTATTCCTGCTGACAGTCCCTGTCCTTCTATTGGTCCATGAGCTGTCTCTGCATTTTAGATGTTCCACTCACACAGCATCTGGCTCGGGAGCTGACAAATGAACCCCGAGCAATCACCCAGCTGTGTTTTATAAGACAGACTCTCGGTGGTGCGGTCCCTCCCCCTGAACATAACAGTGACCACTCTACAGGGCTGTGCAACCAAAACTACGCCAATCTTAAGACAACTGCTTTGCAGGGACAAAAAGAAAATCGCATTGATGTTATTATAAATTGCCACATTTAAATCATATTTAAAGCAGACTGAAAGCCTATTTCTATTTTATACCCCTCCCCATCCTAAGATGGAAACGCTCATGCCGCGTACACACGATCGGATTTTCCGTCGGAAAAAACTTGGATTGTTTTTCTGATGGAATTCCGCTCAAGCTTGTCTTGCATACACACGGTCACACAAAAGTTCTCTGAACTTTCGACCGTCAAGAACGAGGTGACGTACAACACTACAACGAGCCGAGAAAATTAAGTTCAATGCTTCAGAGCATGCGTCTAATTGTTTCCGAGCATGCGAAGGAATTTAGCGCGTCGGAATTGGTACAGACGATCAGAATTTCAAATAGAAACTTTTTCCGACTGAAAAATTGAGAACCTGCTCTCAATCTTTTGCTGGTGGAAATTCCGCCAGCAAAAGTCCGATGGAACATACACACGGTCGGAATTTCCGACCAAAAGCTCACACCGGACTTTTGCTGGTGGAAAATCCGATCGTGTGTATGTGGCATTACTGTAATCTGTATAATGCTTACCTATTAAAAGCTCCAGGTTCCCAGCCAGCACCCAATGGGGGTGGTGGGTAATATCCTCATTGTCATTCAGTGGATATTACTGAATGCAGATCTGGGCCCTTAACCACTTCAGCCCCGGAAGGATTTACCCCCCTTCCTGACCACAGCGTTTTTTGCGATTCGGCACTGCGTCGCTTTAACTGACAATTGCGCAGTCGTGCGACGTGGCTTCCAAAAAAATATTGATGTCCTTTTTGTCCCACAAATAGAGCTTTCTTTATGTGGTATTTGATCACCTCTGCGGTTTTTATTTTTTGCGCTAAAAACAAAAAAGAGCGACAATTTTGAAAAAAAAAAACGCATTCTTTTTTACTTTTTGCTATAATAAATATCCCCCAAAAATAACACTTTTTTTCCCCCACAGTTTAGGCCGATACGTATTCATCTACATATTTTTGTTTAAAAAAAAAAAAAAAAAAATCGCAATAAGTGTTTATTGATTGGTTTGCGAAAAAGTTATAGCGTCTACAAAATAGGGGATAGTTTTATGGCATTTTCATTAATAATTTTCTTTTTTACTAGTAATGGCGGCAATCAGCGAGTTTTATCGTGACTGTGACATTATGGCGGACACATCGGACAATTTTGACACATTTTTGGGACCATTGGCATTAATACAGCGATCGATGCTATAAAATTGCATTGATTACTGTAAAAATGTCACTGCCAGTGAAGGGGTTAACCACTAGGGGGCGGGGAGGGGTTAAGTGTGTCCTAGGGGCGTGTTTCTAACTGTCTGGGGGCGTGGCTGTGTGTGACACCACACTGATCGCTGCTCCCGATGACAAGGAGCAGACGATCAGTGTGCTGTCACTAGGCAGAACGGGGAGATGCTGTTTACAATGGCATCCCCTCGTTCTTCAGCGCCGTAACACGATCACGGGTATCCCCGATTGAGTCCGTGGGACCCGCGGGCACAGTCACGGAGCATGCGGCGTGCGCGCACGGTGGGAAATTCAAAGTAACATACGGGTACGTTACTTTGCCCAGCCGTGCCATTCTGCCGACGTATATGTACAGGAGCCCGTCGTGAACCGGTTAAACCTTGTACACACAGGCTGAATGCCGGCAACATTGGCCAGTTAAAAAAAAAAAAAAATGCTGACATTCGGCCTGTTGGTATGACAGCCGGTCTGGCAGAAGCTGACCAATCGTCCAGCTTCTGTCGGACGAGCATGCTGGAAAACCACCAGCCGACAGGCTCCCGATCAGCGCTCTCAGCCAATGGCTATAACTTTTGCGCAAACCAATCAATAATCGCTTATTTTGATTTTTTTTTTAAAGTTATTATAGCAAAAAGTAAAAAATATTATTTTTTTTTCAAAATTGTCGCTCTTGTTTTTTGTTTATATAAAAAAATAAAAACCGCAGAGGTGATCAAATACCACCAAAAGAAAGCTCTATTCGTGGGGAAAAAAGGACGTCAATTTTGTTTGGGAGCCACGTCGCACGGCCGCGCAATTGTCAGTTAAAGCGGCGCAGTGCCAAATCGCAAAAAAAACCGCTCTGGTCTTTGGGCAGCCAAATGGACCGGGGCTGAAGTGGTTAAACTAACACAGTGCTTCGTAAAAAATGGCCTGGTCATGAAGGGGGGTAAGTCTTCCAGAGGTCATGTGGTTAATATGATGATTTGAAACTTCACTGACCATTTAAATTTGTGATTTCTTTACTGAAAGCTAAATAAGTTCAGACATTGTTTCACTACTATTCACATGCACAATAACAGCTGCTTTAGTACTGAGTACTTTGCCCATGCAGGAGAAAGCAACAGATATACATAAAGGGTAACTCCACTTTCGTGGGGAACAAAAAACTAAAATAGGAAATAAAGAAAAATAATAATATAGCGTATACAATTGCGACACAAGTCATATTAAATGTGATGAAAAACGACCTTTCCTTTTCACTCTGCAGCCGCTGTCATTTTCTGAAAATGAAATGCAATATGGCCGCCTGGAATGTGTACAGAACGCCCCCCCCCCCCCCCCCCAGAAATGTCATTTCCTGCTTGTGTGATTGGCTCACCAATTTTCCCAGAAATCTGCACTAAAATACAGAGTCAGATTTCTGGCATCCCCTGCAACAAAAATTAAATTTTTTTGGTGAGATACTTTAAAGAGGAACTGCAGCCTGCTCACATAATTTGTAATAATAACATCTTTGTCATTCTGAAGCTTCCCTCCAACTACTTTGTATATTATTTTATATATACTGTGATTCTGTACTTGCCAAATATGCTGCAGAAATATCCCTCCGCCGAGTCTGGGGCAGCTGAAGCTGCTGCCTGTTCCCTTCCTGGATTTACACAGAGGCACACCTCCAGATCTGCAGCTCTCATTGGCCCTCTTATGACTCATCCCCCCCCTCCCTTCCTGTCAAACTCTCATGAGAGTGAGAGAGAGAGAGAGCTGTGCATGATGTCATAAGCCTAGGGCAGTGATGGCGAACCTTGGCACCCCAGATGTTTTGGAACTACATTTCCCATGATGCTCAGCTACACTGCAGAGGGCATGAGCATTGTGGGAAATGTAGTTCCAAATCATCTGGGGTGCCAAGGTTCGCCATTAAGGATGGCCTCAGGCGTGTTCGCACACTCCACGTGCAGAGCCCGCCAGGAAGTCGGCACGGCACTGCGCTAATCACAGGCACTGAGACGTTTCCCGATCTCTGCAGCCGCACATCGGGACAATGTCTCACTGCTTGGTATTAGCACAGCGCCGTGCCGACTTCCTGGCGGGCTCTGCACGTGGAGTGTGCGAACACGCCTGAGGCCATCCTTATTCGCCATCACTGGCCTAGGCTAATGACCAGACAAGAATCAGGAAGTGGGCTGTATAAGGGATTTACTGGCAGAAAAAAAAATGTTTTACTATCCAAAATTAAAACAACAACAAGGGCAGAAGATTTAATAGATAGAAAGATGAAAACATGACTGAAGTTCCGCTTTCAATAGGAAATCACAGATAAAGAGACGCTGACCTTGCAGTTTTCTTCATTAGAGCCCTGCAGGTGCACAGCTGGTTGATAATTCTGAGACCACAATCATTAGACTCACTCTGAATGGGGGTACAGAGGAACACACAGGGATTTCTTCAGAATAACAAAAAGGTAGGAATCGGCAACAAAGTTTGTTAAAATCCTTGTAACGTACATAGATCACACACAGGGGGGTGTTTTTTTTTTCTCGACAAAAGTGGAGTTACGCTTTAACCACTTCCTTCCCGTAGGACGTTCCTGAGCGTCCTGTCTTTGAAGAGGAATACCGTTGTTATGGTAGCAGCTAGCTACCATAACCCCGGTATCCTCTTCAAGAGCCATCACCATACCTCTTAAAGGGACATTTTATTTTTTGTCATTTTTTCAAATGACTAATTTTTTTTATTTTATTGCATTTTACTATAAATATGAGATCTGAGGTCTTTTTGACTCCCAGATCTCATATTTAAGAGGACCTGTCATGCTTTTTTCTATTACAAGGGATGATTACACTCCTTGTAATAGGAATAAAAGTAACAGTGAAAAAATAAGAAGGTAAAATAAATAAGAAAAAAAAATTTAAATGTGCCCCGTCCCGCCGAGCTCGCGCGCAGAAGCGAGCGCATACGTGATTAGCGCCCGCATATGAAAGCGGTGTTCAAACCACACATGTGAGGTATCGCCGCGATCGGTAATAATGCTAGCCCTAGACCTCCTCTGTAACTCAAAACATGCAACCTGCAGAATTTTTTAAACGTCGCCTTTGGAGATTTTAAAGGGTAAAAGTTTGTTGCCATTCCACGAGCGGGCGCAATTTTGAAGCGTGACTTGTTGGGTATCAATTTACTCGGCGTAACATTATCTTTCACAATATAAAAAAAAAAATTGGGCTAACTTTACTGTTGTCTTATTTTTTTTTTATTTTTTCCCAAAAAAGTGCGCTTGTAATACCAATGCGCAAATACGGTGTGACAGAAAGTATTGCCATTTTATTCTCTAGGGTGTTATAAAAAAAAAAAAAACGAGCGCAGCCGAAAAAGACCGATCTGTCTGTTCGGCTCCGCTCGCTTTCCCGCCTCCCTGCGCTCGCTTCGGAAACAGCAGGGAGGCGGGACTGCGAGCAGAGCCGAGCAGACGGCTCGGGCTTTTCCGGCTCCGCTCGCAGTCCCGCCTCCCTGCGCTCGCCTCCGAAACAGCAGGGAGGCGGGACTGCGAGCAGAGCCGAACAGACGGTCTTTCAAGGCGGCAAATTTAAATGTGGGCAAGCTGAAAATCACACTGGGCAAAGCTGAAAATGACGCTTAAATGTGTTTTTTTTCCCTAAACTTCCCTCCTAAAACTTTTTTTCCTTAAAATGCCTTCCTAAACTTGGGGTGCGTGTTATACGCCGATAAATACGGTATATATAATGTTAGGGGGTTCTAAGTAATTTTCTAGCAAAAAAAAATGTTTTTAACACCAAATCTCAGAAATAGGCTCGGTAACGAAGTGGTTAATTATCAGCCACCTCTGCCGCTTATATGTACATTCGTTACCTGGGGACGAGAAGAGACATACATGGTACTTTCAGGTATGGGGGAAACATATGACTCACTCGCCCTTCCTCCCATGTGACAGCACTGGGGCTTGCTGATTGGCCATTTAGCCCTATTACAGAGGAAAAGTGAGGGAGCCAGTCGCCCTGTGAAAGCTCCAACTAGTATGGACTTGGAGCTTACACAGGGAATGGAGCAATGGATAGGCAAAGGAAAATATAAGCAGCTAAGTTGGCCGACGATAAAGTAAACCTATTATTTGCCCCACATAGGTAAAGTACTGGGGCCTTTTAAGAAACATCCAGTATGATTTTTGTGTTGTTTCCAGAACCATGGTCACATTAACCATCTAGATGTTTATTCCATGACATAGTCCGTGTTCATTGGTGGCTGTTCCCGGCCTCTGTAAAGTCCCAGGAGCTATACAGGCATTTTCTGTCTGTGGGGGATATTGAGAACCACATCTTCATCAGGAGAGCAACTGAAAAGAGGAAAAAGCCTATTAAGTAGACATATATCATTACAGTGCTAGATATTCAGTTGTCCTTGGACCGCGGACACTCATTCGGAAACGACAGATGTGAGTAATACTAAATACAGCAGCGGTCTCAAACGGGCGGCCCTCCAGCTGTTTCCAAACTACAAATCCCATCATGCCTCTGGCTGAGGGAGTCATGCTTGGAACAGTCAGCCTTGCAATGCCTCATGGGACTTGTAGTTTCGCAACAGCTGGAGGGCCGCCCGTTTGAGACCCCCACATTAAAGTGATTGGAATCCCTTAACCACTTGCCGACCTTGTACTGCGGCAGAGTGGCATGGCTGAGCGAAACAACGTTATATTACCGCGCTTCGCCCTGTGGCCACTAGGGGCGCGCACGGGCGCCCGCTGCTCGCCCCCAGAGACGATGCGAGTGCCCGGCGGTCACGATCACCACCGGGCTCCCGCAATCGCTGCTGATACACGGAGAACCAGGATCTGTGTGTGTAAACAGTTTCCGGGTTCTCTGAGAGGAGAACAGACAGATCGTCTGTTCATACAGAGTATGAACAGCGATCTGTCATCTCCCCTGCACAGTCCCATCCCCCCCTTCAGTTAGAACACACACTAGGGAACACAATTAACCCCTTGATCACCCCCTAGTGTTAACCCCTTCCCTGCCATTGACATTTTTACAGTAATTAATGCATTTTTATAGCACTGATCGCTGTATAAATGCCAATGGTCCCAAAAATGTGTCAAAATTGTCCGATGTGTCCGCCATAATGTCGCAGTCCCGATAAAAATTGCAGATTGCCACCATTACTAGTAAAAAAAAAAATGCCATAAAACTATCCCCTATTTTGTAGATGCTATAACTTTTGTGCAAACCAATCAATATACAGTGGTGTGAAAAAGTGTTTGCCCCCTTCCTCATTTCCTGTTCCTTTGCATGTTTGTCACACTTAAGTGTTTCGGAACATCAAACCAATTTAAACAATAGTCAAGGACAACACAAGTAAACACAAAATGCAATTTGTAAATGAAGGTGTTTATTATTAAAGGTGAAAAAAAATCCAAACCATCATGGCCCTGTGTGAAAAAGTGATTGCCCCCTAAACCTAATAACTGGTTGGGCCACCCTTAGCAGCAACAACTGCAACCAAGCGTTTGCGATAACGTGCAATGAGGCTTTTACAGCGTCCTGGAGGAATTTTGGCCCACTCATCTTTGCAGAATTGTCCTAATTCAGTTACATTAGAGGGTTTTCGAGCATGAACGGCCTTTTTAAGGTCATACCACAACATCTCAATAGGATTCAGGTCAGGACTTTGGCTAGGCCACTCCAAAGTCTTCATTTTGTTTTTCTTCAGCCATTCGGTGGTGGACTTGCTGGTGTGTTTAGGATCATTGTCCTGCTGCAGAACCCAAGTTCGTTTCAGCTTGAGTACACGAACAGATAGTCGGACATTCTCCTTCAGGATCTCTTGGTAGACAGCAGAATTCATAGTTCCTTTTATCACGGGAGGTCTTCCAGGTCCTGAAGCAGCAAAACAGCCCCAGACCATCACACTACCACCACCATATTTTACTGTTGGTATAATGTTCTTTTTCTGAAATGCAGTGTTCCTTCTACGCCAGATATACTTGGACACACACCTTCCAAAGAGTTCCACTTTTGTCTCATCGGTCCACAGAATGTTGTCCCAAAAGTCTTGGGGATCATCAAGGTGTGTTGTGGAGAAATTGAGACGAGCTTTGATGTTCTTTTTGCTCAGCAGTGGTTTTCTCCTTGGAACTCTGCCATGTAGGCCATTTTTGCCCAGTCTTTTCCTGATGGTGGAGGCATGAACGCTGACCTTAACTGAGGCAAGTGAGGCCTGCAGTTCCTTGGACGTTGTTGTGGGGTCTTTTGTGACCTCTTGGACGAGTCGTCGCTGCGCTCTTGGGGTAATTTTGGGCGGCCGGCCACTCCTGGGAAGGTTCACCACTGTTCCATGTCTTCGCCATTTGTGGATAATGGCTCTCACTGTGGTTCGCTGGATTCCCAAAGCTTTGGAAATGGCTTTATAACCCTTTCCAGACTGATAGATCTCAATTACTTTCTTTCTCAATTGTTCCTGAATTTCTTTGGGTCTCGGCATGATGTGTAGCTTTTAAGGATCTTCTGGTGGACCTTACTGTGTCAAGCAGCTCCTATTTAAGTGATGCCTTGATTGTGAACAGGTGTGGCAATAATCAGGCCTGGGTGTGGCTAGAGAAATTGAACTCAGGTGTGGACAACCACAGTTATAGTATGTTTTAACAAGGGGGGCAATCACTTTTTCACACAGGGACATGATGGTTTGGATTTTTTTTCACCTTTAATAATAAACACCTTCATTTACAAATTGCATTTTGTGTTTACTTGTGTTGTCCTTGACTATTGTTTAAATTGGTTTGATGTTCCGAAACACTTAAGTGTGACAAACATGCAAAGGAACAGGAAATGAGGAAGGGGGCAAACACTTTTTCACACCACTGTATGCTCATTGAGATTTTTTTTACCAAAAATATGTAGAATACGTATCGGCCTAAACTGAGGGAAAAAAATCATTTTTTTTAATATATTTTTTGGGATATTTATTATAGCAAAAAGTAAAAAATTATGTTTTTTTTTTTCAAAATTGACGTTCTTTTTTTGTTTATAGCGCAAAAAATTAAAACCGCAGAGATGATCAAATACCACCAAAATAAAGCTCTATTTGTAGGAAAAAAGGACGTCAATTTTGTTTGGGTACAACGCCGCACAACCGCGCAATTGTCAGTTAAACCGACGCAGTGCCGAATCGCAAAAAGTGCTCTGGTCAGGAAGGGGGTAAAATCTTCCGGGGCTGAAGCGATTAAAAAAGAAGTATGTTTTTTTTTTATTTATATTTACCTAGGTGAATGCATCGGTCTGATGCTGTATCTGTCCCCCGGCGCCTCTAACACTGAGAACCGTGTGGTCGAATACGGAAACCGATCGTTTGGTTCTCACAGCCCGGTGTCGGTCCAGGGATCTGGCTGATCCAGACTCGATGGTCGTGATGACGCAGAGCCTGGACCGAAAACGGGTCGTAGGAGTGCACTCCTCTGATCCATAGAAGTACAGACAAACAAGCTTTTTGGCTGTACTTCTCCTTTAATTAAAATCCCCCCGTCCCCCCCCCCCCCCGGCCCTCATCCTCTTTGTCTCGGATTCCCCGCCGAGTGCCCACCATAGCAAGCCACTTGCTATGGGGGCACTCGTGTAGTCTCGCTCCCGAGCCTGCTTTGTGTTTCCATAGACACACAGAGCACTTCTCTGCCCCACCGTCCACTGCCTCTTCACTGGCTGTCAATGACAGCAGCGGGAGCCAATGGTTCCCGCTGCTGTCTCTGAGCCTATGAGTAGGGAGAGAGCAGAGAGCCGCTGGATTTAGATGGGGCTCACGTAAGTGTAAAGTAAGGTAAAAAAAAGAAAATCTTCAGCCTTTAGAAGCACTTTAGGAAAGGCAAATATTTAGTAAGCATGCGCAGTTACAGTAATATGCGGATTATTCAGATTCTTGCATAGGTTACCTAATATGATGGGGATATATATGACAATTAGTATAACAGAAATGTGCTCACCTAGGTTTGCCAAGAAGAAGTTCTCTGCAAAATCTGTCTTTCTCCTCCTTCCAAGACTTACACAGGGAGTCTCCCGATTCCTGCAGAATTAACACCTCTTCTTGCAGCTCCACCACCATCTGTAGTAAGATTTTAGAACTTATAAAGTGTATTCCTGGTCAGAAACTAAAATGACTTACAGTATATAAAGCTATAACAGTGTTTTCAGATTACATTTATAGCGTGAAAATACCCATCGATCCTGCCAGCAAAGTCCTTAGAAAGCTACTTCCTGCAACAGAGTGGTTACTCGCTACCTACAGGGGTCTCAAACTGGCGGCCCTCCAGCTGTTGCAAAACTACAAGTCCCATCATGCCTCTGCCTGTGGGAGGCATGCTTGTAACTGTCAGCTTTGCAATGCCTCATGGGACTTGTAGTTTCGCAAAACAGGTGGAGGGCCACCCGTTTGAGACCCCTGCTCTACCAGCTTGTCTGAATATTTGATCAGTGAAGCCACTCCATAAATTGTTCCTCCCTACAGAATATACTACTCCTGCTGACATCGCCAGCGTCTTACATCACCACTTTCTGCCCCGCTCTCCTCCCACAACGTCCCATAGGACCCTGTCCCCAACGGCAGTCAAGCGGTCGCTCCACATTTCCACCACGGAGACTGACAGAGGAAGAGGCATCTCCCATGACCACAATTATAGCTCCCAACTGTCCCTCTGTCCCTCATCCCTCCTCATTTTGGTCTGATCTCTATAGTTGTATATAAAATGCACTTTTTATATATCAAAAAGTGTTTCCCATTGATAAACCTTTCATCTGATTTCTAAATTGCTGCATTTGTAAATTCCCAATGCCAATATAAAGGAATAGTAGTGGTAAAAAAAAGCACTTGTGGGTTTAACCAATCTTGTTTTTTTGTACAATTCTCCTGTTAAGGGGGCGTGGCAAGGGGTGTGTCCTATGCCTGCATACATTTGCTGATAGGTGTCCCTCATTCCCATTCTCCTTTTAAGGGGGCGTGGCAAGGGGTGTGTCCTATGCCTGCATACATTTGCTGATAGGTGTCCCTCATTCCCATTCTCCTTTTAAGGGGGAGTGGCAAGGGGTGTGTCCTATGCCTGCATACATTTGCTGATAGGTGTCCCTCATTCCCATTCTCCTTTTAAAGGGGGCGTGGCAAGGGGTGTGTCCTATGCCTGCATACATTTGCTGATAGGTGTCCCTCATTCCCATCTCAAAACGTTGGGAGGTGTGCCACAATGCATATGAGAGCTTCATACCCCATTTGATGCAGCAGAATGAGATGACGCAGCAGTGATGCTTATATCTGCGTCTTTAGGGTGCAAGCAGAGAACTGTAGCAAACGTAGAAAAGGATTTCTTCTAAAAATTGTTCTATCGTGCGCTGTAAATTCTATTAATTAATTTGCAGGTCTCATACGATTTAACCACTTCCATACCGGGCCTATTCTGGCACTCATCTTTTTTTTTTTGCTAGAAAACTACTCAGAACCCCCAAACATAATATATATATGTTTTTTTTAGCAGACATCCTAGGGAATAAAATGGCGGTCGTTGCAACTTTTAATGTCACACGGTATTTGCGCAACAATTTTTTTTTCCCTGAAAAAAAAACGCATTTGAAAATGAATAAAAAAAAATAAATAACAAAACTAGTTAGCCCAATTTTTTTGTATAATGTGAAAGATGATGTTACGCAGAGTAAATAGATGCTCAACATGTCACGCTTTAAAATAGCGCACACTCATGGAATGGTGCCAAACTTTGGTACTTAAAAATCTCCATACTGACGCTTTAAATTATTTATTTTTTTTACAAGTAACATGTTTAGAGTTACAGAGGAGGTCTAGTGCTTGACTTGTTCCACTCGCTCTAACGCACGCGGCGATACCTCACATGTGTGGTTTGAACGACGCTTACATATGTGGGCGGGACTTACGTGTGCGTTCACTTCTGTGCATGAGCACACGGGGACAGGGGGTCGCTTTCAAATTTTTTTTTATTATTGTTTATTTTGCCGTCATTTTTTTATTTTTACACTTTCTCTTTAAAATTAAAATTTTTTTTGATCACTTTTATGGTGTGTGACAGGTCCTCTTTATGGAGAGATGTGAGGTCTATAAGACCCCACATCTCTCCTCCAGGCTGGAAAGCATCAGATAAAAAACAAAACCAAAAAAAAAAAAAAACACAGATCTGATGCTTTCCAGCCGAGATCGCCGCTTTGTTGACATCTGCGGGCCGGACATGATGTCATAACTTCGCTCCCGGGCCTCCGTTGGTCATAGAGATGACCGGAAATCTCTATGCTCTTCATCCGGCGGAGGCGGATTCTTACTCCAGGTCCCCGATGGCGCAAAAGTGATGGGAGAAGCACTGGAGGGGACAAATCCCTCCCGCCGCCTGTAAGAACGATAAAGCGGCTGAACTGCCACTGTGATCGTTCTAATGCCCTGTACACACGGTCTGATTTTCCGATGGAAAATGTGTGATAGGAGCTTGATGTCGGAAATTCAGACCGTGTGTAGGCTCGGACATTTTCCATCGGAATTTCTGTCACACAAAATTTGACATCTGGTTCTCAAATTTTCCGACAACAAAATCCGTTGTTTGAAATTCCGATCGCACAATTCCGACGCACAAAGTTCCACGCACGCTCGGAATCAAGCAGAGGAGCAGCACTGGCTATTGAACTTCATTTTTCTCGGCTCGTCCTACGTGTTGTACGTCACCGCGTT
The DNA here is from genome assembly GCA_028564925.1 of Lithobates sylvaticus. Classification (NCBI taxonomy): domain Eukaryota; kingdom Metazoa; phylum Chordata; class Amphibia; order Anura; family Ranidae; genus Lithobates; species Lithobates sylvaticus. The sequence goes on along the minus strand of CM053037.1, from coordinate 16,591,784 downwards.
CTTGACGTTCGGAATTTCCAACCAACTTTGTGTGATCGTGTGTATGCAAGACAAGTTTGAGCCAACATCCGTCGGAAAAAAAAACATGGATTTTGTTGTCGGAAAATCCTATCGTGTGTACAGGGCATTACAGTGCACGGAATTGCCGTACGAAAAAGGAGATATCTGAATGATGCCCGCAGCTGCACCCATAATTCTGATATCACCACTGAAAGTCAAAGACGTCATATTCTTGGGCTGGAAGTGGTTAACCACTTCCCACCTGGCCAATGCACATATACGGCCGGGTGGGAGCCGTCTACTTCTGATAGGACGTTCCGGAACGTCCTTCAGAAGTAGAGGGATCACGCGCGCGCGCGTGCCCACGCAGCGGCGCGATCCTGATGCGGCCGTGTCACCCGGACACGGCGCATCTCGGATCGGCAGGAGGGCTCGGTGATTGGCCCTCCTGATCACATGACGGCCGTGTCCAATCACAGCCGTCATGTGATGTAAACAAACAGTCGGTTGCTAGGCAATCGGCCCTCCTCTCCTCACACGGAAGTTGTCGCTGAGGAGAGGAGAGCGGATCGCTGCAGCCGGCTGGTGATCAGTGAGTATTAGCTGTTTTTTTTACAGTTTTTTACTCACTGATCACCAGTGTAGTGTCCCCACAGTAAAACACACATGTCCCCAAAACACACATGTCCCCAAAACACACATGTCCCCAAAACACACATGTCCCCAAATAATAAAAACACATGTCCCTCACATATGTCCCAGTAAAATCACATGTCCCAATGATTATCTGCACACATATGTCCGTGATCACCTGCACACCCCTTTTACATGATCATTTGCGTACCTATGTCCGTGATCACGCGAACCAATTATTATAAACTTTTTTTTTTTTTTACAAAAAACATGTAGCAGAATACATTTTGGCTTAAATTTATGACAAAATTTGATTTTATTGGATTTCTTTTAAAAAAGAAAGGAGAAAATTGTTTTTTTTCAAAATTTCCGCTATGTTTTCGCTTATATCGCAAAAAATAAAAAACCCAGAATGCTCATGCAGTACAAGTACAGGCGTCACAACAAATCTTATTTTTCCACGTTCGCCACATCTCCTGCCACATGACATCCACAAAACTAAGCATGGATCGTTAAATGGTGGAAATAATTTTTTAGACATGTGCAGTTCGTTTATTTCCGAATTGAAATTCGGATTTATTCGAATTTCCGAATGACAATAGTACCGAATTTAAACAAATTCTAAATAACGGAAAAAAATTGTCGGGAATTCATATCAATTTTGAATAGTTTTCAAATTCGAATTGTTTTCAAATTTCAAAAGAGAATAAAATAGAATAGAAAAAATTTGAATAGAATAGAAAAAATTTGAAAAGAATAGAAAAAATTTGAATAGAATAGAATATAAAGGCCTCGAGGCGATTCAGTTCGCAGTTGCAGCGCTATACAAATCATTCATTCATTCAAGAGTAAAAAGTAAAGAGTAAAAACAGAACAAAATAACATTTTTAAGTGGTGTTTCCCCCCAAAAAAGAAAAAAAAAAAACATTTGGAATTTTTTTTTTTTTAACTCACCTCTAAATGCCTGTTGCTAGGGGGTTCCTCGTAGTCTGCCTCCTTCAGTGCCCGGGCTAAGTGACATCACTTCCCCTTGGCGCAGGAAGGGCTCCCTCCCTCCTGTCAGTCATCTGGGGACACGTGACAGGTCCCAGATGACTGTGCGGCCAATCACGGCCCCGCTCGCGCATGCGCAGTGGGTGCCCGGCTGTGAAGCCACAGCCTGGTGCCCACAGTTGCAATGCCGGTGCCGCCGAGCGGATTGGGGGGCGAGCGGAGCTTCGACCCCCCCCCAAAACGCTGGTCCCTGGAACAGGTAAGTGTCCGATTATTAAGTCAGCAGCTGCAGTATTTGTAGCTGCTGACTTAAATTTTATTTTTTTATTTTTTTATGGCTACTCCTCTTTAAAGAATAGAAAAAAAAAAAGAATAGAATTAAAAAAAAAAAAAAAAAAAACAGAATAGAATAAACATAGCCATTTCCCTAAATTCAAATAGAATCAATTTAATAGAATAGAAAAGAATAGATTAGAATAGAATAAAAAAAACAGAATAGTATATAAAAAAAAAAACAGAATAGTATATAAAAAACAGAATAGAATTGAAAGAATACAACCATTTTTCGAAATTCAAATTTCAAATAGAATAAATTTGAATAGAATATAATAGAATAGAAAAGAATAGATTAGAATAGAATAAAAAAAAAACAGAATAGTATATAAAAAAAACAGAATAGTATATAAAAAAAACAGAATAGAATTGAAAGAATACAACCATTTTCCGAAATTCAAATTTCGAATAGAATAAATTTAAATAGAATATAATAGAATAGAAAAGAATAGATTAGAATAGAATAAAAAAAAAACAGAATAGTATAAAAAAAAAAAAAAAACTTAATAGAATAGAAAGAATACAACCATTTTCCGAAAAATTCTAATTTTGAATAGAATAAATGTTAATATAAAATAATAGAATAGAAAATAAGAAAATAGAATAGGAAAGAGAAAATTAGATTAGGAAGATGGTTATATTCTATTTTTTTTATTCTATTAGTTTTTATTTTATTCTATTCCATTCTATTCTATTCTTTTATTTTCTATTCTATTTTGTTCTGTTTTACTCTATTATATTCTTTTATTTTCTGTGATATTCTTTTCTATTACATTTTTTTTTCTTTTCTATTCCTTTATCTTCTATTCTATTTTATTCTCTTTGGAAATTGGAGAACGATTAGAATTCCAAAAGTATTCAAAATTGATTTCGAATTTGAATTTCCGAAAAATTTCAAATCGATTCGAATATGAATGGAACGAATCCCGAAAACAAATTAAATGGGCTAAACTAATTCAACAAAACAAATTTATGTAAAAAACTAATCGAAAGGAAACAAAACGAAACAAATTTTTTCGTTCTGCACATGTCTAATATTTTTAATAAAAATGAAGCACTTTGACAAGTGGCACTGACCTGCTGGTAGGCCTGAATGTCTTGTTTCATCTCCTTGTTCTGCAGACACATCCGTCTCAGAGACAAAGGCAGACACTCGATGTGTCGCTGTTGGAAAAAGTTAAAGCCAGACAGAAGTAAAAGGCACAAATGAATGCAGCTTTGTATTCTTTAAAACATTATTACAGCGGTAGTGAACTCGGTAAAGGAAGTGCAAGGCAATGTTATAATGTGCTAGTATGCATCACATACTAGCACATTATGTGAAACTTACCTTAAAACGAAGCCTTCCAGCGCAGCGCTGTCACTGCTGACTGGGCTTCCATATTCACATGGTCTTCCTTCCGGATTGGCGGCCGGTGGAGAGAGAGAGAGAGCAGTGATACTGCTCTCAGGCACAGCACTGCATCAAGATTGAGCTCAGGTAAGTATTGGGGGGCTGGGGGGTTGTTGGGGCTGACAATGAAAAAAATGTTTTAACCTTAAAGTGGTTGTAAACCCTTGTGGTTTTTCACCTTAATACATTCTATGAAAAACCTCCTGTGATGTACCCCCTCCACCCCCCCGAGTCCGCCCTTTTACTTACCTGAACCCGGTCTTTCCAGTGGCGGGGACGAGCACACCAGCTCCAGACGGTGTCTCGGGTCCTGATTGGATAGATTGATAGCAGAGCAGCCTCCCGTTTCCTGCTGCTGCGTCCATTGACACAGACAGCAGGACTCGGCCCCGCCCCCGGCTCCTGCGTCATTGGATTTGATTGACAGCAGCAAGAGCCAGGGGCGGGGCGGAGTCCTGCTGTCTGTGTCAATGGACGCAGCAGCAGGAAAAGGGAGCATGCCCGCCAGGGTGCCCCGAGGGAGAGCGGCTCTTCAACGGGGCACTCGAGAAGAGGAGGAGTCAGGAGCGCTGCTTAGGGACACCAGAAGAGGAGGATCGGGGCCAATCTGTGAAAAGCCAACTGCACAGCGGAGGTAAGTATGACATGTTCGTTTTTTTTTTGTTTATTCAATACGTTTTGATATTCAACACTCTTCCGGACAGAGGCCCCGGCTGGGTATTAAGCCGCAGGCTCATAGAGCTTGCCTTTTGGTAAGCATGCACTCTATGTGGGGGAGGTGCACTGTCTTTGAGAGGTATTCACAAGAATATTACCAATGTGCACTATGGATTGAATTCATTTGTTAACACATAGGTTGCTGTGTGTGGAGCTCACACGCAGTCATTGTGTGTGTCTGTTCTGGACTTCATTTTAATTTAATATTTTTTATTAACATTTTTTATTTTTCTCAGCGCTGCTTTATTGAACTTTTTAAGGTGGAAATGTTGCAGAGGTTAAAGCGGCAAGATTTAGCCAGTAATTGGATGTGGGGACTGAAAGAGGGGTCAGAGTCTAGGACAGTGATGGCGAACCTATGGCACGTGTGCCACAGCTGGCACGCAGAGCCATCTCTGTTGGCACACGAGAGGGTCCAGGACAGAGCTAGAGGTCTCTATCTCCTCTCAGTCCCCCTCCCTCTCTTTCAGCCCCCCTCTTTTTCCGTCCCCCCCTCTTTGTGTCCCCCTCTGTTTCCCCTCTCTCTCAGATCACCCCTCTCTCAGCATCTCTCTCGCACCCCTCTCTCTCTGTCCCTCTTCTCTCTCTCTGTCCCCCTTCTCTTTCTCTGTTCCCCCTCTCTCACACCCCTCTCTCTCTCTGTCTCCCATCTCTCGCTCTCTCTGTCCTCCCTCCCTCTCAGCTCACCTCTCTCTCAGCATTTCTCTCACACCCCTCCCTCTCAGCATATCTCTCACACCCCTCTCTCTCTGTCCCCTCTCCCTCTCTCCCCTCTCCCTCTATCTCTGCCCCCTCCCTCTCTCTCAGTCCCCCTCCCTCTCTCTCAGCCCCCCTCCCTCTCGTTCAGCCCCTCTCCCTCTCTCTCAGCCCCTCTCCCTCTCTCTGTTCCCCCTCTCTCTCAGCATTTCTCTCACACCCCTCTCTCTCAGCATATCTCTCACACCCCTCTCTCTCTGTCCCCTCTCCCTCTCTCCCCTCTCCCTCTATCTCTGCCCCCTCCCTCTCTCTCAGTCCCCCTCCCTCTCTCTCAGCCCCCCTCCCTCTCTCTCAGCCCCCCTCCCTCTCTCTCAGCCCCTCTCCCTCTCTCTCAGCCCCTCTCCCTCTCTCTGTTCCCCCTCTCTCTCAGCATTTCTCTCACACCCCTCTCTCAGCATATCTCTCACACCCCTCTCTCTCTGTCCCCTCTCCCTCTCTCCCCTCTCCCTCTCTCTCAGCCCCCCTCTCTCTCAGCCCCCCTCCCTCTCTCTCAGCCCCTCTCCCTCTCTCTGTTCCCCCTCTCTCTCAGCATATCTCTCACACCCCTCTCTCTGTTCCCTCTCTCTTTCAGCATATCTCTCACACCCCTCTCTCTCTGTCCCCCTCTCTCTCAGCATCTCTCTCACACCCCTCACTCTCGCTTTCCCCTCTCTCTCTCACACACCCATCTCTCTCACACACCCCCCTCTCTTTTGCTCAGCCCCCCTCTCTCGCGAATTGCTGTGTTGGCACTTTGCAACACAAAACCAATGTATTTGTTTCAGTTTGGGCAATCAGGCTCAAAAAGGTTCGCCATCACTGGTCTAGGATAACATCCAACACCTTGGCGTGTGTGGCGAAACCAATGGTTGTGCCATTGATCTCAATGGTAAATAAAATGCATAGAAAAGGTTAAATGCACATTTAATCTTATCTGAAGATTTTTATTCTTAAATTAAAGGTCTGGTGACAGGGTCTCTTTAACGCCCACTTCTTTGGCCAGAAACAAAATCAGAGCTTTGGCCCACAGCAACCAGACCCAACGTTCCATTTTTCCGATGCAAGTAAGAGACTGAAGCTTCCTTCACCAACCACGGGCATTTTTCCTACTGTCATTCATCTTCCATAAAGATCTATGTCAACCTTAGGAAAGAGGGTGACCTAGAAAGATCCATGCGGCAGAGGCCTCACCTGACCGTGTCTATAAAGAAAATGTCTGTATTGGCTCAAACAGAAAATCAGATTTCTGGTCTGGTTTATCAAATGCTGGACAGAGCCGGTTTCTTTTGTCGACTTCTGCCATACACCTTGATAAACGTGGTGTGGAATTAGGATAGGTGCTTCTGAAAATTGGTCGGTGGATTTGAGTCCTTTTTTGGAGTGCTGCTGGAAGATTTACTGCGGGGAAGAATGCAGCTTATAGAAGAGGCTCAGCAAGGATCCTGGATGGAACATGCCAGACATAACTTCATGGAGAAAGGAGATCCCCTGATAACACGGCCTTCCCAGCACAGATATGGGAGACAAAGGGAGCTCTTCTGCATAACTATAGAAGCTTCACCATTTTTTTTTTTTTCAATAGAACACCCACAGTGTCATCCTTTACAACAAAGTATATAAGGAGATGCTGGACGTGTTAACGTGGAGCTTCCAGTCCTTAGATGAGGTATCTGAATTTGTTTTCCTTCTTCTTTTACTCTCACTTGGCCTTTCTGCCAGCACTTCCTTTTCTACCTAGACCTGGAAGTGATCCTACAGCAGAGGTCGTCAACACCCGGGCCGCGACGCCTCTGCTGCCGCGCCGCAAAGGAGACTCTGTCAGCGGTGTGGCGGCCACGCAGAGAGAATACATCATCTCTCATTGCCTGCACCACTGTTCCGCCCTTACAGGGCCGCAAAGGCTGCTCTACACAGGAGGTGTTGTTGCGGCCGAATAGAGAAAATGACGCCATAACCGCTCTCAGTCTAGGACAGTACCGCTAGCTAGTTTACCCGGTTGTCAGCACCTGTACTGTACTCTGCAATGCTGGGGGGGGACGTGATTTTTACATTTAAATGAATTAGTAACAAGCTACTATTATTTGATGGCAGGTAACAGTGACAAGCCACATCTGGTGGCAGGTAACAGCGACAAGCCGCGTCTGGTGGCAGGTAACAGTGACAAGCCGCATCTGGTGGCAGGTAACAGTGACAAGCCACGTCTGGTGGCAGGTAACAGTGACAAGCCCCTTCTGGTGGCAGGTAACAGTGACAAGCCCCATCTGGTGGCAGGTAACAGTGACAAGCTGAATCTGGTGGCAGGTAACAGTGAGAAGCCGCATCTGGTGGCAGGTAACAGTGACAAGCCGCGTCTGGTGGCAGGTAACAGTGACAAGCCGCGTCTGGTGGCAGGTAACAGTGACAAGCCGCATCTGGTGGCAGGTAACAGTGACAAGCCGCGTCTGGTGGCAGGTAACAGTGACAAGCCACATCTGGTGGCAGGTAACAGTGACAAGCCCCATCTGGTGGCAGGTAACAGTGACAAGCCGCGTCTGGTGGCAGGTAACAGTGACAAGCCCCATCTGGTGGCAGGTAACAGTGACAAGCCGCGTCTGGTGGCAGGTAACAGTGACAAGCCCCATCTGGTGGCAGGTAACAGTGACAAGCCGCGTCTGGTGGCAGGTAACAGTGACAAGCCACATCTGGTGGCAGGTAACAGTGACAAGCCCCATCTGGTGGCAGGTAACAGTGACAAGCTGAATCTGGTAGCAGGTGACGTGACAAGCTGCATCTGGTGGCAGATAACAGTGACAAGCTGCATCTGGTGGCACATGACGTGGCAAGTGACCAGCTGCATCTGGTGGCAAGTGATGTGGCAAGTGACAAGCTGCATCTGATGGTAGGCGACGGTGGCAAGTAACATGATCGGGGCTTCCCCTGATTCTAATTCTACATTATGGTGAGTTGAAATATTTCATTCTATAATACAATGTAATAATAGAAAGAATGCGCTTCAATCCTCCTGACAACACATCAACCATGGTGCCGTGATGACTGAAGCACCAACACCAGCAATTGCCCCGACAAATTGCCTGCGAAAACCGACAAAATCCCCAAACATGCCCCCTTAATTTGGTTGTCAGTGAAAAAGTGCCCCCTTGCTTTGGCTGTGTCAGAGAAGGTTTGCCCATAGTACAGATGGTGTTCCAAGGTGCATATACGTGCGCAGGCACCCATGCAGGTGTGCACAGATGTTTGCATATGGGCATGCACATGCCCGGGTGTGCACGACCCTGTTACTAATACTGGCGGTGACAAATTGACTATTTAAACGGGGCTGCTGCACTGGCTCACTACTCTCTGATCTACAGCTATCCCGTGTAACCTGCTACCTGCTACCTGCTTCTGTACGTGACCCATCGTTGCTGACCCGGCTTGCTTTTGACTTTATCTGAATGCATCTGAATGCCACCTGCCTGAAGCCTAACAGATAAGCAAATCGGCATAATGGTAGGCAAATGAGTTGTCGGGTCACAGACTGAGGTCTGCAACGGTGGAGCAGATCAAGTAAAGCAGAAGGCAGAGGTGTAATCCAGAGACAAGCCAGGGTCAGGGCAGGTGTGGTCCCCCGCTGGTGCTCAAGAAAGAGGGTGCTGGCATCCAGTTTCACACATCCAGAGTCAGTAAGAAAAGGTATAAGCTGCCGTTCAACCAACTTTATCCACATTAGTTGTGAATGACGCCCTCAGCCAGTGCTGCTCCACTGACCACGCCCCCTGACATGTTTCGCCACGCCCATCTGGGGTCATAGCAGAAGCTATCATTATCAGAAAAGCTCAAACCCCATTTCTCTCACCTCAATTACAGCCTGTAGAGCATCCTCCTTCACTTTTTGTTGATCGTCAAGCAATTTCTGAAGTTCTGTTTGGGCTAAAGCTTCCACGTCAACTGCCTGGTCCTTTGTAAAAGCAAAATAAGACAAAAAGTTATCAATGTGGCCATACAGAAGGCAATGACTGATCATTACAGTTCCAACTCTGTGTCCAAAGACCAACTCAGCACCTTGGATGAGTTCATTGTATTACTCACATAGTGTATAGAGATTTCTACCACAGCAGAAGAGCTGAGGAAGGATGAGCATCACTATGCAGAATATGAGTATGTTCGCAGTTAAGTAACAGATGAATAATTGGTCCGACGCAAAGCAAAGCAACGCTCAGATAAAAGCTACTATGCAAGTTCTGGGATAGCAACGTTACATCCAGAGAAGCTGAAAACATTCTGTTTCACTGCCAAGCGGCCTGAAGTCAAGGCCTCATTCACACTTCGCGTAGTGGGAACTTGCCTTCCCGTTTTTCATGCGATTCCGCATGTCACACATAGGACAGCCCCTTAACTTCAATGGGCTGCCCTATGCGCATTTGTCGCCCAAAAGAAGCTCCTGTTTCCTTTTTTGTGCGACAAGCTTCACATGACTTTTAAAGTTGCGTGTTGCTGTGATTGCAGCGTGATGCTGTCACGTGACAATTACGGCAAAATTGCACAGTGTTTGGGGTGCCATTTGGAGCGACTGGATCCCAAATGCGTGTTGCGCGTTTTGCACCAATTGCCACACGATTTGGAATGGCTGGCAGAATCGTGGCAATTCCGCCTAAAGCAGCAACTACCCGGTGCTTTTACCATGGGAATTTTTTGCTTTGCGACTGTCAGGAACGTATAGCGCTCCAGCTCCTCATTCCCGCATCCTGGTTTTGGCTAATTCACTCTCCCTGTCTCTTTGTCCACCTACAAGGTGATTAATGTGGTCAGTCTTTGGGTGGAAACCAAACCTGTTATAAGCCAGCCAAACCTTCAGTCTCATGCTTTGTGATAGAGAGTGATAACGTGTGTAATTCCTAATCAAGCTGCCTGTTTGTCTGCCCTGCTCTGCTAGATTTGTATTTCCCTGTGTATGACCTCCGATCGGATATTGACGATTCTCTGAACTCTACCTGCCTTTTACCTGGACTGTCATTGAATCATTCTGCCTGTCTGCCAACCGCAAGTACCTGTTTGCTTTGCTCAGTTCGCACATGCCCTGGCGTGGTAGCCAGACAATAGCATTGTGTATAAGACCTGGGGGCAACTGAGTGCCGGTAGGCCTGCTCGCCTTATGGGAAAGGGGGCTGCTATAGGTGAAGAATACAGTAACCAGCTATAGTGTCTGACCACCAGCATTTGGGGTGAGTGACCAAAGTGAGCCACTAACAATAAGAAGTATATGACAGCTTTAATCTGATTAGTTACATAGTTACATAGTTAGTAAGGTTGAATAAAGACACCAGTCCATCCAGTTCAACCTGAGTACGTGTGTCTACAATTATCCCTATTTATTTAAGGTACCCATATAGTGCCGTCAATTTACACAGCGCCCCACACATACATTGCACACTCACATCAGTCCCTACCCTCAAGGAGCCCACAATCCAAGGTCCCCAACTCACATTCATATACTAGGGCCAATTTTGGACAGAAGCCAATTAACCTACCAGCATGTCTTTGGAATGTGGGAGGAAACCGGAGTACCCGGAGGAAACAGGGAGAACATGCAAACTCCAGGCAGGTAGTGTCGTGGTTGGGATACAAACCAGCAACCCTTTTCACTGCTAGGTGAGAGTGCTAACCACTACACCACAGGGCTGCTCCACAGGGGGAATGCAGCTTTACTTCCCTCCATATTTTACACATCAGCTTCATGCCTTTTCAGTTTAATTCCTTCCATGTAGGTCCCCACCTCCTCTTACCTGATGGGTCTCGCTGAGTATACGCAGCTGTCTTTCCAGATCTGCAGCCTGCAAGACTGCCACAGAATGCCCACGGTCCCTATACTCCCGCAGCTGCTGCACGTGCTTCTGGGCCTCTTGTACCTTCTCCTCACAGGCTTGTAGCTGCACATTGAGAACTATAAATGGGAGGCAGACAGTAAGGGCCAAACACAGCCAGTTTAAAGAGAACCAGTAAGGCAGCCTATACATGAGTCAACATGAATCAATCAGCGGGTTGAATGGAAAAAACTGACCAGATTTCCCCATCCACACACTTGATATGGATCCCCCTTATGAGCTATTCTGACAAAAGGGGAGACTTGAACGGACTACAGATGCAAAGTTTTACATTTTTGGCTTAAAGAGTAACTCCACTTTTGTTAAGAAAACAATATTCCCCTCTGGGTGATCTATGTACATTGCAGGGATTTTAACAAACGTTGTCCTACCTTTTGTTATCATGCAGAAGTAGCTGTTTGTTTGTCTGTGTCTAAGTGCTGAGTGAATCTGTATGGGAGTGATTTTATAATTATTAGTCAGCTGCTGCACCTGCAGGGCTCTAATGAGCAAATTTGCAGGGTCTGCATCCCTTTGGACGTGGTTTCCCTTAGACCCCTTTCACACTGAAGGCGCTTTTCAGGCGTTTTAGCTCTAAAAATATCGGCTGTAAAGCGTCTGAAAATCGCTTCTCAAGCCTCCCCGGTGCGACAGCATGAGTGCTTTCACACTGGGGCGGTGCGCTTGCAGGACCGAAAAAAAAAAAGTCCTGCAAGCAGCATCTTTGGGGCGGTGCGGGAGTGCTGTATACTTTGCTCCTAAACCGCCCCTGCCATTGAAATCAATGAGCAGCGCTGACGAATCGCCTGCAAATCGCTTCGGCAGCGGCACTTTGTGGGCGCTTTTAATAAGGAAGTAAACCCTGATGGGTTTACTTCCTCTTTGTTTCCCTGCAAAGGTAAAGCATAATGGACTACTATGCATCGCATAGTAGTCCATTTTGTGTCACTTACCTGACACAGGAGCCAGTGATGTCATCGCTGTCCCCTGTTGCACGAAGCGTCCATCTTCCTTCCAGGTATCGCTGCTCCGGCCACTCACCGCGCCTGATGACGCCACTCCGGCGCATGCGAGCGGGAGCCGTAAGTGACGGCATGTTTGCCTTCACTTGCGGCGTGGCCAGTGCGCCTGCGCCAGGCGACAGTGGTGCCCTATTTTTGTAAAATATATCCTTAACTGTGTAGGTTAAGGAGTTATTTCTTGGACCTACAGGTAAGCCTTAATCTAGGCTTACCTGTAGGTCAAAGTGGTCTGTAAGGGTTTACACCCACTTTAACCCCCTGTTAACCCCTTCATTGGGGTTAAGAGTGCCCTGCTCCCGCCCGCACAGCGCCAGTAAAGCACCGCTAAAACTAGCGAGGCTTTACCGCTAACGCGCCCCAGTATGAAAGAGCTCTTAGAGAGTATCTCACCAAAAATGACTTTTGTGTTGCAGGGGATGCTCAAAATCAAATTTGTATCTTATTGCAGACTTCTGGGAAAATGAGTGAGCCAATCAGGAAATGACATATCAAGGTGGCGTTCTGTATACCATCTGTGTACAGAACACCTCCAGGTGGCCATATTGCATTGAATTTTACAAAAAATTACAGTGCTGCAGATAGAAAAGGAAATTGACTATTTAATTACATTCAATTACAATGTGACTTGTGTCGCAATTGTATATGATATATTATTATTTTTTATCCTACAAAAGTGGAGTTACCCTTTAAGCTGCTGAACACAGAACCATATCCTTAATCTTTATTTGTTGTGTATTGACAATGCACTGCATTCACATACGTAAAAAAACAAACAAACAAAAAAAAAAAACAGTTTGTGTGTAGTAACTGCAGTTCTAAAATGTATCGGTATTGAAGAAAAGAGGTTGCACACAGCGATTAACTTAGGATGTTCTTTACTTTTAGGTAAAATCAGACAAAATAAAAAGCAGAAAGTAAATAATTAAAGCACATCACTGAAAACAGAAAAGGAAGCAATAAGGAATTAAGCGGCTCCAATTACCTGTCATTTGCAAAGCAATAATTCTGTCTGCTGACTTCTTACACCCGTATTTGTCTGAGCTATTATGTTTCCTCTTAACAGTTGCAGAACAAGTTCAGTGAAATAAATATGAGAACAAGAAAATGACTAGTCTCCGGCCAGGATTAGATCTGCCGATGGCAAGGAGCTATCAACAGCAGAAATCCATAGAGCAATTCCTCAGCTCAAACAAAAGAGCGACTGCAAAGGGGGTTTTAAAGTCCTGTATGTGGCCAGAGGTGCGAGGACACTGGTGTATGCAGTACTGTATGTGGCCAGAGGTGCGGGGGGCTAGTGTATGCAGTACTGTATGTGGCCAGAGGTGCGGGGGGCTAGTGTATGCAGTACTGTATACTGATCCGAAAATCGGACGACAGATATTTCTTGGACCTACAGGTGAGCCTTAATCTAGGCTTACCTGTAGGTCAAAGTGGTCTGTAAGGGTTTACAACCACTTTAAGGGAAGGTGACCACCTGACATGCCACATTTGGCAAGTCATTTTTTTTGGGGGGGGGGGGGGGGCTCCAGCTCCCACTTCCAGAAGTCAGTTCACCTCTCCCCCCTCCCTCTCGGCAATCATCTGGGACACAGCACAGGTCCCAGATGAGTGCCTGGCCAGTCACGGCATGCGCAGTGCGTGCCCGGCTGTGCAGCCACAGCCGGGCGCCCACAGTGACAATGCCAGCGCCGCAGCGGGGCTTCGTTCCCCCGCATCGCTGGACCCAGGGACAGGTAAGTGTCTGATTATTAAAAGTCAACACTTACCTGTCCAGGGATCCCGCAATGTCGGCACCCGAAGCCGATCTGTCCCTCGACTCTCGGGTGGAGGCGCTGCCATCTTCGGAAAGGGAATCAGGAAGTGAAGCCTTGCGGCCTCACAGCCTGGTTCCCTACTACTCATGCGCGACTCACGCTGCATGATCCCACTGGTCCCTGCTGTCTTCTGGGACCTGTGTGTCTCCCAGAAGACAGAGGGGGGGAACGGAGGAGGCGCTGGATATGGCATAGATATCCGCGGGTCTCCGCAGTTATCTATGCCCGGAAGTGGGAGCAAATACCTGGATTATACAGGTATCTGCTCTCCCCTCCCCCTGAAAGGTGTGAAATGTGACACCGGAGGGGGGGGGGGGAGATTCCGAAAAGCGAAAGTTCAATTTTTGAGTGGAACTCCGCTTTAAGTGGTTAATTACACGAGAGACCATAAATACCCCCCCACACATGATGCTGTATGCCCCCATTAAGACTTTCTTTCCCAGTTCCAGGGAAACCTTGTGAATCAGGGTTTTGTGAAACAGAAATCTATGGAAATCCAAAATAGGCAGCGTGGCCGCCTCGTCAAAAAGACAGGCAACGGAAGCGGAAGTCTCCTGCACACAATTGCTGCTGCTGATAATGAATTCCGGGGATTATCATTCTGCTGTCAAATCTCGTCTTGATAAATCTTATTGCTATAGGTACAATTATAGACATGCAGTGATAACGTTTCATACAAGCACTTTTTCCTCAGATATTCTCACCAGTTAAAGGTTCCTGTCTTTCTGCTCTGGTCTTCTCCAGATCTTGTTGAGCGTCCCGAATCTGACGGTCGGCCCAAAGCTGAACCGCTAGGACATTGCTCTAAGGGAGGACAGACAGACAGACATTCTTCTAAGAAAGGAGGACAGATGAAGCCACTAGGACTAGGCTATAGATACCGTCTTAGCAGGACTTACCCCGGCTCTGTCATACTGCAGCAAGTGCTGGGTGGCGCTCTTCATGCTCTCATCTTCCATTTCAGTAATAGTTTTCAGCAGTGTGGCATTGTCCTGCTCTAGGCGCTGGCAGCGGGCATGCAGCGTGGACACTGAAGTTTCATTATAAGGCTAGGTAGAGGTGAAAAAAAAAATAAATAAATAAACTTTGGGGAATAGGAAAAGAAAAGTCACAGGGTTACTGCATTTTTTTTTTTTTTTCATAAAATAAGGCTTACGGTAAGGCCTGCTCCAAATAACTCGGGAAACATTCAGGGTTAAGCATCCAACCCATATTATGTACCACGTTACAACGCTGCTAACATTGCTTGTACCCCATTTATACCCATTATCTACAGTATGAAGCAATGCTTCTAAGTAGCAAGGACAGTGGACAGCTCACGGTTATAAAAGATAATATGTTTGTTGGATGTTGCTGACATCTAGTGGTCATTGCAAGAACTCCATTCAGAGTAAAATATGGTCTAATTCTCTGTAAGATTTTAGAAAAAACACAAAAAAAAAAAAAAATGTTTGTCTATTATGTCTCCATGCCTCTAAGGGCATTACATACAGTGATATACATTTTAGCTCCTTGGCCTTTCACAGCCAAGCAGGCCTGAAACAGGAAAAGGAACTGAGCTGCTACCATGCAAACTGAGCTTTCTAAAACATTATTCTATGTAAGCTCTGTTGCGAGTCATAATATTTTATATAATATATGACATCCTGAGCTCAGAGGAAGTGGGGTGAGCCCATGACAGCCTGGGCTCAGAGGAAGTGGGGTGAGCCCATGACATCCTGAGCTCAGAGGAAGTGGGGTGAGCCCATGACATCCTGAGCTCAGAGGAAGTGGGGTGAGCCCATGACATCCTGAGCTCAGAGGAAGTGGGGTGAGCCCATGACATCCTGAGCTCAGAGGAAGTGGGGTGAGCCCATGACATCCTGAGCTCAGAGGAAGTGGGGTGAGCCCATGACAGCCTGGGCTCAGAGGAAGTGGGGTGAGCCCATGACAGCCTGGGCTCAGAGGAAGTGGGGTGAGCCCATGACATCCTGAGCTCAGAGGAAGTGGGGTGAGCCCATGACATCCTGAGCTCAGAGGAAGTGGGGTGAGCCCATGACATCCTGAGCTCAGAGGAAGTGGGGTGAGCCCATGACAGCCTGGGCTCAGAGGAAGTGGGGTGAGCCCATGACAGCCTGAGCTCAGAGGAAGTGGGGTGAGCCCATGACATCCTGAGCTCAGAGGAAGTGGGGTGAGCCCATGACATCCTGAGCTCAGAGGAAGTGGGGTGAGCCCATGACATCCTGAGCTCAGAGGAAGTGGGGTGAGCCCATGACAGCCTGGGCTCAGAGGAAATGGGGTGAGCCCATGACAGCCTGAGCTCAGAGGAAGTGGGGTGAGCCCATGACATCCTGAGCTCAGAGGAAGTGGGGTGAGCCCATGACATCCTGAGCTCAGAGGAAGTGGGGTGAGCCCATGACAGCCTGGGCTCAGAGGAAATGGGGTGAGCCCATGACAGCCTGGGCTCAGAGGAAGTGGGGTGAGCCCATGACAGCCTGGGCTCAGAGGAAGTGGGGTGAGCCCATGACATCCTGAGCTCAGAGGAAGTGGGGTGAGCCCATGACATCCTGAGCTCAGAGGAAGTGGGGTGAGCCCATGACAGCCTGAGCTCAGAGGAAGTGGGGTGAGCCCATGACAGCCTGGGCTCAGAGGAAGTGGGGTGAGCCCATGACATCCTGAGCTCAGAGGAAGTGGGGTGAGCCCATGACATCCTGAGCTCAGAGGAAGTGGGGTGAGCCCATGACAGCCTGGGCTCAGAGGAAGTGGGGTGAGCCCATGACAGCCTGAGCTCAGAGGAAGTGGGGTGAGCCCATGACATCCTGAGCTCAGAGGAAGTGGGGTGAGCCCATGACAGCCTGAGCTCAGAGGAAGTGGGGTGAGCCCATGACATCCTGAGCTCAGAGGAAGTGGGGTGAGCCCATGACATCCTGAGCTCAGAGGAAATGGGGTGAGCCCATGACAGCCTGAGCTCAGAGGAAGTGGGGTGAGCCCATGACATCCTGAGCTCAGAGGAAGTGGGGTGAGCCCATGACATCCTGAGCTCAGAGGAAGTGGGGTGAGCCCATGACATCCTGAGCTCAGAGGAAGTGGGGTGAGCCCATGACAGCCTGGGCTCAGAGGAAGTGGGGTGAGCCCATGACAGCCTGAGCTCAGAGGAAGTGGGGTGAGCCCATGACATCCTGAGCTCAGAGGAAGTGGGGTGAGCCCATGACATCCTGAGCTCAGAGGAAGTGGGGTGAGCCCATGACAGCCTGGGCTCAGAGGAAGTGGGGTGAGCCCATGACAGCCTGGGCTCAGAGGAAGTGGGGTGAGCCCATGACAGCCTGAGCTCAGAGGAAGTGGGGTGAGCCCATGACAGCCTGGGCTCAGAGGAAGTGGGGTGAGCCCATGACATCCTGAGCTCAGAGGAAGTGGGGTGAGCCCATGACATCCTGAGCTCAGAGGAAGTGGGGTGAGACCATGACATCCTGAGCTCAGAGGAAATGGGGTGAGCCCATGACAGCCTGGGCTCAGAGGAAGTGGGGTGAGCCCATGACATCCTGAGCTCAGAGGAAGTGGGGTGAGCCCATGACAGCCTGAGCTCAGAGGAAGTGGGGTGAGCCCATGACAGCCTGAGCTCAGAGGAAGTGGGGTGAGCCCATGACAGCCTGGGCTCAGAGGAAGTGGGGTGAGCCCATGACAGCCTGAGCCCAGAGGAAGTGGGGTGAGCCCATGACATCCTGAGCTCAGAGGAAGTGGGGTGAGCCCATGACAGCCTGAGCTCAGAGGAAGTGGGGTGAGCCCATGACAGCCTGAGCTCAGAGGAAGTGGGGTGAGCCCATGACAGCCTGGGCTCAGAGGAAGTGGGGTGAGCCCATGACAGCCTGGGCTCAGAGGAAGTGGGGTGAGCCCATGACAGCCTGAGCTCAGAGGAAGTGGGGTGAGCCCATGACATCCTGAGCTCAGAGAAAGTGGGGTGAGCCTATGACAGCCTGAGCTCAGAGGAAGTGGGGTGAGCCCATGACAGCCTGGGCTCAGAGGAAGTGGGGTGAGCCCATGACAGCCTGGGCTCAGAGGAAGTGGGGTGAGCCCATGACAGCCTGGGCTCAGAGGAAGTGGGGTGAGCCCATGACAGCCTGGGCTCAGAGGAAGTGGGGTGAGCCCATGACATCCTGAGCTCAAGCAAAGTGGACTGAATAATGTCAGCTGCACAGACATTCACTGGGAAGCTCAGTGTGCTACTGCTTCTCCTCCCCCAGCTCTTATGCAGCTGAGAACAGAGGGAATGTGATCACTTATAAAAAAAAGGGAAAAAGGGTATTTATAATGGTTCTATACAAAAATGTTTTGCCTTTCATTTCTATTTTAAGCTGAATGGATTGTTTTGTAAGGTGATCGTTTACCAGCACAAAGAGGAACCTCAGCACATTTTCTACTCTGGACTAAAGGTGACTATTGCAGCAAATTCTCTTTCTTTATGTTAAATGTTCATAGGCTGTTTTTCTTTTGGGCCCCACCATTTTGGGGTGTTTTGTTTGAAGGATCAGCGAGAAAGTGGGACAATTTTTTCAGAAGCCAACAATGGAAGGCCAAATATTTCTCAGCCTACAGGCTAACATTAAAGAAATACCAGTAATACCTACTAGCAGAAAGTGATTGCTACGCGTGTCTCTTGTCTTATGGGGTTTCTTGTCTAATCGTCGGTCTGTTGTTGAGCCTTGAGGTTTGCCCCTTGTTCTTTTTGGACTGTCAGTTCCGATGCGTAGAAAACCTAATAAATAAATACATACATTAAGACTTATAGGGGGAGATTTACCAAAACTGGCGGTCAGTTTTTAACAAGATTTCCCCATAGAGGAGAGCGGGACTCTGTCCGTCTCCGCTCAGCACAGTAAATGGATGCAGGCCTGTCATCCACCTGCTCAGATGGGGTCAGCGGATCGATCCCCCTGCTGAGCCCCCAAATGGCGGCACCCGTGTGAAAGGGGCCTAAAACCCAGAAGCTGATTGGTTACTATGCACAGCTGCACCAGGTTCTGTGTTGTGCACCAGTTTTAGTAAATTCCCCCCATAGTGAATAAACAAAGCAATAGTTACAGGAGTTGAAATCCAGGTATGATTTTTATTTCATAGTTACATTGGTCCAGCTTGGACCAAATGTAATGCCGCGTACACACAATCGGAATTCCGCTCAAGCTGTCTTGCCTACACACGGTCACACCAAATTCCGACAGTTAATAACACAGCGGCATAAAACACGTTCGACAGCACTATAAAAGGGAAGTTTAATGCTTCCGAGCATGCGTCAAATTGTTTCCGAGCATGCGTCGGAATTTTGCGCGTCGGAATTGCATACACACGATCAGAAAATCCGATAGAAAGGTTTTCCGTCGGAAAAATTGAGAACAGGTTCTCAATTCAAAGTCTGTCGGAAATTCCGACAGAAAAAGACTGATGGGCATACACACGGTCGGAAAATCCGATGAAAAGCTCCCATCGGACTGTTTCCATCGAAATTCCGACCGTGTGTACGCCGCATTAGTAAACATATTCCATACACGTGGGACCACTGTGGAAGCGGAGACTCACTGTAGTAGTCACCACTACTACAGGGATAGCCTCGGTCTTCTGGGTCCTGTTCAGGCTGCCATTTACTATTATTTAATACAAGGAGTTCTCAGCTTGGATGAGATTTAGATTGTGACGTCACCGCTCTTCTTCTCTTCCTTGTCCAATCTGAGAACACCTTGTATTCTTTAAAAAAAAATATAGGACGTCCTGTGAATGGCCGAGCAAGTAACACCCTGAGTTCACTATACAGAAGGGCAGCCACTCGGCACAGGACCCGGAAGACCACGGCGATCACTGTAATGGTGACTACTATAGTGATAAAAAGTTTTATATTATGTGTTCTTTGTGATGAAATGTCTGATCGATATGTTTTATCTTGATATAGTGAGACCTGTTTTCTTTCAACCAACCCCAGTGTGTCCTGAAGAAGCAATAGCGAAACGCGTTGACGCACAGGGGCTCGCTGCTAATTTTCTGTTTATATTAGACACCCTTGACCATCAATGTGTATTGTATGTTTTTAACACTTTTTTTTTAAATGACCTGTCTGTTAGAACTTGTTGTTAATAAAATATCCACTTTTTTAACAATATACGGATGTGGCCCTAGGAGTGTTTCTTCAACCAATTACTATAGTGATTCAGTGCTTCCACAGTGGCCCTACGAGTATGGAATATGTATACTTTTTGACAGTGCGGGGGCCCTGCCACGGTATGAGTTTACTAAACTGGTAAAAAAAAAGTACACAGGATTCTCAAAGGTGCAGTTTGTGATGCTCAAGCCTATTTTTTATCAATGGTGAAAGCTGGGCTCTATGTTTTCTCCCAATTCAGTATTTCTTGGTCGAGACCAGGAGTTTGACAGTCCTATAGTGTCTTGGGTGGAAAGCAGGGCTGTCTTAATGCGTGGGCACCCTTAGGCACTGCCCAGGGGCCCCAGATGTATAGTCTTGCATTACATCATACATACCAACTCTCCCGGATTTGCCAGACCAGTCAAGCTTTTTACTAAACTGTCCCAGGATGGCCATTTCCTGAGCAACATCCTGAAACATGTGCTGTGCCTTCCTGATCCCAGTATTGTGCCCTCCTTACCCCCTGTACTATGTCCTTCTGCCTCGACCCCTGTACTGTGCCCTTCTGCCTCCCCCCTGTACTGTGCCCTTCTGCCTCCACCCCTGTACTGTGCCCTTCTGCCTCCACCCCTGTACTGTGCCCTTCTGCCTCCACCCCTGTACTGTGCCCTTCTGCCTCCACCCCTGTACTGTGCCCTTCTGCCTCCACCCCTGTACTGTGCCCTTCTGCCTCCACCCCTGTACTGTGCCCTTCTGCCTCCACCCCTGTACTGTGCCCTTCTGCCTCCACCCCTGTACTGTTCCCTTCTGCCTCCACCCCTGTACTGTGCCCTTCTGCCTGCACCCCTGTACTGTGCCCTTCTGCCTCCACCCCTGTACTGTGCCCTTCTGCCTCCACCCCTGTACTGTGCCCTTCTGCCTCCACCCCTGTACTGTGCCCTTCTGCCTCCACCCCTGTACTGTGCCCTCCGGACCCCCTGTACTGTGCCCTTCTGCCTCCCCCCTGTACTGTGCCCTTCTGCCTCCACCCCTGTACTGTGCCCTTCTGCCTCCACCCCTGTACTGTGCCCTTTGTGTTGATTAGTCTTTGATTTATCAAATGCTTTTTATATTGTTTAAAATCGATTTTATTGAAAGTACTAATAAATATATGTTTAATTCTATCAACTAATTCTAGAGAGTAGGTGCGTAAATTGTGGCCCCTGGGCCCCAGTGCATTACATTGCCCAGGGGCCTGTGATACTATTAAGACAGCCCTGGTGGGAAGTAACCTTTAATCCTGTGTTCAGGCTTTGCTAGTTGCTTGCAGCCTATGTGAGGGCACATGTGTGCATGATGGATATATACCAGATCTGAGCATAGCCCTGATCTGCTCAGGGTAGTTGCTGCCGTGTTGAGACAGAGCCCTATCAGGAGATTGGGTTGTTCCTATCAGAGACTGCCATTCTTGTGTGGAGGTCTTCTGTCCAATGGACTGGGAAAGTCAGGACAGTTACACGGGACTGGGAGACCAAGAGAGGGTCTGGGGGGCTGAGAAAGCTAAATGACAAAACCGGGTGGGATGGGCGGGGGGCTGGAGAACCTTGTTTGGAGGCCAGGAGTGGGCGTGTGCAGTGAGGTACTGCAACCAAGGCTAAGCATGCCTTAAATTGTACGTTCATTCTAACACTAAAATCACTGCATCTACAGACATCTACGATCTAACACTAACCTATCTAGCCCTGTAAAGAATAAACCACTATACAGTGGAACCTTGAATTACGAGCATAATCCGTTCCAGGAGAATGCTTGTAATCCAAAGCACTCGCATATCAAAGCGAGTTTCCCCATAGAAGTCAGTGGAAACAAAGATAATTTGTTCCACATTGACTTCTATAGCATGCAATACCGCATGTGGCCAGATGCGGGGGGGGGGGCGTATTTCCGGGTGATTCTGAGTATTTCCAAACGGCTCCGAACCGTTCCAAGTGTCACCGGCGCCCCCCCGCACCTCTGGCCAAATGCGGTACTGCACCCCACATTAGCTTGAATTCTGCTCGTTTTGCGAGACAACACTAGCAAACCGAGTCAGAATTAAAAAAAAATAAAAAAGTTGCTCATCTTTCAAAACGCTCGTTAACCACGTTACTCGTAAACCAAGGTTCCACTGTACATACCTTTTTTGAAGCCGTTCCGATCCGATCTCTAGCGGCGGAAGCTCTGCAGCGGACACGGCCGACAACAGCTGTGAAATGAATGGGGAGTGATGTCACCCATAGACTTACTATGGGGCTTCTGTTGTCGGCTGTGTCCTCTGCACCCGCCTCCACAGAGATAACAGCTCAGCGCAGGATCGGGTCAGATTGGCTTCAAAAAAGGTATGTATACTGATTTCTTCTTTATAGCGCTAGATAGGTTAGTGTTAGATTGTGGATGTCTGTAGATACAGGGACTTTAGTGTTATGCTGCGTACACACGGTCAGAATTTCCGACAACAAATGTTCGATGGGAGCTTGTTGTCAGAAATTCCGACTGTGTGTAAGCTCCATCGGACATTTAGGCTCCATGTAGGCTCCATTGGACATTTTCCGTCGGAATTTCCGTCACACAAAATTTGAGGTCTGGATCTCAAATTTTCCGACAACAAAATCTGTTCTCGTAAATTCCGAGCGTGTGTAGACAATTCCGACGCACAAAATTCCACGCATGCTCGGAATCAAGCAGAAGAGCAGCACTGGCTATCGAACTTCAATTTTCTCGGCTCGTCGTACGTGTTGTTCGTCACCGCGTTCTTGACGTTCGGAATTTTCGACAACATGTGTGACCGTGTGTATGCAAGACAAGTTTGAGCCAACATCGGTCGGGAAAAAAAATAGGGCTGTTACTGATTAAAATTTTCGTAATCGATTAATCGACTAATTTCGATTAATTATCACGCACATACAGATCCAACTACTTTTAGCTGATCTCCTTGCATTGCAACTCTGCATCAATCTGTAATAAATGTGGTATACACTATATACAATCACCCGACACTAGTTAGTTTCCACAATCCATGACTTAACTTCACAGTTCACACAAATACCTTTTAAATTCAAACTGTAGTACTGACTTAAAGCGGTTCTGCACACACTGTTTTTAGTAAATCTCATTGCCTTCCAAATCTGCCAAAGAGTACTAAATGGACGTTTTTTTTTTTTTTCCTTACCTTGTAATTGCTGCCGGTCTTTCCTCTGTCTCTGCGGGGGTGGGCGGGGTCTGTGCGGGGATCCTCGTCATGCCGCACTGTCTCCTGGGATCTGGTGTCATTCATCCCAGGAGTCAGTGTGGCCATCGAGCCGAAATCTCGCTAGATTTCGGCACGATGTCCGCAAATCTCGCGAGATTTCGGCACGATGTCCGCAAATCTCGCGAGATTTCGGCACGATGTCCGCAAATCTCGCGAGATTTCGGCACGATGTCCGCAAATCTCGCGAGATTTCGGCACGATCTCCGCAAATCTCGCGAGATTTCGGCACGATGTCCGCAAATCTCGCGAGATTTCGGCACGATCTCCGCAAATCTCGCGAGATTTCGGCACGATGTCCGCAAATCTCGCGAGATTTCGGGTGGGATTTGCGGACGTGCTCCTTGTAACAAGGAAGTGACTGCTTGTGGGCTTCAAATGCCCACAAGCAAGATGACATCAGCCGGGAATGATTTTTCAAACTATGGAATAGAACGAAAAACGGACCTGGATAACAAGCATCATCACTGCAAGTGAGTATCTAAGTGCTCACCGCTTAAGTATAAGATTACATTTTTGTGTTCAAACACAAACTACTCACATAAAGATGATAAAAACAGCAGCGGGTGACGTCATGCATAGCTCCTCCCTGTACGCGTTACGTTCCATCAGAACTTCGACGTCACCGGACTCCTCCCCCCTTCCCTACGTTAGCAGACGGAGGCACTTGGGGATCACCGGATCTCCGACGGAACTCCCTGAAGACCCGGAAGCCGGCGGAGAGGTGAGTACCAATCAAAAGAACTTTGATCGATCAAAAAAATTAACGATTAATCGAGGAATTAATCTTTAATTTTCACAGCCCTAAAAAAAAAACATGGATTTTGTTGTCGGAATGTCCGATCGTGTGTACGCGGCATCAGGGTGGACTTCTACTTTAAGAGCCAGGTGGCTTAGTATTTCCTTTTATTATTTGTATTTGCTGGAGAACAACCCCTGCATGGACAAGCTAATGAACTTTGTCTTTCTTTTTAATACAAGTGGGCTACCAGGCCTTTAACTATAGTTCCATCCGCCATGAGAGCTGATATCCCCTATATATCAACTTTTATTGCTCTGAGATCCAAAAATGTAACTATGCAATAAAAAAACTATACCTGGTGTTCAGCTTTAAAGGGCTATACTGACATCCAAGGAGCCTTGTTTATAAAGCTGGTGCATGGGAACAAAAATGAATGCATCTATTAGCCAATCAAAATGCTTCATCTTTTTCTAGCTGGGAAAAAGACAGCTGTAGCCGGACTGGTTGCTATACATAACATATACAGTTTCACTTTCTGCCACCTCTAGAATATATGTTACCTATAGGAGGCAGGCTCTTTGCATTGCTCTTTATCACACCCCTGTGGTGCTGGACACACGGGCCCTTTGAGGTCCTGCAGGCTACGCAGCTGTGTCCGTTCATTGTTCTCCTCTGCCACTTGCTGTAATCCTGGTGGACAAAAAAAGAAAAAAAAAGAGCACAGAATTTACAAAACATTTCTGAGGTCAAGAGACAGAGGGTAGGATCTGATATCACAAACTTCACAGAGCTGAGTGTAATCTGGCACCTGAGTGGAGGGAATAGACTCCCCCCTCCCATATCTACATAGTCCCATAGAGAAACAAGCACAGCTGAGGCTGGCAATCACCTGCTGTGTGATGGAAGGGGGGGTGGGGCCGTCCCCAGGATTCCTTGCTGCCAGCATAAGCTGTCATAAGTGACTAATGCTTATAGCACAAGAAGGAGACAGCATCCACTAGGTGCTTTGGACTGAGGGAAGTATACACTATAAAAGGATATACTTTGTTTATTTTTCTTTTCCGAGGTTTATAACCACTTTATAACTGGTGCCCTGTCTAGACTCATGACCCCTTTCTCCAAAGTGTCAACTGTTCTCTTTCCATTAAAGTGGAACTCTGGGCCAAATAAAAAAAATTACACCTACAACGCAGGTTATTCTGTGTCCCCATGTAATGTAACTTAAAGTGGGGTGCCACTTTTTTTAAAAGTCAGCAGCTACAAATACTGCAGCTGCTGACTTTTAAGAATGCCGGCGCCGGCATTCTTACCGTGGGCACCCGGCTGTGGCTTCACAGCTGAGCACCCACTGCACATGCGCGAGCGGCGCCGCGCGCCGTGATACGCCGCACAGTCATCTGGGACCTGTCATGTGTCCCAGATGACTGACTGCGCCGAGGGGAAGTGATGTCACCAGCCCGGGCACTGAAGGAGGCAGACTATGAGGGACCCCCTAGCAACAGGCATTTAGAGGTGAGTAAAAAATTTTTTTTTTTTCCAATTATTTTTATTTATTTTTTCTTTTAGGAATTTTAAGATATTTTTTTTTTTGGTGGAAGCACCACTTTAATTACAGGAATTTGGTCCCATAATCCACATGTGTTAAACACAACCCGGGCCACCAGGCCATTTCATGTGGCCCTTACACCTCTCCTGCAGCTGTGGCACCCCTCTCATCTTCTCCGCCCCTAGCTTTTCTCAGCAGTCGGCAGCAGAGAGGAGGACTGAACTCCTCCTCTAGATCCTGCGCATCTCCATGCAGTTGTGGAGACGCTCGTCTCTGCCCTACCCCCCCACCCCCTCATCTCAGAGAAGGATAGAACTCCTCCTGCAGATCATGGGCCTCTCATGCAACCACAGCACCCCTTCATCTCTGCCTCCCCTGGTCTCAGCATTCAGCAGGCTCCGGTAGATGACTCCAGCCCTCCTCTGGTCCTCCTCCAGAACCCTGCACTTTCTGCTTCCCAGCGTCTTCCTGGCAGCAGCACAAGGTAAGTGGGTGCACTGTGATGTAAGGGAGAATGGGGGACTCTTGACTTCTGATAGTGATGGGGCTCTTGACATCTGATGTAAGGGGGGGCTCTTGACATCTGATGTAAGGGGAGGGGGGGGGGGGGGGCTTTGGACATCTAGTCTTACAAATGCAACCAGCCCTCTGAGGGCGACCATATTTCTGATGAAATTGAGTTTGACACCCCTGCCATAACCTATACAGGAGGAGGCTCAGCGAATCCACCTGCCCAGCAGAGGTCATATGACCAAAACGCACAGGCTTTTAGACACACGACTGGCACCGGAGTAAACCTGAAGCAGTACTTCCTCCAGAAAAAGTACAAATTCAAGTCCTTTGATTACTCTGCATATATGCATATCAGCGAGACTGGATATTTAAAGTGGGTGAGTCGCGACGGCCGTTAAAACCATATGCTCCCTGCAAGCCGAAGGGCTTGCAAATGTGCTAAGCCTTGGCAGATTTATGAAAACGGCATACATAAATACCACTATTCCACCATCCCGCTAAGTATGGATAAAAGATGGAGGGGCTGCAGACCTTCGGGCGGAGGTAATTATTTCCCTGCTGACATGTGCATGGCTGGCAGCTAACACAATCTAAAGGTCTGCAGTGTTACATAATTTAGTTATGTTTCAGACTGTCTGTACAAAATGTTCTGACTACTGTATTCCTCCAATCGCCGACACCATCTTGTGGAGATGGATGGTACTGAGAATTCCCAACTCCCCCACTAAATTGCTGGAGGGAAAAGCTGCTCCGCTCCGATGTGATCAGACTTTATCATCAAATAAAAAGTGATATAAAAAGACCAGAATGAGATCACAGAGAGACGTCCTTGTATCTTACCATGAACAAGCCTGTCAGCCTCACAGACGCTCTTTGTGTCTGTGGGATGACTTTGCCCGACGTTTAGATTCTCACTGCGGAACGCAATCAGGAAAGTACCGTTCTCTGTGATAGCCTGGCAGATAAAGATAAAGAACGTTATATCTATAGATCTGACATTGTGTCTCCAGAGTCACAGTCCTCTACATCTCCAGATCTGACAGTATGTCTCCAGAGTCACAGTCCTCTACATCTCCAGATCTGACAGTGTGTCTCCAGAGTCACAGTCCTCTACATCTCCAGATCTGATAGTGTGTCTCCGGAGTCACAGTCCTCTACATCTCCAGAGTCACAGTCCTCTACATCTCCAGAGTCACAGTCCTCTACATCTCCAGAGTCACAGTCCTCTACATCTCCAGATCTGACAATGTGTCTCCAGAGTCACAGTCCTCTACATCTCCAGATCTGATAGTGTGTCTCCGGAGTCACAGTCCTCTACATCTCCAGAGTCACAGTCCTCTACATCTCCAGATCTGACAGTGTGTCTCCAGAGTCACAGTCCTCTACATCTCCAGATCTGATAGTGTGTCTCCGGAGTCACAGTCCTCTACATCTCCAGAGTCACAGTCCTCTACATCTCCAGATCTGACAGTGTGTCTTCAGAGTCACAGTCCTCTACATCTCCAGATCTGACAGTGTGTCTTCAGAGTCACAGTCCTCTACATCTCCAGATCTGACAGTGTGTCTTCAGAGTCACAGTCCTCTACATCTCCAGATCTGATAGTGTGTCTCCGGAGTCACAGTCCTCTACATCTCCAGAGTCACAGTCCTCTACATCTCCAGATCTGACAGTGTGTCTTCAGAGTCACAGTCCTCTACATCTCCAGATCTGACAATGTGTCTCCAGAGTCACAGTCCTCTACATCTCCAGATCTGACAGTGTGTCTCCAGAGTCACAGTCCTCTACATCTCCAGATCTGACAGTGTGTCTCCAGAGATACAGTCCTCTACATCTCAAGACTTGACAGTGTGTCTCCAGAGTCACAGTCCTCTACATCTCCAGATCTGACAGTGTGTCTCCAGAGTCACAGTCCTCTACATCTCCAGATCTGACAGTGTGTCTCCAGAGTCACAGTCCTCTACATCTCCAGATCTGACAGTGTGTCTCCAGAGTCACAGTCCTCTACATCTCCAGATCTGACAGTGTGTCTCCAGAGTCACAGTCCTCTACATCTCCAGATCTGACAATGTGTCTCCAGAGTCACAGTCCTCTACATCTCCAGATCTGATAATGTGTCTCCAGAGTCACAGTCCTCTACACCTCCAGATCTCACAGTGTGTCTCCGGAGTCACAGTCCTCTACATCTCCAGATCTGATAGTGTGTCTCCAGAGTCACAGTCCTCTACAACTCCAGACCTGACAGTGTGTCTCCAGAGTCACAGTCCTCTACATCTCCAGATCCAACAGTGTGTCTCCAGAGTCACAGTCCTCTACATCTCCAGATCTGATAGTGTGTCTCCGGAGTCACAGTCCTCTACATCTCCAGATCTGACAATGTGTCTCCAGAGTCACAGTCCTCTACATCTCAAGATCTGATAGGGTCTCCACAGTCCTCTACATCTCCATATCTGAGAATGTGTCTCCGGAGTCACAGTCCTCTACATCTCCAGATCTGATAGTGTGTCTCCAGAGTCACAGTCCTCTACATCTCCAGATCTGAAAGTGTGTTTTCAGAGTCACAGTCCGTTACATCTCCAGATCTGGGAGTGTCTCTCCAGAGTCACAGTCCTCTACATCTCCAGAGTCACAGTCCTCCACATCTCAAGATCTGACAGTGGATCTCAAGAGTCAGTTCCCTACATCTCCATATCTGACAGGGTCTCCACAGTCCTCTACATCTCCAGATCTAACATTTTGTCTCTGGAGTCACAGTCCTCTAGGTCTCCAGATCCGACAGTGTGTCTCCAGAGTCACAGTTCTCGTCATTCCCAGATCTGATAGTGTGTCTCCGAAGTCACAGTCCTCTACAACTCCAGATCGGATAGTGTGTCTCCGGAGTCACAGTCCTCTACATCTCCAGATCTGACAGTGTGTCTCCAGAGTCACAGTCCTCTACATCTCCAGATCTGACAGTGTGTCTCCAGAGTCACAGTCCTCTACATCTCCAGATCTGACAATGTGTCACTGGAGTCACAGTCCTCCACATCTCCAGATCTGACAGTGTGTCTCCAAAGTCACAGTCCTCTACATCTCCAGATCTGACATTGTGTCTCCAGAGTCACAGTCCTCTACATCTGTTCCAGTAGCTCTTCAGTTGGATTGGAACACACAGGCTAGTCTTCCCTTTATGTGCATCAATAAACCTTGGCCGCCCAATGCCCATGACCCTGTCGCTAGTTTGGACCACTTTTGGTTGGCGCTGACCACTGCAGACCAGGAACATTCCACAAGAGCTGCAGTTTTGGAGTTGCTCTGTCCCAGTTGTCTGCTTTTAACACATCAGTTTAAGGAACAAAGTTAACAATTGCTGCCTAATATATCCCACCCACTTTTAGCTGCCATTGTAATGAGATAATCAGGTTATTCACTTTACCTGTCAGTGGTCAACTTGTTATGGCTGTACCTCCTTGTCACTAGAGCTGACAGTCATACAGAACTCCCCATTCATGGCTCTGCTGGGAGGCAGAAGGAAATTATTATTCTTACAAGTTTCTTTACATAGACCAACTGTCCGTCTGTCCCTGAGAGGCTGTCCGCCTGTCTGTCCCTGGGAGGCTGTCCGTCTGTCTCTGGGAGGTTGTCTGTCCGTCTGTCCCTGGGAGGCTGTCCGCCTGTCTGTCCCAGGGAGGCTGGCCGCCTGTCTGTCCCAGGGAGGCTGGCCGCCTGTCTGTCCCAGGGAGGCTGTCCGCCTGTCTCTAGGAGGTCGTCTGTCTCTGGGAGGTCATCTGTCCGTCTGTCTCTGGGAGGTCGTCTGTCTGTCTGTCTCTGGGAGGTCGTCTGTCTGTCTGTCTCTGGGAGGTCGTTTGTCTGTCTGTCTCTGGGAGGTCGTCTGTCCGTCTGTCTCTGGGAGGTCGTCTGTCCATCTGTCTCTGGGAGGTTGTCTGTCCATCTGTCTCTGGGATGTTGTTTTCTTCCTCTGGGAGGTTGTCTGTCCGTCTGTCTCTGGGAGGTTGTCTGTCTGTCTCTGGGAGGCTGTCTGTCTGTCTGTCTCTGGGAGGTTGTCTGTCTGTCTCTGGGAGGTCGTCTGTCTGTCTGTCTCTGGGAGGTCGTCTGTCTGTCTGTCTCTGGGAGGTCGTCTGTCTGTCTGTCTCTGGGAGGTCGTCTGTCTGTCTGTCTCTGGGAGGTCGTTTGTCTGTCTGTCTCTGGGAGGTCGTCTGTCCGTCTGTCTCTGGGAGGTCGTCTGTCCATCTGTCTCTGGGAGGTTGTCTGTCCATCTGTCTCTGGGATGTTGTTTTCTTCCTCTGGGAGGTTGTCTGTCCGTCTGTCTCTGGGAGGCTGTCTGTCTGTCTCTGGGAGGCTGTCTGTCTGTCTGTCTCTGGGAGGTTGTCTGTCTGTCTCTGGGAGGTTGTCTGTCTGTCTCTGGGAGGTTGTCTGTCTGTCTCTGGGAGGTTGTCTGTCTGTCTCTGTCTGTCTGTCCGTCTGTCTCTGGGAAGTTGTCTGTCCGTCTGTCTCTGGGAAGTTGTCTGTCCGTCTGTCTCTGGGAAGTTGTCTGTCCGTCTGTCTCTGGGAAGTTGTCTGTCTGTCTGTCTGTCTCTGGGAGGTTGTCTGTCCGTCTGTCTCTGGGAGGTTGTCTGTGTCTGGGAGGTTGTCTGTCTGTCTCTGGGAGGTTGTCTGTCTGTCTGTCTCTGGGATATTGTCCGTCTGTCTCTGGGATATTGTCCGTCTGTCTGTCTCTGGGAGGTTGTCTGTCTGTCTCTGGGAGGTTGACTGTCTGTCTGTCTCTGGGATACTGTCCGTCTGTCTGTCTCTGGGAGGTTGTCCCTCTGTCTCTGGGAGGTTGTCTGTCTGTCTGGCTCTGGGAGGTTGTCTGTCTGTCTGTCTCTGGGATATTGTCCGTCTGTCTGTCTCTGGGAGGTTGTCTGTCTGTCTCTGGGAGGTTTTCTGTCTGCCTGTCTCTGGGATATTGTCTGTCTGTCTCTGAGATATTGTCCGTCTGTCTGTCTCTGGGAAGTTTTCTGTCTGTCTGTCTCTGGGAGGTTGTCAGTCTGTTTGTCTCTGGCAGGTCGTCTGTCTGTCTCTGGGATATTGTCTGTCTCCCCAGCTCCTGCAGGTAGTCTCCTGTCTGTATATGGACCTCTCTTATCCAGCTTCTCTGCTCCTCTCTCCTCTGGTCTCTCTCCATGAGTTCTCACACATGTTGCAATCCCGTTCCCCTGGCAACAACGTCACAAGACGCCATCTTACCACACCCAGGAGTCCCATTATGGTGGCCTCGCCTAACCTTGGTGCGTTCTGGACGATGGCCGGCAGAGGGAGCCCGCATGCAACACCGAGCTCTGGTCACGTGTTGCGGAGCTCGTGTGAGGTGAGGCGTGAAGGCGCGCGGCGGGTGTGTTCAGGCGGAGATGTCTGGGGAGTCTCGTTTACACGTCACCATGGCAACGTGAGTGCCAGGAGGAAGAAACATCCCAACTAATAGAGTTGTGTCCATCCATGTAGAGGAGTGTGTGACGTCAGAGGGAAGGCGGGGCGGATAATGGGGGTTCCTTGTGAGGATTTCACCTCATTAAGGTAATTATTATTGCTGAGGTGACAATGTGATGTAGGAGGGGAACATCTTCCACAATGGGGGTCCGGGGATATTTCTGGGTCAAAGAGAACCTGAAGTGTAGTTTTCCTACATTTACATGGTGTTAGAGGTAGACTCCACCCAAATGTATTATTTTAGTCTTATTATGGGGAAGAGTCACGTTTCCTGTCAGTTTTTATTCCTGTCCATGGCCCTATTGGGGAGATAGGATAGAAATGGGGGGTTTACTCTCACTTCCTGTCATGACATGGCAAATATGCTCACTTCCTGTTATAACATGGTAGATTTGCCCCCACTTCCTGTCATGACATGGGAGATTTGCCCTTACTTCCTCTCATGAAATGGGCACTACACCCTCACTTCCTGTCATGACATGGGAGATACACCTTTCCTTTCATGACATGCAAGATACGCCCTCACTTCCTGTCATGACATGGGAGATACACCTTTCCTTTCATGACATGCAAGATACGCCCTCACTTCCTGTCATGACATGGGAGATACACCTTTCCTTTCATGACATGCAAGATACGCCCTCACTTCCTGTCATAACATGGGAGATGCGCACTCACTTTCTGTCATGACATGTGCACTACACCCTCACTTCCTGTCATGACATGGGAGATACGCCCTCACATCCTGTCATGACATGGGAGATTCACACTCACTTCCTGTCATGACATGAGAGATTTAACCTCACTTTCGGACATAACATGGGAAATTGCCTCACTTCCTGTGATGACAGGGGAGATGCACCCTTACTTCCTCTCATGACATTGGAGATTCACCCTCTTCTTGTCAAGGCAGGGCAGATTTGCCCTCACTTACTGTCAGGACATGGGAGATTTGCCTTAACTTCCAGCCAGTACCTGGGAGATTTGCCCTCACTTCCTGTCATGACATGGGAAATATGACCTCACGTCCTGTCATGACATGGGAAATACCCCCTAACTTTCTGTCATGACATATTTGCCCTCACTTTCTGTCATGACATGGGAAATATGCCCTCACATCCAGTCACGACATGCAAGATTCGCCCTCACTTCCTGTCATAACATGGGAGATTCGCCCTCACTTTCTGTCATGACATGGGCACTACACCCTCACTTCCTGTCATGACAGGGGAGATACGCCCTCACTTACTGTCATGACATGGGAGATACGCCATGACATGGGAGATTCAACCTCACTTCCGGACATAACATGGGAAAATTGTTCTCACTTCCTGTGATGACAGGGGAGATGCACCCTTACTTCCTGTCATGACATCGAAGATTCACCCTCTTCTTGTCATGGCAGGGCAGATTTGCCCTCACTTACTGTCAGGACGTGGGAGATTTTCCTTAACTTCCAGCCAGTACCTGGGAGATTTGCCCTCACTGATGATTTGACATGGGAAATACCCCCTAACTTTCTGTCATGACATGGGAAATATGCCCTTACATCCAGTCATGACATGTAAGCTACGCCCTCACTTCCTGTCATAACATGGGAGATTCGCCCTTACTCCTTGTCATAACATGGGAGATTCACCCTCACTTCCTGTCATGACATGGGAGATTCACCCTCACTTCCTGTCATGACATGGGAGATTCACCCTCACTTCCTGTCATGACATGGGAGATACACCCTCACTTCCTGACATAACATAGAAAATTTGCCATGGCAGACTTGCCCTTGCTTCTTGTTATGGCATGAGAGATTTTTCCCTTCGTTTTTTTGTCTTGTCTCTGTCTTGAAAGAAGATATTTCCCACACTTCCTGGCCGGATGGGAGATTTACCCTCACTTCCGGTCTTGACAGGGTAGATTTATCCTCACATCTTGTCCTGTCTCCTGATTTTGCTTCACCCTTTCTGGCCTGATGTGGGCCCTGCCCTGACAAGGGAGATTTTTCCCTCATTTACTGTCCTATCGGAGGATTTATCCTCACTTCCTGCCCTGACAGGGGATATTTTGACGCACGTTCTGTCCTGAAAGGGGAGCTTGTTCCTCACTCCCTGTCCTGACAGGGAACATTGTCCCTCACTTTCTTTCTTGACAGGGAAGATTTTCTCTTACTTCCTGGCCTGACAGAGGAGATTGTCCCTCACTTCCTGTCTCGATAGGGGAGATTTAACCCCAACTAAAAAGTGAGGGTAAACCTCCACTTAGCTGGAGTTGGACTTGAATGATCATCATACCTGTCAGGCAAGTAGCGGTGTGATCCTCGAAGCCGCAATGGGATTGGCTCATTAAAGGTGTAGGTGGAGTTGTGGAGCTGTTGCTTACAGCGACCAACCAGCTTCCTAGCTTAATTTGAAAGATGAAAACTGGTTGGTCACGGTGGGCTCCACCTTTGCTCCTCCTCCTACTTTCTTCATATTTATTATGGTTGTCATGGAGTAGTATAGCCGTGGTGTAAATGTGAACAATCTCCGTGGGCGATGATGAATATAAATTGGTTTAGAATTGAAGCACCACACAGTAAGTCCAAATACAACTTTATTCCAGGGGTGGAGTGCTGCTATAGTGCCCCCTGGCAGGTGGCGCAGGCTTATCCAAGACATGGGGGTCTAAGGAGACGTCAGTTTTCTCCAGAGCTACTGATGGTGGCAAGGAATCCTAGTGGTCCCCCGGTTTTCTATGCAACAACCTGGCAACCTTATGTTGCAACCCTTAGAATCGCCACACCAAGGGGTTGCTTGGACAGAAGGGCTACTGTTCATGATACTGTAGACATAAGAGCAGTCAGGTCCAGGCAGGGGTCATGGCATGAAAGAGAGTGGTCAGGTCCAGGCAGGGGTCGCAGCAGGCAAAAGAATAGACAGGTCCAGGCAGAGGTCTGGGCAGGCAAAAAAGTTGTCAGGTCAAAGGAGGGTTTATGGCAGGTAAGAGAGTAGTCAGGCCCAGGCAGGGTTCATCATAGGCAAGAGAGTAGTCAGATCCGGTCATGGCAGGCAAGAGAGCAAGCAGGGGTTGTAGCAAGCAAGAGAGTAATCAGGTCCAGGCAGGGGTCGTGACGGGCAAGAGAGTAATCAGGTCCAGGCAGGGGTCGTGACAGGCAAGAGAGTAATCAGGTCCTGGCAGGGGTTGTAGCAAGCAAGAGAGTAATCAGGTCCAGGCAGGGGTAGAGACAGGCAAGAGGGTTGTCATATCCAGGCAAGGGTCGTGGCAGGCAAGAGAGTAGTCAGGCCCAGGTAATCACAGACAAGAGAGTAGTTACGTCCAGGCATTGGTCATGGCAGGCAAGAGGGTAGTCAGGTCCAGGCAGGGGCCATGGCAGGCAAGAGGATAGGCAGGGGTAGAGACAGGAAACAGAGTAGTCAGGTTCAGGCAGGGGTAGGGACAGGCAAGAGAGTTGCCAGGTCCAGGCAGGGGTCGAGACAGGCAAGAGAGTTGTCAGGTCCAGGCAGTGGTCGAGACAAGCAAGAGAGTTGCCAGGTCCAGGCAGGGGTCCAGACAGGCAAGAGAGTTGCCAGGTCCAGGCAGGGGTCGAGACAGGCAAGAGAGTTGTCAGGTCCAGGCAGGGGTCGAGACAGGCAAGAGAGTTGCCAGGTCCAGGCAGGGGTCGAGACAGGCAAGAGAGTTGTCAGGTCCAGGCAGTGGTCGAGACAAGCAAGAGAGTTGCCAGGTCCAGGCAGGGGTCCAGACAGGCAAGAGAGCTGCCAGGTCCAGACAGGGGTCGAGACAGGCAAGAGAGTTGTCAGGTCCAGGCAGGGGTCGAGACAGGCAAGAGAGTTGCCAGGTCCAGGCAGGGGTCGAGACAGGCAAGAGAGTTGCCAGGTCCAGACAGGGGTCAAGACAGGCAAGAGAGTTGTCAGGTCCAGGCAGGGGTCAAGACAGGCAAGAGAGTTGCCAGGTCCAGGCAGGGGTCGAGACAGGCAAGAGAGTTGCCATGTCCAGACAGGGGTCGAGACAGGCAAGAGAGTTGCCAGGTCCAGGCAGGGGTCGAGACAGGCAAGAGAGTTGCCAGGTCCAGGCAGGGGTCGAGACAGGCAAGAGAGTTGCCAGGTCCAGGCAGGGGTCGAGACAGGCAAGAGAGCTGCCAGGTCCAGGCAGGGGTCGAGACAGGCAAGAGAGTTGTCAGGTCCAGGCAGGGGTCGAGACAGGCAAGAGAGTTGCCAGGTCCAGGCAGGGGTCGAGACAGGCAAAAGAGCTGCCAGGTCCAGGCAGGGGTCGAGACAGGCAAGAGAGTTGCCAGGTCCAGGCAGGGGTCGAGACAGGCAAGTAAGTAGACAGGCCCAGGTAATGACAGACAAGAGAGTAGTTACATCCAGGCATTGGTCATGGCAGGCAAGAGAGTAGTCAGGTCCAGGCAAGGGTCCCGGCAGGCAAGAGGATAGGCAGGGGTAGAGATAGGCAAGAGAGCACTCATATCTAGGAATGGGTCATGGCACAAAAGAGAGATGGCATATGCAGGCAAGGGTTGTGGCAGGCAAAAAAGTAGTCAGGCCTAGTTAATGACAGGCAAGAGAGTATTTACGTCCAGGCATTGGTCATGTCAGGCAAGAGAATAGTCAGGTCCAGGCAAGGGTCATGGCAGGCAGGAGGGTAGTCAGCTCTAGGCAGGGCTTGTGGCAGGCAAGAGAATAGTTGAGTCAAGGCAGGCAAGAGTTTAGTCAGGTCAGTCCTGGTCATCAATTGGCAGGTAAGTATTACAGCTTTTTGCAAAGCCAATGCGTTTTCAGGGCCACAACTTGGCCTCCTTCATCAGGGCTACCATGTAAATCTAAAAGATAAAAATTGGACAAAAGTTCTTAGAGACAAGTCATTGTAACAAACCATTATAATGTGTGTTACAGTGATTTGTGTGTAAGAATATTTCTTTTGCGTTACATGGTGATCCCTGATGAAGGAGGCAGAGTTGTATCTCCCCGAATCTCGGTGGCTTTTGTCTACCATTTGCAATAAACGTGGATTTGAATTTGACGGTGTGTCGTTTTTTAATTCTTTAAACCGTTATTTGAGGTTGTTACTCGCACTCGATTCCATTTGTATGCATTTTATAGTCAGGAGAATGTAGTCAGAGAAGTAAATTCCATTTAGAAGGAAGGAGAGACCCTGGGAATAAGTCGCTGAGAAGAGACACAGGAAGTATGGCGCCCGCCCAATACTCAGATCTCTCTTCTGGGTGGATCTTTTTATTTTTAAAAACACAGTACATTGAATATCAACTGATGCAATAGAGAGTTAAATAATATTTATTATTCTAAATGCCACATATAATGTTTTCTGTGCTCAGGGTAATGGGGAATGTCATTGTGCTCATGAGAGGAGGAACGCTCCCATGGCTGCCTCCACAATATGCAATTGCTAGTTGCCTGGCTCTTGATAGAAGTCAAAGGGTCTGTGTAATAATAATTCAACCAACAAGGCGGAGGTCAGAAGTGGTAACGTTCTGTGTTTCTCAGACAAGGTGTACTCCGGTTCTGGTCTCCTGGACCCCAGGCTAGTTTGGTCAGACGCAGTGTTTCCCAACCTGTGGAAGGTTTCTTCTAAGCGGAGTCTGTGCCCAGCATAGCTCGGGAATGGGCAATATATTAGACTTTTATGGAGCATTGAGTTGTGGCCCTTGACATCCTAAGAGGGCAGTTTTGTACAATAAGACCTAAAGGGTGTCCAGGTCGGGGGTCCTCATTTTTTTTTTTTCACAGTTCTTTAGATTTTTTTTTTGGGGGGGGGGGGGGGGCGGGACTGGGGTCGGTGGGATTAAACAATAGCTCAGGCTCAGTGAAAATAACAACAAAAATTACCTAGAACCTGTGGTCAGTTTCGGGGGAGTAATAACCCCCATTGTTGATGTCAGTGGGAGTAATAGTGTCCCATTTTGGTGTCAGTGGGAGGAATAGTGTCCCATGTTGGTGTCAGTGGGAGGAATAGTGTCCCATCTTGGTGTCAGTGGGCGGAATAGTGTCCGATCATGGTGTCAGTGGGAGGAATAGTGTCCCATCTTGGTGTCAGTGGGAGGAAGAGTGTCCCATTTTGGTGTCAGTGGGAGGAATAGTGTCCCATGTTGGTGTCAGTGGGAGGAATAGTGTCCCATCTTGGTGTCAGTGGGAGGAATAGTGTCCCATTTTGGTGTCAGTGGGAGGAATAGTGTCCCATTTTGGTGTCAGTGGGAGGAATAGTGTCCCATTTTGGTGACAGTGGAAGGAATAGTGTCCCATCATTGTTGTCAGTGGGAGGAACAGTGTCCCATTTTGGTGTCAGTGGGAGGAATGTTGTCCCATCATTGGTGACAGTGGAAGGAATAGTGTCCCATCATTGGTGTCAGTGGGAGGAACAGTGTCCCATTTTGGTGTCAGTGGGAGGAATAGTGTCCCATCATTGGTGATAGTGGAAGGAATAGTGTCCCATCATTTGTGTCAGTGGGAGGAATAGTGTCCCATTTTGGTGTCAGTGGGAGGAAATGTGACCTATCATTGTTATCAGTGGGAGGAATGGTGCCCCATAGTTGTTGTCGTAGGGAGGATAGTTCCCCATTGTTGGTGTCAGTGGGAGGAACAGTGCCCCATAGTTGGTCTTATTGGAAGAAGTAGTGCCTATTGTTGGTGTCAATGTGAAGAAAAGTGCCCCGTCATTGCTGTCAGTGGAATAGTGCCCCATTATTGGTGTCAGTGGGAAGAATAGTGACCCATTATTGGTGTCAATGGGAAGAAAAGTGCCCCTTCATTTGTGTCAGTGAAATAGTGCCCCATTATTGGTGTCAGTGTGAAGAATAGCACCCAATCATTGGTATCAATGGTAGAAATAGTGACCCATCATTGGTATTAGTAGGAGAAAAAGTGCCCCGTCATTGGTGTCAGTGGAATAGTGCCCCATTATTGGTATCAGTGGGAGAAATAATGCCCCATGTTTGATGCCAGATAGAAGAATAGGGCCCCATCATTGGTGTCAGTTGGAGGAATAGTTCACCATTGTTGGTGTCAATGGAAGAATTGGGTTGGTTAAAGTTTGGGGACCAGTGCCATGTAAGCCTAAAACCTTAACCTGTCTCTGGGACAGGAAATGATAGATAATCTTCCTATGGGAACACGGGGCAAAGAAAGTGACCTGACGGGGCTTCTAATTCTTCCATTTTGGGCACAGAATGTATTGTTGGTGTTATACTAAGGTTTAGGAAACACAGGTCTACCATTATCCAGAAATACCCGGCGCTGGATTGGAGGAGCAGCCGGCTCGGGTGCAGCACAGCGCCTTATGCTGCTTCCCGTTTGTCGTCCTCTTTGAAGTTGATACTTTTGACCAGCTCGGTAATGAGCTCCTGCAGGACCTTTGATCTTTGCTTTCCCACTTCCAGCACGCTTGTGTGATCCACCGAATCCCCCGTCTCGTACGCCTGGGCCACGCGGTTCGTGATCAGAGAGAGGCCAAACACTCGCATCCCACAATGCTTTGCAACCACCACCTCGGGGGCTGTGCTCATACCTGCAAACAAGAGGTCATTTTTACTTCAAAGCTCATCATTAAAGGTCAGTTGCTTAAAGGGGACCTTTGTGTGTGAGGGGGGGGGGGGGGTTCTTATCTTGGACCACAAAATAATTAGCCTTTATGATGATTGGAAGTACCGTATATACTCGAGTATAAGCCGAGTTTTTCAGCACATTTTTTTGTGCTGAAAATGCCCCCCTCAGCTTATACTGGAGTCAATCACTTTTCTGCAGCAGAGAATGACATTTTCCGACCTGACTTTGGGGCCCCGTATCTCGGGGGGGCCACTTGGTGCTAGGAACCCCAAATTTGGTTGCAAACCCAGTGGAACTAGCACTACAACATAAGATGGCAAAGATAGCACCAAGTGGCCCCCGAGATACAGGGCCCCAAAATCGGTTCGGAAAATGTCATTCTCTGCTGCAGAAAAGTGACATTGACATTTTCCGCACCGACTTTGGGGCCCCGTATCTCGGGGCCACTTGGTGCTAGGAACCCCATCTGGATATGTTGTAGTGTTGTTCCACTGGGTTTGCACACCAAATTTGGGGTTCCTAGCACCAAGTGGCCCCCGAGATACGGGGCCCCAAAGTCGGTCAACTGTGTCCATCTGCAGCAATGTCATTTCGGGACCCTTTGGGTCCAGAGACCCCAAAATTTGGCTGCAGCTAGGGGGCATCTAGGAACCCTTAACTACTAAGTTTGAAGTTCGGGGGACCTATGGCTGCAAATGGGCACAGTGAGGCTGCAAATGGGCATTGTTGACCCTCTTTTCCACTTACAGTAGCTGCAC
This sequence comes from Lithobates sylvaticus, assembly GCA_028564925.1. NCBI lineage: Eukaryota > Metazoa > Chordata > Amphibia > Anura > Ranidae > Lithobates > Lithobates sylvaticus. Next base: position 16,552,360 of record CM053037.1, on the reverse strand, counting down.
ATTTCGCACCCTAGGCTTATACTCAAGTCAATGAGTTTTCCCATTTTTTTGTGTGGTAAAATAGGCACCTAATTTTACCACACAAAAAAATGGGAAAACTCATTGACTTGAGTATAAGCCTAGGGTGCGAAAATTAGGTGCCTCGGCTTATATTCGGGTCGGCTTATACTCGAATATATACGGTAGTTAAAAAAAAACGGGCAGTGCTGACACCACTCAGTCCACACAAAAGTTGCGTGTTGTCAGCCCACAGCAGGAAATTTAAGAGCTGAATACATTTCTGGAAGATAAAAAGTTTTTTCTCTGTACTTGAAGGGTGTTTAAAGGGATAAAACCCAGCGACGTGTGCATAGATTACACAGTATTCTGTAAATGTTTTTATTTTGCCCTGACATACATTTTAAAATCTTCTGTCATTTAATGGAATACAGTCTATTTAAATTGCAGCCTTGAGCCTCCAATGGAGACAGATGTTCCTCTTTCAAAATATTTAAGGGTCATTGACCATTTCAAGTACACAACGTTTATAAAGTTCAGCCTTGAAAGTATCTGTCTGGGCAACATTACCATAAATGTGTCACAACAGGTGGTAATAAACACAAGACTACGGCCGCTGATCTCACTGATACCCAGTGGCGGCTGGTGCTCAAAATTTTTTTTTGGAGGGGGGCAAACAAACTGAAAAATTACTGCTAGATAAAACTGTGCGCATCATATGCAGCCTCACTGTGCCCAAAAATTGCAGCCTCACTGTGCCCATCAACTGCAGCTTCAATGTGCCCATCAATTGCAGCCTCACTGTGCCCATCAATTACAGCCTCAATGTGCCCATCAATGCAGCCTCACTGTGCCCATCAACTGCAGCCTCACTGTACCCATCAATGCAGCCTCACTGTGCCCATCAACTGCAGCCTCACTGTGCTCATCAACTGCAGCCTCACTGTGCCCATCAATTGCAGCCTCACTGTGCCCATCAAATGCAGACCCACAATGCCTCAGCCATATTCATTGCACAAACTTGCAGGGTAGTTGTGGTGCACTGTATTCATTCAACTCCAGCCAAAAAATAATACTTTTGAATTTTTTTTGGATAGCATAGTGAAGGGTTAAACCCCTGTAACACTTTTTTTTTCTGTCTGTGCCCCTGTTTAGAAGATTTCACCTCACTTTCTGTCCCTATAACAATCGGATTTTTAAAAATGTTGGGTTGTTGTGGAAACAAGGATTGGTGATAAAGCTTCAGTGAAGACACCTTTTCCTTAGGATAACTCTTAAGCCCCATACACACGGTCGGACAATCCGCGGACCAGGTCGGTCGGATCCTGTCCGTCATACTTTGTCCGATGTTGGTTTTACATACACACGGTCGGACAAAGTTGTCGGAAAATCCGATCATTCTGAACGTGGTGACGTTTGTTGCCTACGACGGGACTACGTAGAGGCTAGTAGCCAATAGCTTTGGTCTTGTAATGTGATCTGAGCATGCGTAGCACTTTGTCCGGTCGGACAACCATACACACGATCGGATTTGGTGTGATCGGACCGTGTTGTCGGCAAATCTATCCAGCAGGAGATAGGACTTTGTCCGTCGGACAATCCGACGTACACTGTCCGATGGTGCATACACACGGTCTGATTTTTCAACAACATTGTCCGATCGGACAGAATCCATGAAAAAGTCCGACCGTGTGTATGGGGCTTTACAGGAGTGAATTTTCCTTCCTAGGGGTAGATTTTCTCTCACTTCCTGATTGTCTCCCTCCGTTTGTAAGTATAATGCCGCGTACACACGATCGGAAATTTCCGAAAACAAATCTTCGATGAGGAGCTTGTAGGCTAGGGGTGCAACGGATCGTCCCCGATCCGTGATCCGAACGGGTCACCCAGTTCGGATCGGCACACCCGCGATCCGCGGCCTCGGCCTTAGGAAAGGCCGCAGCTTCGGCCTAGCTCCGGAGCGGCGGCCATCTTTGTACACCCGGCCGCTGTTTACAATGTGATCGCTCCGTCAAATGACGGAGCGATCACTTGTAAACAAACTCTGCATTACCCAGCATATACTCTGCATTACCCAGCATTACCCAGCATATACTCTGCATTACCCAGCATATACTCTGCATTACCCAGCATATACTCTGCAATAATCTGCATTACCCAGCATATACTGTGCGATACTCTGCATTACCCAGCAATACTCTGCGATACTCTGCATTACCCAGCATATACTCTGCGATACTCTGCATTACCCAGCATATACTCTGCATTACCCTGCCAATACTCTGCATTACCCAGCATATACTCTGCATTACCCAGCATATACTCTGCATTACTCAGCATATACTCTGCGATACTCTGCATTACCCAGCCAATACTCTGCGATACTCTGCATTACCCAGCCAATACTCTGCGATACCCTGCCAATACTCGGCCAGTGGGGGAGATGACGTGGATATTACAGTGGGGGAGATGACGTGCATATTACAGTGGGGGAGATGACGTGGATATTACAGTGGGGGAGATGGCGTGGATATTACAGTGGGGGAGATGACGTGGATATTACAGTGGGGGAGATGACGTGGATATTACAGTGGGGGAGATGACGTGGATATTACAGTGGGGAGATGACGTGGATATTACAGTGGGGGAGATGACGTGGATATTACAGTGGGGGGCAGATGACGTGGATATTACAGTGGGGGAGAGATGACGTGGATATTACAGTGGGGGGCAGATGACGTGGATATTACAGTGGGGGAGGGGGATATTACAGTGGGGGACATGACGTGGATATTACAGTGGGGGGCAGATGACGTGGATATTACAGTGGGGGGCAGATGACGTGGATATTACAGTGGGGGGCAGATGACGTGGATATTACAGTGGGGACTATATGGTGGCTGAATTTTCACAGGTTTTTGCAAATTCAATTATTATTTGCTGATCCGAAAAATGATCCGATCCGTGACTCTGATCCGAGGATCGATCCGATCCGTGAGTTTTTTGATCTGTTGCACCCCTAGTGTAGGCTCCATGGGACATTTTTTGTCGGAATTTCCGACAACAACAATTTGAGAGCTGGTTCTCAAATTTTCCGACAACAAAATCCATTGTCGGAAATTTCCGATCGTGTGTGCACAATTCCGACGCACAAAATTCCACACATGCTCAGAATCAAGCAGAAGAGCCGAACTGATGTTCTAAGGAGCTTTGTTGGGGGAGGTAGTTGCTGAATAAAATCTTTATTTTTAAATTCATTGATTTATTTTTCTATAGCGCTTTTTTCACTGGGGACCTAAAGCATTTTTTATCCGGATCTGGGGCAGGAGGGTAGGCAGCCACCTTGGGCACGGTCAGTAAAATATCATACTAGGGCCAATTTTAGACAGGAGCCAATTTATCTAACTGCGTGTTTTGAAGTGTTGTAGGAAACCGGAGTACTGGGAGGAAACCCACAGGGGAGACATAGAGAATATCAGGACTCAGACAGCGTCACTTAACATATGCTGTAATCCAAACTCACCCACAGCATCAGCGCCCAGCCGCTGCAAGAACCTGGCTTCTGCCACGGACTCAAAGTTTGGTCCCCCTACCATACAGTACACCCCTTCATGGGTGAAGTCTGCATGGCCGAGCCGGCGAGAGATTTCCAAGGCTGCGGAGCGCAGGCCCTGATCGTATGTGTCCCAGAGGGAGGGGAAGCGAGGGCCGAACCTGCAACACAGAAAGGAATATTACTTCTTCTTATAGTGGCCATGTTATAGATCTGTGCACTACTAACATTCAAAGCTTAATTACCTTTATATTATTAAATGGCAAATATCTAGGCTACACGCATGTTCAATAAGAAAGCCAATATCAGAAAGTCCCTTTTAATGTACGCTAATATGAAAAAAAAAATGATTAAAAGTCAGCAGCTACAAACGCAGTAGCTGCTGACTTTTAATTTGCACACTTACCTGTCCAGGGTGCCTGCGATGTCGGCCGTCCGTGGCCGATTTGTCCATCGGATCGGGTCACGGCACTGCCATTCAAAGTAAGGGAAACAGGCAGTTACTTTGGGGTTTGCACACCAAATTTGGGGCTGTGCCCAATGCCGACCGTGTGTAGGCTCCATCGGACATTTTTTGTCGGAATTTGGTGCTAGGAACCTCAAATTTCCCTTCCTAGGAGTAGATTTCCTCTCACTTCCTGTTTGTCTCCCTCCGTTTGTAAGTATAATGCCGCATGCACACGATCGTAATATTCCGGAAACAAATGTTCGATGAGGAGCTTGTTGTCGGAAATGGTGCTAGGAACCTCAAATTTCCCTTCCTAGGAGTAGATTACCTTACCTGTCCAGGGTGCCTGCGATGTCGTGGCCGATTCGTCCATCGGATCGGGTCCCAGCACCGCCATTCAAAGTAAGGGAAACAGGCAGTGGAGCCTTGCGGCTTCACTGCCCGTTTCCTGCTGCACGTGCGCGAGTCGCGCGTTGCTTTGTGAATGGCCGGCTGTGTTCCGGGACACACACAGTTCCCAGAACACAGCGCGCCACCTTCCCCAGAAGACAACGCGAGGAGGAGAAGACTGAAGATCTCAGCGGTTTAGGATGTGGCAGATTAGGATGATCTGCCTAGCAACAGCCATTTCTCGTAAGTAAAAAAATAAATGTTTTTTTTTCAATTTCTTTTTTTCACATTTTTAGGAGCATTTTAATGTAATTTTTTTTTTTAAGGTGTCGACTTAAAAATCGTGCAATTTCATTGCGACTTTGATGCGACTTTGGATGAGTGCGACTTTGGCTTTGACGAATGTGATTGTTTAGTATGTCCTCTATAAAATTGAAAAATTTGTTTTGTATAGCTTTGGATTCTTTCTTTCCTAATTAATTCCAAAGTTTCAGAAGGATTTGAATTTGATCGGTCAAAAATGTATCAATCAATTTGAATTCTGTGTGAAGAATAGCTGGTTGTTAAAGTGATACTAAAGTCTTGTTTTTTTTTAGGTAAAAATAACAAATATGTTATACTTACCTGCTCTGTGCAGTGGTTTTACACAGAGCAGCCCCAATCCTCCTCTTCTCGAGTGCCTCGTCTGTGATCCTGGCCCCTCCTTCTCGAGTGCCCCCCGCAGCGAGCAGCTTGCTATATGGGCATCCGAAGCAGAGCCACTCAGATACGTGTCCATTCAGACATGGAGCCGCGGCCCCGGCCCCGCCCCCCTTTCTCTCCTCATTGGCTGACTGACTGCTGTAGCTGTCTCAGCCAATGAGGAGGGGAGTCCCGGGGGCAGCCGAGACACTCCTGCAACATTGATCTAGCTCAGGGATCCTCAAACTACGGCCCTCCAGCTGTTGCAGAACTACACATACCATGAGGCATTGTAAAACTCTGACAGACATGACTAGGCATGATGGGAATTGTAGTTCCTGAACAACTGGAGGGCCGTAGTTTGAAGACCCCTGATCTAGCTGGACCTCAGGTAAGTATTAGGGGGGCTGAGAGGGGCTGCTGTACACAGAAGGTTTTTTATCTTAATGCATAGAATGCATTAAGATAAAAAACCTTCTGACTTTACAACCCCTTTAAGGAGTGGCCTGGGAAGTTGTCTGTCACGTCCTTAACAACTAATCACTCACCAGCTGTCAGCGGGTTTCACCGCTGACAGCTGAATGTAAAAATAGACTGCCAGCAAAGAAATAGAAATGAAAAAAAAACTTGAGCCTTCGTTGGGACTGTTTTTTTTTTATTTATTTTTTCGGGTTGTCGGTGGCGGCAGGCGGCCTGATTGATGATGGATCTACGCTGGGGACATTTTTTTTTGTTTTTTAATAAAGGAATTGTCAGAAACTTGTGTTGTGTTTTTTATTTACTTTTTACACATTTTTGGTGAATGAGTAGTACCCCATACTCATTCACATGGGGTGGGGGGGGCTGCAGGACAGCAAATATACATTATTACACCACATGTAAATGATCACCACTGCCCAATGCATTTTAAGAGGAAGCTGATCGCACATTTTCCTCCCCTCTTACCTCTCATCGTTTGGCCCTCTCAGGGGGTTTAAGGCAGCCAATCCCGGCATGTTGATGTGATCTCGGATGATCATGAGGTCCCCTGGGCTGTACGTCTCACATAGTGACCCCGCAGCATTTGTCACCACCAGGACCTTGACCCCCAGGAGCGTAAACACTCGGATGGGGAGAGTAACCTGGAAAGACATTGTCAGAATGACAGCGAACGATGGGGTAAAGGTGTGCTGTACAAGGCTGCACGTCCTATACAAAACACAGATAAGCCTGAAGTTCATGAACTGGAGTGAGCCGTGAATCCAATACAGGAATCCCATACACTGTACAGGACCAGAGACACCTCACTGCACAGTACTGACCCTTCATAAATGCTGGCGTTCCTAGTATAAGGAATGAGAGATCTGATACTCTGCAAAATTACATATACTATATAGAGAACAAGAAGAAAGACTGAGACTTGAAACAAACAAACATAGCAAGAGAAGTGGTACTGTGCTGTGCCTGTACATATAAAAGAAGAACAAATACTGAGAATTACACTCAGCGTACAGGACAAGAGAAGTGGTACTGTGCAGAGTCCATACATAGAGAACAAGAACAGGTACAGAGATTTACACCCGGCATACAGGACAAGAGAAGTGGTACTGTGCAGAGTCCATACATACAGAATAAGAACAGACACTGAGATTACATCCATTCAGCATACAGGACAAGAGAAGTGATATTGTGCAGAGTCCATACATACAGAATTAAGCCCCCGTACACACGGTCGGAAATACCGACCACAAAATCCGTCTGATTTTTTCCGACGGATTTTGTCCGACACTGGTGTTGCATACACACGGTCGGACAAAGTTGTCGGAAAATCCGATCATTCTGAACGTGGTGACGTTCGATGCATGTGACGGAACTACATAGAGGCTATTAGCCAATAGCTTTGGTCTCATAATTTGATCTGAGCATGCGTGGCACTTTGTCCGTCGGAATTCTCTACACACGATCGGAAAAAGTCTGATCGGATTTTGTTGTCGGAAAATTTGTGAGCAGGATCTCAAATTTTTTCCGTCGGAAGTTCCGACGGAAAAAGTCAGATGAAGCCCACACACGGGCGGATTTTCCGACAACATGGTCCGATCGGACATTTTCCCTCGGAATTTCCGACCGTGTGTACGGGGCATAAGAAGAGATACTGAGAATTACACCCACTGCGGCACTGTACATGATGGTACACTGCTTTCTAGGCACTGTTAGGAAGGATGCCCAACTTTGTATCAGTACAAGGGATGTAATTCTCAGATAGAACTCAAAGAATCAATCATCCTCCTGTCACATGTGTACATCACAAAGTCTTACTTTCCAAAGCGGATATCCTTCGTAGAGGTGGAAGCGACCTTTCATAACAACGCATGACTTGCCTTGAAGGATGCCAAACACCAGCTGCCCTGAATGCCCAACCACTGGAATGACAGAGAATACAGACTAATGAGAGGTCTTCGTAAATAAGAGGTAGTGATAAGGTCAGATGAAGAATTGAAGGAAGTGGCCATTTTTTTGGAGAATGAGCGGTGAATGTCGATTTGTGAATCCATGAAAGCAGCCATTGAGGGAAATTTACTAAAACTGGAGCGCTCAGAATCTGGTGCAGCTCTGCATGGCAACCAATCAGCTTCTAACTTCAGCTTGTTCAATTAAGCTTTGACAATAAAACCTGGAAGCTGATTGGTTTCTATGCAGAGCAGCACCACTGTGTGCAGAGAATTGGTGGAAGCTGACATTTTTTGTGGAGAATTTTGCAAGCCGCCATATTTTGTAGAGAGTTTCAGAAATTGGTCATATTCTTAGTTCATTTTGTAGAAGCCGCCACGTACCTGTGCTTGTAGGGAAATGTGGAATTTGGCTGTAGTCAAAGGTTTTTGAGTCAGTCAGCGTATCTGCGAGAAGCCCCAGACCGGAGCCACAGATGATGGCCATCACGGGAGGGGACTGTATACGGTCCTTGAGCCAACGAGCTGTCTCCTCGCAGTCCTCATACCTGTCAGATTAATAGAAACTAATGTGAGTCAGTGAACTTTTTTTCACAAAAATTGTATTGGTTTTAAGGTATAAGGCCTCATGCACAGTGGCTGTTAAGCCCTGGTGTATCAGGCTCCGGCGTTTAGGTGTGGGTAAAGATACAGGTGCATCATAGGGCCCTACTGCCGGCAGCCTGTAAAAGGCTATGAGAGGCTGGCAAGATCTGTGGCTGAATGGTGCACTGAATGATACTTACATTTAGGGCAGTATGCACCCAGAGACAAATGCCCGCAATGTAGACTGGTTGCGTTCCAGAGATTTGTCCCTGGGCTCATACTGCCCTAAATGTATGTATCACTTGGTGCCCCACCCAGCCACAGTATCTGACACATAGACCTGCAGCAGCTGGGTTGGAAGGTGCACCTATCCTTTCCAACTGCATCTAATGCCCCGTATTTTCTGACGGAAAATGTCATATCGGACAATGTTGTCGGAAATTCCGACCGTGTGTAGGCTCCATCGGACTTTTTCCGTCGGATTTTCCGGCGGACAAAATTTTATCTCCTGCTCTCAAATTTTCCGACAACAAAGTCCTATCGGACTTTTTCCGATCGTGTGTAGCGAATGCCTACGGACAAAGTGCCACGCATGCCCAGATCACATTACAAGACCAAAGCTATTGGCTACTAGCCTCTACGTAGTCCCGTCGTAGGCAACAAACGTCACCACGTTCAGAATGATCGGATTTTCCAACAACTTTGTCCGACCGTGTGTATGCAACACCAGTGTCGGACAAAATCCGTTGGAAAAAATCCGATGGATTTTGTGGTCGGATTTTCCGACCGTGTGTACGGGGCATAAGACTCCTTTCACACTGGGGCCACGTTAGCCCTAAAGCGACGCTCGTTCTAGTGCTAACGCGGACCGTGTACAGTGCTGTTCAATCTGCGCTTTTCGGCGGCTAGCGGGGCACTTTTAACCCCAAAGAACGGGTTAAAAACTCCTGTGTTGCGGCGCTTTCGAAAGTGCTTTTCAGGCACTTTCAAAGTGCTCCCTATTCATTCCAATGGGCATGGCATTTTGGGAGCAATAAATACAACACTCCAAAACCGTCCCCAAGATGCTGCTTGCAGGACTTTTCCGAACGTCCAACAAGCGCACCGCCCCAGTGTGAAAAATCACACTAGAATGAATGGGAGGCGGTTTTCAGGCGCTTTGCAGAGGCTATTTCCAGCGCTAAAGCCCCTGAAAACCGCCCCAGTGTGAAAGGGGACTCAATGCCAGAGACTCAATGGCTCACATACTTTGTAGTAGAAAGAAACCCAATGGTTTGCAACAACAGTGTTGTGGAAATACACAGGTTATGATGTAGCAGTATAAATGGGTGACTCAAATGTGAAGGGGAGAGGTTGAGGGAGGGTTGGCATCAAGAAGTGGAAGTCAAGGTGAAAGCTAAGGTACATGGGGGTATAAAAGGATTGGGAGTTTACAAAGAAGGGTTAGGGAGCTTGCTGGAACCATTTGGGTAAGGGGAGGAAAGAAAAGAGGTTCAAGAAAGTGGAGGGGTTGGGAGTAAATTAGGGATAAGAAGGCAGGGGGAGGAGAGAGGACACCCAGGAAGGAAAAGGAAATAAGAGAACTAGAAAAAAAGAAAGGGCGGGGGGGGGGGGTTGAGGAAGGGTTGGCATCATGAACGGAAGGTAAAGGTGAAAGCTGGTGCTACATACAGTGTGTAAAATAATGATTTGATCCTCTGCACATTTTGTAAGTTTTCCCACTTACAAAAAAAATGAAGGGTCTATAATTTTTATCATAGGTGCATTTTAAATGATAGCGACAGAATATCAACCAAAAATCCAGAAAAAAAACACACAATACAAATGTTATAAATTGAGTTGAAGTTCAGTGAGTTAAATAAGTATTTGATCCCCAAGCAAAACATAAATACATAGTAGGTGAGGTCGAAAAAAGACACAAGTCGATCAAGTCCAACCTATGTGTGTGATTATATGTCAGTATTACATTGTATATCCCTGTATGTTGCGGTCTTTCAGGTGCTTATCTAATAGTTTCTTGAAACTATCGATGCCCCCCGCTGAGACCACCACCTGTGGAAGGAATTCCACATCCTTGCTGCTCTTACAGTAAAGAATCCTCTACGTAGTTTAAGGTTAAAACTCTTTTCTTCTAATTTTAATGAGTGGCCACGAGTCTTGTTAAACTCCCTTTTTTTTGCGAAAATGTTTTATCCCTATTGTGGGGTCACCAGTACGGTATTTGTATATTGAAATCATATCCCCTCTCAAGCGTCTCTTCTCCAGAGAGAATAAGTTCAGTGCTCCCAACCTTTCCTCATAACTAATATCCTCCAGACCCTTTATTAGCTTTGTTGCCCTTCTTTGTACTCGCTCCATTTCCAGTACATCCTTCCTGAGGACTGGTGCCCAGAACTGGACAGCATACTCCAGGAGTCTTGTAGAGCGGGAGAATTATCATTTTATCTCTGGAATTAATCCCCTTTTTAATGTGTGATGAAACGTCCCTACACTTCCTCCCAGTTACATTTTAAGTAATCCAAGATATATTTTCTCACTCACCATGTGCCAGGATGGCACAGGGTGACTTAGACATAGGAGGTGCATGGGGAGCTGAAACATGGGTTTCCCAACCTTTCCAAGGGATTCTGGGTTCCACGTGCCCTCCCATCACATAATGCATGCCAATATTATGTTTGCTTTGTTTGCAGCAGCTTGGCATTGCATGCCATTGCTGAGACTATCCTCTACTAGGACCCCCAGGTTCATTTCCATCCTAGATTCCCCCAGAGGTTCTCCCACCAGTGTATAGATTGCATTCATATTTTTTCCACCCAAATGCATTATTTTTATATTTTTCTAAATTGAACCTCTTTTGCCATGTAGTTGCCCACCCCATTAATTTGTTCAGACCTTTTTGCAAGGTTTCCACATCCTGCGGAGAAGTTATTGCCCTGCTTAGCTTAGTATTGTCCGCAAATACAGAGATTGAACTGTTTACCCCCATCCTCCAGGTCGTTTATGAACAAATTAAACAGGATTGGTCCCAGCACAGACCCCTGGGGGACCCCACTACCCAGTACAACCCATTTATCACCACCCTTTGAACTCACCCTTGTAGCCAGTTTTCAATCCATGTACTCACCCTATGGTCCATGCCAACGGACCTTATTTTGTGCAGTAAACGTTTATGGGGAACTGTATCAAATGCTTTTGCAAAATGCAGATACAGCACGTCTACAGGCCTCCCTTTATCTAGGTGGCAGCTCATCTCCTCATAGAAGGTTAATAGATTGGTTTGGCAAGAACGATTCTTCATGAATCCATGCTGATTACTGCTAATGATACCGTTCTCATTACTAAAATCTTGTATATAGTCCCTTATCATCCCATCAATAGAGCTTGCATACTATTGATGTTAGGCTAACTGGTCTGTAATTCCCATGGATGTATTTTGTGCCCTTTTTAAATATTGGTGCTACATTGGCTTTTCTCCAATCAGCTGGTACCATTCCAGTCAGTAGACTGTCAGTAAAAATTAGGAACAATGGTCAAAACATGACTTAGTACTTGGTGGAGAAACCCTTGTTGACAAGCACAGAGGTCAGACGTTTCTTGTAGTTGGTGATCAGGTTTGCACACATCTCAGGAGGGATTTTGGTCCACTCTTTTTTACAGATCTTCTCTAAATCCTTAAGGTTTCTTGGCTGTCGCTGTATGCTAGACAAATGCACACACACAGCTGCTAGGCCACCCCCCAGCTCCGAGCATTGCTACCAGCTCAACACTCAGGGGCCACCTCTTTAAAATGAAAAAAAAAAAGTAAATCGCTTTTGTTTTTGGAACTGCAGACATGGAAAATGTAAGAGTTCCCAGGAAAAGGGGAACTACAGTGAAGTTAAAGCGGTATTAATCACTTGACCACTGAACCCCCTTCCTAACCAGACCAATTTTCAGCTTTCGGTGCTTTCACACTTTGAATGACAATTACTCAGTCATGCAACACTGTACCCAAATTAATTGTGTGTCCTTTTTTTTACACAAATACAGCTTTCTTTTGGTGGTATTTAATCACCGCTGGGTTTTTTATTTTTTGCGCTATAAAATCAAAAAATACTGAAAATTTGGTAAAAAAATAAAATAAAAATTCTTTGTTTTTCTATTAAAAATTATTGCAGAGTATTGGCAGAGTATTGGCGAGTATTGGCAGAGTATTGGCAAGTATTGGCAGAATATTACAGTATTGGCAGAGCATTGCACAGTGGTTGGTGGCAGAGCATTGCACAGTGGTGGCAGAGCATTGCACAGTGGTGGCAGAGTATTGCACAGTGGTGGCAGTGTATTGACCAGCGCTGTGGGCACTACACATCCAGCCCACAGCGCTGGTCCCGTCTCTCCCCCTCTCCGCTTCTCTCCTCTCTGTAAGGATCGGTACAGAGAGGGGAGGGAGGAACCGGCGTCATGACGTGACGCCGGTTTGTGTACATGTGATCGCTCCGTCATTTGAAAACAGGTCTCCTCTGGGTCACAGGAGTGCAATTCGTTTTGCACGCCTGTGACCTGTTTTCAGCGAAGAGTGGTCTGAAGTCCGCTCTCCGCTGACGTCACAGGAATCAGTCAAGGCAGCGTGTCATCCCGACTACCCAAGTCTGGATCCGCCCGCTGCCTTGACTGATGGCAGTGAGACACTGAGACGGTCACTTCCCGCCCCTCCACAGCTTAGTGCTCCAATGAGTGTGGAGGATCAGAGCAGGAGAGCCGCTGACTGACAGCCAGGATCTCTCCGCTCGGAGAGGAGTGAGAACCGAGCATTGTCAGTCTGTTGGGGGGGGGGGGGTAAGTACACTAGCAGATTTAAATATTTTTTTTTTTTCTCCTCACGCTGACAGCGGAGGAGAAAAAAAAAAGCCGATCACCGGCTTATCTTAAAGGGACATCGGTCCCACCTTGCAATGCCCACAAGTGCCACCTGTCAATGCCCACCAGTGCCACCTATCAATGCCCACCAGTGCCACCTATCAATGCCCCCCAGTGCTGCCAATCAGTGCAACCTAAAAGTGCTGCCTATCAGTGTAACCCATCAGTGCCCATCACTGCCACCTATCGGTGCCCGTCACTGCCGCCTCATCAGTGTACATCAATGACGGACAAAAATTACCCATTTTATATTTTTATTAACAAAATTAAAAAAAAATACATTTTATTTTTTTTTTTAAATTCGGTCTTTTTAATTTTTGTTTTAATTAACAAAAAATAAAAATCGCAGAGGTGATCAAATACCACCAAAAGAAAGTTCTATTTGGGGGGGAAAAATATAACAATTATAAAAATTTCATTTGAGTACAGTGCGACAGCGCTGAAAGCTGAAAATTGGTCTGGAAAAGAGGGGGGGTTTAAGTGCCCAGTAAGCAAATGGTTAAAGCACAAAACAGTTATTGAAAAATTGCTGCGCAAATACAGTGCGAGATAAAAAGTTGCAACGACCGCCATTATATTCTCTAGGGTCTTTGCTAAAAAAAAAACATATAATGTTTGGGGGTTCTATGTAATTTTCTAGCAAAAAAAAAAATTATGATTTTTTTCATGTCGGAGAGAAATGTCAGAATTAGCCTGGGTGGCAAGTGGTTAACATTTCTTTAAATGAACGTCTGAATAGGTCTGATGATCTGCTTGCTGACAACTCTCTCAAAGTAGCAGATTCAACAAAACTGGAAGAAACATTTTATGGAAAAATCAGACAAGAATTATCATTGGTTGCTGTTTTTAACTAATCAAACCCCAGAGATTGCTGTTGCGACTTGCTTTACTCTTATCATCTTTTAGGAGTCTCACACCCCCCGTTGCAATCCTCGCAATGTAAGATGAATCAAACTTTCAATAGAAAAGGGGGGGGGGGGGGGGGGCGGGGACCGCCAGTGCACTTAGTCCACTGAGCTGCAGGTTTTCCTGAGAGATCTGTCAGAACGGCGTGAGATTCACCGATCGTGCATTCAGCCAAAATCAGACATTCGTTTTGGGAGGACTTGCCAAAGACTGGAACGTTCTTGTCCCCCCTACTACTAAGTAGTATCCACTTACCTGAAATCCTCTTTGCTCTGCATGGTCTTCCTGTCACCCATCTGTCAGCTGCTGTTAGAATGTCACTGTGACCAGATATATAAGGATCTCTTGTATTGCCTGGGGCTGCAGTTAATGATTTGCACGGGACAGTCGGCGGTTGGGAGGAGGGCAGTGGGCGTTGTGGTGTCTTCTCCCATCAGTCAGGAGGGATGAGGCTGGAATTACTTCCTAGACTTGCAGTAACTGTTACCTATACTTACTAGACATGTGCACAACAGAAAAATTTGTTTATTTTCGTTTCGTTTTTTTCGTTTCCGTTGATTCGTAACGATTCGTAAATTCGTAAGTCCTCGGTGTTCGTATTCGTAACGATTCGTATTTTCGTAAAAGTTATTTTTTCGTTGATTCGTTTTTCTGTTAGTTTAATTTTCCTTTATTCGAAATTCGGACGCATTCGTATTTTCGTAGATTTAGTTACATTTGTACTTTCGTAACATTGTTTTCGTAGATTCGTAATCGGAGCATAATTCATAATTTTATGTAATGTGTATGCTATTATTACATTTTAAGAGACACGGAAAATTACGAATCGAAAAAAAAAGTTCAGAATGTACGAATTTTTTCGTTCAATCCATTCGAATAACGTTAAGCAGCACCATTGTAAGAGACACGGAAAATTACGAATCGCAAAAAAAAAAAAAAAAGTTACGAATGTACGAATGTTTTCGTTCAATCCATTCGAAGCACGTTAAGCAGCGCCCTTGTAAGAGACATGGAAAATTCCGAATCAAAAAAAAAAGTTACGAATGTACGAATTTTTTCATTCAATCCATTCGAGGCACGTTAAGCAGCGCCATTGTAAGGGACACGGAAAATTACCAATTCAACAAAAAAAAAAAAAGTTACGAATGTACGAATTTTTTCGTTCATTTTGATTTTCGTTGTTCCCGTTTTCGTTTTTCGGATTTTCTTCTTTCGTACTTTCGTTGTTTCTAATTTGGTTATTTCGGATTTTCGTTGTTTTTCGTATTCGTTCGATTCGAACGATTCGTTATTTGTTAAAATTTTTAGTGAATCATTCGTTCATTTGTACGATAACGAATGAACGAATATAATGAAAAAAAAAAAAAAAAACGAAAAACAAAAAAAAAAACGAAACGAATTGCACATGTCTAATACCTGTAGAAGGCTCAAACCCAAGCTGATGACCAGCATGCAATGCTGGAACAAGGTCCTTTAGCACCCAAGGCAAAAAAAGGTAAAACTGCACCCCATTCCACCAATGACCTCTGAACTACCTTAGCAACATAGGTTGCGGGTGTTTTCCTTTTTTTTTGCCGCCGTGGCATTGCGTGTGCGCCGCCATCGCGTGCGCGCTGGTCAGGACCTCCGTGAGTCCAATCGCGGGTCCCGCGGGCTCGATCGCCACGGGGATACCCGCGACCGTCTCACGGGGAGGAAGAACGGGGAGATGCTAAAGTAAACAAGCATCTCCCTGTTCTGCCTAGCAACAATGTCACTGATCTCTGCTCCCTGTGATTGGAGCAGAGATCAGTGATGTGTACAACACAGCCACGCCCCCCCACAGGTAGCAACACGCCCCTAGGACACACTTAACCCCTACACTGCCACCTAGTGGTTAACCCCTTCACTGCCAGTGCCATTTACACAGGAATCAGTGCATTTGTATAGCACTGATTGCTGTATAAATGACAATGGTCCCAAAAATGTGTCAAAAAATGTCCAATGTGTCCGCCATAATGTCGCAGTCACAATAAAAATCTCTGATTGCCACCATTTCTAGTAAAAAATAAATTATTGCTAAAAATGCCATAAAACTATCCCCTATTTTGTAAACGCTATAACTTTTGCGCAAACCAATCAATAATCGCTTATTGCGATTTTTTTTTTTACCAAAAATATGTAGAAGAATACGTATCGGCCTAAACTGAGGAAAAAAAACGTTTTTTTATACATTTTTGGGGGTTATTTAATATAGCACAAAGTAAAAAATCATGCGTTTTTTTTTTTTCAAAATTGTCGCTCTTTTTTTGTTTATAGTGCAAAAAATAAAAAACGCAGAGGTGATCAAATACCACCAAAAGAAAGCTCTATTTGTGGAAAAAAAAGGACGTCAATTTTGTTTGGGAGCCACGCCGCACGACCGCGCAACTGTCAGTTAACGCGACGCAGTGCCGAATCGCAAAAAGGGCCTGGTCCTTTGGCTGCAAAATTGGTCCGGGGCTTAAGTGGTTAAAGTAAGAATACATTTTCACTTAAAAGAGAAAGTTCCACTTAATTTCGGAAATTCGAATATTCGAGAAATCGGAAATTCGAAAATCCGAAATTTGGAAACTAGAAAATTTCAAAATTTCAAAAATTTGGAAATTTGGCAATCCAAAAAATATATAAAAATTAGAAAATTCAAAAGAACGAAAATTCAAAAACCCGAAAATTCAAAAATCGGAAATATTAACTAATAATAAGTCAACTATTACTAACTATTAAATTATAGGTATTCGAATTTCCTTTCAAATTTGATTGTTTGTGAACGTACTAAAAACAAATTTATCCAAAGTTCGTACTAACGAATGCCGTATCTAAAAGAGTGGAACGTAATTAATTAATAAATAATAAATAACAATAATAATAATAATAATAATAATAATAAAATAATCATTATTATTTATTATTTAATTCTGTTCCATTTGTTGAGCATTCTTTATTTCGACTAATTAGTAACTTTAGATAAATTCGTATTCGTTATGTTCACTAACAGCCAAATTTGAAAGGAAATTCCAATACCTATAATTTATTAGTTATTTTTAGTTAGCTAGTTAGTTAGTTAATTAAAATTTTTGGATTTTTAGATGTTCGTTCTTTCTAATTTTCAGATTTTCCTTTCTTATTTTCAGATTTTTGAATTTCCGAATTTTTGAATTTATGAATTTACGACTTTAGGAATTCCGATTTTTTTTTTTTTTAAATTACAAATTTACGAATTTCCAAAATTATGAATTTCGAATTTACAAATCTCTGAACTTTCGAATTTACAAAAATCCTTCGAATTTACGAATTTTTCAAATTGTCGAATTTACGAAAAAAAACGAATGAAACGAAAACGAACACATTTTTCGGCAGTGCGCATGTCTAGGGAGTAGTAATCTTCGTTTTTTTTTAATTCTTTATTTAGTTTTTTTTTTTTTTTTATCATGACATAGTAGCAATACAGGGGGTCCCCGAGTTACGAACTCGTTAGGGACTGCCCGCCTGTACTTAAGTCGGAAATGTTCGTAAGTCGGCCGCGCATGCGCAGACCGACAAATACGACCATTTCCGGACATTTCCGATGTTCCGTCCAATGCCGTTCTGCGCATGCGCGGCAAATTACGGACATTTCCGAAGTTTTCCGAGGCTCCGAATGGCCGCGCATGCGCAGAACGGCCAAAACACGGCGGGACACGGCGGAAAATGGCGGAGGGTCCCCGCAGCGCCTCGTTCGTAAGTAGGGGATGTTCGTAGGTCGGGCGTTCGTAAGTCGGGGACCCCCTGTACAAATGTACCAAGATAATACAGATATACAGGCAAAGGGAAGACCAAAATATACTGAAACATTTTGGTTTGAAACCATAAAACCTGAAATAACACTAGGCCCGTTTTGGAAAAAAAGAAGGAAGATTTGTACAGAGATTGTACAGCCAGATTGTAACATGTATGTCCTAGGGATGTACTGATATATCGGCCACCGAAAACTGCCAGAAAATAGGGTTATCAGCATTTGCCGATTACAAAAAAAAAAAAAGGAGTCGATAATGGCACGCTATGTCCCTTAGACTTCAATGCAAAATTGCACCTCATAGACTTTAATGCAAAAGTGTGTCCCATAGACTTCAATGCAAAATGTCCCCTAGGGACGTCAAGGCAAAGTCGCGTCCCATAGACTTCAATGCAAAGTAGTGGCCTAAAATCTTGAATTCAAAGTCGTGTCCCATAGACTTCAATGCAATGTCGTGGCCTAAAGACTTGAATTCAAAGTCACATCCCATAGACTCCAATGCAAAAAAGCCCCCTAGTGACTTCAATGCATAATTGCCTGCCATAGACTTCAATGCAAAATTGCATTCCTATAGACTTCAATGCAAAATCGTGTCCCATAGTCTTCAATGCAAAATCGCGTCCCATAGACTTCAATGCAAAATCGCCCCCCTAGTGACTTCAATGCGAAATTGCGCCCCATTAACTTCAATGCAAGATCGCTTCCCATTGACTTTAATGCAAAAACGCCCCGCAGTGACTTTGATGCAAAATCACGTCCCATTGACTTTAATGCAAGATCACGTCCCATTGACTTCAATGCAAAAACGCCCCCTAGTGCCTTCAGTGCAAAATTGCGTGCCATTGACTTCAACGCAAAAAAGCCCCGTAGTGACTTCAATGCAAAAATGCTAGTCACATTAATTACATTAAATAAAAAAATGTAAATACTGTCCATTTCGGTTTTCGACCAAGTGCATCCTCAATTTTCGGTTTCTGCACCGGAATTTTCTTTTCAGTGCACTGCAAGTATGGCCTGCTTAACCACCTAAGGACCAAGCCCATTTTTCAGACATTGTTTACAAGTTAAAATAATTATTTTTTTTGCTAGAAAATTACTTAGAACCCCAAACATTATACATTTTATTCTCCAACACCCTAGAGAATAAAATGGCGGTCGTTGCAATACTTTTCTGTCACACCGTATTTACGCAGCGGTCTTACAAGCGCACTTTTTTTGGAACAAATACACTTTTTTAAATTAAAAAAATAAGACAACAGTAAAGTTAGCCCAATTTTTTTTTATATTGGGAAAGATAATGTTACGCCGAGTAAATTAATACCCAACATGTCACGCTTCAAAATTGCGCCAGCTCGTGGAATGGCGACAAACTTTTACCCTTAAAAAATCTCCATAGGCGACGTTTAAAAATGTCTACAGGTTACCAGTTTTGAGTTACAGAGGAGGAGAGGAAGTGGGGATTTTGATGAAAGGGTAAAGCGGAGGACAGTATCGCTTACGGAGGGATTTTTTGCACTCTTCTTACCCCTACACTGTGCATTACACACCCCTGACTCCTGCACTCTTTATGTTTTGTACTCATGACTCCTAATATGCATTATACACTCCTCTGCCCTGTATTCTGTGCATAAGACTCACAGGCTCCATTCACACCTAGGAATTCCGGATCGCAGGCGGAATCGCCGCGATTCTGCCCACGATTCCCAAATTCGTGGGATGTGCTCGGGATCCCTTTACATTCAATGGCACCTCAATCGCGGAAAGCGAAACTTCTTTTGGGTTAACAGGCATTCCACAATACTGTCTGCACGACTTTGCCGGGCGACAATTGCGGCAAAAATCGTGCCACTATTGGGGTGCCATTGAAAGTAACGGGATCGTGATGTGTGTCCGGCAGTTTGTGGCGATTCGGGAATCGCAGGGCAATATCACAGTTATTCCACCCGCGTTTCGGAAATCCTAGGTGTGAATAGAGCCACAATTTGGCCACATCACCGTTCACTGTGGCACACTCTCCTTGGGGTGTAACGACATATCCTTCGCTGCCATCTTGCTACACCCCACACTTTCCACAGTAAGGATACACTAATGCCGCATACACACTGTTGGAATTTCCGATGGAAACAGTCCGATGGGAGCTTTTCATCGGATTTTCCGACCGTGTGTATGCCCATCGGTCTTTTTCTGTCGGAATTTCCGACGGACTTTGGAGAACCTGTTCTTAATTTTTCAGACGGAAAACCTTTCTTCTTTTTGTTACAAACGTTTTTATTGATGAGAAGTGCAAAAATATATACATAAGAACTTAGACAATCAAACATGTAGCATTACATAGAAGAGATATAACTTATTGTTATATTACATCTTATTACATCTGCACAAAAATCCAACCTGGTAGTGTAAGGTGATCGGTAGAGGTATGTGGAGTTCCAGTTGGAGGACGCTGTCTATAAAGTGCTACCAAGAGATAGAATTCCTCATCTAGTCTTTTCTTATAAAAAACTATTCAAGAAATAACAAAATACAAAACCATAACAGTAGTCATGAAAAACAGGCTGTATAGTTACTACCATGAAAATTTTGGTATATTAAGGACTATCTATTTACTTGGGAGGATGGTGGAAAAGTGCACTCCGACTGAAAACCTTTCTATCGGATTTTCCGATCGTGTGTATGCAATTCGGACACGTAAAAATTCTGACACATGCTCGGAAACAATTCGATGCATGCTCAGAAGCATTAAACTTCCCTTTTATAGTGCAGTCAAACGTTTTTTAAGGCGCGGTGTTATTGACCGTCGGAATTTGGTGTGACCGTGTGTAGGCAAGACAGTTTGAGCAAAATTCCGACGGGAAAACCATCAGAGCTTTTTCCGACGAGAATTCCGACCGTGTGTACGCGGCATAAGAAGGGGGGAAAGCAGCGGACATCTTGTTACACCCACCAGAGTTTTGCATTTTACACGTATTTATAACAGTAAAGTCAGTTTATATAGTTAAATACAGGACTTAAAACTCTGTCTGACTACTTAGATCTTTTATTTTAAAAGCAGCGGCAACCCTGCTCATCTCACAGGTTTACTAATATGACAGAAGCTTGCTGCTTTTAATATTCAACATCTGTGGGCTCCGGCAGACTTTTTCTTCACAAAAGTCCAGTGGACTTAGAAAGAAGTTTTGACTCAAAATTATCCGCCGGACTCGGCAGTCCGGCGGACAATCCGGCCGTCTGTGTGCTAGTCCGCCAGACTTTTGAAATGAACGGACTTGCCCACACACCGAGTAAAGTGCGTCCATTTTGAACGTGACTCCAGGTAGATGGGACTAGCGAAGGAAGTCAATGCCGCCGCCTCCCTCGGCGAGATCCCCCGCCCCTTGTCCCTTACAAGCGGAGACAGCGTTCTGTCAACATCGGAAAAAGAAGGTAGGAGAAGAAGAAGAAGCAGAAGGCGGCGGCGGTGACAACAGCAACGAAGCAGAAGACCGGGCCAACGCTAGTAAAAGAGCTGCAAGAAGATAGCGGAGGCCCGGCAGAACAAACGAAGAGCGGGACAAGACCCCCGAAGTCGGAAGAAGACCCCGGAGCTGTCTAATAAAGTACTTTAAAAACCTGTTGTGTTTTTTTTTTTAACACTTTTTCCCTTAGGTGAGTGGGTAGGGGTACGATGTACCCCATACTCATTCACATAGGGTGGGGGGGGCTGGGATCTGGGGGCCCTCTTATTAAAGGGGGCTCCCGGATTCCGATAACTCCCCTGCCCGCAGACCCCGACAACCAACGGCCAGGGTTTTCGGGAAAAGGCCCTTGCCCTCATCAACATGGGGACAAGGTGCATTGGGGTGGGGGGGCCGCAGGGCCCCCCCTCCCCCAAAGCACCCCCCCATGTTGAGGGCACACGGCCTGGTAAAGCTGGGGGGGGCGCTCTTGCTCGTCCCCACCCCCTTTCCTGACCGGCCGGGCTGCGTGCTCGGATAAGGGTCTGCTATGGACTTTGGGGGTGACCCCCACGCCGTTTATTCGGCGTAGGGATTCCCCTTTAAATCCATACCAGGTGACGGGGCTAGCAAGGTGTGAATCTCGCCGATCGAGGTGGCGGAATTGACTTCATTCGCTAGTCCCGTCTACCTGGAGTCACGTTCAAAATGACGGACTTTACTCCGTGTGTGTTCATTTCAAAAGTCCGGCGGACCTCCGCCAAAGCTCCGGCGGATTGTCCGACGGATCTAGTCTGGAAAAGTGCGGGCGTGTGTGGGCAAGTCCGTGCGTTCGGAAAGTCCGGCGGACCTCCGCTGGAAAGTCCGGCGGACCTCCGCTGGAAAGTCCGGCGGGTTGTCTGCCGGACTAAGTCCATCGTGTGTACGTGGCATTAGCAGTCAGACAGAGTTCTAAGTCCTGTATTTCACTATAGAAACTCACTTTACTGTTATAAATACGTCTAAAATGCAAAACTCCAGTGGGTGTAACAAGATATCCGCTTTACCCCTTCTTATGCCCCGTACACACGGTCGGATTTTTCCGACGGAAGATGTCCTATTGGACCATGTTGTCGGAAATTCCAAACCGTGTGTGGCCTCCATCTGACTTTTTCCGACGGAAAAAGTTTGAGATCCTGCTCTCAAATTTTCCGACAACAAAGTCCTATCGTATGTGTAGCGGAATTCCAACGGACAAAGTGCCACGCATGCTCAGATCACATTACAAGACCAAAGCTATTGGCTACTAGCCTCTACGTAGTCCCGTCGTACACAACGAATGTCACCACGTTCAGGATGATCGGATTTTCCGACAACTTATGCAACTGTATGCAACACCAGTGACGGAAAAAATCCGACGGATTTTGTGGTCGGAATTTCCGACCGTGTGTACGGGGCATTAGTGTATCCTTACTATGGACGAGTGTGGGGCAAAATGCGATGGGTCGCTGAATATGTCGTTACAGGGGCACCCAAAAGTGTCCAAGAAAAGAAAACATACTGTTTGGATTAAGGAAAAGGTTGCAACCTTACTGTACAGTGACGTGTATGGTGAGCTTTATACAGGAGTGACCGGGAGTATTAAACATAAGAGCTCTCATTTACGAATCATCGGCGAATAAAAGTGTAAAACCCATTCTAGATATAGAAATCCAACTTGTGACTGCTCCTGCTCTCTCCCACAATGATCCTGTGGCTCTGATTTAATTTATTTATTATAAGTTCAGCTCCCACTGCGTTCCTCATCAGGAAGGAGAAGGAGCTTGTGCCTGCAATTATAAAACACTGTCTGGATTGTTGTGTGTGCGCTTCTATTAAAGCCATACTCCATGAAATATCCGGTTTCAAGTTATAAACGCATAATGTAATTTTGTACTTGCAGGCATACAACAGGAGATGGTTAAAGACCGTGGCCATGCCGCATCCCATCACTATGACCTCTTCAAAAGTGAACCCTTTTCTGTAGGATTCAGGATTTTCACGTAATTCCTGACTATATAAACACGGTCCTTTTATTCTTATTGCCCATAAATGCTGGTAGGTGAGTAGCTTGAGCCTGGCATGATGTAAAGAAGAATAGCTCAGAGACCTGACTGCCTGCTTCTCTCAGCTTCACCCAGAGAAGTACAGCCCACGCTCTACAGGGAAGGTAAGTATATCACCCAAGGCAAAAATCACAGGGCCCCCTATAAGCTTGCTTCTCGTTGGTATCGATGTCCAGCACCCCTGCAGCGTATATACCCAGATGCATCTGACATAGGTTGGCGGTGTCATTCTGCCAAGGGTTCGTCGATGCACATTTTGGTGGGAATGCCCCCAAATTCATAATTTTTGGGACAGGATCATGCAGCTGCACACTACAGTTACAGGAGAGCCCCCAATACACCACAAATTACTCTGCTATCCATTCTCCCAGGCTACTATAAAAAAATATTAAAAAGGGTCTACCTAGACACTGGTTAACAGCGGCAAGATTGGTTATACGGCGAAATTGGCGATCAATACAATCCCCATCAGTGAAAGAATGGATAATAATCAGGAAAGGAAGGGGCCAGTAAATGACATATTTACCGGCTTCTTCCCCACTCTCTATCTGCCTGTGCGCCTGTGCATCTGCCTGGGGGATGAGGTAGGGCTCAGGCACACAGGGGGAATCGGATGTGGGCAGCACAGGGAGGGGGATCAGTGCGGCGGGACGGGAGGAAATATACAGAACGTTGCACTGTGTCTGTGTCTCTCCCTCCAGCAGCTGAAAGCCGGCAGGAGGGGGACTGTCTTTCAGCTGCTGGAGGGAGAGACACAGACACAGCGCATCGTTCTGTAATTGTCCCGCTGCCCCGATCCCCCTCCCTGTGCTGCCCACATCTGATTCCCCCCTGTGTGCCCGGGACCCCCCCCCCCCCCCCCCCCCCCCCCCCCCCGCAGCGCAGCTCACTAAATTAGGGGAACTTGCAGTTTTTGTGAAAGGTCCACTTTAAAGTTAATGTGTATTGTAGGCTGTTTAGATAACTGAATCACTGTCTGAAGCTCAGATTACACACACAGCTACACGAGTACTGCTGCATTTCAGATTTTCTGCTGGAGAGGAACAATTTTAAAGCAATGTGTTATAACCTGAAATCTTCCTTTTAACCAGATCAGTGAGCTGGGAGAGTGACCTGACTGAAGCCAGCAAGTGACCAAGCCTCCGCCGGCCTTCAACATGACTGTCAAGGTATTAACTGAATCTATCACAAAGTTTTAGACCTGTGAGAGAAGCCTCAGATGAAAGCTGTCATTCTATTTTATTTGAGTTTGAGGGCCGTGAAGGGCAAGCTGAGGTCACACCTCAGGGCAAAGAATGGCAACTTCTGTCTGAGGTTTCTCTCACAGGTCTATAGGTTTGTGGCAGATTAGCTTTAATGTTTTTTGCTTTGTGATAGAACAAAGTAAGGAAATCCTACTTTATTTAATGTTAACATTAGAAGTTTGTTAATAGAAGAGTTGTTTAAGACTCACCATACACATTACAATCTGACCATACACTCTATGTACAGCCAGCCTATGATCTAACAAAACAATGTAAAAGAAGGACCTATGTGATCAATTTGTATCCAATCAGGCAGATCAGTGCATTGCATACTTAGCCACTTGACCTCAGGAAGGTTTTACCCCCTTTACTGACCAGGCCTTTTTTTGTTATTCGGCAGTGCGCTACTTTAACAGGTAATTGCACAGTCATGCAACGCTGTACCCAAACGAAATGTGTGTCCTTTTTTTTCACACAAATAGAGCTTTCTTTTGGTGGTATTTGATCGCCGCTGTTTTATTTTTTATTTTTTTTATGATATAAACAAAAAAGACCGCAAGTTTTGAAAAAAAATATATATTTTCTACATTTTGTTCAATAAACTAAAACGTTGTCATAAATTTAGGCCAATATGTATTTGGTAAAAATAATCCGAATAAGCGTATATTGACTGGTTTGCGCAAAAGTTATAGCGTCTACAAACTATGGTATATATATATATATATATATATATATATATATATATATATATATATATATAATATATCTGCTTTTTACTTTTTCTCTTCCAATCACATTTTGTGAGGTGCTAAAATGCCAGGGCAGTACAAGTAAATGTAAATGTAAATTTATATAAGTCTTCACAGTGGAAGCACATGCATTGTAATGCATTGGCGACTGGTGCTCAGAATTTTGGGGGGGGGGCGCAACCAAACTTAAAAAAAAAAACATCAATTGCAGCCACTGTGCCCATCAAGCGCAGCTACTGTACCCATCAATTGCTGCCAGTGTGCCCATCAATTGCTGCCAGTGTGCCCATCAATTGCTGCCAGTGTGCTCCTCAATTGCTGCCAGTGTGCCCCATCAATTGCTGCTACTGTGCCCCATCAATTGCTGCCAGTGTGCTCCTCAATTGCTGCTACTGTGCCCCATCAATTGCTGCCAGTGTGCCCCATTAATTGCCGCTACTGTGCCCCATCAATTGCTGCCAGTGTGCCCATCAATTGCTGCTACTGTGCCCCATCAATTGCCGCTACTGTGCCCCATAAATTGCTGCCAGTGTGCCCATCAATTGCCGCTACTGTGCCCCATCAATTGCTGCTACTGTGCCCCATCAAATGCTGCCAGTGTGCATCGCCCCGGGAGTCGGGACTTACCTGTCTCGCAGCGGGTCACGGTGGCATCCTCCACGTCCATGCTCCTTGATGTCTCCGGTCCTCTCTATCAGGCGTCCAATCACAGCACCTGTTGTTTCAGCCAATCAGGTGACAGGTAACCAGACCTGAGCACCTGATTGGCTGAGAGGCGGATTAGTGTTAGGAAAGCGATTTATTCGCTTTCCTAACACAACACTGAGTAAACAGCGAACGCACAGCATTACGCCCGCTGTTTACAATTTTGGAAGCCTATTAGAGCCACGGCTCTAATCAGGGTCTTCCAAAAAAAAATAAAAAATGCTGCTGTAATTCAGGTGCCTGGCGCCTGACAAGGGGCCAGACACCTGAATAGGGGGGCGGCAGCGCAGACCATAGATAGATTCATGCAATGCATAAATGTATCTATGGTGAGAGAGAGGTGACAGGAGAGAGGGGGCGGCGCTCCTGCACCCTTTATGGATGCACTGCCACTGCTTTAATGGATAGATGGATGGAGGTGAGTCTGGAGGTAGCCCATCCCTCCTTAAAGGCATAGGGGCACACTGAACACCCAGCACATAGCAAAGGCGTCCAGTGTGTCCCCTCACCCATATTATATCAAATTGTTACTTGTGTTATATTATTTTTTTCCAAACATCCATTTTACATTAACCTTTTGCCACTTGCCCAAATTTGACTGCGAACAAGCGGCACAGGCAGGCCAGTCCATGTAACTGTACGGAATAGGCCTACTTCTGGGTTAAGGACGCGTCACAAGTTAATCAACAGGTTTCAGCCAACGATTGTGGCTGAAACCTGCTGACCACATTTACAAAGACATGGGACTCTGTTCAGAGCACAGGGATCTGGCTGCTTCTCCTCCCTGACAACTAAATCTGTTAACACATATATGACACATATTACACTTCACAGATAACCCCTTGATTGCTCGTAGACATTAACCCCTTCCCAGCCAGTGTCATCAAAGTGGAGTTCCACCCACAAATTTAACTTCCGCTGATCGAATTCCTCCTCCCCTCCGGTGTCACATTTGGCACCTTTCAGGGGGAGGGGGGAGCAGATACCTGTCTAATCCAGGGATTTGCTCCCACTTCCAGGCATAGATCGCCGCAGGCTCCATGCCATGTCCAACCCCCCCTCTGCCCCCCCCTGCTGTTTTCTGGGAGACACACAGGTCCCAGAAGACAGCAGGGACCAGTGAGGATGCGCGCAAGTGACGTCACGCGGCTCTGGCCAGTCACAGAGCCAGAAGGAAGGTCTGTGGCCCCGGAAGGAAGAGGGGCGAAGATGGACGCGGCCTGCACATTATGCTTTTAATTTGCAGGCCTTGCGGAGAGCAAAACAGGAAGTAAAACCCATCAGGGTTTACTTCCTTTTTAACTCTGCTGGCAAGTAAAGGACCTTTTACAGGCAGAGTAGGGACTACCCAGAGACAGATCACTTTGATGCAGTTGGCCAAATTGTACATCTATAAAATATATACAAAGTGATCCGTCTCTGGTCCTTGCATACCAAATCACCACAGTAAAAAATATATCCATAGCTCAGTGGTTGTGCAGTTCCAATACAGGCTAAAGTCATTTCATATATACTGCAATTGATATTGAATATGTCCAGCTGCCTCAAAGGGATCTCTGATCAAACAAACATACCTGAGTGATTGTATAGTACCAATTTGGACTAAACTCATTGCATATATCATAATTGTGATTAAAGCTGACCATCTGCCTCAAAGTGATCACTTGTGCCCAGTATATGCAGCCACTTGTGCCCATCATATGCAGCCACTGTGCCCACAGTCCCCCCCCCCTCCTGCGGCTCTGACAGACCCCCCTGGCACTTACCGCCAGGCAGCAGCTCCTCTCAGTGCAGTGAGTGCACCAGAGTGGCGGCGACCTCCACTCCAGCGTGTGTCTCCTCTGCTGAGTCCGCTCCTCTTCCTAAGCGCCAGGCATCCAGTAGGGTGGCCTGGCGCTTTGGCCAATCAGGAAACAGGTCTGACGCCCTGCCTCCTGATTGGTAGGGAGGAAGGTTAGTGTGAAAATAGCGATGTATTCGATATCGTCACACAATTGGGTGGGATCAGGGCGCACTCTCTGTGCCCAGAGCCCACCCTATTTTGAAACCTTTGCTAGCCTCTGGCTCTAATCAGGTGCTTCAAAAAGTTCAAGGTGGAGAGGATTTGGCAAAGCAGGCATATTTTCCTCAATGACAGTCAGCAGTCCAACAGATAAATGTGCCCAGACCTCATCGCTGTCAGAAGGCTGTACAAAAACAACAAACATGATCATTTGTCACTGCGTCACGTAGGGTTAGGGTTAGGGTTAGGTTCAAGGTCAGTCTATTTTGGTTAGGTTTTTGGACAACAAGTGTCAAAAAGAAGCTTGGTCCTTAACAAAAAAACTTTTTTTTTTTTTTATAGAATATTACTTAGAACCCCCAAACATCATTTTTTTTCTTTCAGACACCCTAGAGATTAAAATGATGGTTGTAGCAATACTTTATGTCACACCGTATTTGCGCTGCTGTCTCACAAGCGCAATTTTGGGGAAAAAAATTAAAATATGTTGACTTAAACAAAATAAGACAAAAGTGAAGTTAGCCCAATTTTTTTTTTATAATGTGAAAGATAAATGTTACGCCGAGTAAATTGATACCCAACATGTCACGCTTCAAAATCGCACCCGCTCATGGAATGGTGACAAAATTTGACCCTTCAAAAATCTCCATAGGCGACATTTAACCGCTTGCTTACTGGGCACTTAAACCCCCCTCCTGCCCAGACCAATTTTCAGCTTTCGGCGCTGACGCATTTTGAATAACAATTGCGCGGTCATACAACACTGTACCCAAATGAAATTTTGATAATTTTTTTCCCACACAAATAGAGATTTCTATTGGTCGTATTTAATCACAGCTGGGGTTTTTATTTTTTGCTAAACAAACAAAAAAAATGTAAAATTAAAAAAAAAAATCATCTTTAATAGTTTGTTATAAAATTTTCAAACAGGTAATTTTTCTGCTTCGTTGATATGCGCTGATGAGGCGACACTGGTGGGCACTGATAGGCTGCACTGGTGGGCACAGATAAGGTGGCACTGATGGGCACGGATGGGTGGCACGGATAGGTGGCACGGCTGGGCACTGATAGATGGCACTGGGCACTGATAGGTGGCACTGATAGGTGGCACCAATAGGTGGCACTGATGGGCACTGGTAGGGGACACTGATGGGCACTGGTAGGTGACACTGATGAGCACTGGTAGGTGACACTGATGTCAGCACTGTAAAGGCACATTGTGGGCACTGACAGATGGCACTGTGGGCACTGACAGGTGAAGCTGGTGGGCACTGACAGGTGGAGCTGGTGGGCACTGGTAGGCGGCACTTGTATAAGGCACAGGTGGGCATCATGGACCTGGGGCACATTGCAGTGATCTCACTGCTGCCGGTGAGGAAAAAAAGCCGATTACCGGCTCTGTTGATATCACATGATCAGCTGTCATTGGCTGGCAGCTGATCACGTGGTAAGGGGTCGGGATCAACCCCTTACTCGGATCTGTGATCCAGCGAGTCTCACAGACTCGCTGATCACAGAGCACGCCGTGTGCGCCCTTCAGGGGGGTCAATAGACGACGTCGTCCCGGCAAGTTAGATCCGCGCTGTAGCCGTCATTCGGCTATAGCGCGGATCTCAGGTGGTTAGAAATGTCTACAGGTTATAAGTGTAGAGTTACAGAGGAGGTCTAGTGCTAGAATTATTTCTCTCACTCTAACGATCACGGTGATACCTCACGTGTGTAGTTTGAACACCGTTTTCATATGCGGGCGCGACTAACGTATGCGTTCGCTTCTGCGTGTGAGCTTGGCGGGACAGGGCGCTTGAAATTTTTTTTTTTCTTATTTATTTAACTTTTTCTTTTTTTTTTACACTGTCCTTATATATATAAAAAAAATTAAATTTGGAGTCACTTTTATTCCTATTACAAGGAAAGTAAACATCCCTTGTAATAGAAAAAAAGCATGACAGGACCTCTTAAATGTGAGATTTGGGGTCAAAAAGACAGCGGCTGGCGGAGGCACGTAAAACCGACCATGGTGCCAGGGCTCAGCAGCCATGATATACCATGGTCAGTTTACGGGGGGGGGGGGGGGAGGCGGCAGGATCAGTCAGGTATTTCAGGTGATACAAGGGGCCAAATTACACAGCACAAGCGATGTGCGGTATAACATGCTTTAAAAGGGGCAGGATCCATTTTTTTTTTCTTAGGATAACAATTGCATTAACCTGTGCAGCAGCCCCCCTAATACTTACCTGAGCCACATCTCGATCCAGCGATGTTGCGGGAGATATGAAAGGGAAAAAAGCTGCGCTTAGATAAAAAATAAATAGTAAGCAGCAGTTTATTGTGGGATATACACGAAACAAATATAAGACGGAGAAGCTGCGCTATTTGTGATAGAAACTATACATTTAAACCTGAAACCATTAATTTATTCAGTGATGCTCAGTGAAAATTTAAATTAAATTACAAAAAAAAAAAAATAAATTCTAAATAAAAGTTTCTTTTATAAGTAAATCAGTCCGAAAATGTTATTAAATGAACCAGTCCAGATAGTATAGAAATTACAGCACAGAATGTATTGTGCTAAGTGAAGTCCAAGATAATTTGAATATTCCAAACAAAAAATACCAGTGATGTTATCATAACAAAGTGCACCACCACCTTGAGGAAGACATGCTTACCACAAAGTAAGCCAAATATGCAGATGGCTTTAACCCAGCCCTTTTATTTTGCAAAAGAACGCAATAACGGTGAGATCTTTGCGGACTTGGAATCACAGGTAAGCGTTGGTTCCACAAATGTAATTACCGTATATACTATACGAGTATAAGCCGACCCGAATATAAGCCGAGGCACCTAATTTTACCACAAAAAAATGGGAAAACTTATTGACTCAAGTATAAGCCTAGGGTGAGAAATGCGCAGCTACTGTAAATGGAAAAGAGGGTCAACAATGCCCATTTGCAGCCTCACTGTGCCCATTTGCAGCCTCACTGTGCCCATTTGCAGCCATAGGTCCCCGAACTTGGTAGTTAAGGGTTCCTAGATGCCCCTAGCTGCAGCCAAAAATTGGGGTCTTTGGACCCAAAGGGTCCCGAAATGTCATTGCTGCAGATGGACACAGTTGACCGACTTTGGGGCCCCGTATCTTGGGCCATTTGGTGCTAGGAACCCCAATTTGGATATGTTGTAGTTCCACTGGGTTTGTACACCAAATTTGGGGTTCCTAGCACCAAGTGGCCCCGAGATACGGGGGCCCCAAAGTCGGGTCGGAAAATGTCATTCTCTGCTGCAGAAAAGTGCTTGACTCGAGTATAAGCCGAGGGGGGGCATTTTCAGCACAAAAAAATGTGCTGAAAAACTCGGCTTATACTCGAGTATATACGGTAACCCAAAAGAACAAAAACGTGTATAAGATAGCGTAATATTGTCAGAGTTGAACAAATATATAATCCAAATTAAAAAATGCGCATAAAAAGACACCCGGTGATTAGATCGAATCCAGTGCACCACATAGAGAGCCTCCTTACCAAATAACAAGCCCAAAAATGCAGATATCCCCACAGGTAGATGAATCCTCAGCTGGATGCAAACGTGGAGTCAGTGGATGGTTGGACCAAAATCCCAGCAATGACCAAAAGCTCCGTATCTCCCGTAAATTTTGGTAAGTGTCAACCCAAAAAAGAGGTATAACAGACCATTGCGTAATAACGTCTAAACGTATTTATTATATAAAAGAAGAAATG
The DNA here is from genome assembly GCA_028564925.1 of Lithobates sylvaticus. Classification (NCBI taxonomy): domain Eukaryota; kingdom Metazoa; phylum Chordata; class Amphibia; order Anura; family Ranidae; genus Lithobates; species Lithobates sylvaticus. The sequence continues at coordinate 16,520,736 of CM053037.1, read as the reverse complement.
CACTTCAAAACGAACAATCAATTTTAGCATAAAATGTGAAGCCGGCCGGCAACAAACAGAGCTCCCGTCCTCCTCAACAAGACGACGTAGTGATGGTCAGCACATACCTCCCAGGCGCGTTTCGTCATAAAATGACGTTATCAATGGAACGTTGGGAAATGTTGCGGGAGAGTCTTGGCTGGCCTGGGACACTCTCCTCCTTGGCTGAGACAGCAGCGGGGCACCATTGCTTCCCACTGCATTCAATCAAAGTCAGTGAGCCAATGAGGAGAGAGGGGGGGTGGGGCCAAACTACGGCTTTGTGTCTAAATGGACACACAAAGCCTCAGCTCGGGTGCCCCCATAGTAAGCTGCTTGCTGTGGGGGCACTCTGCAGGAGGGAGGGGCCAGGAGTGCCGGCAGGGGACTCAAGAATAGGATGATCTGGGCTGCTCTGTGCGAAACCACTACACAGAGCAGGTAAGTATAACATGTTTTTTTTTGCACAAAGTGAATCATCGAAGGTGTTCTGTAAGTTGTGAACAACCAAAAGAGGGTTGCAATAGACTCACCTCTGAATTAATTTGCTGCACAAACATGGACAATGTCACTCCACTTCCTTTTTTGGACCTGAAGAATGTAACAAAACGTGGTGTGTAGCAATCCAGGGCGTCAAAAAAGTTATTCTGCAGATTTTTGGTGTCTATTCTCTGAAAAAACGCCTGCGACACAGAAAAAGAAAAAAAGTTATTAGGATTGGGCAAATGTGTTAACATCTGGGCTAATTCTGACATTCCTCTCCATGTAAAAAAACAAACAAACAAACAAACAAAAAAAACACAACTTTCTGCTAAAAAAAAATACTTAGAAACCCCCAAACTCTTTAAGCACATGTGCTAGAGAATTAAGTGGTGGGTGTTGATATTTTTAGGTTATTAACCACTTCAATACCGGGGGGCACTTAAACACCTTCCTGCCCAGACCAATTTTGAGCTTTCAGCGCTGTCGCACTTTGAATGACAATTGCGCGGTCATGCTACACTGTACCCAAATGAAATTTTTACCATTTTTTTCCCACAAGTAGAGCTTTCTTTTGGTGGTATTTGATCACCTCTACGGTTTTTATTTTTTACTAAACAAATAAAAAAAAGACCAAAAATGTTGAAAAAAAATATGTTTTTTTTTTGTTTGTTTCAGTTTCAAAACTTTGTAAATAAGTAAGTTTTCTCCTTCACTGATGGGCACTGATGGGGCTGCACTGACGGCACTGATAAGGCGGCACTGATGGGCACCGATGAAGTGGCACTGATGAGGTGGCATTGATGGGCACTGATATGTGGCACTGATAGGCAGCACTGATGGGCGACAGAGATGGGCACTGATAGGTGGCACAAATTGGCACTGATAGCTGGCACATATTGGCATGGATAGGCGGCATGGATGGGCATGGATAGGCGGCACAGATGGACATGGATAGGCGGCACGAATGAGCATGGATGGGCACTGATAGGCAGCATGGATGGGCACTGATAGGTGGCACGAATGGGCACTCATAGGTGGCACGGATAGGTACTGATAGGTGGCACGGATAGGCACTGATAGGTGGCATTGTTTTGTACTGATGGATGCCAAACAATAATGCATGCCAATCAGTGATGCCCATTGTGGGCATCACTGATTGGCATCCATTGTGGGCACTGTGTGTCATCCCTGGTGGTCTAGGGTGGCTTACCTGTGCTGGGCATCCCTGGTGGCCTGGTGGCATCCCTGGTGGTCCAGTGTTGGCATCCTCGGGGGGGGGGGGGGCTGCGCTGATAATCGATCAGCAAAGACCCCCCTGTCAGATCGGCTCTCCTCTACTCGCGTCTGACAGACACGAGTGAGGAAAAGCGATCACCGGCTCTTCCTATTTACACCGTGATCAGCCGTGATGGGACACGGCTGATCACATGGTAAAGAGTCTCCGTCAGACTGACACCCGCAACAACGATCGCCGCGATGCGCGCCCCCGTCATATGACGTCCGGTCAGGATTTTAAAACCTCTTTGCCGACGTCTTTTTACAATAGGGGCGGGCGGCAAGTGGTTAATATTTTTTTCAAACACAAATATTGTGTTTTTGCATCATCAAAAAATGGTATTAAATACCTGTTTTTGGGCTCTACCATGTTTGTTAGAATATCAAATATAATCTTACACTACCTATTACCTTCAGAAACACTGGACTAAAGTGAGTGATTGTAAACTCGATTAAAAAAAACAAAAAAAAAAACAGGTTTATACTTTTCTGCTTTCGCGCAATTCCCCCCAATCCTCCTTTTCTGGCCCTCCTGGCTCCTCCTTTTCTCAGTATGCTTCCTATGGTGATACACCTGCAAGCTCAATCCTGAGCCACGCTGCCTGTGTCAATTGACACATTGTGGCTCTGCCCCACCCCCCAATCCCTCTTCACTGGCTTTGATTGACCACAGCAGGAGCAGCTGCCTGGTCCCTCCCCCATGGTCTAGCAGGCTTGAGCAGTGAACTGGTTCTGATGTCAGCTAGCCATAGACCAGAACAGTCTACTGTTAGATCGTGGGGGAGTGCCGTTTGCACGTGTATCGGAGGATCCGGTGAGGTTTTTTTTTTTTTCCTCCCCTGATAAAACAAGCAGTTAACCCTTACAGTGCGGGCAAAGCCCCACTGCATTGGAATTTTTTTCATTTTGCCCGGGAGGTGGGCTTTAGGGACAGTTAATGCATTGCTGCCTCCTACTGGTTTAGTATTACCACTGTGTCTTTTGTTACAACTTGATTTTTTTCTTGTCAAATTTGTTTATTGAATTTTAACAATAACCGTAGTATACAGAAGTACATATGGTGGCAGCAAAAGAAAAGGATCTAATGGATGCATGCATGGATCTAACTACTCAAAAGATTGCGTCATACATTGTATAAGAGAGGATAAAAATGAATAAAATAAATAAATAATTTATAATAGAATCTAAAGTCTTATGCCGCGTACACACGAAGGGACTATCCCGCGGGATTGTCCGCTGGACTCGAGTCCGCCGGATAATCCCCTCGTGTGTGGGCCTTCGACTGACTTTTTTTCCCAAAAGTCCGGCGAACTATGTTTTAAGTTTTGTTTTAAAATTATCCGCTGGACTTGGCAGTCCGGCGGACAATACGGCCGTCTGTAGTATGGTCCGGCGGACCAAAAAGGACGCATGCTCAGTAGCAAGTATTTTTCTAGTATTTTTCTTTTTCTAGTCATCGCATGAACCGCCGGACTTTTAGCGTGATCGTGTGTGGTCAAGTCAGTTCGCTTTCAAGTCCGCCGAAGCCCAGCTGGAAAGTCCGGCGGATTGTCCTCTGGACTAGGTCCGGCGGACAAAGTCCCTTCGTGTGTACGCGGCATTATAATACATATTGGAACTATGTACAATTGGTATAATGATAACCAGGGGCGTAACTAGAAATCACAGGGCTCCATAGCAAAATGTTGTATGGGCCCCCCCTCCCCTCACCCAGGGGCGGATCCAGAGTCTAGTCATGGGAGGGGCACTGCCAGAAAATATGTTTTTTTGGGGGCAATTTATCGACGCAATGGCTGATGTTGGCGCTTCAATCATCATGGCACCATGGTTGTTATGGTGTCAGGATGATTGAAACATATAATTTCTATTATTACATTGTTATAGATAATGAAATAGTTCAACTCACCATAATGCATAATCAGTGGGAGCCCCGAGTGTGTCACTTGCCACCGTCGCCTGCCACCAGATGCAGATTGTCACTTGTCACACGTTGCAGATTGTCCACTTGCCACGTCACCGCAGGGGGGCCAGGAGAGCACAGTACAGAAGAGCCAGAAGGGAACAGTATAGGGGGCCAGGAGAGAATCCTATAGGGGGGAAAGGAGAGCACAGTACAGGGGGGCCAGGAGAGCACAGCACAGTATAGGGGGGCCAGTAGAGAACGATATAGAGGGGCCAGAAGGCAACAGTACAGGGGGCTATTAGAAACAGTGTAGGGGGGCATTAGAGAGCAGTATAGGGGCAGGAGGGAACAGTATAGGGGGGCCTGGAGAGCACAGTACAAGGGGGCTATAAGATCACAACACAGTATAGGGGGGCCAAGAGAGCACAGCACAGTATAGGGTGCCAGTATAGAACAGTGTAGGGGGGCCATTAGAGAACAGTGTAGGGGGGCAATTAGAGAACAGAATAGGGGCAGGAGGGAACAGTATAGGGGTGCCAGGAGAGCACGACATAGTATAAGAGGGTCAGGAGAGAACAGTATAGGGGGGCAGAAGGGAACAGTTTAGGGGGGCAAGGAGAGCAGAATACAGGGGGGCCAGAGGGAACAGTACAGGGGGGCAAGGAGAGAACATTACAGTATGGGGGGGGGGCAGGAGAGCACAGCACAGTACAGGGGAGCCAGACGAGAACAGTATAGGGGACAAGGAGAGCACAGAACAGTACAGGGAGCCAGGAGAGCACAGCACAGTATACGGGGACCAGTAAAGAACAGTATAGGGGGGCCAGGAGGGAATAGTATAGGGGGGCTGGAGAGCACAGCACAGTATAGGGGGGTCAGGAGAGCACAGTTCAGGAGGGGGAGGAGAAAACAGTACAGGGGAGCCATTAGAGAACCGTATGTGGGGGGGCAGGAGGGAACACTATAGGGGGCTAGGAGAGCACAGAACAGTACAGGGGGGCCCGAGGGAATAGTACAGGTGGGGCCAGGAGAGAACAGCATGGTATAGGGGGGAGTAGGAGAGCACAGCACAGAACAGGGGGCCAGGAAAGCACAGCACAGTATAGGGGGGGCAGGAGAGCACAGCACAGTATAGGGGGGTCAGGAGAGCACAGCACAGTATAGGGGGCAAGAGAACATAGCACAATATAGAGGGGGGCAGCACAGTATAGGGGGGCAGGAGAGCACAGCACAGTATAGGGGGCAGGAGAGCATAGCACAGTATAGGGGGGCCAGGAAAGCCCAGCACAGCACAGTATAGAGGGCCAGGAGAGCACAGCACAGTGCAGGGGGGCCAGGAGAGAGCAGCATAATATAGGGGGCAGGAGAGCACAGCACAGTATAGGGGGGCAGGAGAGCGCAGTATAGGGAGGGCAGGAGAGCACAGCACAGTATAGGGGGGCAGGAGAGCACTGTACAGTATAGGGGGGCCAGCAGAGCACAGCACAGTATAGGGGGGGCCAGCAGAGCACAGCACAGTATAGGGGGCAGGAGAGCGCAGCACAGTATAGGGGGGCAGGAGAGCGCAGTATAGGGAGGGCAGGAGAGCACAGCACAGTATAGGGGGGGGGGCAGGAGAGCACTGTACAGTATAGGGGGGCCAGCAGAGCACAGCACAGTATAGGGGGGGCCAGCAGAGCACAGCACAGTATGGGGGGGGGGGGCAGGAAAGCACAGCACAGTATAGGGGACAGGAGAGCACAGCACAGTATAGGGGGGGGGCAGGAGAGCACAGCACAGTATAGGGGGGGGGGGGGCAGGAGAGCACAGCACAGTATAGGGGGGCAGGACAGTGCAGCGAAGTATAGGGGGGCAGGAGAGCACACAATCTTAGTGTATTTGTAGCGAAAATATAATTTGATATTTTCAGGCTGGGGTTGTCAGGTAGGCTGTACAGGCCCCCCCGTGATTTCTAACAGCAGACCAGCGCCCACGCTTGCACAGTTTGGCCCCATAGATTGCTATAGGTCTGGTAGATGGATCGGCTCCTATCACAGACCAAGAAGCTGGCAGAGGGATGTAAACAATGCTTCATGCCATAAAAGCGAGATCCGTGTGAGTCTATTGAGAGGGCCAGTCTCTCGTAGGGGGATGAGGTAAGACCATTGAATCATGAATGGTTGTTATAGTACATTGCACTTTACATGCCACTATCTTTACACATCCTTCTTTGTCTGGTACATCAGTGGTGAGCACTTTGATGTTTAGTAGCAGGTAGCAGCCAATCAGTGTTCACATTTCTGTAGCCAGATTAGTTAAGTGATTGTTGATTGGTCCGATCAAACCAAAGCCAAATCATTTGAAAATAATAATTTGGGGGTTTTTTTTGTGGGGATTTTAGACTGGCTTTTTTTTTTTTTTATATATATATATATTTTAACTTCCAACCAACCCCAATATAATGGTAATTCGGATTTTCAGCATTATTATAATATAATTTTTTCATCTTTTCTTTGAGAATGTGTCTGCTTGGAATAAAACTCAAACCACCCAGCTATGTTGAAACAAAAAAAAAAATGATGTACAATTGATGAATGTGTGGCTTGCAAAAAGGCATTGTGCAGCTATGAGCAGGAGCCTGCTGGGTCTTTTAGTGCCCAGCTTAATGATCAGGCTGCTTGCTGGCCCTTGTGCACGTAGCAGGCATTGTGCATGCCATCATCCAGGAGTGACACACCGCAGGTGACCGTCCCTCCCACCCGCGACATGACACGTGCTGGCAGTCCCCTCCGCCACACACAGTCTCTGGGCTGTAGCTGTCTGAGCTGCTCTCCTCTCTTGGCTCATTAACGAGCTGGTGCAGACTTAGAACCGCCCAGCAACCAATAGCTGCTCAGGAGAAGAATATGGTTATGGAAGAGGGGGGGGGGGAGAGATGCAGACTTGTGTTTACACCGACCCCCCCAGACTGAAGTGGGGAGACAGGCAGTGAGGCAGCGTCTGGGACACAGCAAAGGATGAGAGAGAGCAGAGCAGAGCTATAGACAAAGGAAGGGAAGAGGAGAAGAAACACTGAAAACTCCTGGGCACTGATTGGGACTTATGACCTTCTCCTGCTGTGCCAGCTTCCAATCTTCCAGTGCCAGAATTCTGCTACCCTGCTTCCTGTCTGCAGGTATTTCTCTGCTAACCCCTTCATAGCCTCTTGACTGCTCTGCATCCTGTTATTGCCCTCTGCAACATCCTTCCACCTCTGTGCCCTCCACACACACACCACCCACGTGCCCATCTTGCCTTCCAGACAGTCTAGTGATGCCACTGTGCAGCACTTTCTCCTAGGAAAACTCAGCATGGTTCAGCATAAATCTGTTGGGGGCAACCCAAAGAGTCAAGATGCCGCCCCTGGAGGCCCTAGCTGGTGCAAGACCCCCAGCGGGCATATCAAGCGTCCGATGAATGCCTTCATGGTGTGGTCTCAGATCGAGAGGAGAAAGCTGATGTCTCTGTGCCCCAACATGCACAACGCTGACATCTCTCGCAGCCTCGGCCAGCGGTGGAAGTTACTGGAGGACACAGATAAGATCCCTTACGTCCGAGAGGCCGAGCGCTTACGCCTCAAGCACATGGCCGACTACCCCAACTACAAATACCGGCCGCGCCGGCGCACACGGGATCCGGCGGGCAGGACCCGCGCCAGGCTGCCCCGGACCACATCAAGGTGCCAACCTGCTTCTTCTCCGTGCCAGTCGGAAGTGAATCTGGGATCCAGAATGCACTGGGGGGAGGAAAGCTCCGGATGGGGGGGGCACAAAGCCGGCCAATCAGAAGAGACGCCGAATCAGGAGTCGTCAGAACGCAGCCCGGAGGTGCCCCCCTACTCTCCTGCCCAGCCCCCCCATGCCCGCTCCCTGCCATCTTCACCAGAGCCAGTGGAGGAAGATGAGGGACCGGACGAAAGTCTGCCCGGGCTTTGCTCTGGGCCGCTCTATGTCCCATCGGACAGGGACCACCTGCCCAGCAGCGGGTCTCACTTCGAGTTTCCTGATCACTGCACTCCGGAGGTGGTGGAGATGATCTCCGATAGCGGTCTTCTCGGAAGTGTCTCTGACCTGGTCTTCTCCTTCTAGACCGTTTTGAGAGGACCCAGCAGCAGGCAACACCTTGTTGAACTATATACAGACTTTTTTTTTTTTCCGAGCAACAAGAAAAAAGGTGATTCGCATGGAACGTTCTCTCTCTACGCAGTCTCTCAGCACTATCCGTCTTAACTGTCTCTCTCCGAACATTCATACTTCAGTTTCTCAGGGTGCTCTCTGCTGTCTGCCTAAGCTTCTGACTCTCCAAGCTATATCTGACGTTGCCATCTGATTTCCTGGCTGTCTCTTTTTTAAGCACTCTCATGCTGTCTCTCTCAGTGCAACTCTCTAGCTGCCCCTCAGAACGAGCTGTCACTGTGGTGGGAGCGCTCTCTGTTGTGCTGACCTCCTCTCCGCCTAATACTAATACAGACAGACAGACATACTGCGCACACTTCTGTTAGTTCTATGCATGCTTCAGTGTCTGTCTGTCCGTCTCGCTGTCTCTGATTTCTGGGAGTCCAGCCCGGTGCAGACCCCCTCCGTCCGAGTCGAGGGGTCACCCCCCCCCCCCTCCAGCCAGGTAAGGACATGCATACCTCTGTGTGTGTATGTATGTGCGTGTGTATGTGGGCCTTTATTGGCTGAAATCTGTCTGTCTATGTGTACGTCTGTCTGTCTGTCTATATATCTCTCTGTCTATATATCTATCTATCTATTGATCAATTACCTATCTATCTAGCTCTCTATCTTTCTATCGATCAATTATCTAGCTCTCTATCTATCTCATATTACTGTAATCTCTGTCTATCAATTACCTATCTACCTCTCTATCCATTCATCAATTACCTATCTATCTCTCCACCCATCAATTACCTATCTGTCTATCTATCTATCTAGCTCTCTATCGATCAATTATCTATCTATCTCATATTACTGTAATGGATCTATCTCTATCTATCTATCTAGCTATCTATCTATCTATCAATTACCTATATACCTCTCTATCCATCAATTACCTATCTATCTATCTATCTAGCTCTATCGATCTCATATTACTGTAATGGATCTATCTATCTATTGATCAATTGCCTATCTATCTATCTCTCCATACATCTATCTATCTATCTATCTATCCGTCCACCAATTATCTATCTATCTATCTATCTATCTATCTATCTATCTATCTCTATCTATCTATCTATCTATCTACCTCTCTATCCATCAATTACCTATCTATCTATCTGGCTCTATCGATCTCATATTACTGTAATGGATCTATCTATCTATTGATCAATTACCTATCTATCTATCTCTCCATCTATCTATCTATCTATCTGTCCACCAATTACCTATCTATCTATCTATCCATCAATTATCTATCTATCTATCTATCTATCTCTCCATCCATCAATTACCCATCTATCTATCTCTCCATCTATCAATTATCTATCTATCTCTCTATCTATCCATCCACCAATTACCTATCTATATATCTAGCTCTCTATCTATCTATAGATCAATTATCTATCTATCTATTACCTATCTACCTCTCTATCCATCAATTACCTATCTATCTATCTACCTCTCTATCTATCCATCCATCAATTACCTATCTATCTCTCTATTACCTATCTATTTATCTCTCTATTACCTATGTATCTCTCTATCTATCGATCAATTATCTATCGATCAATTTATCTATCTATCTATCTCTCTATTACCTATGTATCTCTCTATCTATCGATCAATTATCTATCGATCAATTTATCTATCTATCTATCTATCTATCTATCTATCTATCTATCTATCTATCTATCTATTTATCCTCAGGACAGTTGCCACTCCACCCTCTATACAGCGGTAAACCTCAGGACATATCTCAGGACACCTGCCCTGTATTCCAGGGTCTCAAACACCTTCAATAAAGAGCCTCAGGACCCCCCCCCCCCCCCCCCCCCCCCCCCCCCCCCGTGCACAGAAACCCCTCCCCCTAATGTCTCCGTTTATCCTCAGAAGCTCTCAGGAACCAAATGACCTCAGATTCCCTCCTCTAGAAGGGGGGCTACCAGCCACTCTCCACCTCCCCACAGCCTCAGCAATGTCTGAATCGCGTGTCTGCCTTCTCTGACGTGTCTGCGCAGATGAGCGCTTTTTTGCCTCTCTCTGTGTCTGAATCTTTGAATGTATGGCTCTCAGCGTACGCCTGAGCTCCACTTCACCCACACAGCACACACACCCCCCTATCGCCTACACAGTCTCTTTATATATTTACACCTGCGAACTAGAAGGTCAGCTCAGCAGAGAGCGCTACTGAAGGGCACCGATGCATTCCGTTTGGGTGGGGGGGTATTGGGAGATGTAGTCCTTTTAAAGGAAAGCTCCAGTCAAAGAAAAAAAAAAAAAAATAGATAGGCCCATTCTTAAGCCATAAAAAAATGTCCGCCACCTGCCTGTTCAATATTTCTTTTGGCTGAGCAGTCAGTCGCTGATTCTCCATCCTTTGTACTTCCGTTTTCTGAACCCGCTTGCTTGTTAGCGATCTATACTAAAAAAAGAACAGACTGCCTAGAGGATTCTGTTTTGAAGAGGTTCTCAAGAAAGAAAAAAAAAAAGAAGGAAACTCCTTCTACTTATTCACAAAGGGATTCTCATCCTTCAGCTTGTTAATTTCCACAGTACTTGGCTTTACTGTGAAAGCTGAGGGCTGCATGAAACCTGGACATATCTGAAATCAAAGACTATCTAGAGGTGCTGCCATAGATCAATAACCAGCCCTCCCGTTCAGAGAGCTTACAAGATATGCAACCTTTGATATAAAAAAAGCAATAGCTTCTATTATATATATGCAGGTAAAAGGAAGCACATTTATCTTACCCTACATGGTCTTCAAGGACCAAGTTCAGATTTTCTTATTAGTCCGTCTTCAGACATACTTTAGGTAGGTTTAAAGGCACTTCTGAAGCACCAGCTTGTGAAGATAGTTCACAAATGATGTGCCGACAAGAAAGCAAGACCACATTGCTGCTGCAAGTATGGGGGGATCATTTCCTTTCAAACCTTTCTGCTTCCTGCTGCCCATTGATGGCAATCCCGCAGGGATGTCCAACTGGTGGCCCTCCAGCTGTTGAGAAACCACAAGTCCCATCATGCCTGCTTTTGGGAGTCATGCTTGTAACTGTGAGCCATGCAGTGCCTCATGGGACTTGTAGTTCTGCAACAGCTGAAGGTCCACCAGTTTGACACCTGTAAACATCTAATGCAGGGGTCTCAAACTGGTGGCCCTCCATCTGCTGAGAAATAACAAGTCCCATCATGCCTCTGCCTGTGGGAGTCATGCTTTAAACTCTCAGCCATGACATGCCTCGTGGGACTTGTAGTTCTGCAACAGCTGAAGGGCCACCAGTTTGACACCTGTAAACATCTAATGCAGGGGTCTCAAACTGGTGGCCCTCCATCTGCTGAGAAATTACAAGTCCCATCATGCCTTGCCTGTGGGAGTCATGCTTGTAACTGCCCTTGCAATGCCTCATGGGACTTGTAGTTTCGCAACAGCTGGAGGGCCACCAGTTGACACCTGTTAACATCTAATGCGGGGGTCTCAAACTGGTGGCCCTCCATCTGTTGAGAAACTACAAGTCCCATCATGCCTCTGCCTGTGGGAGTCATTCTTGTAACTATCCTTGCAATGCCTCATGGGACTTGTAGTTTCGCAACAGCTGGAGGGCCACCAGTTGACACCTGTTAACATCTAATGCAGGGGTCTCAAACTTGTGTCCCTCCATCTGCTGAGAAATAACAAGTCCCATCATGCCTCTGCCTGTAGGAGTCATGCTTGTAACTCTCAGCCATGCAATGCCTTGTGGGACTTGTAGTTCTGAAACAGCTGAAGGGCCACCAGTTTAACACCTGTAAACATCTAATGCAGGGGTCTATTCCAGGGGCCATTAGATCAGGGGTCTCAAACTGGCGGCCCTCCAGCTGTTTGCGAAACTACAAGTCCCACCATGCCTGTGGGAGGCATGCTTGTAACTGTCCTTGCAATGCCTCATGGGACTTGTAGTTTCGCAACAGCTGGAGGGCCGCCAGTTTGAGACCCCTGATCTAATGGCTCCTGGAATTGACTTTGCGAAGAGTACAAGGAGGAATATGATAGGTGCTCATGATAGGCCTCGTTCACACAAGGCGCACTAAAGCATATGCCCCCCAAAGGGCCGCGTTTAGTGAGTTCTGGGACAAACACCCACACAGTTGACAAATTGGGAGTAGCAGCTGTCTCCACGGAACTGCTGCTTCCCAATTGACTTCAGTGGGGTTGCCTGCACAGGGAGGGGCGCAGAACACCTCTGTATCCCCGTGTGGGTAAACACATCCCTCCATAGGCATATGCTTTGGTACAGCCGGTGTAAACATGGCTTTAAAGTCGAACTCCATGCAAACTGCTAAACACACATTGGGGTTAATTTACTAAAACTGGAGAGTGCAAAATCTGGTGCAGCTGTGCATAGAAACCAATCAGCTTCCATTTTTTTTTGGCAAAGCTTAAAGTATAACCAGTTTTGGATGGAGTAGAGAGGGATTAGAACACCTGACAGTTTTTATTGCTGTCTGTGCCCCCATTAGGGAGGTTCCCCCCTCTCTATTTGTCCTGTTTACCATTGAAAGTAAAAGAAATCCTAAATTTTGGGTTGTCCCCAGAAAAGTAATAGAGAGGAAATATTCCAATCGGGACACTCGTTCTGGTCAACTAGGGTCCCCAATGGATTCCCTTAATTTGCAGGGATTTCCATTGGCTTCTATATTGGCTATGGGACAGGAAGTAAAGGGAAATCTCTCCGATAGGACAGAGATGGCAAAAAATAAACTAGCGGGGGTTATGCCCCTCCCTTACTTTATGCAAAATGTAAAAAAAAAGTTTTCTTATAGTTCTACTTTAATGGAACACAGCTGAAGTTAGAAGCTGATTGGCTACCATCCACAGCTGCACCATATTTTGCACTCTCCAGTTTTAGTAAACCAAACATATAGTCATACTAGTAATTGGGGCCCATTCACAATTATTTGTTGTGGCATTTGCGCGAATAAATACACGCATAACGTGCCATGCCACAGCACATGGCATCACACCTTTGAGCAGTGCGTTGCAGGGCCATTCATTGGGAATGGCACCCCAGTGCATTGTACAGTAGAGTGTAAGGCTTGACGTACAGCAGTACACCACAACGCTAATAACATACGCTGTTGTGTACTGCAATGGCAGACTATTCATTTTGAATGGGCAGCGTTCAACTCGTGCCCTAACCTGTGTGTGTTAATGCACTGCAATGGTGTGAATGGGCCCTCAGTGTCCAGTGAGCAGACACCAGTGTGGTAAGAGTGTGTAAAGAAACGGATTGGCTGAATTGCAAAATGTGTGTTTAGCCACCTGCCTGGGGTTCTTCTTTTAAAACTGAACTTTAAAAGAGAAGTTTTTTTTTTATGAATCATACCTACTTAGGTGGCTGCATCTGTCCCCTGTCGGCTCTAACACTGAGAACCGGGCGATCAAAGACTGCTGATTGCTCGGTTCACAGAGCTCCATGAGCAGAGAGCTGGTGACTGTCAGTCACCGATTCTCTGCTCTGCCCTCCTCGCTCACTGGAGCACTGGGCTGTGGAGGGGGAGGGAGCGGCCGGCTCAGGCTCTCAGCCGCTCGCTGAAAGCCTGAGCCAGGTGCTGGTCCAGGGTTGTTGGCGGATCCCGACTTTATTGTCGTGATCTTGCCTCAGCCTGGACCAGCTCTGTGGAGTCTGCTGAAAACAGGTCACAGGAGTGCAGAACGAACTGCACTTCTGTGATCCACAGGAGAAGTACAGCCAAACAAGCTTTCCCCCTACTTCTCCTTAAACTGTATCTGGGCACCACAAACAGACTATGCTATTGAATTCATTTTTAATATCCAAAGCAAACTTACCCATCCATTCATGTCTCCACGCTTTATTTTGTTGAAAATTACTTTGAAAAACAATCTTTAATAGTTGCGGCCTTCTTGAGTAAGGGCAGATCATTCATGTAGCATTTACTTCCTGGAATCCATCTGCCCTTAGCTCAGGTTTGCAGGCGGGAGGGTATGCTTAGCTGAGAAAGCCCCTCCTCTAGAGAAAAAAAAAGAAACGCCCATGAAGACTCCTGGGATGTATGACATCATTTTGGCCTAGGCCAGAAACCAGGAAGCAACAGAACAAATGTAAAAAAATAAATAAAAAAAAGTTTAAAAAACTTTTGAAACTTTTTCAAAGTAAATATAATATACCTTCCTATCTATATGACTAAACATACAAATAAAGAGCGCTATCTATATACTAATGCTAGCAGCATGAGAATAAAAAGTAGTTATTATTGATTGAGAGAGTTTAGTTCCGCTTTAACAGTCTGGAGGACATCTTCAATCACTACTGCTCTCTTCCTCCTCTCCAATGTGGTCACTCCCACCGTCTGCTTGATTTGAAGTTTCAGCTGATGTGCAGCAGACGAAGCCGCTGTTTTCTCTGTTGAAAGTCTTACCTCTTCTGGGCTGTCTAAGAACGTAGACCAAGAACATGTGGTGGTTGCAGCGACTGAAGATATCAGTTGCCTCAGTCACTCCTGCTCTTTCCTTCTCTTTCCAAAAGCCAGGGCAGGCACTGGCACCAGTGTGTTAAAGATGCTGGGAATTTGATGATCGTTTTCAGTCACTACAGATATGGATCGAATGGAGTATTTTTTTTTTTTTAATTGCCTGGAGTTCTCCTTTAGTGGCAGGGGATAATGTATTTTTGGGGGGTGGGGGTGGGGTGGGAGTCCAAGCTGGGGTTCTCTCTTTGACGCTGGGGTTATGCCTCTTGGGGGGGTAGGGTATTTTTCACTCTTTTTTGACCCCCTCCCCGCTTGGGAAACTCTCAGGCTTGCTCAGGAACTGAAGATTTTAGTGCAGGGAATTCCTATTTGATTGTAAAGGACCATGGGATGTCGGGTGGCATTGACCAAAACTGACAAAAACAAAGGCTTGTGTTCCAATGATGCCAGCAGGGCGGAGACACTGAGCAGTTGGACTTCCATCAGGGCTGGGGCTTTTTTCGTGTGGGGTTTTCGGGTTACCAGCGAACAGTGTTATCATGTCCCCCCCTGGGATCACGCTATTTGCACATTTTTTGGGGTTTACTTGGAATGGAGCCAAGTGGTGACTTTTTACGGGGCCAACTTCCCTGAGCCCTTGACCTTGTATGCCGGCCAAGCAGTAAAGGGAACGGGAAGAGGGGGGTGGGGGGGGGCGGGGAATAAGGGAAAGTGATTGGGTGGGAGGGATATACGGGTTTGATCTCACATTGGATAATGAACAATATGTTGAAAATAAAATGCAAACATCAACTTGTGTTTTGTGTCGTTCTTGCAGTACATCTCAGGGGATTGTGGAAAGCCGAAGGGGCACCTAATATACCCCATTAATTCCTGTGTATGTGGCGCCATATCACTGGGGAAGGAAGTATGGGTAAATCTCCACAAATGGGGACACAGACCGCAATAAACCGTTGACAGAGGTTATAACTCTTCCCCACCCTATACAATAGAACAGGGGTAGGCAACCTTAGGTGGTGATCTACCTGAACAACACGGGAGAAGTCAAAGATTACCGGTCACAGTGCTGCCTCCTCACACCTGATTTAAACCTCTAATCGCAGGACTACCGTGTCGCAAATGCGTGCATTGTGTGGCAATCATGCGTTTAAATCAGGTGTTGAGAAGGCAACATATCGCCTCCTCACCACCTATCACCACACACTGAAGATCTCTTCTTTCCTGCTGCTGGCACCACTCTGGAGACCTCGCAAGCCCGGCTAAGAGGTGGAGTGCAGTTGGTATCACTCCGCATGAGACAGGATTCGGCACTACAGAGGAGGCATTGGCTTATGCGGCTCTTGCTCCCTACCACAGCTCTAGCTTTACAAGTAGTCCCTCTGCATTACACTCTGTTTGATGCTCTGGAATGGCAGACCAGCAAACCAAGATCTACCAGCCACCTGTCCGCGATCTACTGGTAGATCTCAATCAGGTTGCTGACCCCCTTTAGCTGCTTATTTTCTCATAGTAACAAATTCTTTTCACAGGTCATGTACCCATGCCCCCACCTTCGACACACTGCTCCTCTGCTCCATTTGCCAATCAAAGCTCTAGGAAATGCCCACCACTTATGGGTACGGGTCAGCATGGGACCTCCCCTTCCTCCCAGGATGCACTGAAGGCAAAATCCAGGCCAGAACACTGTCACATGGGGGAGAGGGGAAGGTCATTAGGAAAAGTGTTGGTGGACCCACCACAGGGATTTGGCTGAGGGCACTGACAAATAAACCAGGGAGCACAGTGAAGGTTAGTATTAGTGTGGGTATCACGGAGGACAGGGATCTTACATCCACGTTTGGTGGGACTGCATTAAGGTACGCCCCTTCTGGGACAACATATTTAAGATTTACAATGACATGTATCAAACCACGCTAGCCCCTTCCCCCATGGTTGCTCTCCTATCTATCATCCCTGGGTCCATCAAATCGCAAAAGCATTGCCTATTAAGATTTATCCTCTCAGCGGCGAGACACAATATAACCCTACACTGGAAGAAAGACATTACTCCCCCTCTATCAGGATGGGTGAACATACTTAATGATACCATGTTAATGGAAGAAATGCAAGCAAAAACAGATGACAGATATGATCAATTCAACAACTTATGGTCAATATGGCGCCACCACTCCACTATAGTGGGGCTATCAAACACGGTATAGGACTGAAATTAATACTAGCTACAAGCTATACCTATAAGCTATCCCAAACTTGCTCACCAAGCAGAAAGAGGACTTAACCTACCCCCTTACCCCCCCCCCCCCCTGCCCCCCCCCTTACCCCACTTATCCCCCCCTCAGCTATCAAACACTCTCTTCCGCCACCATGAAGAATACTCACCAGAAAGGTTTGAAATGTTACAATGCACAGGCCCCGGGCGGTGTCCACTGATAGATGACACCGCGCGGGGACAACCAAGCTCACTGCTAGACAAACCTTACCCATAGAAAACCAGGTAGAATAGCGCAGCACTAAGCTGTATATACACCCCCGCGGGTGCAACCTATAATCTATTCCTGCCTATGATACCAGCACCATCTACCCCCTCCGAATCCCCCAAGTTCCCCCCCTACCCCCTTATCATATGCTTACTGTTTATGTTATGTTTACTATGTTGTATAGACAGAATTTATTGAGCTGTATGTGCATATATTATTAATAAAAAAAAATATTCAACCCTAGTATTAGTGTGGGTATAGGGGTTGGCAGCCTGATAAGGGAATCTGTTGCTGTTCCCCCGAATGGTCAAAATCACAGAGGTTATAACACTGCCCTACCATTTCCAAAACTAAACAAGAAGTTTGGCTGGGGCTTCACTTTAGTGTTAACATTCTAATAGAACTGGTCTCTTTTGCCCATAGTGACAGATTCTGACAGGTCAACCCCCCCCCATACCCACAGATATACACCTTCGCCACACTTCCCTGCTGCTCCATTTGTCTGTTGGAGCCCTTGGAAATGCCCGCTACTTCTGGGTATGGAGCAGCATGTGACCATCTCACCTTCCTTCCAGGATGCACTGCTGTGGCCTTAAAAGCCGAAATCCAGACCAGAACACCATCACATGGGGGAGAGGGGAAGGTCATCATTAGGATAAATGTTGGAACTTACACAAGGATTTGACTGAGAGCTCTGACAGATGAGCCAGGGAGCACGGGGAAGGTTAGTATTGGTGGGTGGGAGGGGGCCCTGATTGGTCAAAGTGACAAAAGCTATACTCCCTCCCCTCCATACACAAAACTGGTGTTTTGCTATAAAGTAGAAGTTCAGCTTAAAACTAGCATATATACTCAAGTA
The DNA here is from genome assembly GCA_028564925.1 of Lithobates sylvaticus. Taxonomy (NCBI): domain Eukaryota; kingdom Metazoa; phylum Chordata; class Amphibia; order Anura; family Ranidae; genus Lithobates; species Lithobates sylvaticus. Next base: position 16,503,072 of record CM053037.1, on the reverse strand, counting down.
TAAGCCGAGTTTTCTTAGCACATTTTTTTGTGCTGAAAATGCCCCCCTCGGCTTATACTTGAGTCAAGCACTTTTCTGCAGCAGAGAATAGCATTTTCCAACCCGACTTTGGGGCCACGTATCTCGGGCCACTTGGTGCTAGAAACCCCATCTGTGGATATGTTGTAGTGCTAGTTCCACAAATTTGGGGTTCCTAGCACCAAGTGGCCCCGAGATACAGGGCCCCAAAATCGGTCAACTGTGTCCATCTGCAGCAATGTCATTTTGGGACCCTTTGGGTCCAGAGACCCCAAATGTGGGCTGCAGCTAGGGGGCCTATAGGAACACTTAACTACCAAGTTTGAAGTTCGGGGAACCTATGGCTGCAAATGGGCACAGTGAGGCTGTAAATGGGCACAGTGAGGCTGCAAATGGGCACAGTGAGGCAGCAAATGGGCATTGTTGACCCTCTTTTCCACTTACAGTAGCTGCGCATTTCTCACCCTAGGCTTATACTTGAGTCAATACGTTTTCCCATTTTTTTTTGTGGTAAAATTAAGTGCCTCGGCTTATATTCGGGTCGGCTTATACTCGAGTATATACGGTAACTCTAAAGGCTCATTCACAGCATACAAGCATGAAAACTGATGCAAATTTCACTTGCAGAGACATCACTTTCACACCAGTTTTCATGCACGCGGACATCAGTTTTTATGCGCATCAGTTATGTGCCCTGTTCACACCAATGTTGATGTCATGTCAGTTTTTTCCCATGCAGAAAACTGCAGATTCCTGCACAGAAAAAAATCCACACATGATACCAGTGTTGTGGTGTGAACAGGGCACATAGAAAACCATTGTTTTTTTTTTTGTTGTGCCCTTGTAGGACCTGTGCAAAAAAACTGACATCTCTGCACCATGGTGTGAACGAGGCCTAAATCTACTCACAGCCACATTCTAAAGCCTCGTACACAGGATCAGACTTCAAACAAACTTTTCAGTGGACTTTTGTCCAAAGGGCATTGGCCGTGAACTTGTATTGCATACACACGGCAGGACTTTTTCAGCCAACTTTCACCAAATCACGTGGTTTTTCTGCTCTTTACCACCACCCTTTGGTCAACTTCTGTATTGTTGTCTGATCTTTTGCATTGGTTCTGAGCATGCGTGTTTGTACTTAAGTCTGATGGTTTTCTGTACACACGTTTAGACTTTGCTCCATCTGACTTTTGTTGGTGAAAAGTTTGGCAGAGCAAACTTTTGTCCGATGAAAACCGAAAAAGTTTGTCCGATGGAGCGTACACGCGGTCGGATGTTGCCTTAAAACAGCAAACTTGCAGGTTTGTTGTCATAAAGTCTGATCGTGTGTATGGGCCTTTAGACTAACCTACAGTATCTAGCCCTGTAAATACGAAATCGCTATACATACCTGTTTCTGAAGCCAAGCCGGTCCGGTCCCACGCTGAGCTGTCAGCGGTGGCTTCTGTGTGTGGGAGTGTGCAGAGGAGGCAGCCGACAACGGAAGCCCCATAGTAAGTCTGTGGGTGACTTCACTTTCCAGGCGTTTCCCAACCGCTGTCAGCTGTCGCCTGCACACAGCATCCGCCACTGGAGACCGGACCTGATCGGCTTCAGAAAAGGTATGCATAGCGATTTTTGCTTTACAGTGTTATGCCCCGTACACACGGTCGGATTTTCCGACGGAAAATTTCCCATCGGACCATGTTGTCCAAAATTCCGACTGTGTGAGGGCACCATCGGGACTTTTTCCGTCGGAATTTCCAACGGAAAAAGTTTGAGATCCTGCTCTCAAATTTTCCGACAACAAAGTCCTATCGGACTTTTTCCGATCGTGTGTAGCGAATTCCGACGGACAAAGTGCCACGCATGCTCAGATCACATTTACAAGACCAAAGCTATTGGCTACTAGCCTCTATGTAGTCCCGTCGTACGCAACGAACGTCACCACGTTCAGAATGATCGGATTTTCCCACAACTTTGTTCGACCGCGTGTATGCTACACCAGTGTCGGACAAAATCCGTTGGAAAAAATCCGACGGATTTTGTGGTCGGAATTTCCGACCGTGTGTACGGGGCATAAGATTGGTTAGTCTAAGATTGTGATCACCTAAATCCTGTATAATAATAATAATACTCAACTTCACCATACTGTCCTGCTGCTTCATTTGTCTATTGGAGGGTTGGAGTCTTTGGAAATGCCTGTTACTTCTGGATATGACGCTACATGTAGGGTTGCCACCTGTCTGGGATTCAACCCGACAGTTCCGGGTTTTGAATCGTGTGTCTGGGTTTTAGTCCACCTAAAACCCGCACGCATTATTCAGACAGAAATGTGTCTCGGAACAGGGCTTGCCAGGAGGGTGAGGGGGCACTATGTGTGCCGCATTACTATTCTCTTTGGTGTGCGCAAAGGTGTCCCACAATCCTATAGTGTCTACTAAAATTTACTGTGCGCCGCTAAAGTGTTCGGGTTTGGCTTGAAGAAAAGGTGGAAACCCTAGCTACATGTGACCTTCTTCCACCTCGCCCAGGATGCACAGCTCTGGCCTGAGAAGTAAGAACACTGTCACATGGTGGGGAGAGGAAGGTCTCTTTCATTTTACTGAGGCCTCCAACAGATGAACAGGTGAGTGCAGTGAAGGTTAGTATCAGTGGGTGAGTGGTGGTCTGATAAGGAAATCTGTCACTTTGTCCCAAATGGTCAAAAGTGACAGTACAGGTCAACTGTAAAGGCTCGTTCACACCATATCCGTTGAGCTGCATTAAAGAGGAAGTAAACCCTAATGGGTTTACTTCCTCTTTGTTTCCCTGCAAAGGTAAAACATAATGGACTACTATGCATCGCATAGTAGCCCATTATGTGTCACTTACCTGACACAGGAGCCAGCGATGTCACCTCTGTCCCCTGTAGCAGGAAGCGCCCATCTTTCTTCCGGATATCGCTGCTCCGGCGCTGTGAGTGGCCAGCAGCGATGACATCACTCTGGCAAATGCGCGCGGGAGCCGTCACTTGCGTTGCAAGTTTCGTTTGCCTTCACTTGCGGCGCGCCCAGTGCGCCTGCGCCGTTGTGACCGCGGTGCCCTATTTATGTAAAATATCTCAGGGCCTACACCTAAATGCTGGAGCCTCGTGTACCAGGCTCATTACCCAGAGTGCATTGGGCCATGGATAGGTTATTTCTAATTTGCCAATGCCTGTTACAATGTAAGATTGCATTCTGTTGTACAAGTTTGCCCTACAGCAGTTTCACCTTGCCCAATGTATAATGCTCCCTACACACAAGCGGATTTTCTGTCGGAAAAATCTTGGATGTTTTTTCCGACAGACTTCCGCTCAAGCTTGGCTTGCATACACACGGTCACACAAAAGTTTGCTGAACTTTCGACCGGCGAGAACGCGGTGACGTACAACACTACGACGAGCCGAGGAAATTAAGTTCAATGCTTCCGAGCATGCGTCAAATTGTTTCCGAGCACGCGTAGGAATTTTGCACGTCAGAATTGCTACAGACGATCGGAACTTTTTCCGACCGAAAAATTGAGAACCTGCTCTCAGTCTTTTGCTGGCGGAAATTCGGACAGCAATAGTCTGAAGGAGCATACACAAGGTCGCATTTTCTGACGAAAAGCTCTCATCGGTCTTTTGCTGGCCGAAATTCTGCTCGTGTGTACGCGGCATAAGAGCTTAATTTTAAAACAACTTTCAAAGTGCAGTGACCATACCTCCCAACATTTTGAGATGAGAATGAGGGACACCTACTAACAAACGCATGTAGACATAGGACACGCCCCCTGTCACACCCCCTTAAAGGAAAATTAACCAAAAAAAAAGGTTAATTAAATCCACAAGGACTTTTTTTTTACCTCTACTATTCCTTTATATTGGCTCTTAACCGGTTCCCGACCGGCGCACGACGATATACGTCGGCAGAATGGCACGGACAGGCAGGAGGGCGTATATATAAGTCCCTCCTTAATGCCGTCCATGCCATCGGGACCCCCGTGAGGCCGGTCGCGGGTCCCGTGGACTCAATCGCCACAGGGACACCCGCGATCGTTTCACGGGAAGGCTGAACGGGGAGATGCGGAAATACACAGCATCTCCCCGTTCTGCCTAGCAACTAGTGACGCTGATCTCTGCTCCCTGTGATTGGAGCAGAGATCAACATTCACTAGCTGACAGCCACGCCCCCCCACAGTAAGAAACACACCCCTAGGCATACTTAACCCCTTCACTGCCAGTGTCATTTATACAGGAATCAATGCATTTAAATAGCATTGATTGCTGTATAAATGACAATAGTCCCAAAAATGTGTCAAAAATGTCCGATGTGTCCGCCATAATGTCGCAGTCAAAATAAAAATCGCTGATCGCCGCCATTACTAATAAAAAAAAATTATTAATAAAAATGCTATAAAACTATCCCCTATCTTGTAAACGCTATAACTTCTGCGCAAACCAATCAATAATTGCTTATTGCGTTTTTTTTTACCAAAAATATGTAGAAGAATACGTATCGGCCTAAACTGAGGAAAAAAAATATTTTTTTATATATTTTTGGGGGATATTTATTATAGCAAAAAATAAAAAAGAATGCGTTTTTTTTTCAAAATTGTCACTCTTTTTTGTTTATAGCGCAAAAAATAAAAACCGCAGGGGCGATCAAATACCACCAAAAGAAAGCTCTATTTGTGGGGAAAAAAGGACGCCAATTTTGTTTGTGAGCCACGCCGTATGACCGCGCAATTGTCAGTTAAAGCGACGCAGTGCCGAATCGCAAAAAGGGGCCTGGTCCTTTGGCTGCAAATTGGTCCGGTCTGAAAGTGGTTAAAATGTACAAATGCAGCAATTTAGAATTTGGATGAAAGGTTTAGCACTGGGAAACCCTTTTTGAACCATAAAAAGTACATTTTATATACAACTATACAGATCAGACCAAAATGAGGGACAAATGAGGAGTAAAGAAGGACAGAGGGACATTGCTCCAAATCAGGGACAGTCCCTCGAAATCCGGGACAGTTGGGAGCTATGCAGTGACCAATCATCTTTTGTTTCTCATGGTTATGATTTTCGGGAGAGAAAACGACTATGTTCCTCTCCAAATACAAGCAAAAAAAACAGGCGCTAGTGCTTTGAAAGATTTTGCAAAATCATATAGAACATCGGAAGCAGAAATGTTTCTGCAGTAAGACTGCAGGGCTTCCAGGAGAGAATTATGTGTTTGTAATGAATCAGCTTCCGTCTCTTCTCTGCCTTGCTGTGATCAAAGTGCGGCGTCCTTATGTCAAGATCATGCAGTATTATTCCGCAGTCTCTTTTCAGAGACCTGAGCACAAAGGCATTCATGTCTGCACTGTCATTGCTGCATTAGCTAAGAAGGAGCAGTGCTGAAGGTGGAGGGGGAAGGAAGGGAGAAGGGTGAATCTAGGTCCTTAAAGGGAACTTGTCAGGACAACTGCTAGCTGTCCAATCCAGTGCTGGAGAGTGACGCTGTCTGATTCCTGGAAACAGTGCTAATTCTGGGGCAGAGCACGTCACTCCATGTGATTCGGCAGACATTTGTCTGCCTGTGTACTAACACTATGTATCGGAGTGAGATAATGGCAGCTGGGGAATATATATATATATATATATATATATATATATATATATATATATTATTTTTTTTTTAATTGTTCTTGTTTTTTTTTTTTATATACATGTGAATTTAGTCAGCTTAAAGAAGAACTCTCCTTTACTGTTAAAAAAGAACTCTCATAATCATTAAAAAATGAAATGCAGGCCCATACATTCTTGTCTAAATACCTGTATTGGTTCTCGGTTAAACAGAATTGGAATGTGAAGAAAATACCTTCTTTTTTCCTTGTGTTCCAGATTCTCTGCTCCTCCCCTGCTAGAAGCCCAATTTGTGGGGAATATGATCCTTGAGCTCAGGCAGAGCTCAGCTGCTACTACCCCCTGTTTAGTGAGTGAGCCTGGGGGGGAGGGGACATGTTGGCTAAAGGGCTTCCAACAAGTTGTCCTGTACCTCCCCATCCGTTGACAGGATGGGTGTTTCATCAGATTCGGCGACCCGTCATAGTGGGGCTTATATACCGTATTTATCGGCGTATAACACGCACTTTTTTCCCCTTAAAATCGGGGGAAAGTCGTGGGTGCGTGTTATACGCCGATACCCCAAAAAAAAAATGACAAAAATCGGTTGCGGCGCCGAAAAATGGCGACCGCGGCCGAAAAAAGGCCGAACCGCGGCCGAAAAAAGGCCGGAAAAAGCCGAAGCGCGGCCGAAAAAAGGCCGGAAAAAGCCGAAGCGCGGCCGAAAAAGACCGAAGCCGGCTGTTCAGCTCCGCTCGTAGTCCCGCCTCCCTGCGCTCGCTTCCGAAACAGCAGGGAGGCGGGACTCCGAGCGGAGCTGAACAGTCGGCTCGGTCTTTTTCGGCCGCACTTCGGCCTTTTTCGGCCGCGGTTCGGTCTTTTTCGGCCGCGCATGCGCGGTATTTCTCGCGGCGGGAAATTTAAATGATGGCGAACTGCAAATGACACTAGGAAGCTACAAATGACACTAGCAAGCTGCAAATGACGCCGGGCAAGCTACAAATGACGCTGGGCAGGTTGCAAATGACGCTGGGCAGGTTGCAAATAACGCTGGGCAGGTTGCAAATGACGCTGGGCAGGTTGCAAATGACGCTGGGCAGGCTGCAAATGACGCTGGGCAGGTTGCAAATGACGCTGGGCAGGCTGCAAATGACGCTGGGAAAGGCTGCAAATGACGCTGGGAAAGGCTGCAAATGACGCTGGGAAAGGCTGCAAATGACGCTGGGAAAGGCTGCAAATGACGCTGGGAAAGGCTGCAAATGACGCTGGGCAAGCTGCAAATGACGCTGGGCAAGCTGCAAATGACGCTGGGCAAGCTGCAAATGACGCTTAAATGTAAGTTTTTTTTTTTTCCCTAAACTTCTCTCCTAAAACTTTTTTTCCTTAAAATTCCCTCCTAAACTTGGGGTGCGTGTTATACGCCGGTGCGTGTTATACGCCGATAAATACGGTAGTCAAATTCAGTATTTTAAAATTCGTCTGAGTGTTTTGACGTTGAGTATTCAAAGCGGTGTTATTTCAGATTACCAAACCTGTGAGATCAGCAGGCTTGTCGCTGCTTTTAAAATCCAACATCCAAATATTTTTGTTTGGGTAAAGCGTCGCACGACCGCGCAGTTGTCAGTTAAAGTGCCGTATCGCAAAAAATGGCCTGGTCATTGAGGCTGCTTTCACACTGAGGTGCTTTACAGGCGCTATAGCGCTGAAAATTGCACCTGTAAAGAGCCTCTCCTGTCTCTCACACTGGAGCGGTGCGCTGGCGGGACGCTAAAAAAAAAAAAAGTCCTGCAAGCAGCATCTTTGAGGCGCTGTAGGAGCGGAGTATACACCGCTCCTAAAGCGCCCCTGCCCATTGAAATCAATGGGCAGCGCCGCCGAAGTGCCGGCAAAGCGCTGCTGCAGCGGCGATTTTAACCCTTTTTCGGATGTTAGCAGGGGTTAAAAGCACCACGCTAGTGGCTAAAAAGGGCTGCAAAAACGCTTTTAGCGGCGCTTTACCGCCAACTCACCACATCTCATCCTATAGAGCATCTTTGGAATGTGGTGGAATGGGAGATTGGCATCATGGATGTGCAGCCGAAAAATCTTCAGCAACTGCGTGATGCTATCATGTCACTATGGAGCAAAATCTCTGAGGAATGTTTCCAACACCTTGTTGAATCTATGCCACCAAGAATGAAGGCAGTTCTGAAGGCAAAAGAGGGTCCAAATCAGTATTAGCAAGGTGTAGCTAATAAAGTGTCTGGTGAGTGTAAATTGTCTTGCTCCCTCAAAAGCTTGCTAATTGCAAGCTACTAGAACTACTGACCATTAACTACCAAGTTAGAAATCAGATTGTAAGCTCTAACGAGCAGGGACCTCCGATTCCTCCTGTAGTGAATTGTATTGTAACTATACTGCCCCCCCGCTACATTGTAAAGTGCTGCGCACACTGTTGGTGCTATATAAGTCCAGTATAATAATAATAACAACTTCCCTCCCCATAAAACCATGTGTGGAAAAATCCCCAAAATAAACAAAGGTGCCCCCAAATACAGAAGGAAACCCTACATGTTTCACTCAACTAAGAGCTTCGTCAGGGGTGTAAAAATAAAATATAAGGACTGCCAACATGAAATGTTAAAGAACAATAAAGGGGGGATAAACTATTCCCACATGGTGGAAACGGCTTCTTCCCTCTCTGGCCATCTATTTATAGTATTTTCCCAAGATGGCCACCACTCTGGCAGCACATACTTTTGTATAATCGCCATCTTGTGGAGGGAGGACAGAAGGCACGTTCTCCGGATGGGAAAAAGGTGAATGTATGGGAGTATTTATGAACAGGACTCATCTTAAAATTCTTCCAATGAACCCAGAGAAGTCCTCCTTAAGTCTGCCAACTTTTATATTACCACGTTGGCTGCTCCGTACTCCACATCACCATCTCTGCCTCCTGGTTCTTTACACAACTAGTATATAACAAAATAATATAACATATTTGAGGTGTCCAGACGCACACTACAGAAAACTACTCATGCACACATGGCAGATATGTAAAGCCCTCAGTAGGACCATGTTGGGGGTTGAGACAAAATATCCATCTCACCTCAATTTTTAACAGGATTTTATGTTTTTCCCATCGGGAGAACCTGCCTTCTGTCTTCCCTCCAGAAGATGGCGATAATACAAAAGTATGTGCTGCCAGAGTGGTGGCCATCTTGGAAAAATATTGTAAATAAAGGAGGGCCAGGGAGGAAAGAAGCCATATTCACCATGTGGGAATAGTTTATCCCACCTTTATTTTTCTTTCACATTTCATGTTGGTGGTCCTTATATTTTATTTTAACGCCCCTGACGAAGCTCCTAATTGGGTGAAACATGTAGGGTTTCCTTTTGTTTTTGGGGGCACCTTTGTTTATTTTTGGGTGTTTTCACACGTGGTTTTATGGGAATTGAATTTATGTCTTCGTAGTTAATGGTCAGTAGTTCTAGTAGCTTGCAATTAGCAAGCTTTTGAGGGAGCAAGACTTACCAATTTAGTTACTCCAGAGCAAAATACAGTAGCTCACAAAAGTGAGTACACCCCTCACATTTTTGTAAATATTTTATTCTATCTTTTCATGTGACAACACTGAAGAAATGACACTTGTCTACAATGTAAAGTAGTGAGTGTACAGCTTGTATAACAGTGTAAACTTGCTGTCCACTCAAAATAACTCAACACACAGCCATTAATGTCTAAACCGCTGGCAACAAAAGTGAGTACACCCCTAAGTGAAAATGTCCAAATTGGGCCCAAAGTGTCAATATTTTGTGTGGCCACCATTATTTTCCAGCACGGCCTTAACCCTCTTGGCCATGGAGTTCACCAGAGCTTCACAGGTTGCCACCGGAGTCCTCTTCCACTCCTCCATGGTGACATCACAGAGCTGGTGGATGTTAGAGACCTTGCGCTCCTCCGCCTTCGGTTTGAGGACGCCCCACAGATGCTCAATATTCTTTAGGTCTGGAGACATGCTTGGCCAGTCCATCACCTTTATCCTCAGCTTCTTTAACAAGGCAGTGATCATCTCCGAAGGGAGGGGATCATGCTCTGCTTCAGTATATCACAGTACATGTTGGCATTTATGGTTCCCTCAATGATCTGTAGCTCTCCAGTGCCGGCAGCACTCATGCAGCCCCAGACCATGACACTCCCCCCCACCATGACACTCCCACCACCATGCTTGACTGTAGGCAAGTCACACTTGTCTTTGTACTCCTCACCTGGTTGCCCCCACACACGCTTGACACCATCTGAACCAAAAAAGTTTATCTTGGTCTCATCAGACCACAGGACATGGTTCCAGTAATCCATGTCCTTAGTCTACTTGTCTTCAGCAAGCTGTTTACAGGCTTTCTTGTGCATCATCTTTAGAAGAGGCTTCCTTCTGGGACAGCAGCCATGCAGACCAATTTGATGCAGTGTGCAGCCTATGGTCTGAGCCATTGGCGACCCTTCCATAGAGGGCACATGGGCACCGCCTCCTCAATCAGGTGCTTCAAGAAAACACCCTCCCCGCATTGAAATCCATAGTCCGGTGCCCTGATATGTAGATCAGGGGGCCGGACGCATGGATAGGGGAGGCGGTGCCCATGTGCCCTCTATGGAAGGGCTACCACTGGCTCAGACCATAGGCTGCACACTACTTCAATTTGTTCTGCATGGCTGCTGACCCAGAAGGAAGCCTCTTCTAAAGCAGAGCATTGCGTTTCAAACCCACCCAGTTGTGTGACAATAGCAAATACATTTTTGCTATTTTCACACTAAAATTCCTCCCTGCCAATTAGGAGGCAGGTCCTGCGTCAAACCTGTTTCCTGATTGGCCAAAGCGTCAGGCGATCCTTTTGGACGCCTAGCACTTTGGCGGAGGAGGCGGATGGACACCTGGCGGATGGAAGCTGGAGGAGCGTACACTGGAGCCGCTGCTGCCCGCACTCCAGGAGAGGAGGCGATGACACTACAGCCCGCTACACGAGCAGCTAAGTGCTTGTCCACCCGCTAGGGGGGAGGGGGTTCTGTCAGTGCCGAGACACGCCGACGGGGGGTTCTGTCAGTGGCGAGACACGCTGCCGGGGGGGGGGTGTTGTTTGTTTGCCGCCCCCCCCCCCAAAAGAAGAACCCCCCAGCTGCAACTGGTCTGACCCCCCCCCCCACCCCTTCAACTTCTGCAGCACTCATACATCTATTTCCCAAAGACAACCTCTGGATATGACGCTGAGCACGTGCACTCAACTTCTTTGGCTGACCACGGCGAGGCCTGTTTTGAGTGGAGCCCATCCTGTTAAACCCTGTGCATCCTGGCTTGCTTTTGTAGTTACTGACCCGGAACAGAGTCATGCCAGCACTCCTGACGTGCATTATATTCTGGCCAGCCAATCACCTAACAAGAAGTCTGGACACCTTGGAGCCTGAACCTTCTGACGAGGAGTAGACAGCCATAACCACTTTTAGGTGCTCATCTAGCAAACCAAAAATTTGGCAGGCATTCTGCATTTTGTGTCCCCCTTGACATCTGCAGACCTCAATTGCATATATTTATTTTAGGGTTTCTGCAGACGTCAAGAATGAACATATGCAGCTGCCAAAGGACTTACATATTTAAGAGGCTAAACACATTATCATGAATATTTATTTATTTTATATTTATATATAGCTTTTTGCTGCTGACGTCACCTGCTTGCATTGGAACGATGACCTACATAAGGCTGCAGTGATCTTAGTCTCCCACTAGGTGGTGCAAGAGCTTGTATAGATTAGACTGCTATAGAAATTATACATTCTGATGTCTGAACAGCCCAAAACATCTTACATAACTGGCTGTCTAGCACGTGTTAACCCATGAGTGCACTTCAATGTATGCCATGGAGAAATCTGCTTGTTTTTGTTTACACCGCCCACACACCCAATGAAAATCCACCATAGATTAGGTTCAACCAATTGTCCAGCACAAGGAAAAATGTTGATTTGGTCAAATAAACTGGACTCCCTGCCAAGATGATCGTTTCTTTTCTGATAAAAGCGATCCTTTGTTGATCGAAACATCCATTTAGGAAAATCAGTTTGTGAAGGATATCATTTTCTTCATAAAGTATTAATGCAAGTAACCGTGTTCCTGCTTAGCAGAAACACAGGATCAGCACCTTCCCCGCTGGCAGAACAACAATCTGCTTTGTTTACATAGGGAAATTGACGTTCTGCCTCACTACCTGTCTAATTGGGGAGATGGCGGCAGACATCGAGTCTGCAGTACCCACCGCTGGTCTTCCACTGTGTAGAATCACAGCGAAAAGGGGTTCTGGCACAGAGCAGTCACTCTGGGGGGCGTTCGCTATGTGATTGTGTTGGCTTTTCACACTGGTGATCCAATCAGGTCCCCTGTCAGTTTTATCACCCATTACTCTCTATGGAGTGGCGCATGTCAGCGGACACACCCGCCGGCATCCGAGCTGATCCTGTGCCTAAAACAGATGGATTGGGGATCCATTCCCTATCCGTCCAGCAGATCGGATCGGATGACAGTAAGATGGCGCTCCATTTCCGTCCGACCGCGCCATAGAGAATAGCGGTACTGTGTCTGCTCTGCATAGCTGAGCGGGCACAGACCTGTCTTCCATCAGCAGACAGAACCCCAGCTGAGCAGGCAGATGTGATTTATGAAGTCCACCCCATGTGAAAGGGGCCAAAGTGTTAATGAACTGCAGCAGAGAAAAAAAAATCAGGTCTCCTGTCCTGCCAGACATGGCTGTGCTATGTGGCAGAGCTGGGTACATCTCAGGACTGGGTGGGCAGAAATACAAACCCTTGGCAGGTACATGTGCTATAACAGATCTCATGTATGTAGGCGCTTGCCCAGGACTTACCTTTAATGCCTTATGCTTTCAGCAGCTACACAGTTCATTAAAGTGGGGTGCCCCCTAAAAAAAATTATTTAAAAGTCAGCAGCTACAAATACTGCAGCTGCTGACTTTTAATAATCGGACACTTACCTGTCCCAGGGTCGAGCGATGCGGGGGATCGAAGCCCCCCTCGTTCCTTCGCGGCGCCGGCATTCTTACTGTGGGCACCCGGCTGTGGCTTCACAGCTGGGCACCCACTGCGCATGCCATGTGACAGGTCCCAGATGACTGTGCGGCGTCGAGGGGAAGTGATTTCAGTGCCCGGGCACTGACAGAAGGCAGACTACGAGGGACCCCCTAGCAACAGGCATTTAGAGGTGAGTAAAACATTTTTTTTTTCCAATAATTTTTTTATGATTTTTTTTATGAATTTTAAATTTTTTTTTTTTGGGTGGAAACACCACTTTAAATAAATTTTTTTCAAAAGTGTCCGAAGTGTCCGCCGCAATGTCGCAGTCACGATAAAATTCGCAAATCGCCGCCATTACTAGTAAAAAAAAAATTATAAAAATGCTATAAATCTATCCCCTATTTTGTAGACGCTATAACTTTTGCGCAAACCAATCAATATACGCTTATTGCGATTTTTTTTACCAAAAATATGTAGAAGACTAAACTGAGGAAAAAATTTGTTTAAAAAAAAAAAAAAATTGGATATTTATTATAATAAAAAGTAAAAAATATTATGTTTTTTCAAACTTGTCGCTCTTCTTTTGTTTATAGCGCAAGAAATAAAAAACGCAGAGGTGATCAAATACCACCAAAATAAAGCTCTATCTGTTGGGAAAAAATTATAAAAATTTTATTTGGGTACAGCGTTGCATGACCGCGCATTTGTCATTCAAATGCGACAGCGCTGAAAGCTGAAAAACCTGAAACCAAGCAGCTGCGGGCCTTCCTCTAATGAAGAGGAGCTACTATTATCTGCAGGCTGCCCACTAATCAGAACTGAGTGGTTGAGCACCACATGCCAAGGTGCCAGGTTGCTCTTCTATTAGAATAAAGTTCACCACGTGAATTATGATTAGCATCAAATGTCAATGGAACAACATATCTAGCTTCTTAAGGGCAAATAACACAGATAGAGACATAAGAAGAAACGTTGAAAGGGAAGAAAATCTTGTAAAGAGACTTCCACCAATCGCTTGAAGGCTTACCAGAGATGGTGGACTTAAAGGGGAATATACCTCTCAAGTCAACCAGGCTTGTAGTGATAAACACTATGTGCGATATGGAACCTTCAACGATCCAGATAACCACAATCACAATAGGGACTATAAACGGTACTGGTCAGCAGAATGTTCTCATGAGTGGGCAAATATGGTTCAGATGAAGAGAGGAACGGCCAGAGGAGATTCACAAACCCACACGTTGAAGCCAAAAAATAAAACAAAGTTCCACATAGTGTGACATCGTTTTGAGAATGTTTTAATAAAAGAAAGGTAAAATTGAACACATTTCAGAAGCGCTCAAAGTCATAATGTACATACAAAGACGCAGTGATGGCAGCACTCATACCGATGCGTTTCGTCTGAATAGACGTCATCCCCAGAGAAGGGGAAGAGGCGGTAAAACGTCTTCCTTGGAACTTTTTCCCTTGAGTGGGTGCGGCATCTAGGGCTACGCTTTTCCGAAGACCATCCACCTTCCCCTGGCTCTTGATCTTTGAGAGCATGAGCATGCAGGGCTGAAAAACTCAAAGCAATCCGCATAAGGAGGCATTCTTTTCCTGCAAACTTACCAACAGGGTGGTCCCGTACCTTTGAATTTGAGGGTCTTTTTGCATAAGCTGTGACTGACTCATGGCTTGAGGACAAATAGGACGGCCAGCTGAAATGAGGATAGCCAGAAAGGAAAATAACACTAGAGAGAGAAAGGCTTTTGACATGAATTTAAAAAAATTTTTTTTAACCCATAAATAAATAAATATATATATATATATATATAATATATATATATATATATATATATATATATACACACACACATTTCTCTTCTCGGCCCACAGACACTTACATGATGGCAGATTTTGTTTCTAATGAGGAAACACTGCAGGGCCCCATCGAGACCCACAGAAGGGGTTCCCAGGCTATTTGCGCATTTAGCAGCCTGAGCGCTGGGACTTCGCACTGGGAGAGGCTGAACCCAGACGACTACTGCACTGAGGCAGAGGTGGGGACATAGAACTGCTTACTCTTTACTGGTGTGTGTAGGTATTAGGAAAAAAAGAAGAATGGGGGGGGGGTGGGGTGGCTTTTTGTTATGCTATTCACTGGTCCTGAGGGAGTGGTCAAAAGGCGGAGCTCTATCACTAGTATGCTGCCATGTTGGCATCAGGGAAAATAAAATATAAAGACCACCAACATTAAATGTAAAAGAAAAATAAACTATTCCCACATGGTGAGAACGGCTTCTTCCCTTTGGCCATCTATTTATAATATTTTTCCAAGATGGCCACCACTCTGGCAGCACATACTTTTGTATTATCGCCATCTTGTGGAGGGAGGACAGAAGGCACGTTCTCCGGATGGGAAAAAGGTGAATGTATGGGAGTATTTATGAACAGGACTTATGCTTGTCATCTTAAAATGCTTCCAGTGACCCAGAGAAGTCCTTAAGTCTGCCAACTTTCATATTACCACGTTGGCTGCTCCGTACTCCACATCACCGTCTCTGCCTCCGGTTCTTTACACTAGTATATACAACAATAATATTACATATTTGAGGTTTCCAGACGCACACTTGCTCATGCACACATAGCAGATATGTAAAGCCCTCATTCAGCCCATGTGAAGGTGTGAGTTGAGACAAAATATCCATCTCACCTCAATTCTTAACAGGATTTCATGTTGTTTCCCATCTGGAGAACCTGCCTTCTGTCTTCCCTCCACAAGATGGCGATAATACAAAAGTATGTGCTTCCAAAGTGGTGGCCATCTTGGAAAAATATTGCAAAGGTCATCTTGGCAGGGAGTACAGTTTATTTGACCAAATCAACTTTTTTTCCTTGTGCTGGACAATTGGTTGAACCTAATGGTGGATTCTCATTGGGTGTGTGGGCGGTGTAAACAAAAACAAACAGATTTCTCCATGGCATACATTGAAGTGCACTCATTGGTTAACACGTGCTAGACAGCCAGTTATGTAAGATGTTTTGGACCGTTCAGACATCAGAATGTATAATTTCTATAGCAGTCTAATCTATGGAAGCTCTTGCGCCACCTAGTGAGAGACCAAGATCACTGCAGCCTTATGTAGGTCATCGTTCCAATGCAAGCAGGTGACGTCAGCAGCAAAGAGCTATATATATATATAAAATAAATATATATTCATGATAATGTGTTTAGCCTCTTAAATGCAAAAATGGGAAAAAAACTGCGCTATCGTAGTGAACAATACGTGAAAGCAGCTAACATATAAAACAAACAAAGTCTAAAGGAATAAAAGTGAAAAAATGTAGCGCTACAATAAAAATGTGGGAATGTGTTATGACACAAGCCTGAAACGTGTGTCCACAGAACATATCAACAATAATGTGACATTACTAATGTGTGCCACTGAAGGCAAAACAATATAGCATGTAGAACAGTGTAACATAAATAAGTGCCCATAAAAACACCATAAATCAAAATAATATAATGTAAAGTCCGCATTGAGTGAAATGCTGGGAACAGCGAATCCTTCAAGGTATCTCAGGACCAGGAGGAGACTGAATAAGAATGATGAAACACAGCTTGACTGATGACATAGAATGATGGGGTACTCTTACCGCAACTGTTGGATACAGCTACCATACGGTATTTGTATCAAAAAGACTTGTGCGCTAGACCTCTTGCGCCGGCAGGTACCAGATCAGGCAAGCAGGAACCAGAGGTAGACACCACAGCAAGTAGAACCCTAACAGCAGACACCATAACCAAACGACCTCTTATGGACAAGTTGTAAGATCTCAGGGCAGTCCACTCAGTAAAATCCCAAAACCAAGGGAAAAAAAGGAGAAAGATGGAAGCGACTCCAATGGTGCAGGTCAAAAATATATACAATTTATTCACATTGGCATGTGACAAATAAAATCTCGAGAATGTAAAACAAAAATAGGTCAGCAATGTGAGAAGTGTGAGACAGCTGGCCCGACGCGTTTCGACACAAATCGGTCTTCTACTGGGGCAGTCCTTTGGTAGCTGCATATGTTCATTCTTAAATGGTAGGATTTTGTGCAGTAACCCTAGAATAAATATATGCAATTGAGGTCAAAGGGGCTACAAAATGCAGAATGCCTGCAATATTCATGGTAAGTTCGGTTTGCTAGATGAGCACCTAAAAGTGGTTGTTGGCTGTCTACTCCTCATCAGAAGGTTCAGGCTCCAAGGTTGTCAAATACCTTGTTTAGTGATTTGCTGGCCAGAATATAGTGCACATCAGGAGTGCTGGTATGACTATGGCTGCCTGCTTGTTCTGGGTCAGTGACTTAGAAAAGCAATCCAGGGTGCACAGGCCCTTGCATCTGCCAAGGTAAGTATACCGTGACAGCTTCAAAGTGATCCTGTCTGTCAATGTTTAAACGTGTACAAGTCCTGCCTAAGAACAAACCATCACAAAACCCTCCCTGAAACCGCTACCAGTGTGTCCCTTGGGGCCGGACTTCAAGATTAATCCGTGTCCCTATTGATGGCTAAAGATGGCACTCTTACAGAACAGGAGCTGGGCTTAACCCTGAAGTCAGGGAAATCAATAAAAACCTGTGATCAATACACAATAAACAACTATATACCTATCTATATACCTATGTATTTCAAAACTCAACAAGATTGAGTGTAGAATTGCATTAAAAAGCCTCACTATGCGTGTTTGCTCCTATCCCCAGGCAGCAAAGCACACGTAGCACTGTATCCCATCTTTCTAGCTTGTGTCATTGCTGGTCCACAGTTCCCCATCCCCTCCACTTTCTGACCACGCATCTAGCAAGGAGCTGAAGGCTTAACTGACAGACAGTGCTTTTCTGAGGAACAAGGAGCTTCACAGAGACAAGCAGCATCACTAGGTATGCAGGGGGAGGGGGCGTGTAATTTTCCCTGTTCTACACCCTCTTTCTATTTAGTTATTGGCCACTAGGATGCAGGTGGCTCTTGCCACGCAGCATCCTTGGTTGCTAGGCTGTAGGTGACCATCTGCACCATAGCAACCAATGATACTATGACATTGATTTTCTAAAACTGGAGAGTGCAAAATCAGGTGCACCTGTGCATGGTAGCCAATCAGCTTCAAACTTCAGCTTGTTCAATTAATCGCTTTCCGTCCGGGAGGGCGTACATCGGGCGGCACACTCTGTGATCAGCTGAGTCCTTTGGACTCAGCTGATCACAGATTGGGATAAAGAACCAATCACAGCGGCCCTTTACCACATGATCAGCTGTGTCCAATGACAGCTGATCACGGATGTAAACACAAGCCAGTTATCAGCTTTTCTTTCCTCAAGCTGATAGCATGAGGAGAGGAGAAGAGAGCTGATAACCAGCTTGTGTTAGGCCCCTTTCACACTGAGGCGGTTTTCAGGTGGTACAGCGCTAAAAATAGCGCCTGTACTTCGCCTGAAAAATCCGGCCCCATTCACTCCAGTGTAAAAGCCGGCGGGCTTTCACACTGGAGCGGTGCGCTAGCAGGACGGTAAAAAAAGTCCTGCTAGCAGCATCTTTGGAGCGGTATAGGAGCCATGTATTCACCGCTCCTTTACCGCTCCTACCCATTGATTTCAATGGGACACCGCGGTAATACCGCCGCAAAGCGCCGCTACGGCGGCGCTTTGCGGGGGACTTTAACCCTTTTTTGGCCACTCGCGGGGGTAAAACCGCCTCGCGAGCGGCCTAATACCGTGGCTAAAACGACGGTAAAGTCGCCGCGGCTCCCGCCCCAGTGTGAAAGGGGCCTTAAAGGGACATCTACACAGGTTAATCAGGTTACCCCCTTTCCTGGCCTGCCATGGCTGCTTGCTCAGATAAGGGTCTGGTATGGATTTTCGGGGGGACCCCACGCCAAATTTTTTTTAAATATTGGTGTGGAGTTTCCCTTAAAATCTATGCCAGACCCAAAGAGCCTGGTATGGATTTTGAGGGGGACCCCACACTGTACAATGCCCCCCCCCCCTTTCCTGGCCTGCCATGGCTGCTTGCTCAGATAAGGGTCTGGTATGGATTTTGGGGGGAACCCCACGCCAATTTTGTAAAAAATATTGGCGTGTAGTTCCTCTTAAAATCTATACCAGTCCCAAAGGGCCCGGTATGGGGGGGGGGGGGGGTTAACCCATGGTGTTTTTTTTTTTCAAATTCTGTCATTGGGTTCCCCTTAAACACTTCAATACACTATATTATATACTGTACATTATTATATATGCGATTTATGGAGTCCGCCCCATGTGAAAGGGGCCGAAGTGTTAATGAACTGCAGCAGAGAGAAGAAATCAGGTCTCCTGTCCTGCCAGACAGGGCTGTGCTATGTGGCAGAGCTGGGTACATCTCAGGACTGGGTGGGCAGAAATACAAACCCTTGGCAGGTACATGTGCTATAACAGATCTCATGTATGTAGGCGCTTGCCCAGGACTTACCTTTAATGCCTTATGCTTTCAGCAGCTACACATAAAGGAGCATGATAGGACTCTGTAATCTGGAGGTAACAGGTTCTCTTTAAAACATATACAGTATGTCTGATACATGACAATAGGCACATGTTTGTGGAGGGAGAAGTAAAGCTCCACAATTTTTACCCCAGAATAAAATATCCTTCATATGCTCATACATTTTATGCAATGTAGCTTTTATTTTTAAAATGACGCTGAGCTTTTATCATTTGAATCCTTCTGATAATTTAGGATCTGCAATGTTTCTCTGACCAGGATCTTCTCCTACAGCCCAAAGTTTCCCAGGAGTGCCCTCTAGTGGCAGTTAGGAGCACCTTCTGGGTACAGGGCACATACACTGATCCATGGAAGATGTGCTCGGCTATTACTGACATTTCACATACTGTATATATTCACATCGGTGCCTGCCATGAAAAAAAAAGAATCAAAGAAATGAGTACATCAAAAGTAAGAAAATATACAAAGGTTTATTGACAACGATCAGTTAAAATTAAATCCATAAAAACCTCTCCTACATTTTTTCTTTTTTTTCCAACTATGTATTATGGACGTGGTGCCATGACGATCGGGTTATGTCTCACCCTTTTTGGCCTGCCCTGAAGGAGCTTACAATCTAAGCTTCCTACCCCACATGCATAGGACCAATTTAATCAGAAGAATTAAAGCGATAATAAACCCAAAAGCAAACATTTATTATATTACAGTTTACTAATCCTTAGATGTGAGGGCTGCATTTATTTCTTTTTTTTTAGGCGTTCTTACTTCTATTTTCATCTGGTAATCTGGTCAGTAAGTCTGTTATTTCTCAACAGAACAAGCTGTCCTGCAAATGCAGCAGTTAGAGGGTTGAGACAAACCATTTACCACTGACAGGGGCGCTAAAGGCCCGTACACACGATCGGACTTTTTGACAACCAACATGCAAATTAGCTGTTTTGGACCAACATCCGACCGCGTGTACGCTCCATCGGACCAACTTTTTCCAGGTTTCATCGGACTTTTGTTGGCTGTGCGAACGGACCAACTCTCTGCCAACAAAAGTCCGATGGACCAAAGTCCGACCGTGTGTACACAAAACCAACGGACTTTTGTACAAACCAATGCAGAACCAATGCAAAAGATCAGACAACAATACAGAAGTTGACCAACGGTGGCGGTAAAGAGCAGAAAAACCAAGTGATTTGGTGAAAGTTGGCTGAAAAAGTCCTGCCGTGTGTATGCAATACCAACTTGGGGCCAACGCCCTTTGGACAAAAATCCACGGGAAAGTTGGTCCATGGTCCGATCGTGTGTATGAGGCTTTACAATGATCAGCTTTTATTTATTTATGTAAAAACTTTATCCTAAAAGAAAAAAAAAAAAACTGTTTGCTGTAACTGATTATAAAGTGTGAGCTGGAGTTTGGCTTAAGTGCGTTAGCATATTTAACCACTTGCCGACCAGCCGCCGTCAATATACTGCGGCAGGTCTGCTCTTTCTCGCGAATCGCCGTAGCTGTACGTCGGCTCCTTTAAGGGCCATAGCAGCCAGGCGCACACCCGTTTCACTGCGTGGGATCGGATGTGATGTCTGCCGGCCAACCGCCATTGCGGGAAAGAGAGCCAGAACTGGGATCTGTCAATGTAAACAGACAGATCCCCGTTCTAACAGGGAAGTAGGGAGTGGTCTGCTGTTCCTAGTGATCAGGAACAGCATTCTCTCTCCTCCTCCAGTCAGTCCCACCCCCAGTTAGAAACACATTTAACCCCTTGATCGCCCACCTTGTGTTAACTCCTCCCCTGCCAGTGACATTTACACAGTAATCAGTGCATTTTTATAGCACTGATCGCTATATAATTGACAATGGTCCCAAAAAAGTGTCAAATCTGCCTGCCTCAATGTCACAGTCCCGCAAAAAATCGCAGATCACTGCCATTACTAGTAAAAAAAAAATTATAAAAATGCCATAAATCTATTCCTTATTTTGTAGACGCTATAACTTTTGCGCAAACCAGTCAATATACATTTACTGGGATTTTTTTAACCAAAAATATGTAGCAGAATACATATTGGCCTAAACAGATGAAAAAATTTGATTTTTCTAAATTTTTTATTGGATATGTTTTATAGCAGAAAGTAAAATATATATATATATATATATATATATATATATATATATATATATATATAATATATATTTTTAAATTGTCCCTTTTTTTTTGTTTATAGCGCAAAAAATAAAAAACGCAGAGGTGATAAAATAGCACCCATTGTGGGAAAAAAAGGACTTCAAATTTTGTTTGGGTACAGTGTCACATGACCGCGCATGTTAGGTTTATTCTTCTCTTGTGATCAGTCAAACTCCAGATGTATTGAGAAGAAGACAATTTATTTCGAAAGTGTACACATTAGGTTGATCTCTACAGGCCAAAAAATGCTGTTAGAATCACACAAAGGAATGTATCTCCCTCTCCCTAATTCCTTATAACCCAGCCCCTATTTTTCTATTGGCTGAGGAAACGCAGCTTGCCGCCTGGTACTACATGGTACTTTATTTTGCTAAATGTCTGCGTTTCCTGTACAATCTAATGCTACCATATTTGGTTACGCTTAAATCATCCTGAAACTTTACAGTGGAGTTAGTTAAAGCAAACGATATAACAAGTTAATACAAAGTGCTCATAAGTGGGATTAAAACTCAGTCTCGGGATTATTGTTTTCCAAATAGTCACACAATAAACATTTAAAACTTTTCTAACAGCGCAATTGTCACTTAAAGCGGCGGAGTGCCGTATCCCAAAAAATGGCCTGGTCATTAAGGGGGAAAATCTTCCGGTCTGTAAGTGGTTTTAATCTGCTAGTACATCTAACACTCCCCTCCCCCCAGACTGACAATGCTGCTGTGCTCCTTCATCCAGAGTGGAGGGGGGACTGTAATACAGGAGGGGTGTTACTGGCCAGATTACCAGGTGAAAACATAAGAGAAAAAAAATCCTAAAAAAAAAAAAAAAGAAAACGAATGCAGCCACAACATCTAAAGCCCCATACACACGGTAGGATTTTCCGATGGATTCTGTCCTATCGGACAATGTTGTCGGAAAATCAGACCGTGTGTAGGCACCATCGGACAGTTTCCATCAGATTGTCTGACGGACAAAGTCCTATCTCCTGCTGGATAGATTTTTTGACAACAAAGTTCGATCACACCAAATCCGATCGTGTGTAGCGAATTCCGACCGGACAAAGTGCTACGCATGCTCAGATCACATTACAAGACCCAAGCTATTGGCTACTAGCCTCTACGTAGTCCCGTCGTAGGCAACAAACGTCACCACGTTCAGAATGATCGGATTTTCCGACAACTTTGTCCGACCGTGTGTACGCAAAACCAACATCGGACAAAGTATGACTGACATGGTCTGACGGACCTGGTCCTCGGATAATCCGCGCGTGTGTATGGGGCTTTAGGTTTAGTAAGCTGCAATATATAACATTTTTGGTTTTGGTTTTAATATCGCTTTAACCCACCAGCTTGTCCTAGCAGTGCTAGAAGAAAGCGTAGTAACCAGAGGAAAGCAGCGCATGCACAGGGAGAACATGCAGACTTCATACAGATGGTGCGCTGATCTGTGTAGGAGCTTCAATAGATTGGACAGGCTGCAGGGACAAGATTAAAATACCCTTTAAATATGACTGGAGGGTGTTTTTGCCTTCATAGATAGACATTTAGTCTTCAGGATAACAGGATGTTCTATCACACAGATGAGCAAAGTGAATGAAGTCAGCCACATCTGGAGAAGCAGGTACAGTATACGGCCTTGTATGACCTCTTCTTAGTGAGTGGATCTATAATTAAACATTGACATGGACTAGAAGGTAACATCAGTGTAGCTGCCATAACCCTCGATGGGGCGGCCTTGACTTTTGGGCTTACCGGTTACCTCCGCTTGGCTTGTCGGTGAATGTCCAGTGGGTTCCCAGGGTTAGTACCCAACAACTTTGGATGCTGACACCATAAAAGTCCTTTTTTAAGGTTTTTATTTGCAGGGGTAACATCCAACAAACACAGTCTCAGATAGGAACAGAGGGCAAGGGTGAAGAAACTCAGGCACCTTGAACTGCTGACCATAGAATGTCTCTAGCAAAACCCAGAGAGTAGCCACTCGCAGCTGGGTACTTCAATGCTGGACAAATCTCTAGCCAGAGATTATGGCAGCCAACATTTTGATCCGGAAACTTGCAAAGGTCTCTGACACAGAATAAACTTTCAACCGAAGGTGAATAGGAACCTTTTCCCAGTACCTGGAACTTTCTCTGTCTCCTTGGCAGTACTGTACAATTGCAGATTCTTAAGTGTCCATAACAACCCAGCAACCAGGCTCTTCTTGAGATGCCAGCTTGTTGGCCCTCCTCCGAAGAGTCCTCCCCCGGTCGCTTACACGAGCTGCGGTGCCCCTCCAAGACTGAGATTACACCCGGACGCCTTGAATCCTCCCTCAGTTACTGTACCTCGGACCAGCCGGTTCTGAGACTCGGGAACAGATGGATCCTTTGCCCCAGACCAACTGAGTCTGTGGGGCTAGTCAAACTTGCAGGACGGCAAACGCTCCCAGGCCCGGGACCCCTCGCGGGGCTACCCCGGTCCAGAACCAGGAACAGACAGCTACTGCCGAACCCCGAACACGTGACTTCAGCACCTTAAGTACCCTTCCCCAGACTACACATCGGGACCAGACGCGCCCACTGACTGGCTCCGAGGAAGACTGATACCTAAGACGTCCAACCAGGCCTGGTTCTGGGCCTGTCATGTGTACTTCACTGCACCCATGACCAGGCAGAACCCTAGTACAGCCCAGCCAAACTGATGCCAAAGTTAACCTGTACAATTAACTCTCAGAACCCCATTACTGTTCTGAGGGAAAAAACTAAATTTCCACATATAGCGCACACCTTGTAAAAGTGTCCCTGCTACATCAGCATCACAAAATATACACCAATCAGCATCAACATTATGACCACTGACAGGTAAAGTAAATAACATTGATTGTCCGGTTACAATGGCACCTGAAAGTGGGTGGGATATATAAGGCAGCAAGTGAACATGTTGTCTCTGAAGTTGATGCGTCGAACGCAGAAAAAAATGTGAAAACCTAAGGCTGGCCGTAGACGGTTCGAAACGACCGGCCGTGATTTCAACCATGTATAGGCAGCCTGAATATACGTTGATCGATCAACTTGGGTACAACCAGCCTACCGGGTTTAATTTTGATCATCACTATCGGCTGCTATAGCCGCTAGCGATAATCACTGTCTTTTCCCCCCACCCCCTCTGCCGGGAGAATACGAGGGGTCTGTGTTGATGGGGGAATCATGATTGCAGAAAATAAATTTGCACCATCTATGGCCTGCCTTAGAATTTGTATTAAACATTTTACAATTTAAACAAACAGTGGTCAGGACCAATCAAAAGTGGTCCAAGGAAGGAAAAACTGGCGAACCAGCAACAGAGTCATGGACGGCCAAAGCTCATTGATGCATGTGCGGAGTGAAGACTGGCCTGTGTAGTTTGATCCAACAGAAGAGCTACTGAAGCTTAAATTGCTGAAAAAGTGAATGCTGGTTCTGATAGAAAGGTGTCAGAACATGTAGAGTATCGCAGTTTGTTGTGTATGGGACTGGGTAGCCGCAGACCAGTCAGGGTGTCCATGCTGACCCGTGTTCACAGCCAAAAGTACCTACAATGGGCACATGAGCATCAGAACTGGACCACGGAACAATGGAAGAAGGTGGCCTGGTCTGATGAATCGTGTTTTCTTTTACACCATGTGGATGGTCGGGTGTGTGTGCGTTAATTACCTAGAGAAGAGATGGCACCAGGATGGACTATGGGAAGAAGGTAAGCCGGAGGAGGTAGTGTGATACTAGTGGAGTCCATGCCTGGACGGATCAAGGTCAAAAGCTACTAAAATGGGCACATGAGCATCAGAACCGGACCACAGAGCAATGGAAGAAGGTGGTCTGGTCTGATGAATTCAAGAATGGTTTGAAGAACACAACGAGTTTGAGGTGTTGACTTCTCCAGATCTGAGGTTTTGAGATCTGAGATTTTGAGGTAATTCTCCAGATCTCAATCTAATCGATCATGTGGGATGTGTTGGAAAAACATTTCCTATCCATGGAGGCCCCACCTCTTAACTTACAGGACTTAAAGGATTTGCTACTGACAGCTTGGTGCCAGATACCACAGCATATCTACAGAGGTCTAGTGGTGTCCATGCCTCCATGGGTTATGGTGGGTGGTCATAATGTACTTTCCTGCTGTGGAATCTTCACATTCTTACAGCCTAGGCAAAGAGAACACATTATCTTGCTATCCTGTGCACTATGGTTGTTTGACAACATAAGAGAGCGCAGATACAGTGGTGTGAAAAAGTGTTTGCCCCCTTCCTCATTTCCTGTTCCTTTGCATGTTTGTCACACTTAAGTGTTTCGGAACATCAAACCAATTTAAACAATAGTCAAGGACAACACAAGTAAACACAAAATGCAATTTGTAAATGAAGGTGTTTATTATTAAAGGTGAAAAAAAATCCAAACCATCATGGCCCTGTGTGAAAAAGTGATTGCCCCCTAAACCTAATAACTGGTTGGGCCACCCTTAGCAGCAACAACTGCAACCAAGCGTTTGCGATAACGTGCAATGAGGCTTTTACAGCGTCCTGGAGGAATTTTGGCCCACTCATCTTTGCAGAATTGTCCTAATTCAGTTACATTAGAGGGTTTTCGAGCATGAACGGCCTTTTTAAGGTCATACCACAACATCTCAATAGGATTCAGGTCAGGACTTTGGCTAGGCCACTCCAAAGTCTTCATTTTGTTTTTCTTCAGCCATTCGGTGGTGGACTTGCTGGTGTGTTTAGGATCATTGTCCTGCTGCAGAACCCAAGTTCGTTTCAGCTTGAGTACACGAACAAATGGTCGGACATTCTCCTTCAGGATCTCTTGGTAGACAGCAGAATTCATAGTTCCTTTTATCACGGCAAGTCTTCCAGGTCCTGAAGCAGCAAAACAGCCCCAGACCATCACACTACCACCACCATATTTTACTGTTGGTATAATGTTCTTTTTCTGAAATGCAGTGTTCCTTCTACGCCAGATATACTTGGACACACACCTTCCAAAGAGTTCCACTTTTGTCTCATCGGTCCACAGAATGTTGTCCCAAAAGTCTTGGGGATCATCAAGATGTGTTGTGGAGAAATTGAGACGAGCTTTGATGTTCTTTTTGCTCAGCAGTGGTTTTCTCCTTGGAACTCTGCCATGCAGGCCATTTTTGCCCAGTCTTTTCCTGATGGTGGAGGCTGACCTTAACTGAGGCAAGTGAGGCCTGCAGTTCCTTGGACGTTGTTGTGGGGTCTTTTGTGACCTCTTGGATGAGTCGTCGCTGCGCTCTTGGGGTAATTTTGGGCGGCCGGCCACTCCTGGGAAGGTTCACCACTGTTCCATGTCTTCGCCATTTGTGGATAATGGCTCTCACTGTGGTTCGCTGGATTCCCAAAGCTTTGGAAATGGCTTTATAACCCTTTCCAGACTGATAGATCTCAATTACTTTCCTTCTTAATTGTTCCTGAATTTCTTTGGGTCTCGGCATGATGTGTAGCTTTTAAGGATCTTCTGGTGGACCTTACTGTGTCAAGCAGCTCCTATTTAAGTGATGCCTTGATTGTGAACAGGTGTGGCAATAATCAGGCCTGGGTGTGGCTAGAGAAATTGAACTCAGGTGTGGACAACCACAGTTATAGTATGTTTTAACAAGGGGGGCAATCACTTTTTCACACAGGGCCATGATGGTTTGGATTTTTTTTCACCTTTAATAATAAACACCTTCATTTACAAATTGCATTTTGTGTTTACTTGTGTTGTCCTTGACTATTGTTTAAATTGGTTTGATGTTCCGAAACACTTAAGTGTGACAAACATGCAAAGGAACAGGAAATGAGGAAGGGGGCAAACACTTTTTCACACCACTGTAGTTTATTGTAATGACAGCGGTTGCCAGGTCAGGAAGTGAGGGAAATCCTTCATTGTCAAACAGCCAGCTGTTGAAGTACTTGAAGGAAATGTTTAAAGCTGCCAACTCTTAATTTATTCACCCTCTATTAATAGAGAATTACACCCTCAGCGTTTTTTTAGCTTAAAGCCCAACTCTGGAAATCAAAGAAAATTCCTCCATGCAGTGGGGCCGTGCCCATACTGCAAGGGTTAACTGCTTGTTTAAGTCTAGGGGGGAGTAAAAGCACCTTACTTACCTGAACCTCCACTCTGCCCCAGAAGACAGCGCTCTCTCATGCTCTGGCAGTGAGCTGCCACGTTATCACATCCATTGCAGGGAATCACCCTAAAACAGGAAACCTGTGGTACCGGTCAAAGCATTAGTTTGAACTGGAAGATAGGCAATGATTAAAAGATAAAAAGCTGCATACTTCATAATTGATTAAAGTGCTAAAATGGCTTTAAAAACTGAGGCTGGGTTCACACATATCCGGTGTGAATTTCCCCTCCGTTCTCACTGCAAATTTCTAAAGCAGCGGTCCAGCTGCGATTTCACATACGGTTCAGATGCAAATTTTTGGAGCCGACAGCCACTACCGTCTTTAACAATAGCTGGTTGTTAAGGAGTGGGCCGGGAAGTTTTAGGATGGGGGGGGGGGGGGGGGGCGCCAGACCATGCCCTTCTTTTTTGACCCATCCCACTTCTCATAAGCCCCCTGTGTTCCACTTGCTTCCACCCATAGTGTTAGGAGTATACAGCTCAGCATCACAGGACATAGTATACTGCCCCAGTGTCACAGGACACAGTATACAGCCCCAACATCACAGGATAGAGTATACAGCCCCAGCATCACAGGAAAGACTATACAGCCCCAGCATCACAGGACAGAGTATACTGCCCCAGTGTCCCAGGACACAGTATACAGCCCCAGCATCACAGGATAGAGTATACAGCCCCAGCATCACAGGACAGAGTATACAGCCCCAGCATCACAGGACAGAGTATACAGCCCCAGCATCACAGGACAGAGTATATAGCTCAGCCTCACAGATCAGGGTATACAGCTCAGCATCATAGATTGGGGTATACAGCTCAGGGTATACGGCTTAGCATCACAGATCAGGGTATACGGCTTAGCATCACAGATCAGGGTATACAACTTTCTCTAAACTTTCTAAGCAAAGGGCCGGTTTACTGTCCTTCAGACTTTAGGGAGGGTCGGACTGTGGCCATTGGGAGTAGAAAATGTCCCAGCATCAGTGGGGAAAAAATAATGCCCCATCGTTTGATGCAGTGGGAGTAATTGTGCCCCATTATTGGTGTCAGTGGGTGGAACTGTACCCCATCATTGATGTTATTAGGCTTCATTGTTGGCATTGTTGTGAGGAATTGTGCCCCATCATTGGTGTCATCGGGAGGAATTTTACTCATTCATAGGCATTAGTTGGGGGGAATTAAGCCCCATTGTTGGTATCAGTGGATGAAATAGTCCCCCCAAGGCCCAGATAAAAGCATGCAAAGGGCCACATCTGGCCCCCAGGCTGCAGTTTGGAGACCACTGCTCTATAGTATGGACTAATCTTCACACTGGGACAGGAAACCAATTCTAGTGCCTCCTAGCCACACCTTTTCAAAAGCAATTAAAACCAGACGAAGGGTCCAACTCTTCCTCACCCTGTCAAAAACGTACCAAGTTTTGTCTTGTGTTGCACTGGGGTGAAGTGAGGTGACCGTGATCTCAGCTCAGGCTCACACATCGCTTTCACTTACTGCCTGGAATTGCTTCGTAATGGTCGTTTAACAGATGTAGCAGATTGCAGTATTTACACACTTTACATTATTTCTGATGATCTGCTGAATGTAGTGCAGGCCGTGGGCGAGCAGATGACACCATTGTCCTCACATCCACTGCAGATTTTTCTTATACTCATCATCGCCGACAATCAATGAAAAGTGTTATAGCTGATAAAACAGGTGAACACGAGGAAGGCGGTTCACACGAGGGGCCTCAAGGGCAATCCATTGCTGGATGACAAAGTCGCAGCTTTCTGAGCCAGGGATGTTTTCTGAATTCCTGATATAGAATACCTGAGCTTGTAGTAAATGCATCTCTTCAGCCTGGAAAGTCATTGTACAACACTCCGGGGGTGGAAGGCTGCATCCACACCTGAGCCTTGCGTTTTTGAGCGTTTGTATGCTTGTTTTTGTACCGTGATAAAGCAGTGTAAAGCATTTTTTAGCTTTGCCGTTTTTTTTTTTATTAGCCAATAGAAAAAAATATATACTGTATATACTCGAGTATAAGCCGACCCGAATATAAGCCGAGGCACCTAATTTTACCACAAAAAACAGAGAAAACGTATTGACTCGTGTATAAGCCTAGGGTGAGAATTGGGCAGCTACTGTAAATGGAAAAGAGGGTCAACAATGCCCATTTGCAGCCTCACTGTGCCCATTTGCAGCCTCACTGTGCCCATTTGCAGCCATAGTTACCCTGAACTTCAAAGTTAAGGGTTCCTAAATGCCCCCTAGCTGCAGCCAAAATTTGGGTCTCTGAACCCAAAGGGTCCCGAAATGACATTGCTGCAGATGGACACAGTTGACCGACTTTGGGGCCCCGTATCTTGGGGTCACTTTGCTAGGAACCCCAAATTTGGTGTGCAGACCCAGTGGAACTAGCACTACAACATATCCAAAGTTCCTACCACCAAGTGGCCCCAAAGTCGGTTCGGAAACTGTCAAGCACTTTTCTGCAGCAGAGAATAATTTCCGAACCGACTTTGGGGCCCCGTATTTCGGGGCCACTTTGTGCTAGGAACCCCATCTTTGGTCGGGTCGGGTTGAAAAATGTCATTCTCTGCTGCAGAAAAATGCTTGACTCAAGTATAAGCCGAGGGGGGCATTTTCAGCACAAAAAAATGTGCTGAAAAACTCGGCTTATACTCGAGTATATACGGTAATCTGTTTTATTATTTGTTGCTATTTTTTTTCAGATTTTTCCTCCGCTTTTATTTATTATTTAAACTTTTTTTAAGGGGTTCGGGGTTAAGGGTTAAAGGTTATGACTATGGGTTAATTTAGTTATTTTATTAATTATTTATTTACTTAATTTCATGTATTTATTTTGTTGGGTTGGGGGTCAATATTGGGCTTTGGGGTAAATATTAGGGTTAAAGGTTAATATTAGGGGTCAATATTAGGGTTAGAGGTTAATGTTAGGGGTTATTATTAGGGGTCAATATTAAGATTAGGGATTAATATTAAGGTTAGGATTAGGGGTTAATATTATGGGTCAATATTAGGATTAGGGTTAATATTAAGATTAGGATTAGGGGTTAATATTAAGGTTAGGGGTTACTGAGCGCTTCTTGTCCAGGATAGGGACTCTT
Source organism: Lithobates sylvaticus (assembly GCA_028564925.1). Taxonomy (NCBI): domain Eukaryota; kingdom Metazoa; phylum Chordata; class Amphibia; order Anura; family Ranidae; genus Lithobates; species Lithobates sylvaticus. The sequence goes on along the minus strand of CM053037.1, from coordinate 16,472,502 downwards.
ACGTCTTCCCTTCTTCTTGTCACAGGAAGAATACCTGAGCTCCTTGTTGAGTGAATATCAAGAGAAAGATGAAGAGGAGCAACAAAGAGTGCCGTGTGCCAAAGCCTGACGAAGATCTTCCAATAGTAAGTACTGGCAGATAACAGCCCCCGCTTCCCCACAGTGACACACTTTATTTTCTATGAAATCGGGTGGTAGGATGTAAATGACCTTGCCTTATGGGTACATGTGGACCCCTGAGCAGAGGAAATATTTTGGTACTTACTGGACATTTACACGTCGTGGCCTCCCCTTTCCAACCCTCTAACCATCCTATTGGCCTGTGTAGCTTCCTGTCATACGTGTACTGCATTATGACCACTAGATGGAGCTGAGGATCATCCTTTTTATCCTATGCTACTCAGTGCCATCTGGTAAGCTCCTGGGTCCAGGTGATGATTAGAGCCGTATATCAGATCCCGTCCTCCCGCACTGTCTGCTGGGACACACACAGGTCCCAGGAGATAGCGGGACCAGTTAGGAGGCGCAGTGTGACTCGCGCATGCGCAGTAGGGAACCGGGAAGTGAAGCTGCAAGGCTTAATTTCCCGATTCCCTCACTGAAGATGGTGGCGGCAGCATCCGAGGAACGAGGGACGGTTCGGCCTCGGGTGCCGACATCGCTGGACCCTGGAACAGGTAAGTGTCCTTATTTTAAAAGTCAACAAGCTGCAGTATTTATAGCTGCTGACTTTTAAAAAAAAAAATTTTGCGGGACTCCCGCTTTAAAATACAAAAAATTAAATCATTCATTATACATCTTCATTTTGGTGGTCAAACAAGTGAGATTCCGGTTATATGGTGGGTAAGGGATCTTGTGTTATCCCGACATGTTTTGCCAGTGTTGGCTTCATCGGGGATTTGAGAACCAACGGAAAGGATGTAAAACTATACAGAAATATATAAGAATACAATATCAAAAAATAAAAATATTTAAGGATATATACATAAATTATAAATACAAAAAGTAAGTACATCATTTGCCATTGTCCACCCATCCCGAAGCTTACCCAGGCAAGCCCCCAGGCGATCACTACTAGGATCAGCACTACCGACTAGATCAGTGGTTCTTAACCTCAGTCCTCATTACCCCCCACCAGGCCATGTTTTGGGAATTTCCCTTAGATAAAATAGCTGTCCAAAATACCAAGCCATTGACTTAGATTTAAAGCACCTGTGCAAGGGAAAAGGAAAGCCTGCAAACATGGCCTGGTGGGGGTAATGAGGACTGAGGTTAAGAACCACTGGACTAGATAGATTGGTTTTGCTGAGACACAAAAAAAAAAGGAGAAAAAAGAGAGAGAGAGAGAGAGAGAGAGAGAGAGAGGAATATTTTTTTTCTCCTTTGTTTTGTGTCTCAGCAAAACCAACCTCTAGTCTGGATACGTGTTGTCCTATATGCAGGCGCCCTCTTGTGCTTACTCTGTATATTGTTCTTCAAGTAAGTAAATCCTATGGATAATTAAAAATGGAACACCAGGGTTGCTTACTATGCACCAATGCTACAGTATATGCATCATGGTGCTGTTGTAACCTGTCATTTTCTATATAAATCTATACAGTAGCTATCTGCCTTCCTAAATCATTCCTATTTGTTGTTAGCCTGGACGTTGTGTTGTCCTCTGTGGTTGCATATTGCCTCCTCTTCGGTGGTGCTGATCCTAGTGGTGATCGCCTGGGGGCTTGCCAGGGTAAGCTTCGGGATGGGTGGACAATGGAAAAGTGATTTACATACTTTTTGTATTTATAATTTATGTATTTTATATCCTTATATATTTATATTTTTTGATTTTGTATTCGTATATGTTTCTGTATAGTTTTACATCCTTTCTGGTGGTTCTCAAATCCCCAGATGAAGCCAACACTGGCGAAACATGTTGAGATAACACAGGAACCCTTTAGCCACCATATAACCAGAAATCTCACTTGTTTCACCACCAAATTTGAGATGTATAATGAATTATTTTATTTGATCGTATTGTAATCATGTCTACAATAAATGCGATGCTTTAAGTACTTCTAGTATTATCTGTTGGCACCGTTATAATCCCACCCCAACCTTCTTCCAATATATTTGACTCTTTGGGATGAGGTGCCGGATGCTATATGGTTACCCAGGTTGGAACAAATACATACATTTCTCCTGTAGTATGTTTGCAGTCTCTGACCATCTCCTGTAGTATGTCTGCAGCCTCTGACCTTCTCTTGTATAATTTTCGCAGTCTCTGACCGTCTCCTGTAGTATGTCTGCAGTCTCTGACCATCTCTCGTCTCATGTCTGCACTGTCTCTGACCATCTCTAGTATCATGTCTTCAGTCTCTGACCATCTCTTGTATCATGTCCACAAAGTCTCTGACTATCTCTCATATCCTGTACTCGCAGGTTCTGATCTCTGACCAGGACATAGGCAGGAAGGTCTATCATGGCCCCTATAGGAGGTTCATAGTGATCTCCAACCAGGACATAGCCAGGCAGGGATCACATTGCCCCTATGATAGATTCATAGTAATCTAAGACCAGGACATGGACAGGAAGGTATCACATGGCCCCTATGGTAGGTTCATAGTGATCTCTGACCAGGACATAGCCAGGAAGGGATCACATTAGCCCTATGGTAGGTTCATAGTGATCTCCGACCAGGACATAGACAAGAAGGGATCACATGGACCCTATGTTAGGTCCATAGTGATTTATATCCAGGACATAGCTAGGCAGGGATCACATTAGCCCTATGTTAGGTCCATAGTGATCCCCGACCAGGACATAGACAAGAAGGGATCACATGGACCCTATGTTAGGTCCATAGTGATCTCCGACCAGGATGGGATCACATGGCCCCTATGGTAGATTCATGGTAATCTACGACCAGGACATAGCAGGAAGGGATCACATGTCCATGGCCATCCCTATACATGTGTACATATGGGGGGGTAACTCCTCATCAATGTCCATGGCCATCCCTTCACATGTGTGCATGTGGGGGGGGGGCTCATCCATGTCCATGGCAATCCCTATGTATGTGTACATATGGGGGGCCCTCATCAATGTCCATGGCCATCCCTATACATGTGTACATATGGGGGGGTGACCCCTCATCAGTGTCATTGTAATGGGCATCGCGTTATTTGCAAACCGGAAATGACACGAGGCAAGGCGGCGGCCAGCGCCAGTTTTAAAAAGGGTAATTAGGCTTTTGTTGCCATGGTTACCAAAGCTTCTTATACACAGTGGTGGGGGAGGGGCTGGAGCATCTCAGCTCTGATTACATACAGAGGGGGGAGGGGACACACCATTACTAATGATTTGTAATAGAGGAATGGGATGGGGCAATAGGATGGGGTAATTTTGATGGTGTCAATATGATGGGGCACAGTTATGATGGTGGCAATAGGATGGGGCAATTTTGATTGGGCCAAAATGATGGGGCAATTTTGATGGTGGCAGTATAATGCGGGGCAAATTTGATGGAGCCTTTTTGGTTGGGGGCAATAGGGTGGGGCAATTTTGATATGCAATAGGATGGGGCAATTTTATATGGTGGCAGTATGGAGCAGTTTTGATGGGGCAATTTTGATGGGGGAATAGGATGGGGCAATTTTGATGGTAGCAATATGATGGTTCAATTTTGATGGGGCAATTTTGATGGTGGCAGTTTTGAAAGGGCAATATGATGGGGATAATATGATGGGGCAATTTTGATGGTAGCAGTATGATGGGGAAATTTTGATGTGGGCAGTATGGTGGGGCAATTTTGATGGGACAATTTTGATAGGGGCATAATGATGGAGCAATAGGATGGGGCAATTCCACCAAATACGCACTCAGCCGCCCTCCTCACACATGTACGCACTCAGCCCCCCAATTCTGTATATATGTCAGCCCCCCCCTCACACACCCCCCCTCACACCTGTATACATGTCAGCTCCCCCCCTCACACCTGTATACATGTCAGCTCCCCCCCTCACACCTGTATACATGTCAGTCCCCCCTCACACCTCAGCCCCCCCCCTCAGCTCCCCCCCTCAGCCCCCCCACACCTGTATACATGTCAGCCCCCCCCCTCACACCTGTATACATGTCAGCTCCCCCCCTCACACCTGTATACATGTCAGCTCCCCCCCTCACACCTGTATACATGTCAGCTCCCCCCCTCACACCTGTATACATGTCAGCTCCCCCCCTCACACCTGTATACATGTCAGCTCCTTACATACATACATCTGTAAACACACAAAGCTTTGGCCCCTCCCTGTAAACGAACAGCGCCCCTCCCTTTCCTTCACTGCCCCTACTTGTAAAGGAGATCTTCCTACCTGATCCTAGCTGCTGTTTCCACAAAGCTGAGATGTTGCTGAGACATAGAGGGGCTGCAGCTGATCACACTACATAACACAGTAGTAAATGCAACACACAAGGTGTGCACATAGTAGCCAGAGGTGGCAGTTAAGAGCTTGATGTCTGAGCTCAATGCAAAACAGAGCAGACGCTGCAGAGATCGTTTCTGCACTGCACAACACGGCACCCCTTTACCTGCTCCTGCCTTCTCCTAACCTGGTTGGGCCCCTCCAGATGCCCGGGCCCCTTACAGCTGTATTGGCTGTACCCCCCCTGAGTACACTGCATCTCCCAGACACAGAAATACACCAATTCATGTTGTACGGCCTCCTACACGCATGTGTCTGAGACATAACCTTATTTTTTTCCTTCAATAGTAATCCTTGCCAGCTAGAGGATCACAGGTGAATTCATTACTGAGTATCTTGCCTACAGTGTTACTAATTACCACACCTGTGCTGCTAACAAAGTCTGCTAAACATCACCTGTTCTCTGTTAACCACCTGATTACTTTGCACGTAAACCCCCCTCGTGACCAAACCAATTTTCAGCTTTCGGCGCTGACGCACTTGGAATGACAATTGCGCGGTCATACAACACTGTACCCAAATGAAATTTTTAAATTTTTTTTCCCCCCACAAATAGAGCTTTCTTTTGGTGGTATTTAATCACAGCTGGGGTTTTTATTTTTTGCTAAACAAATAAAAAAAAGATGGAAAATTAAAAAAAAAAAAAAATTCATGTTTAATAGTTTTTTATAAAATTTAGCAAACAGGTAATTTTTCTGCTTCATTGATATGCGCTGATGAGGTGGCACTGATAGGCGGCACTGGTGGGCAAAGATGGCACTGATGGGCACGGATAGGTGGCACTGATGGGTGGCACTGGTAGGGGACACTGATGAGCACTGGTAGGGGACACTGATGTGCAGCATTGGCACTGTGGGCACTGACAGATGGCACTGGGGGCACTTTTATTTGCAAATGTGGGCACCCTGGGCATATTGCAGTGAGAGGGACTGATGTCCCTCTCACTGCCGCCGGTGATCGGCTTTTTTTTTCTCCTCGCGCTGTCAGCGCGAGCAGGAAAAAAGCCGATTACCGGCTCGGTTAATATCACATGATCAGCTGTCATTGGCCACAGCTGATCACGTGGTAAGGGGTCGGGATTGACACCTTACTCGGATCTATGATCCAGCGAGTCTCACAGACTCGAGGATCACAGAGCGCGCCGCGCGCGCCCTTCAGGGGGCGCGCAGGCAGCTCGTTGCCGGGACGACGTCAATAGACGTCGTCCCGGCACATCAGATCCGCGCTGTAGCCGTCATTTGGCTATAGCACGGGTCTATAGTGGTTAAATTTCAGTAAGGCCCCTTTCACACTTGTGCGACTTCAAAGTCACGCAATTTTACCGCGATTTCAAGGAATGCCTGTGTAAGTGCCATCAAAATCGGACCAAAGTAGTGCAGGGACTACTTTGAAGTCGTACTAATATGAATGGCTGTCATTGGAAATCATGGGGAAGGACTTGTCATGCTACTTTACAGTCCCAAATCGTGGGACAAGTCGTATAAGTGTGAAAGGGGCCTTAAGTGTCGGTTCACACTGAGGCAGCACGACTTGCAGCGCGACTGCCTCAGGCGACCTGGACACGACAGCAGCGGCGACTTGCAAAACGACTTCTCTATAGAAGTCAATGCAAGTCGCCTCAAGTCACCCCCAAAGTCGTACAGGAACCTTTTTCTAAGTCGGAGCGACTTGTGACTTGATTAGAATGGTTCCATTGTACAGAACGGGACGCGACTTGTCAGGCGGCTAAGTCGCCTGACAAGTCGTCCCAGTGTGAACCGGCTCTTAGAAGCTTTTGTTGAGTAAACAAAAAGTTTCTATTTGCAGTGCAATGTAGATCTGAAAATATAACCTGTCTGTAAAGCGGGGGGGAGGGGTATAAATTGGCTGATCTTCCAAACTAAACATTTGTAATAAGGTCAAAGGTCACCTGCCCTGTTCCACTGGACCTCTGGAAAATTTTACCCCCTTCATGACCAGGTGATTTTTTGCTGTTTGGCACTGCGCTACTTTAACCACTTCCCACCCGCACTATAGCTGAAAGACAGCTACAACGCTGGCTTACTTTGCCGGGAGAGTGTCCATGGATGTCCACCCGTAATCGTTGAGTCCTTCGGATTCAGCGTATCACAGGTGGGGGTAAAGGACCAATCACAGCTAACCTTTACAACATGATCAGCTGGGTCCAGTGACAGCTGATCATAGAAGTAAACACAAGCCGGTTATTGGCTTTCCTTTCCTCACACTGACAGCATGAGGAGAGGAGAAGAGAACCAATAACCGGCTTGTGTTTAACCACTTCAGCCCCGGAAGGATTTACCCTCTTCCTGACCAGAGCGTTTTTTTGCGATTCGGCACTGCGGCGCTTTAACTGACAATTGCGCGGTTGTGCGACGTGGCTCCCAAACAGAATTTTTTCCCACAAATGGAGCTTTATTGTGGTGGTATTTGATCATCTCTGCAGTTTTTTTTTTTTTTACGCTATAAACAAAAAAAGAGTGACAATTTTGAAAAAAAACTCATTTTTTACTTTTTGCTATAATAAATATCCCCCAAAAATATATAAAAACATATTTTTTTCCTCAGTTTAGATACGTCATCTACGTATATTTGGTAAAAAAAAATAGCAATAAGCGTTTATTGATTAGTTTGCGCAAAAGTTATACCATCTACAAAATAGGGGATAGTTTCATGCCATTTTTATTGATAATTTTTTTTTTACTAGTAATAGTGGCGATCAGAGATTTTTATCGTGACTGCGACATTATGGCGGACACATCGGACAATTTTGACACATTTTTAGGACCATTGGCATTAATACAGCGATCAATGCTATAAAATTGCATTGATTACTGTAAAAATGTCACTAGCAGTAAAGGGGTTAACCACTAGGGGGCGGGGAGAGGTTAAGTGTCCCTAGAGGAGTGGCTGTGTGTGACACCACACTGATCGCTGCTCCAGATGACAGGGAGCAGACGATCAGTGTCCTGTCATTAGGAAGAACGGGGAGATGCCGTTTACATCGGTATCTCCCATTCTTGAGCTCCGTAACACGATCGCGGGTATCCCCGCAGTGATCGAGTCCGCAGGAACCGCGGGCACGGAGCTTGTGGTAGGCGGGCACGGAGCTTGTGGTAGGCGGGCACGGCGGGAAATTCAAAGTAACGTACCGGTAGGTTACTTTGCCCAGCTGTACCATTCTGCCGAAGTGTAAGTACAGGAGCCGGTCGGGAACCGGTTAAGGCCCCTTTCTCACGCGCAGACCGTTCAGATCCGCCTGTCAGCTTTTTTTTCAGGCGGACCAGAACGAACGCTCCATACGCCTCTATGGAGTGACGGATGTCAGCGGTGACGTGTCTGCTGACATTCGATTAGCCCCGATCCGCTAAATTCAGACGGATGGAAACCCTATTTTCCATCCGTCTGGCGGATTGAATGAAAAACGGACAGGCCCTCCATTTTCACCCGATCCCCCCATAGAGGACAGCGGAGACCTGATAGGTCCATCCCTGCACAGTGAGCAGAGATGGACTTGTCAGCCGCCGGCTCAGCGGGGATCAATGGATCGATCCCCACTGAGCAAACAGATGAGTAAAAATGGATCCGCCCAGTGTGAAAGGGGCCTTAGGGACACCGGCACTGATTATCAATGTCCTGAATCAGGACTCCCGATTATCAGTGCAGTCCCAACAGTGCCGCCAATCAGTGCCCATCAATGCTTTATCAGCGCACATCAGTGAAGGAGAAAAATTACCTGTTTGCAAAATTTTATAACAAACTATGAATCGTTTTTTTAATTTTCTTTTTTTTCCCGTTTGTTTAGCAAAAAATATAAAACACCAGAGGTGATTAAATACCACCAAAAGAAAGCTCTATTTGTGTGAAAAAAAAAAATATTTCATTTGGGTACAGTGTTGCATGATATTCAAAGCGTGACAGTGCTGAAAATTGGCCTGGGCAGGAAATAAGTGCCCAGTAGGTAAGTGGTTAACTGCCAATTGCTCAGTCATACAACCCCATACACAAAACAAAATTCATATCATTTTTTTTTCACACAAATACAGCTTTCTTTTGATTGCTACTGTTTTTTTTTTTTTTTTGCAACATAAACAAACTTTGAAAAAACTAAAAATCGATACTACTGCCTTCCGTTATAAAACATATCCAAAAAAAAAAAAAAAAAAAAGTCTTCATAAATTTAGACCAAAATGTATTCTGCTATATGTCTTTGGTAAAAAAAAAAAAAAAAAAAAGTCCCATGAGGCAATGCAAGCATGGCTCCTCAAGGCAGAGGCATGAAGGGACTTGTAGTTCTGCAACAGCTGGAGGGCCGCAGGTTGGACACCCATGATCTAGGGGCAATCGAAGGGTTAAATGTGTCCCTAACAATTTGTAATGTGTGCTGCTTCTTTTACTTTGCTATCTGTTTTTTCTCCCTTTGCAGGGAGAAGAAACAGCCAGATGGCTATTCATAGTACACAGAGTTCTTCTGCCGACTTCGAAAAAAACACCAAAATAATTTGCTGAAATCAGCTGCCAAACTTGTGCTGTCCAATCACGGCATAAAATCGGCAGGGGGCACACATGAGCAGCCAAGTCATTTCTTGCCCCCCCCCCCCCCCTATTTCTCAGCCACACATATACAAGGGGGCGTGTGTACTTGCAGCTGCGTGACGGGAAATGCCTCAGTCGCCTATGATTGGTGGTGTGCAGCGATGGCTTCCTGGTGGGATTTCTCAGGTGGGTTTGGACTAGGATCTGAACATGCCTGAGCTCATCGCTATTGGTGGGTCACTCAGCCAAGCAAACTTTTCAAAACACCCCTCTAAAAAAATTATTGTACGTAACTGACCAAGTAACAAAGCTGAGCGCACACTGCCCACCTACTTCCTTGTGATATCTCCATAGGTGTTGGCTCTGTCCCTGCTCTCCATTAGCTTCACACTAGTGTATTGCAGCCACTTCACATTAACGCGCGGTACCACGTACGGTGTGCTGCGACGCTGTGCATTTACAGCGGCATCCCTGAGGTGCACACATACAGTAACTGCCAACGCATCTGTAGTTCAGCGCAGCACAAAGCCCAGTGTGCTGCGTTGATGAAATTTGCTGCATAATGCATTGCCGCCAGCCCTTTCTACATGAATGAGCTGCTACAAAAACGTGCATTAGCGTTGAGGTAAAGAAGCCTATTCCTTTTGAATGGGCTGCCAACCCACCTATATTGACCTTATTAAGCACCTGCATCCCCCCCCCTCCCCCAGAGCTATACCCTTAGGAACTCGGCACAGGTATGGTGGGGACCGCTCATAATGGGCGCAGTGGGTGTACAGACCCAGGAAGCAAGCACACAGATGGTGGGGACCGCTCATAATGGGCGCAGCAGGTGTACAGACCCGGGAACTCAGCACAGGGATGGTGGGAACCCCTTATAATGGGTACAGCAGGTATATAGACCCTGGAACTCACAGTGATGGTGGGAACCCCTCATAATGGGCAAAGTGTGTGTACAGACCTGGGAACTCAGCACAGGGATGGTGGGAACCCTTCATAATGGGCACAGCAGGTGTACAGACCCGGGAACTAAGCACAGGGATGGTGGAGACCCTTTGTAATAGGTACAGCAGGTTGTATAGACCCGGGAACTCAGCACAGAGATGGTGGAGACCCCTCATAAGGGGCACAACAGGTGAACAGCTCCAGGAACTCGGCACAAAGATCTCAATGATAGTCCCTGAGAGACACATAAGGCTGTAGAACATTCCGGCATCCGCTATAAACTGACATATGGGTTTGGGTGGACAGACACTCTGATATTAGAATAGATGTGAGATATTAGTGGAAGAGGTGCCCAAGTATAGCGGGAAGGCACAATTAGGACAACTCTGAGGTGATGTTAAATATTTATCATAAAGTGAATCAGAATTCTGTACAGATATACACAGGTTAATAATGTGACAGCCGCTTCTGCCCATCACTGGAAGCGTAGAACCGTGCCCACGTTGTGCCTTGTAGCAGCTTACGTAATACAAGCACTCGGGTGTTCGCATCAAGAGTTTGTAGTGGCAAATCGTGACGTGTGATGGGTAGAAGATCGCATGAAAATGAGGAACAAGAGGGGACAAAGGCACTTTCATCCACCCCTGTGCGATGATAGAACGATTCTGTCATGGAAAAATTTGCAGTTCAAATTTGGGTGCCCACTCCAGCGCGCTCTTTACCACCGCTAACGCTGCGGCCCCCAGAGCCACCGTCAGCCCCATGACCGCCAGCTTCACCAGTCTGTTAGTGCGGGGTTTGGTAAAGACGGACTTGGCTGCGTGCTCTGGGCGGACAGAGTCTCTGAAACGGCGGCGGAGGACCATATCCGGCCGCTGCTGTGTGGATGCCAGCTCAAAGTCTTTAAAGGTGGAAAGTGCCGTCCTGGAGGAAGAAAGGAGATGCAGGTTAGAAGTGCCCATCTACACAGCATGTTATAGACCAATTGATCTTTTAGTGTAAATTAGCTAAATACATTCCAGGTACATCCAGAGTCTTACAGTTAGCCACTGTCTGAGTGGAAAAGCCTGTGTCATGCCAGCATGCTGAAGAGTGGGACCATTGCTCTCTGTGAGGAGGAAAACAGTAATTTCTCTGCAGAGGCTTTCTCCCTGCTGAGTTAGTGTCAGAGCTCTCCAGTAAGCAGGGAGAATGAGTTTTAATGACTTAAGGGGTGATTTACGAAAGCCGTGCACCATCAGTAGAGGCGCACAGCGAGGCGCAACGCACATGTTCATATTTACTAAATTGTGCGCCGGTAACAGAGCGCGAATCCCGCCCATTTACTATAGCGATCTCGGTGCACAGGCGAATGCAATCTGTGCGCCACTATGGACATGGCGCACGGACGGCATCTCCAATTCAAAATTAACAGAAGATTAAGGTGCCAATATTACAGGGTGATGTGAGGAAGTTTAGTAACAACTGCCCAAGTAACAAATATGCCCAAAATAGAATGAGAAAGTAACTTTTTCGGCGAAAGCCTGTTGTGCCCGCAAGTACGTTTAGAACTGCGTGAGATCAATGTAAGCAGTGCGCATGCGCAATCGGCTGTTGCGCTCATTCACATGCGTTTGTTCACTGTGAGGCCAAAATCGTAGTAAATGTTAAGCAACGTAAATGCAATTGTGTGGGTTGAACGGGCGCAACTCTAAACTTGACAATTTTTTTTTACCCTGGTTCACCTTTATGTATTTTTTTAAGGAGATTTGCACACAGGTCATGTTAACCACTTCTGGACCGCTGCACGCCAATATACGTCCCAACGTTGAAGAGGGATATCTTTGTTATGGCAGCAGCTAGCTGCCATAACCCCAGTATCCTCTTCTTCGGCAGGCGGTCCAGTTTCAGATAGTGGTCTCTGTGGCGGATTCGCCAAGAGATCACTTTTATCAGCGGCGGGAGAGGGCCCCTCCCCTCCTGCTGCTCTCCAGTGCCCTCCTCCGCTTACTGGAGTTGTCGCTAGTGGCTGAGCCAATCAGATGCTTGTCCTTGCTGGGTATGGAGAGGAGTGAGGGGAAGATGGCCCCCACCCGTCTCCATACCATTGCAGGGCGGAAGCAACGTCAAAACATCACTTCCGCCCATAGCTCTTAAAGGGCCATTTTTTTGGAGATGCCATGCGCCATGTCCATCCACCTCTTCCGACAGCTGATTTCATATAGGACAGCAAGGGTCCTTTCCTGCTGGCAAGCAACAGACCTTTCTACTCTGGCTGTGGCTGGTTTAAAAAAAATGGTAAAGTCTTGTTTACACTACTAGTGTTGTGCTCTGAAGAACGATCCGCAATGGATGACCTTTTGGAGAGCGTTTGACAGGAGGCGAGTGCCATGTTGCCACTATAAACCACTGCATGCAGTCGCACAGCAGCCCCATTGAGTTGAATGGGTCGCATTTGGCAGGCAGTAATGCCTGCTAAACAAGATATGGGGTTTAATCATTGCTGCAAAGCATTGTGCCTTTTTGTAAACCACCATCCACTGCCTTTGCAGCTGAAGGGGGAGCGGTTGAGGGTGGGGGGGGGGGGATGGGCATAAAAACAAGTCTCAAACACTTTTGCCACCCCACAAGCACACATGTTAACAAGACCTTGGGCCTTGCACACCTTTTGTTTTAATGCACCTGGTATGCAAGTGAAGGTTCAATTGGGCTTTAAAGTGGCACTCCAGCCCCCCCCAACCAAAAAAATTTAAGTCAGCAGCTACAAATACTGTAGCTGCTGACTTTTACTATTAGGACACTTACCTGTCAATGGATTCCGCAGTGTCCTCACCCACCACCATCTTAGGTAGGGGAAAAGGTCAGTGAAGCCTTTCCTACTGCGCATGTGTGAATCGCACTGCGATTTGTCAATAGGCCGGCTACAGCGAGGACTGAACTTCCTGCTGAGTTTGCCACGCCGAACTCAGCAGGGAGTGAGTACCTGTCAAAACCAGGTACCCACTCCCCCCTCCCTCCACAAGGTGCCAAATGTGACACCGGGGGGGGGGGGGGGGGAGGTGGCAAACAAGTGGAGCTTCTCCTTTTAAGATTAAAGCGGAGCTCCACCCAAAACTCTTACTGCAGTTCAGCAAATCTGGCAACTGTTCTTTAAAGAGTAACTCCAATTTTGTTGAGAAAAAACATCTCTTCCCCCTGGGTGATCTATGTACATTGCAGGGATCATAAACACACTTTGTTGCAGATTCCTACCTTTTGCCATTCTGATGATAAAGCCTTTTGTTTGTCTGTGGCCATATCCACAATGAATCTAATGGGAGGGATTTTATAATTATTAATTTGCTTCTGCACCTGCAGGGCTCGAATGAAGAAGGTGGCAGGGTCTGCGTCCCTTTAGACGTTATTTTTTTTTTTCCTTCGGGAGTATCTCACCGAAAATGACAATTTTTGTTGCCCAAAATCTGACTTGTCTCTTTGTGCAGACTTCTGGGGAAATCAGTGAGCCAATCACACAAGCAAGCAAGCAAAATTACATTTTTGGGGTATACTAGTCTGTGTACAGAACGCCTCCAGGTTGCCAAATTGCATTTTACAGAAAATGACAACGCTGCAGATTGACAAGGAAAGGTCATTATTTAATAACATTCAATTACAATATGAATTGAGTTGCAATGTTAATTTGATATATATAAGTCGGGGACTCTCTCTCTCTCTATATATAGCCAATTCTCTTGAAAGTGGAGTTACCCTTTTAAATAGAAGTCTCAGAAAAAAAATAAAAGATTTAAAATAAATACTACATCTCTGCAATACATACGGATTTCCCAAAGTTGTATCCCTTTAAGATGCTGCAAATACAGAAAATCAACTGTTGATCTGCGAGACATGAGAGGTGAATCTATAAGCTTGTTCCATGTAGAATGATCACTTTGAAGGTAAACCAGGGGATTCCAAAACCTTTACAACAGTAACTAAAAATATCAAATCTCCATATCATAAGGGTTATTTGTTAAATCTCCAGACTAGGATGACTGCGCTAGCATCTCAAAAAATTTGAATATCAAAAAGTTAATTTCAGTAATTCAATTCAAAAAGTGAAACTCATATTTTATATAGATGCATTACACACAGAGTGATATATTTCAAGCATTTCTTTCTTTTAATTTTGATGATTATGTCTTACAGCTAGTGAAAACCCCAAATTCAGTATCTTAGAAAATTAGAATATTACATAAGAACAATAAAAAAAAAAAAAAAAAAAAAAAAAATTTTTAATACAGAAATGTTGGCTTAGTGAAAAGTCTGTCCATGTACAGTATAGTATGCACTCAGTACTTAGTCGGGGCTCCTGTTGCATGAATTATTGCATCAATGCGGCGTGGCATTGAGGTGATCAGCCTGTGGCACTGCTTACATGTTATGGAAGTCCAGGTTGCTTTGATAGCGGCCTTCAGCTTGTCTGCATTGTTGGGTCTGGTGTCTCTCATCTTCCTCTTGACAATATCCCACAGATTCTCTATCTATGGGGTTTAGGTCAGGCAAGTTTGCTGGCCAATCAAGCACAGCGATACCGTTATAAGTAAACCAGGTATTGGTAGTTTTGGCAGTGTGGGCAGGTGCCAAGTCCTGCTGGAAAATGAAATCAGCATCTCCATAAAGCTGGTCAGCAGAGGGAAGCATGAATTTCTCTAGAATTTCCTGGTAGAGGGCTGCACTGACTTTGGACTTGATAAAACACAGTGGACCAACACCAGCAGATGACATGGCTCTCCAAATCATCACTGACTGTGGAAACGTCACCCTGGACCTCATGCAACTTGGATTCTGTTCCTCTCTACTCTTCTTCCAGACTTTGGAACCTTGATTTCCAAATGAAATGCAACATTTTCTTTCATCTGGAAAGAGGACTTTGGACCACTGAGCAACAGTTCAGTCCTTTTTCTCCTTGTCTCTGGTTCAGGAGTGTCTTGACACCAGGAATGCGACAGTTGTAGCCCATGTCCTGGATACATCCGTCAAATCGATATTCCTATCGCACTCGTTCCTGGTATCACATACATGGTATAGGTATATGGTCTAGGGTATCACATGCCTGACAAAGGGGTCCTGCGTGGCTCCTAAACGTTGCACCTTCTTTTTGTGATGCAATTCTTTCATTAAAACTTTTTGGACGAAGATTTGTCGATCCATGGTGTGCTGGCAAATATGTACATTCGTTGGATACATCTGTGTCTGTTGGCTCTGACACCAGCTGTAGTCCACTCCTTGTGAAACTTCCCCAAATTCTTGAATGGCCTTTGCATCACAATCCTCTCAAGGCTGCGGTTATCCCTGTTGCTTGTGCACCTTTTTCTACCACACTTTTTCCTTCCACTCAACTTTCCATTAATATGCTTGGATACAGCACTCTGTGAACCGACAGCTTCTTCTTTAGCAATGACCTTTTGTGACTTACCCTTCTTGTGGAGGGTGTCAATGACTGTCTTCTGGATAACTGTCAATCAGCAGTCTACCCCATGATTGTGTAACCTACTGAACCAGACTGAGAGACCATTTAAAGCAGGGGGGTCTCAAACTGGCGGCCCTCCAGCTGTTGCAAAACTACGATGAGGCATTGCAAGGCTGACAGTTACAAGCATGACTCTCTCAGGTAGAGGCATGATGGGACTTGTAGTTCCACAACATCTGGAGGGCCCCCAGTTTGAGACCCCTGACTTAAAGGCTCAGGAAACCTTTACATGTGTTTTGAGTTAATTTGATTATTAGGAGTGTGACACCACGAGTTTACAATATTCAAGTTTTCAGAGATACTGAATTTTGGGTTTTCACTAGCTGTAAGCCATAATCATCACAATTAAAAGAAAGAAATGTCTGAAATATATCACTCTGTGTGTAACGAATCTATATAATATATGGGTTTCACTTTTTACATTGAATTACTGAAATAAAATAACTTTTTGATGATATTATAATTTTTTGGAGATGCACCTGTATATAGCTTAGAACCAGTGAGCTAGGGATGTGGGAACACCCCGCATGTAATAGAAGGAGTGAGATACCAAGGTGGGCAGGAACATCAGAACTCAGCAGATGACTGGGCCCTACCTACATGTGAACTATTGCTATATAGTGGACTGACCATCCAGCAACAGGAAGGAACATCAATGTACCAAGATGGTTCCGCACTTACCTCTCAGCCTGGTGCTGCTGGGCGGCTTCCCTAGACATCTCAGAAGGTGGAAACTGAACAAAGAGGTCGCCGGCTTTGCTGATGAGAGTCTCGTAGGGCAGATCTTGTGGGATCTGTGACAACAGGTGGTGTACGGAGGCCATGTCACATTCACACTCTAGTACCTCTTCCTCTCTGTGCAGCACAATCTGCAGAAAACGACATAGGGGACCTCCTTCATCAACAAGCCACAAAGAACTACTTCTGTTGGTCAAACCAACCAATCATATTCTCTCCCAGAAGCTCTAAATGTCTGCTTTCCAACTCAGCGCCTCAAAGTGTGGAAGCCCTGCTATACTGATATCTTAGAGAGAGGGGACTAGAGGGGGTGCTTATAACGTTTCAATGTATAAAAGTACAGTTATTCTTTAAGACAGGGGTCTCCAAACTTTATAAACAAAGGGCCAGTTTACTGTCCTTCAGTGTTTAGGGGGGGGGGGTGGAATAGCGCCCCATCATTGGTGTCAGTGGGAGGAGTAGTGCCCTATTGTTGGCGTCAGTGGGAGGAGTAGTGCCCTATTGTTGGCGTCAGTGGGAGGAGTAGTGCCCCAGCGTTGGCGTCAGTGGGAGGAGTAGTGCCCCAGCGTTGGCGTCAGTGGGAGGAGTAGTGCCCCAGCGTTGGCGTCAGTGGGAGGAGTAGTGCCCCAGCGTTGGCGTCAGTGGGAGGAGTAGTGCCCCAGCGTTGGCGTCAGTGGGAGGAGTAGTGCCCCAGCGTTGGCGTCAGCGGGAGGAGTAGTGCCCCAGCGTTGGCGTCAGCGGGAGGAGTAGTGCCCCAGCGTTGGCGTCAGCGGGAGGAGTAGTGCCCCAGCGTTGGCGTCAGCGGGAGGAGTAGTGCCCCAGCGTTGGCGTCAGCGGGAGGAGTAGTGCCCCAGCGTTGGCGTCAGCGGGAGGAGTAGTGCCCCAGCGTTGGCGTCAGCGGGAGGAGTAGTGCCCCAGCGTTGGCGTCAGCGGGAGGAGTAGTGCCCCAGCGTTGGCGTCAGCGGGAGGAGTAGTGCCCCAGCGTTGGCGTCAGCGGGAGGAGTAGTGCCCCAGCGTTGGCGTCAGCGGGAGGAGTAGTGCCCCAGCGTTGGCGTCAGCGGGAGGAGTAGTGCCCCAGCGTTGGCGTCAGCGGGAGGAGTAGTGCCCCAGCGTTGGCGTCAGCGGGAGGAGTAGTGCCCCAGCGTTGGCGTCAGCGGGAGGAGTAGTGCCCCAGCGTTGGCGTCAGCGGGAGGAGTAGTGCCCCAGCGTTGGCGTCAGCGGGAGGAGTAGTGCCCCAGCGTTGGCGTCAGCGGGAGGAGTAGTGCCCCAGCGTTGGCGTCAGCGGGAGGAGTAGTGCCCCAGCGTTGGCGTCAGCGGGAGGAGTAGTGCCCCAGCGTTGGCGTCAGCGGGAGGAGTAGTGCCCCAGCGTTGGCGTCAGCGGGAGGAGTAGTGCCCCAGCATTGGCGTCAGCGGGAGGAGTAGTGCCCCAGCATTGGCGTCAGCGGGAGGAGTAGTGCCCCAGCATTGGCGTCAGCGGGAGGAGTAGTGCCCCAGCATTGGCGTCAGCGGGAGGAGTAGTGCCCCAGCATTGGCGTCAGCGGGAGGAGTAGTGCCCCAGCATTGGCGTCAGCGGGAGGAGTAGTGCCCCAGCATTGGCGTCAGCGGGAGGAGTAGTGCCCCAGCATTGGCGTCAGCGGGAGGAGTAGTGCCCCAGCATTGGCGTCAGCGGGAGGAGTAGTGCCCCAGCATTGGCGTCAGCGGGAGGAGTAGTGCCCCAGCATTGGCGTCAGCGGGAGGAGTAGTGCCCCAGCATTGGCGTCAGCGGGAGGAGTAGTGCCCCAGCATTGGCGTCAGCGGGAGGAGTAGTGCCCCAGCATTGGCGTCAGCGGGAGGAGTAGTGCCCCAGCATTGGCGTCAGCGGGAGGAGGAGTGCCCCAGCATTGGCGTCAGCGGGAGGAGTAGTGCCCCAGCATTGGCGTCAGCGGGAGGAGTAGTGCCCCAGCATTGGCGTCAGCGGGAGGAGTAGTGCCCCAGCATTGGCGTCAGCGGGAGGAGTAGTGCCCCAGCATTGGCGTCAGCGGGAGGAGTAGTGCCCCAGCATTGGCGTCAGCGGGAGGAGTAGTGCCCCAGCATTGGCGTCAGCGGGAGGAGTAGTGCCCCAGCATTGGCGTCAGCGGGAGGAGTAGTGCCCCAGCATTGGCGTCAGCGGGAGGAGTAGTGCCCCAGCATTGGCGTCAGCGGGAGGAGTAGTGCCCCAGCATTGGCGTCAGCGGGAGGAGTAGTGCCCCAGCATTGGCGTCAGCGGGAGGAGTAGTGCCCCAGCATTGGCGTCAGCGGGAGGAGTAGTGCCCCAGCATTGGCGTCAGCGGGAGGAGTAGTGCCCCAGCATTGGCGTCAGCGGGAGGAGTAGTGCCCCAGCATTGGCGTCAGCGGGAGGAGTAGTGCCCCAGCATTGGCGTCAGCGGGAGGAGTAGTGCCCCAGCATTGGCGTCAGCGGGAGGAGTAGTGCCCCAGCATTGGCGTCAGCGGGAGGAGTAGTGCCCCAGCATTGGCGTCAGCGGGAGGAGTAGTGCCCCAGCATTGGCGTCAGCGGGAGGAGTAGTGCCCCAGCATTGGCGTCAGCGGGAGGAGTAGTGCCCCAGCATTGGCGTCAGCGGGAGGAGTAGTGCCCCAGCATTGGCGTCAGCGGGAGGAGTAGTGCCCCAGCATTGGCGTCAGCGGGAGGAGTAGTGCCCCAGCATTGGCGTCAGCGGGAGGAGTAGTGCCCCAGCATTGGCGTCAGCGGGAGGAGTAGTGCCCCAGCATTGGCGTCAGCGGGAGGAGTAGTGCCCCAGCATTGGCGTCAGCGGGAGGAGTAGTGCCCCAGCATTGGCGTCAGCGGGAGGAGTAGTGCCCCAGCATTGGCGTCAGCGGGAGGAGTAGTGCCCCAGCATTGGCGTCAGCGGGAGGAGTAGTGCCCCAGCATTGGCGTCAGCGGGAGGAGTAGTGCCCCAGCATTGGCGTCAGCGGGAGGAGTAGTGCCCCAGCATTGGCGTCAGCGGGAGGAGTAGTGCCCCAGCATTGGCGTCAGCGGGAGGAGTAGTGCCCCAGCATTGGCGTCAGCGGGAGGAGTAGTGCCCCAGCATTGGCGTCAGCGGGAGGAGTAGTGCCCCAGCATTGGCGTCAGCGGGAGGAGTCGTGCCCCAGCATTGGCGTCAGCGGGAGGAGTAGTGCCCCAGCATTGGCGTCAGCGGGAGGAGTAGTGCCCCAGCATTGGCGTCAGCGGGAGGAGTAGTGCCCCAGCATTGGCGTCAGCGGGAGGAGTAGTGCCCCAGCATTGGCGTCAGCGGGAGGAGTAGTGCCCCAGCATTGGCGTCAGCGGGAGGAGTAGTGCCCCAGCATTGGCGTCAGCGGGAGGAGTAGTGCCCCAGCATTGGCGTCAGCGGGAGGAGTAGTGCCCCAGCATTGGCGTCAGCGGGAGGAGTAGTGCCCCAGCATTGGCGTCAGCGGGAGGAGTAGTGCCCCAGCATTGGCGTCAGCGGGAGGAGTAGTGCCCCAGCATTGGCGTCAGCGGGAGGAGTAGTGCCCCAGCATTGGCGTCAGCGGGAGGAGTAGTGCCCCAGCATTGGCGTCAGCGGGATGGAGTAGTGCCCCAGCATTGGCGTCAGCGGGATGGAGTAGTGCCCCAGCATTGGCGACAGCGGGAGGAGTAGTGCCCCAGCATTGGCGTCAGCGGGAGGAGTAGTGCCCCAGCATTGGCGTCAGCGGGAGGAGTAGTGCCCCAGCATTGGCGTCAGCGGGAGGAGTAGTGCCCCAGCATTGGCGTCAGCGGGAGGAGTAGTGCCCCAGCATTGGCGTCAGCGGGAGGAGTAGTGCCCCAGCATTGGCGTCAGCGGGAGGAGTAGTGCCCCAGCATTGGCGTCAGCGGGAGGAGTAGTGCCCCAGCATTGGCGTCAGCGGGAGGAGTAGTGCCCCAGCATTGGCGTCAGCGGGAGGAGTAGTGCCCCAGCATTGGCGTCAGCGGGAGGAGTAGTGCCCCAGCATTGGCGTCAGCGGGAGGAGTAGTGCCCCAGCATTGGCGTCAGCGGGAGGAGTAGTGCCCCAGCATTGGCGTCAGCGGGAGGAGTAGTGCCCCAGCATTGGCGTCAGCGGGAGGAGTAGTGCCCCAGCATTGGCGTCAGCGGGAGGAGTAGTGCCCCAGCATTGGCGTCAGCGGGAGGAGTAGTGCCCCAGCATTGGCGTCAGCGGGAGGAGTAGTGCCCCAGCATTGGCGTCAGCGGGAGGAGTAGTGCCCCAGCATTGGCGTCAGCGGGATGGAGTAGTGCCCCAGCATTGGCGTCAGCGGGATGGAGTAGTGCCCCAGCATTGGCGTCAGCGGGATGGAGTAGTGCCCCAGCATTGGCGTCAGCGGGATGGAGTAGTGCCCCAGCATTGGCGTCAGCGGGATGGAGTAGTGCCCCAGCATTGGCGTCAGCGGGATGGAGTAGTGCCCCAGCATTGGCGTCAGCGGGATGGAGTAGTGCCCCAGCATTGGCGTCAGCGGGATGGAGTAGTGCCCCAGCATTGGCGTCAGCGGGATGGAGTAGTGCCCCAGCATTGGCGTCAGCGGGATGGAGTAGTGCCCCAGCATTGGCGTCAGCGGGATGGAGTAGTGCCCCAGCATTGGCGTCAGCGGGATGGAGTAGTGCCCCAGCATTGGCGTCAGCGGGATGGAGTAGTGCCCCAGCATTGGCGTCAGCGGGATGGAGTAGTGCCCCAGCATTGGCGTCAGCGGGATGGAGTAGTGCCCCAGCATTGGCGTCAGCGGGATGGAGTAGTGCCCCAGCATTGGCGTCAGCGGGATGGAGTAGTGCCCCAGCATTGGCGTCAGCGGGATGGAGTAGTGCCCCAGCATTGGCGTCAGCGGGATGGAGTAGTGCCCCAGCATTGGCGTCAGCGGGATGGAGTAGTGCCCCAGCATTGGCGTCAGCGGGATGGAGTAGTGCCCCAGCATTGGCGTCAGCGGGATGGAGTAGTGCCCCAGCATTGGCGTCAGCGGGATGGAGTAGTGCCCCAGCATTGGCGTCAGCGGGATGGAGTAGTGCCCCAGCATTGGCGTCAGCGGGATGGAGTAGTGCCCCAGCATTGGCGTCAGCGGGATGGAGTAGTGCCCCAGCATTGGCGTCAGCGGGATGGAGTAGTGCCCCAGCATTGGCGTCAGCGGGATGGAGTAGTGCCCCAGCATTGGCGTCAGCGGGATGGAGTAGTGCCCCAGCATTGGCGTCAGCGGGATGGAGTAGTGCCCCAGCATTGGCGTCAGCGGGATGGAGTAGTGCCCCAGCATTGGCGTCAGCGGGATGGAGTAGTGCCCCAGCATTGGCGTCAGCGGGATGGAGTAGTGCCCCAGCATTGGCGTCAGCGGGATGGAGTAGTGCCCCAGCATTGGCGTCAGCGGGATGGAGTAGTGCCCCAGCATTGGCGTCAGCGGGATGGAGTAGTGCCCCAGCATTGGCGTCAGCGGGATGGAGTAGTGCCCCAGCATTGGCGTCAGCGGGATGGAGTAGTGCCCCAGCATTGGCGTCAGCGGGATGGAGTAGTGCCCCAGCATTGGCGTCAGCGGGATGGAGTAGTGCCCCAGCATTGGCGTCAGCGGGATGGAGTAGTGCCCCAGCATTGGCGTCAGCGGGATGGAGTAGTGCCCCAGCATTGGCGTCAGCGGGATGGAGTAGTGCCCCAGCATTGGCGTCAGCGGGATGGAGTAGTGCCCCAGCATTGGCGTCAGCGGGATGGAGTAGTGCCCCAGCATTGGCGTCAGCGGGATGGAGTAGTGCCCCAGCATTGGCGTCAGCGGGATGGAGTAGTGCCCCAGCATTGGCGTCAGCGGGATGGAGTAGTGCCCCAGCATTGGCGTCAGCGGGATGGAGTAGTGCCCCAGCATTGGCGTCAGCGGGATGGAGTAGTGCCCCAGCATTGGCGTCAGCGGGATGGAGTAGTGCCCCAGCATTGGCGTCAGCGGGATGGAGTAGTGCCCCAGCATTGGCGTCAGCGGGATGGAGTAGTGCCCCAGCATTGGCGTCAGCGGGATGGAGTAGTGCCCCAGCATTGGCGTCAGCGGGATGGAGTAGTGCCCCAGCATTGGCGTCAGCGGGATGGAGTAGTGCCCCAGCATTGGCGTCAGCGGGATGGAGTAGTGCCCCAGCATTGGCGTCAGCGGGATGGAGTAGTGCCCCAGCATTGGCGTCAGCGGGATGGAGTAGTGCCCCAGCATTGGCGTCAGCGGGATGGAGTAGTGCCCCAGCATTGGCGTCAGCGGGATGGAGTAGTGCCCCAGCATTGGCGTCAGCGGGATGGAGTAGTGCCCCAGCATTGGCGTCAGCGGGATGGAGTAGTGCCCCAGCATTGGCGTCAGCGGGATGGAGTAGTGCCCCAGCATTGGCGTCAGCGGGATGGAGTAGTGCCCCAGCATTGGCGTCAGCGGGATGGAGTAGTGCCCCAGCATTGGCGTCAGCGGGATGGAGTAGTGCCCCAGCATTGGCGTCAGCGGGATGGAATAGTGCCCCAGCATTGGCGTCAGCGGGATGGAATAGTGCCCCAGCATTGGCGTCAGCGGGATGGAATAGTGCCCCAGCATTGGCGTCAGCGGGATGGAATAGTGCCCCAGCATTGGCGTCAGCGGGATGGAATAGTGCCCCAGCATTGGCGTCAGCGGGATGGAATAGTGCCCCAGCATTGGCGTCAGCGGGATGGAATAGTGCCCCAGCATTGGCGTCAGTGGATGGAATAGTGCCCCAGCATTGGCGTCAGTGGATGGAATAGTGCCCCAGCATTGGCGTCAGTGGATGGAATAGTGCCCCAGCATTGGCGTCAGTGGATGGAATAGTGCCCCAGCATTGGCGTCAGTGGATGGAATAGTGCCCCAGCATTGGCGTCAGTGGATGGAATAGTGCCCCAGCATTGGCGTCAGTGGATGGAATAGTGCCCCAGCATTGGCGTCAGTGGATGGAATAGTGCCCCAGCATTGGCGTCAGTGGATGGAATAGTGCCCCAGCATTGGCGTCAGTGGATGGAATAGTGCCCCAGCATTGGCGTCAGTGGATGGAATAGTGCCCCAGCATTGGCGTCAGTGGATGGAATAGTGCCCCAGCATTGGCGTCAGTGGATGGAATAGTGCCCCAGCATTGGCGTCAGTGGATGGAATAGTGCCCCAGCATTGGCGTCAGTGGATGGAATAGTGCCCCAGCATTGGCGTCAGTGGATGGAATAGTGCCCCAGCATTGGCGTCAGTGGATGGAATAGTGCCCCAGCATTGGCGTCAGTGGATGGAATAGTGCCCCAGCATTGGCGTCAGTGGATGGAATAGTGCCCCAGCATTGGCGTCAGTGGATGGAATAGTGCCCCAGCATTGGCGTCAGTGGATGGAATAGTGCCCCAGCATTGGCGTCAGTGGATGGAATAGTGCCCCAGCATTGGCGTCAGTGGATGGAATAGTGCCCCAGCATTGGCGTCAGTGGATGGAATAGTGCCCCAGCATTGGCGTCAGTGGGAGGAATAGTGCCCCAGCATTGGCGTCAGTGGATGGAATAGTGCCCCAGCATTGGCGTCAGTGGGAGGAATAGTGCCCCAGCATTGGCGTCAGTGGGAGGAATAGTGCCCTATTGTTGATGTCATTTGAAGGAATAGTGCCCCATCATTGGTGTCAGTGGATGGAATAGTGCCCCATCATTGGCGTCAGTGGGAGGAATAGTGCCCCCTCATTGGCGTCAGTGGGAGGAATAGTGCCCCCTCATTGGCGTCAGTGGGAAGAATAGTGCCACTACTTTAAGATATGGATGGAGGCGGGTTCACGCTCTTGACCAAAGCAGCTGGTTTTAAACTGGTATACCAGAAGACTACGAGTTTCATGGCACCCAACATACAGGGACCACAAGTTGCTGTTTTTTCCCCACTTTAGGTCTACTTTATAAAGGTCAGTCCTCCCAAAAAGGCGTTACAGGTAAAGGTGAATGCTAGTGCAAAGTATCAAAAAGGGAATCAACTGGCAAATATGCCATAGTGGGGTTTATGGGGTCACCTCTTGCACCATAAAATGTAACCCTTTAATCTCTAACAGGAGTCGTCTCAAGTCCCATATTGTCTTTTCCATGATGCAAAAGCCCAGAAGAGGAATGGACTAGGGAGATCTAACTAGACCAGTAGATGAGCGTGGCCACCAAAATCCAAGCTTTTTGAAGGACCGATAAAAACTAGAGCTGTAGCTAACCGCAAACAACCAAATTATCCTTCTCTACCATGAACGGTGCCTGGGCTAGATATAGCGGGAGCACTGAGATCCTTACCACAGCAGCAAAGTAGATGGGCATGAGCGGGTGACAGGCCAGGAAGAAGTCATACAGCCTCACCACATGCCTAAAATCAGACAGGACGTGCCCAAACCAGGTGATGAGCCAGCTCAAGGCAAATATGGTGCCCACCTCCGCCCTGCCAGGAATAGAAGATGGAGTAAGCAACTTCAATGTAAAAAAAAAAAAAACAATATGGCGGATTAAGAGGGATGGCGCTCTGGCCGCACTCACCTTTGCATGAAGTCGTGCAGCACTGGGTTCACCAGTTCTATAATAGGCATCAGGTAGTTGAGAATGTGTTTGGTGTTATCCATGCTAGGATCCATGAAGTCCCTATTAGAAGACACATGTCAGTCTTCCAAGTAGAGTCAATGCATAGTACATAGGTGTGCGCAGCCTACTGCATTGGGGTGTGCGCAGCCTACTGCATTGGGGTGTGCGCAGTCTACTGCATTGGGGTGTGCACCCCAAAGCTCAAAAACCTATGTGTGTGTATATTATAACAGCAATTCACGCAAATATGCAGCCCCTCTGCGCCAAGGACCAATTTTTGATGCACTTACAATAGTGTAGACAAGTGTAAGGTTAAAGGATGAGAGACAAGACTCACATGCCGCTTAGATCTGTGGCCGTGCATGACGACGTCCCTGCCAAAGGCTCCACCCAACACGTTTTGTCCAATGATGTCTTTAGCGGACAGCGAATAATGCTAATGCGCACAGGGTGATTAGGGTGTGCCCAGACACACCTGGCACACCCCATGCACACGCCTATGGCTGAGTATTACAAGCAAAATGACCAGTTACACTTATTGGTAACGGGTTTTCTAGGAACTCTTCCAGGACGGCAGGCCTACTTAAAAGGTGTGCCATCCTGGATGATGAGTGGATAAATTCTGAGTGGGCTTTCAAATGATGGCAGTTTTCTACATCACAAGAGGCACAAAAATCATATACCCGTTTACACAGGTCAAAGGAGCTTGCCCTACATTTAAATAACATTAAAAGGGTTCTAAATGAAAAATGTTTTGTACCTTAAAGTGGTGTTGCCACCAGTAAAAAACAAAAAAATTTGCTTAAAAAAAAATAAAATAAAAAAAAAAAAAAAAATGTTTTACTCACCTCTAAATGCCTGTTGCTAGGGGGTCCCTCGTAGTCTGCCACCTTCAGTGCCCGGCACTGACATCACTTCCCCTCAGCACAGCACAGTCATCTGGGACCTGTCATGTGTCCCAGATGACTGAGCGTCGTTTCACCGTGCACGGCGCCGCTCGCGCATGCGCAGTGGGTGCCCGGCTGTGAAGCCACAGCCAGGTGCCCACAGTGAGGATGCTGGCACCGCGGAGCGGGGAACGAGGGGGGGCTTCGTGCCCCCGCATCGCTGGACCCTGGGACAGGTAAGTGTCAGCAGCTGCAGTATTTGTAGTTGCTGACTTTTAAAAAAAAAATTTTTTAGTGGGCCCTCCTCTGTAATGCATTTTCTTCAATAAGGTAAAAAAAAAAAAACCTTTCAAAATCTGTTTACCTGAGTTTAATCTTGATCCAGCGCCGTGCCCATCTGCAGCAGCTCCTTTTCGCCTCTTCAGGGAGACTCTGCACCAGCGGGAGCAATTGGGTGTCAAAACCTGCGTGGAGGGAGCAGTAGGCAGGGCCTAGGCGGTGTGGCCTGTATCTATAGATGCACACAGCTCGGCTCAGGATCGAGCCGACATGAGTGCCCCTATAGCAAGCAGCTTGCTATGGGGGCACTCGGAGGAGGAAGAGTGGATAATGCCAGCGGGGGACCCAGAAGAGGCGGTTCGAGGCCGCTCTGTGCAAGACCATTGCACAGAGCAGGTATATATAACATAATTAATATTTTAAGAAAAAAAATCTAGCACAATGACTTTAAGAAAGGTGTTTAGGGAGTTAGGAGGACCAATGAAATGCTTCATGCATTTTACACCAGATTAGTAAAATGAGAATCCTTAGTTATAATACATGTTTACCTTTCACCCATTTACATCACCGAGGTGTTAAAAGATACAGAGAGCAGGGAGTTTTGCAAGATGCTGCATTGTTGTTGTATATTTTATAAAAACACATTTACACGGCCGACATCCTTTGTGGAACTACAAGTCCCAAAAGCTCAAGATCAGCCCAGCAAGCTAGAAACATTGCAGCTCCACAATTTCTACAAGTTGTTTTATGTTTGGTGAGTGACTGCAGAGTAGGATGTGGATATTATAAAGGCTAACAGGGGGTGGGGTGCGGAGTCACTCAACAAGAACAGCAGGGTGCACACAAACCCACCTTAGGTGATGTGTGGACAGTTTATCCACCAGCAGAGTGGCCAGCGGCCCACCCACCACCAGCAGGAAAGTGACGACAATGTCGTGGTATCCCTGGTAATAGTGCAACTGGGAGTTTCGAGCCAAAACCTGTAGGATGATGTCAATCAGTTGCTCCTGCAAATCTTCCCGTTCCTTTAAAGGCATTCCTGAGAGGTAAAACCAGATAGATAGAGTACCCCGTGATTGATATCAAAGACCCCCAACAGTCACCCCCCACCCCCAGCACCAAGACATACAGCAGGGATGAGGCAGCTTCCGTCACTTTAAAAAACAAACAAAAAATAGAAAAGCAAGCCCTGAAGTGAGGGGTGTATTTTCAGGACCACCATATAGAACACAAATGTCATGTCTATAAAAGTATAACTAAATGCAAAACTTCTTTTTTTTTTGGGGTTTTGGATAGAGTGGAAATGGATTCGAACCCCTGTCAGTTTTTACTGCCTGTGCCCCCATTAGGGAGATTCCCCCTCTCTATTTGTCCTGTTTATCATTGAAACTGAATGTAAAAAGAAAATCCCAAATTTTGGGTAGCCCCAGAAAAGTATTTTTAAATGGGGACCCTTATCCTGGTAATCTGGGCGCCCCAACAAATTCCCTTAATTTGCCAAGATTTTCTCTCACTTCCTGTTGGACTATGGAACAGGAAGTGAAAGGAAATCTCTGCAATAGGAGACAGATGGTGGGTAAAAATAAAAAAGAATTGTCAGGAGTGAGAACCCTCCCTTAATGTAAGCAAAATGAAAAAAAATAAAAAAAGTTTTGCCTATAGTTCTACTTTAAGACCCCAGATCTCTCCTCTAGCCTTGGAAGCATCGGATCAAAAAAAATAATAAATACCATTAATCTGATGCTTTCCCCCCCAAAAAAATGGAGTGCTTACATTTGTCCTAAACCTGAAGTGACCTCATGACGTTGTTTGTGGCCTCCTAGATCATAGAGGTGATCAGAGACCATCTGATCTCTCTTCACCTCTATGGGCAGGATAATTTCCCGGGCTCACTGGTGAGAACAGTGGGCCCGAGAAACACTGGAGAGCAGTGGGGCGGGGGGTGGGTGTTGGGTTATGTGTGGTGGGGTTTAGGAGGAGGGCGACCCCTCCTGCTGATTCTTAAAGTGATCCAGCAGCTAATCAGCTACTTGGATCGCCTTTAGCTGAAATGGAATCAGTAGCTCAAAAAAACAATACCGGGGTTATAGCTGCAACCACTTCAAAACCGCAACGTGCCTGCGTGTGTGTGTGTATACATATACATACATTGCAGTCTTCAAGTGGCTAGGCGAGCATGGGGAGTTACAGGGCAGGGAAACAAAAAATACAAAAGGAGTAATAAATAGTAAAAAAAGAACAGATTTTAACTTGTAAACAATGAGTCTGAAAAATATGCCTGGTCCTTAAGTGGTTAACCAGTTCCCGACCGGCGCACACACATGTACGTCGGCAGAATGGCATGGACAGGCAAATGGGCGTACAGGTACGTCCCTTTAAAATCTCCCCCGTGCCATCGGTCGGGACCTCCGTGAGTCCGATCGCGGGTCCTGCGGACTCGATCGCCACGGGGAGATGCTAAAGTAAACAAGCATCTCCCTGTTCTGCCTAGCAACAGTGTCACTGATCTCTGCTCCCTGTGACTGGAGCAGAGATCAGCGATGTGTAAAACACAGCCACGCCCCCCACAGTTAGCAACACGCCCCTAGGACACACTTAACACCTACACTGCCATTTACACAGGAATCAGTGCATTTGTATAGCACCGATTGCTGTATAAATGCCAATGGTCCCAAAAATGTGTCAAAAATGTCCGATGTGTCCGCCATAATGTCGCAGTCACGATAAAAAAAAAAAAATAATAATAAATAATAATAAAATCGCTGATCGCCGCCATTACTAGTAAAAAAAAAAAAAAAAAATTAATAAAAATGCCATAAAACTATCCCCTATTTTGTAAACGCTATAACTTCTGCGCAAACCAATCAATTTTTGTTTTTTAACCAAAGATATGTAGAAGAATACGAATCGGCCCAAACTGAGGAAAAAATTATATTTTTTATATATTTTTGGGGGATATTTATTATAGCAAAAAGTAAAAAATAATGCATTTTTTTTTCAAAATTGTCGCTCTCTTTTTGTTTATAGCGCAAAAAATAAAAACCGCAGAGGTGATCAAATACCACCAAAAGAAAGCTCTATTTGTGGGGAAAAAAGGACGTCAATTTTGTTTGAGAGCCACGTCGCACGACCGCGCAATTGTCAGTTAAATTGACGCAGTGCTCTGGTTTTTGGTCAGCAAAATGGTCCGGGGCTGAAAGTGGTTAAATACCTCCAACTAAAGTTCCATTTGCGAAAAATGAAAAAAAGTGTGAGATCGCTGAAAGCTGGCCTTGGCAGGAAGGGGGTAAAAGTGCCCGGTACTGAAGTGGTTAAGTAAGCTGATACTCATATATATTTATTTGCTTATAATTTTTTTTCCCTTTAGTATTTGTACTATTCTTCTCAGTGAGCCAATTTACAGCTGGTGTGGAGTGACACGTCTCCCTGTCCTGTGGATGACGGTCAGGAGACGGCACCGAGAACCCAGGCTGCCCCATCCCTGTTGTACACATTCACCCTCCCCTCCCCCCCGTGATCCCTACATTCACCCGCACACTTTACCTGGAGGGAATCGTCGCAGCGAGCGCCTAACATCTAGCAGGACTTGCTCGTAATCTTTATTGTTGACCCGCAGCTCAGGCCCTGCACAGACCATGATATACGGTAATCAGCAATGTACCACATACACCTACAAATATACAACCTTCTGGCGGCAGCCATGTTGGGGTACCTGGGGGCGGGGGCAGCTCGTCGGTATTGACGTTGAGGAGTTTGGGCCAGACTTGGCAGCGGATCTCGTCAGTCAGCAGCCCTCCCTCGCTGATCGCCATCCTCCGCAGGGTGGCTACATCGGGAGGGTCCTTGCTCAGGGCTTTCTGGATGTCGGTGAGCTTACGGCGCCGGCGGAAATCACTGCCTGAGAACACGGAGAACAACATGAGGAACCAACACTTCTGGACCAGAAAACTATATCTACAGAAAGAAGGTTTTCTCTTTTAGTTCCTGGTACAGTAGGGGGAGGGGATAAACCCAGGGACATCTGCCTGATAGACATTTCCCAACTTTCCTGATGTGTATGGAGGCAGGAAGTGATGGAAAATCACGCCAATGGAATGCCAATCACCTTGCCAGGGATGATACCATTTATCACCCAGTGCCCTATATACCTTGTAGTTCTGCACTTCCCAGAACATCAGTACCCACCATATGTCACCCTGTAGTGCCCTGATACCCACCATAGGTCACCCTGCCGAACCCCAATACTAGCCATAGGTCACCCTGTAGTGCCCAGATACCCACCATATGTCACCCTGTAGTGCCCAGATACCCACCATATGTCACCCTGTAGTGCCCTGATACCCACCATAGGTCACCCTGTAGTGTCCAGATACCCACCATAGGTCACCCTGTAGTGTCCAGATACCCACCATATGTCACCCTGTAGTGCCCAGATACCCACCATATGTCACCCTGTAGTGTCCAGATACCCACCATAGGTCACCCTGTAGTGCCCAGATACCCACCATATGTCACCCTGTAGTGCCCTGATACCCACCATAGGTCACCCTGTAGTGCCCTGATACCCACCATAGGTCACCCTGTAGTGTCCATATACCCACCATAGGTCACCCTGTAGTGTCCAGATACCCACCATAGGTCACCCTGTAGTGCCCAGATACCCACCATATGTCACCCTGTAGTGCCCTGATACCCACCATAGGTCACCCTGTAGTGCCCTGATACCCACCATAGGTCACCCTGTAGTGTCCATATACCCACCATAGGTCACCCTGTAGTGTCCAGATACCCACCATAGGTCACCCTGTAGTGTCCAGATACCCACCATAGGTCACCCTGTAGTGTCCAGATACCCACCATATGTCACCCTGTAGTGCCCAGATACCCACCATATGTCACCCTGTAGTGTCCAGATACCCACCATAGGTCACCCTGTAGTGCCCAGATACCCACCATAGGTCACCCTGTAGTGCCCAGATACCCACCATAGGTCACCCTGTAGTGTCCCGATACCCACCATAGGTCACCCTGTAGTGCCCTGATACCCACCATAGGTCACCCTGAATGTGCCCTGATACCCACCATAGGTCACCCTGTAGTGCCCGGATACCCACCATAGGTCACCCTGCAGAACCCCAATACCAGCCATAGCTCATTCTGTAGTACTTTGGTACCGGACATATGTCATCCTGTAGAACCCTGGTACCCTGTACTGCCTATATCACTGTATAGTGCTCTGGTATCCATCATATGTCACCCTGTAGTGTCCCAGTACCCACCATATGACACGTAGAATCCTGGCACCCAGTATATGTGGCCTGTACTCCCTCAGTACCCGGCATCTATCACCCTGTAGTGCTCTGGTGTCTGGAATACATCACCCTGTAGTGCCCTTGGACCTGGCATCTGTTACCCTGGACTACCCCAGTATCCCCCATATTTCACTCTGTAGTACCCACTGGACCTGGCTTGTGTCACCCTGTACTACCAAGGTACCTGGCATATGTCACCCTGTAGTGTCCCGGTGGCCACTATATGACACAAAGTAGAATCCTGGTAGCCAATATATGTAGCCTTTACTCCCTCAGTACCTGTCGCGTGTCCCCCCTCTAGTACCCCGGTACCTGTCGCGTGTCCCCCCCTCTAGCACCCCGGTACCTGTCGCGTGTCCCCCCCTCTAGCACCCCGGTACCTGTCGCGTGTCCCCCCCTCTAGTACCCCGGTACCTGTCGCGTGTCCCCCCCCTCTAGTACCCCGGTACCTGTCGCGTGTCCCCCCCTCTAGTACCCCGGTACCTGTCGCGTGTCCCCCCTCTAGTACCCCGGTACCTGTCGCGTGTCCCCCCCCTCTAGTACCCCGGTACCTGTCGCGTGTCCCCCCCTCTAGTACCCCGGTACCTGTCGCGTGTCCCCCCCTCTAGTACCCCGGTACCTGTCGCGTGTCCCCCCCCCTCTAGTACCCCGGTACCTGTCGCGTGTCCCCCCCTCTAGCACCCCGGTACCTGTCGCGTGTCCCCCCTCTAGCACCCCGGTACCTGTCGCGTGTCCCCCCTCTAGCACCCCGGTACCTGTCGCGTGTCGCCCCCCTCTAGCACCCCGGTACCTGTCGCGTGTCCCCCCCTCTAGCACCCCGGTACCTGTCGCGTGTCCCCCCCCCCTCTAGCACCCCGGTACCTGTCGCGTGTCCCCCCTCTAGTACCCCGGTACCTGTCGCGTGTCCCCCCCTCTAGTACCCCGGTACCTGTCGCTTGTCCCCCCCTCTAGTACCCCGGTACCTGTCGCGTGTCCCCCCTCTAGTACCCCGGTACCTGTCGCGTGTCCCCCCTCTAGTACCCCGGTACCTGTCGCGTGTCCCCCCCTCTAGTACCCCGGTACCTGTCGCGTGTCCCCCCTCTAGTACCCCGGTACCTGTCGCGTGTCCCCCCTCTAGTACCCCGGTACCTGTCGCGTGTCCCCCCCTCTAGTACCCCGGTACCTGTCGCGTGTCCCCCCTCTAGTACCCCGGTACCTGTCGCGTGTCCCCCCTCTAGTACCCCGGTACCTGTCGCGTGTCCCCCCTCTAGTACCCCGGTACCTGTCGCGTGTCCCCCCCTCTAGTACCCCGGTACCTGTCGCGTGTCCCCCCCTCTAGTACCCCGGTACCTGTCGCGTGTCCCCCCCTCTAGTACCCCGGTACCTGTCGCGTGTCCCCCCTCTAGTACCCCGGTACCTGTCGCGTGTCCCCCCCCCCTCTAGTACCCTGGTACCTGTCATGTATCCCCCTCTATTACCCCGTTACATGTCATGTGTCCCCCTCTAGTTCCCCCGGTACTTGTCATGTGTCCCCCTTTCTAGTACCCCGTTACATGTCATGTGTCCCCCTCTAGTACCCCGGTTCTTGTCGTGTGTCCCCCCTCTAGTACCCCGGTACTTGTCGTGTGTCCCCCCTCTAGTACCCCGGTACTTGTCGTGTGTCCCCCTCTAGTACCCCGGTACTTGTCGTGTGTCCCCCTCTAGTACCCCGGTACTTGTCATGTGTCCCCCTCTAGTACCCCGGTACTTGTCATGTGTCCCCCTCTAGTACCCCGGTACTTGTCATGTGTCCCCCTCTAGTACCCCGGTACTTGTCATGTGTCCCCCTCTAGTACCCCGGTACTTGTCATGTGTCCCCCTCTAGTACCCCGGTACTTGTCATGTGTCCCCCTCTAGTACCCCGGTACTTGTCATGTGTCCCCCTCTAGTACCCCGGTACTTGTCATGTGTCCCCCTCTAGTACCCCGGTACTTGTCATGTGTCCCCCTCTAGTACCCCGGTACTTGTCATGTGTCCCCCTCTAGTTCCCCCGGTACATGTCATGTGTCCCCCTCTAGTTCCCCCGGTACTTGTCATGTGTCCCCCTCTAGTACCCCGGTACCTGTCATATGTCCCCCTCTAGTACCCCGGTACCTGTCATATGTCCCCCTCTAGTACCCCGGTACTTGTCATGTGTCCCCCTCTAGTACCCCGGTACCTGTCATGTGTCCCCCTCTAGTACCCCGGTAACTGTCATGTGTCCCCCCTCTAGTACCCCGGTACCTGTCATGTGTCCCCCCTCTAGTACCCCGGTACCTGTCATGTGTCCCCCCCTCTAGTACCCCGGTACTTGTCATGTGTCCCCCCTCTAGTACCCCGGTACCTGTCATGTGTCCCCCTCTAGTACCCCCGTACCTGTCATGTGTCCCCCTCTAGTACCCCGGTACCTGTCATGTGTCCCCCTCTAGTACCCCGGTACCTGTCATGTGTCCCCCCTCTAGTACCTGTCATGTGTCCCCCCTCTAGTACCCCGGTACCTGTCATGTGTCCCCCTCTAGTACCCCGGTACCTGTCATGTGTCCCCCTCTAGTACCCCGGTACCTGTCATGTGTCCCCCTCTAGTACCCCGGTACCTGTCATGTGTCCCCCTCTAGTACCCCGGTACCTGTCATGTGTCCCCCTCTAGTACCCCGGTACCTGTCATGTGTCCCCCTCTAGTACCCCGGTACCTGTCATGTGTCCCCCCCTCTAGTACCCCAGTACCTGTCATGTGTCCCCCTCTAGTACCCCGGTACCTGTCATGTGTCCCCCCTCTAGTACCCCGGTACCTGTCATGTGTCCCCCTCTAGTCCCCTGGTACCTGTCATGTGTCCCCCCTCTAATACCCCGGTACCTGTCATGTGTCCCCCCTCTAGTACCCCGGTACCTGTCATGTGTCCCCCTCTAGCACCCCGGTACCTGTCATGTGTCCCCCTCCTCTAGTACCCCGGTACCTGTCATGTGTCCCCCTCCTCTAGTACCCCGGTACATGTCATGTGTCCCCCTCTAGTACCCCGGTACCTGTCATGTGTCCCCCTCTAGTACCCCGGTACCTGTCATGTGTCCCCCTCTAGTACCCCGGTACTTGTCATGTGTCCCCCTCTAGTACCCCGGTAAATGTCATATGTCCCCCTCTAGGCGGAGGTGCCCGGTATACATCTGTCACCCCCATGCAGTCCCGTGTACAAACACCTATCCCCCTCCCCCTGTACACGGCACTCTCTCTAGGCTCCTCTCGTATTACCGTGCTTCCCCGGCTCCGCCCTCATGCTCGTACGGCTCGGGGGGTGGAGTCACCGGCCCCGTTACCGACTCCACTTCCTGGGTACACTTCCGTACAGCAGCCTCATGATGACGTCACGCGACCCGAGACTGCGCCGTGAGCGATCAGCTGCTGACCCCGTGACCAGCGCTCAGCCCGCCCCTGGATGGGAGTGTCAGCCTCATGACCACGCCCACTCACCGGGTCAGCGTAGCAGAGGGCTCTTCTCCCTGTACTGTGTACAGCTGTCACTCCTCCCCTCTCCTCCATTCACATACAGGCTTTACAGAAGATGTGTCCCCATTGGAAGATTTCCTCTCATCTCCTGTTCTACGACAACAGATTTCACATCACTTCCTGTCCGAGTGACCACCAGAGCAAATAGAGGCTGAGTCTCCCCTGTGGGGACACAGGCAGCAACAAAATACCTGGCCGGGGTTCTAACCCTTCTACGCTTCATCCAAACTGGAAATAAAAATGTTAAAGGAACACGTCCATCATTTATCCCATATTTTACATGTTCTTTAATTATCTGGATTCCATAAAAGACACAAATTCATGCAGATCTGGAATCATCTATAAATGTATTT
Organism: Lithobates sylvaticus; assembly: GCA_028564925.1. Classification (NCBI taxonomy): domain Eukaryota; kingdom Metazoa; phylum Chordata; class Amphibia; order Anura; family Ranidae; genus Lithobates; species Lithobates sylvaticus. The sequence continues at coordinate 16,437,495 of CM053037.1, read as the reverse complement.
CCTTCAATATCAGCGCCTGGGTGGGACCTGATATCAGCCTACTGTACAGCAGGGCTTAGAGTGGGAAAAGAAGAAGCAGCAAAAGGTGCCAATCAGGTGTGCTGCAGTGCAAGAACACGCAGATAGGAGGAGAGAACAGAGAGATGAGCTCATCAGCCCTGCATCTCTTTTCACTGTCCAATCACAGGCTGGGGGGCGGGGCAAGGCCTGTAAAGGTTACTAAAGTTCAACAAACGCACATTGTAGAGCTGTTTATTATGAATGCCAACCTGAGGCATCTCCACACCGGCACTGCCATGCCCTCCACCAAGCACTGTGTGCATTACGGAGGGCTGTGCTTCAAAAAATACCGTAGGCACTACGTTTTCTTATGCGTTGAGGTACATTACATTACCCCATGCCCAAAAAAGATATCCCCCCCCCAAATCCATACCAGGGGGGGGGTGAGCGAGCCCATTTTCCTGAACCATTCCAGGCTGCATGCCCTCAACATTGGGGGCTTTGCATCTTGTCCCCGTGTTGATGAGGGCAAGGGCCTCTTCCCCACAACCCTGGCCCCGGTAGTTGTGGGGGGTAACTTATGGGCCCCCAGATCCCACCCACCCCCAATGAGTATGGGTTACATAGTACCTGTACTCAGTTACCAAAACGAAGGGCCTGGTATGGATTGGGGGGACCCCCATGCTGTTTTTTTTAATGGCAGCTCTTTTTTTTTTTACATTCTACTGACAGCGGGAAATCCCCCGCTAACAGTAGGGATGACTCACCGTTGTTAGGAAGCTTGCGCCTTAACAACCAATGACTCGGCAGCAGGGATGAGTCACTGGTTGTTAGAATGCCAGCGGGTGTCTGCTCGCTAAGGCCCCTTTCACACTGAAGCGTTTTTTAGGCGCTACATCACTAAAAATAGCGCCTGAAAAGTGCAGTGCGCTGGCAGGACAGTAAAAAAAAGTCCTGCTAGCAGCATCTTTGGAGTGGTGTATTCACCGCTCCTATACCGCTCCTACCCATTGAAATCAATGGGGCAGCGCGGCTATACCGCCGGCAAATCGGCGCTGCATCGGTGCTTTGCGGGTGGTTTTAACCATTTTTCGGCCGCTAGCGGGGGTTAAAACCGAATACCACTGCTAAAACGATGGTAAAGCAGCGCTAAATATAGCGCTGCTTTACCACCGACGCCCGCACCGCCCCAGTGTGAAAGGGGCCTAACAACCGATGACTCAGCAGCAGGGATGAGTCACCGGTTGTTAGAATGCCAGCGGGTGCCACTGCTGTCTCCTTAAAGAGGAAGTAAAGCCTCCTCAAAAAAAAACGAACCTGCAAGGCAAAGGCATAATGAGCTAGTATGCATAGCATACTAGCTCATTATGAATGACTTACCTCAGAACGAAGCCCCCGAATCGACTCTCATCCACGACCTTCTCCGGCGCCATCACTCCCGGAGTGACTTCCGGGTCTCGCCGCTCCAGCGCTGTCATTCGCTGGAGCGGCGATGACGTCACTCCCGCGCATGCGCACAAGAGCGGCATATCGCCGTGATATCGGCATGCGCAGTGCGACTGCGCGCCGTAGACAGCGATGCCTCTTTTTTTCTAAATATCTCCTAAACCATGTAGGTTTAGGAGATATTTATTGGACCTACAGGTAAGCCTTAATCTAGGCTTACCTGTAGGCCAAAGTGGTTTGTAAGGGTTTACAACCACTTTAACCGATGACTCGGCAGCAGGGATGAGTCCATAGTTGTTAAGGAGCCGGAAACCGATGGCGTCCTAACAACCGATGGCTCAGCAGCGGGGACGAGTCACTGGTTGTTAGGATGCTAGCGGGTGCCGGCGTTGTTAGGATACCAGCGGGTGCCGGCTCTTTAACCACTTGCTTACCGATGAATTTTCCTTCATGTAAACATCATCATTTTTTTGCTAGAAAATTACTCAGAACCCCCAAACATTGAGTACGTTTTTTTTAGCAGACACCCTAGGGAATAAAATGGCGGTCATTGCAACTTTTTATCTCACACGGTATTTGCGCAATAATTTTTCAAACGCCTTTTTTTGGGAAAAAAAAAGGTTTCATGAATTAAAAAATAAGAAAACAGTAAAGTTAGCCCAATTTTTTTATATAATATGAAAGATGATGTTACGCCGAGTAAATAGATACCAAACATGTCACGCTTTAAAATTGCGCACAACCGTGGAATGGCGCCAAACTTCGGTACTTAATAATCTCCATAGGCGACGCTTTAATATTTTTTACTGGTTACCAGTTTAGAGTTACGGAGGAGTTCTAGTGCTAGAATTGTTGCACGCGCTCTAACGCACGCGGCGATACCTCACATGTGTGGTTTGAGCAGCGTTTACATATGCGGGCGGGACTTGCGTGTGCGTTAGCTTCTGATCGCGAGCTACAGGGGCGTTTTAATTTTTTTTTTTTATTTATTTATTTTTATTTTACTTAATTTTTTTTATTTTTACACTTTTTAAAAAAAAATTCCCTTGTAATAGGAATGTATGTGACAGGTCCTCTTTATGGAGAGATGTGGGGTCAATAAGACCCCACATCTCTCCTCCAGGCTGGAAAGCATGAGATCGGCAAAAAATTTTTTACCGATCTCATGCTGACAGCCGCGATCGCGGCTTTGTTTACTTCCGGGTACCGGGCGTGACGTCATAACGTCGCGCCCGGGCCTCCGACGGTCATAGAGATGACTGGTGACCATCTGGTCACCGGAAATCTCTATGCTCGTCATCCGGCGGCGAGCGATTCTTTCTCCGGGCCCCCGATGGCACGGGAGAGCCCGGAGAAGCACCGGATGGCGGCGAGAGGGGGGGGGACGTCCCCTCCCGCTGCCTATAAGAACGATCAGGCGGCGGAACTGCCGCTATGATCGTTCTTATGGTGCACAGAATCGCCGGCCGGTAAAAATGATATCTGAATGATGCCAATAGCTGCACCCATCATTCAGATATCACCACTCAAAGTCAAGCACGTCATATGACGTCCTTGGTCGGCAAGTGGTTAACAACCAATAACTCAGCAGCAGGAATGAGTCCCTGGTTGTTAGAACACCAGCATTTTCCGGCTCCTTAAAGCGGAGTACTGGTGACCCCCTGACATGCCACATTTGGCATGTCATTTTCTTTTTTAGGGGGGTACCCAGTTTTGACAGGCACCCAGCTCCCACTTCCTCCCCTGGCGCCGTGGCACCAGAAGGAATTTCACCTCTCCCCCTCCCTCCTTGCAACCTTCTGGGACACGTCACAGGTCCCAGAAGATTGCCCGGCCATTCACAGCGCGGCTCACAGTTGCAATGCCGGCACCGCAGAGTGGAGGGGGAGAGAAGCGAGGCTTTGTGCGCCCGCATCGCTGTTTATTAAAAGTCAGCAGCTACACATTTTGTAGCTACTGACTTTTAAATGGGTAGAACTCCGCTTTAACAACCGATGACTCAGCAGCGGGGATGAGTCACTGGTTGTTAGGACGCCAGCGGTTTTCGGCTCCTTAACAACCGATGACTCAGCAGCGGGGATGAGTCACTGGTTGTTAGGACGCCAGCAGTTTTCGGCTCCTTAACAACCGATGACTCAGCAGCGGGGATAAGTCACTGGTTGTTAGGACGCCAGCGGTTTTCGGCTCCTTAACAACCAATGACTCAGCAGCGGGGATGAGTCACTGGTTGTTAGGACGCCAGCGGTTTTCGGCTCCTTAACAACCAATGACTCAGCAGCGGGGATGAGTCACTGGTTGTTAGGACGCCAGCGGTTTCCGGCTCCTTAACAACCGATGTCTCAGCAGCGGGAATGAGTCATTGGTTGTTAGGACGCCAGCGGTTTCCAGCTCCTTAACAACCGATGACTCAGCAGCGGGGATGAGTCATTGGTTGTTAGGACGCTAGCGGTTTCCAGCTCCTTAACAACCGATGACTCAGCAGCGGGGATGAGTCACTGGTTGTTAGGACGCCAGCAGGTACTGACTCCTAACAACCAAAACCCAGGAAACTTTGGCAAAAAAACAAAGGAAAAATGCGCTGGAACGCATTAAAAATGCATCAAAAACGCATCAGAACAGTGCATGGAGAAACAGGTCTGGATTGCAAAAGTGTGGTGTGAAGCGCCTCCTAATGTAGAGAATCTGTTAGAGAATCAGCGGATGATGAGAGATATCAGTGATGGGCGACACTGTCCTCATCTAGTCTAGACATGTACAGTGGAAGGTCACAGATCCTCACTATACAAACCACACACTTTGTAATATCTGAAGCGGATCTCTGGATTCTGTTCCCTTTATACAGTTTTACTTTTATTTTTTCAGGCAGAATGCTTTACATGGGTGGCTGGAAACCAACCGAGTTCCTCCTGCCTCGGGCTGCTTTGTCAGGAGCTGTGGAAAGATACTCTGTCCTTATCCTTTACATGGGCTCAGCAACACATCGGCCAAGGGAACCCCAAAATACACTGAGAAGGTGAGCAAGGGGGCAAGAAAAATATGTAGTTTTGTTTTTAACCACTTGACCTCTGGAAGATTTACCCCTCTTCATGACCAGGCCACTGCATTACTTTAACTGACAATTGCAACGCTGTACCCAAAAAAAAAAAATTGATCTCCTTTTTATCCCACAAATAGAACTTTTTTTTTGGTGGTATCTGATCACCTCTACGTTTTTTTTTTTTTGCGCTATAAACAATAAAAGACCGACAATTTCGAAAAAAAAAAAAAATTTTTCTTTCTGCTATAAAACATTCCCAATAAAAAAAGTGTAAAAAAAAATCTAATTTCTTTATAAATTTAGACCAATATGTATTCTGCTACATATTTTTGGTAAAAAAAAAAATCCCAATAGCGACTACAAACTATAAGATAGACATGTGCAATTCGTTTCGTTTTTTTTTTTTGTTTTTCGTTAAAATTCGTTATATTCGTTCATTCGTTATCGTACGAATGAACGAACAATTCGTTAAAATTTTTAACGAATAACGAATGTTCGAATCGAACGAATACGAAAAACAACGAAATAACCAAATTAAAAACAACGAAATAACCAAATTAGAAACAACGAAACTGCGAAAGAAGAAAATCCGAAATAACCAAATTAGAAACAACGAAACTACGAAAGAAGAAAATCCGAAAAACTAAAACAGGAACAACGAAAATCAAAATGAACGAAAAAATTCGTACATTCGTAACTTTTTTTTTTTGTTGAATTGGTAATTTTCCGTGTCCCTTACAATGGCGCTGCTTAACGTGCTTCGAATGGATTGAACGAAAAAATTCGTACATTCGTAACTTTTTTTTTTTTGTTTGATTCGTAATTTTCCGTGTCTCTTACAATGGCGCTGCTTAACGTGCTTCGCGTGGATTGAACGAAAAAATTTGTACATTCGTAACTTTTTCTTTCGATTCGTAATTTTCCGTGTCTCTTACAATGGCGCTGCTTAACGTGCTTCGAGTGGATTGAACGAAAAAATTCGTACATTCGTAACTTTTTCTTTCGATTCGTAATTTTCCGTGTCTCTTAAAATGTAATAATAGCATACACATTACATAAAATTATGAATTATGCTCCGATTACGAATCTACGAAAACAATGTTACGAAAGTACGAATAAATCAATCTAACGAAAGTACGAATGTAACTAAATCTACGAAAATACGAATGCGTCCGAATTTCGAATAAACGAAAATAAAACTAGCGTAAAAACGAATCAACGAAAAAATAACTCTTACGAAAATACGAATCGTTACGAATACGAACACTGACGACTTTCGAAATTACGAATCATTACGAATCCATGGAAACGAAACGAAAATAAACGAAATTTTTGGTTGTGCACATGTCTACTATAAGATATATATATATATATATATATATATATATTTTTTTTTTTTTTATACTAGTAATCAGCGACTTTATAGCTGTGATATTGCGGCGGAGAATCAGACACTAACTGACACTTTCGACACTTTATGGGAACCAGTGACACTAATACAGCGATCAATGCTAAAAATATGCACTGTCCCTGTACTAATGACACTGGCTGGGAAGGGGGTTAAACAGCTAGGGCGATCAAAGGGTTAAATGTGTGCCTAGCCAGTGTTTATGTGTACTGTGTGTGCTGCTTTTACGAGGGGGAATTGATGGATTTTTATTCCTTGCTTTGCAGGGAAAGAAAATTCATCACATCCCTCGCTGACAGGACGGAGCTCTGCATTGTTTACGTATGCAGAGCTCCGTGCAGTCTCTCTCGCCAATGATCGGAGGGTGCCGGCGGACATCCAATCGCCAGCACCCGCTGATCATCTTCTGCTGTGACCAATCACAGCAGAAGTGGCGCCCCCTATGCAGAAGTGCAGAATCATGCATATATACAGTGTATACAGTGGGCAGAATACATATTGGTCTAAATGTATGAAGAAATTAAATATTTTTTTTTACACTTTTTTTTTTTATTGGGAGTGTTTTATAGCAAAAAAGAAAAAAAAAATGTTTTTTTTAAAACTGTCGGTCTTTTTTTTTTTGTTTATAGCGCAAAAAATAAAAACCGCAAATACCACCAAAAAAAAAAGTTCTATTTGTGGGGAAAAAAAGGACATCAATTTTTTATTATTATTGAACACGTCACCATTTTTCTAGGTAAATATATTTCAAAAGGTGACGTTGACATGAAATTTTCCCCACATATCAGTAACAACCCATGCAATCCATACATGCAAAGAAACCAAAATACGTTCAGAAATGAAGTTATGTGTAATAAAATGGAATGACAACAGGGAAAAAGTATTGAACACATGAAGAAAGGGAGGTGCAAAGAGGCATGGAAAGCCAAGACACCAATCTATCAGTAATTAGAAAGCAATCCCTCCCCTTGTCAGTGCAAATTAATATTAGCTGCTTCCGTTCTTATCTGATGGCTTATAAAAAGGTGTCTCATTACCAAGGTGTCACACAAGAAACATCTCATGATGGCAAAAAGCAATGAGATCTCTCAAGACCTTCACAACCTTATTGTTGCAAAACATACGCATGGAATTGGTTACAGAAGGATTTTTAGAACTCCTGAATGTTCCAGTGAGCACTGTTGGGGCCATAATCCGGAAGAAGAAAGAACATAATTTCACCATAAACCGGCCACAAAAGGTGCTCCTTGCTAGATTTCTAACAGAGGAGTGAAACGAATTATCAGAAGAGTTTTCCCAAGAGCCAAGGACCACTTGTGGAGAGCTGCAGAAAGACCTGGAATTAGCTGGTACAATTGTTTCAAAGAAAACAATAAATAATGCGCTCAGCCGCCATTGGCCTGTATGCACGCTCACCGCGCAAGACTCCATTGCTGAAGAAAAAGTATGTTGAAGCTCGTTTAAAGTTTGCTGCACAAGATTTAGACAAGCCTGTGAAATACTAGACATGTGCACAACAAAAAAAATGTGTTTATTTTCGTTTCGTTTTTTTTTTCGTTTCCGTTGATTCGTAACGATTTGTAAATTCGTAAGTCGTCGGTGTTCGTATTCGTAACGATTCGTATTTTCGTAAGAGTTATTTTTTTGTTGATTAGTTTTTCCGTTAGTTTAATTTTCGTTTATTCCAAATTTTGGACGCATTCGTATTTATTCGTACATTCGTAACATTTGTAGATTCGTAATCGGAGCATAATTCATAATGTTATGTAATGTGTATGCTATTATTACATTTTAAGAGACACAGAAAATTCCGAATCGAAAAAAAAAGTTACGAATGTACGAATTTTTTCGTTCAATCTATTCGAAGCACGTTAAGCAACGCCATTGTAAGAGACACGGAAAATTACCAATTCAACAAAAAAAAAAAGTTACGAATGTACGAATTTTTTCGTTCATTTTCGTTGTTCCTGTTTTAGTTTTTCGGATTTTCTTCATGAGTACATTCGTTGTTTCTAATTTGTTTTTTTTCGGATTAGCGTTGTTTTTTGGATTCGTTCGATCTGAACGATTCGTTAATCGGATGCGTTCGATTCGAACGATTCGTTAAAATTTTTAGCGAATCATTCGTTCATTCGTACAAAAATGAACAAACGAAAATAACGAAAATAAAATGAAAAACAAAAAAAAAAATAACAAATTGCAATTGGCTTTTGGACATTTACAAATGTAGCAATTTAGAAATTGGATGAAAGGTTTAGCACTTTAAAACACTTTTTGATAGATTAGTAGTGCATTTTATATACAACTATATAGATTAGATCAAAATGAGGGACAAATGAGGAGGAAAGAGGGACAGAGGGACATTGTTCCAAATCAGGGACAGTCCCTCGAAATCAGGGACAGTTGGGAGCTGTGCTTCTCATTGGCTGAGATGCAGCAACAGGAGCCAATGACTCTTGCTGCTGTCATTTACAGCCAGTGAGGCGGGATCGGTGAGGCGGAGCTGAGCCGCACAGTACTGGCTCAGGAGCGAGCACGCACGAGTGCCCCTATAGCAAGTGGCTTGCTATAGGGGCACTCGACAAGGGGGGGCAGGAAGAGGAGGAGCCGGGCTGCTCTGTGCAAAACCGTTACACGTAGCAGGTAAGTATAGCATGTCTGTTATTTTTTTATTTTATTTTTTTTAAACACATTTTTTCCTCTACAAACGCTTTAAGTTCCCAGGATCCAAGCACCCCCTCCTCCTTTTTTTTTTTTTAACAAGAAAACCCCCTCCTCTGTATTTAGTTGGAGTGTAGGACATAGAAGTTAATATCTGACTGACTTTCTAACCTTCCCCCATTTTATACAAAGCTAAAGGCTGCAGTCGTGCTTTTGGACAAGGAATTGCTGCAAATAATTTGATCCTGGCAGTAAAAGTGGTAAACAGAGGAAGTTACTTTGTACCCTTATCTGTACAAAATGTAAGGGACATTCTTCCCACTGACCCCCAATGTAAGGAAAATTCTACCCACTGATCTCCAATGTAAGGGGCATTCTTCCCAGTGATCACCAATGTAAGGAGCATTCTTCCCAGTGATCACCAATGTAAGGGGCATTCTTCCCACTGATCACCAATGTAAGGAGCATTCTTCCCACTGACCTCCAATGTAAGGGGCATTCTTCCCACTGATCTCCAATGTAAGGAGCATTCTTCCCACTGATCTCCAATGTAAGGAGCATTCTTCCCACTGATCTCCAATGTAAGGAGCATTCTTCCCACTGATCTCCAATGTAAGGGGCATTCTTCCCACTGATCTCCAATGTAAGGAACATTCTTCCCACTGATCTCCAATGTAAGGGGCATTCTTCCCACTGATCTCCAATGTAAGGGGCATTCTTCCCACTGATCTCCAATGTAAGGAACATTCTTCCCACTGATCACCAATGTAAGGGGCATTCTTCCCACTGATCACCAATGTAAGGGGCATTCTTCCCACTGATCACCAATGTAAGGGGCATTCTTCCCACTGATCACCAATGTAAGGGACATTCTTCCCACTGATCACCAATGTAAGGGGCATTCTTCCCACTGATCACCAATGTAAGGAACATTCTTCCGACTGATCACCAATGTAAGGGGCATTCTTCCCACTGATCACCAATGTAAGGGGCATTCTTCCCACTGATCACCAATGTAAGGGACATTCTTCACACTGATCACCAATGTAAGGGCCATTCTTCCCACTGATCACCAATGTAAGGAGCATTCTTCCCACTGATCACCAATGTAAGGAACATTCTTCCCACTGATCTCCAATGTAAGGGACATTCTTCCCACTGATCACCAATGTAAGGGGCATTCTTCCCACTGAGCTCCAATGTAAGGGACATTCTTCCCACTGATCACCAATGTAAGGGGAATTCTTCAATGTAAGGGGCATTCTTCCCACTGATCACCAATGTAAGGGACATTCTTCCCACTGATCACCAATTTAAAGGGGCATTTTTCCCACTGATCACCAATGTAAGGGGCATTCTTCCCACTGATCACCAATGTAAGGAACATTCTTCCCACTGATCACCAATGTAAGGAACATTCTTCCCACTGATCACCAATGTAAGGGGCATTCTTCCCACTGATCACCAATGTAAGGAACATTCTTCCACTGATCACCAATGTAAGGAACATTCTTCCCACTGATCACCAATGTAAGGAACATTCTTCCACTGATCACCAATGTAAGGAACATTCTTCCCACTGATCACCAATGTAAGGGACATTCTTCCCACTGATCACCAATGTAAGGGACATTCTTCCCACTGATCACCAATGTAAGGGACATTCTTCACACTGACCTCCAATGTAAGGGCCGATCTTCCCACTGACCACCAATGTAAGGAACATTCTTCCCACTGATCACCAATGTAAGGGGCATTCTTCCCACTGATCACCAATGTAAGGGACATTCTTCACACTTACCTCCAATGTAAGGGCCGATCTTCCCACTGACCACCAATGTAAGGAACATTCTTCCCACTGATCACCAATGTAAGGGACATTCTTCCCACTGATCACCAATGTAAGGAGCATTCTTCCCACTGATCACCAATGTAAGGGGAATTCTTCCCACTGATCACCAATGTAAGGAACATTCTTCCCACTGAGCTCCAATGTAAGGAACATTCTTCCCACTGACCACCAATGTAAGGGGAATTCTTCCCACTGATAAGGGTCATTCTTCCCACTGATCACCAATGTAAGGGACATTCTTCCCACTGATCACCAATTTAAGGAGCATTCTTCCCACTGATCACCAATGTAAGGGGCATTCTTCCCACTGATCACCAATGTAAGGGACATTCTTCCCACTGATCACCAATGTAAGGGGCATTCTTCCCACTGATCACCAATGTAAGGAACATTCTTCCCACTGATCACCAATGTAAGGAGCATTCTTCCTCACTGATCACCAATGTAAGGAGCATTCTTCCCACTGATCACCAATGTAAGGAACATTCTTCCCACTGATCACCAATGTAAGGAACATTCTTCCCACTGATCACCAATGTAAGGGACATTCTTCCCACTGATCACCAATGTAAGGGACATTCTTCCCACTGATCACCAATGTAAGGGGCATTCTTCCCACTGATCACCAATGTAAGGAGCATTCTTCCCACTGATCACCAATGTAAGGGCATTCTTCCCACTGATCACCAATGTAAGGGACATTCTTCCCACTGATCACCAATGTAAGGGGCATTCTTCCCACTGATCACCAATGTAAGGGGCATTCTTCCCACTGATCACCAATGTAAGGAGCATTCTTCCCACTGATCACCAATGTAAGGGGCATTCTTCCCACTGATCACCAATGTAAGGGGCATTCTTCCCACTGATCACCAATGTAAGGGACATTCTTCCCACTGATCACCAATGTAAGGAGCATTCTTCCCACTGATCACCAATGTAAGGGGCATTCTTCCCACTGATCACCAATGTAAGGGGCATTCTTCCCACTGATCACCAATGTAAGGGGCATTCTTCCCACTGATCACCAATGTAAGGGACATTCTTCCCACTGATCACCAATGTAAGGAGCATTCTTCCCACTGATCACCAATGTAAGGGACATTCTTCCCACTGATCACCAATGTAAGGGGCATTCTTCCCACTGATCACCAATGTAAGGGACATTCTTCCCACTGATCACCAATGTAAGGGGCATTCTTCCCACTGATCACCAATGTAAGGGGCATTCTTCCCACTGATCACCAATGTAAGGAACATTCTTCCCACTGATCACCAATGTAAGGAACATTCTTCCCACTGATCACCAATGTAAGGGACATTCTTCACACTGATCTCCAATGTAAGGGACATTCTTCCCACTGATCACCAATGTAAGGAACATTCTTTCCACTGATCACCAATGTAAGGGGCATTCTTCCCACTGATCACCAATGTAAGGGACATTCTTCCCACTGATCACCAATGTAAGGGGCATTCTTCCCACTGATCACCAATGTAGGGGGCATTCTTCCCACTGAGCTCCAATGTAAGGGACATTCTTCCCACTGATCACCAATGTAAGGGGCATTCTTCCCACTGATCACCAATGTAAGGGACATTCTTCCCACTGATCACCAATGTAAGGGACATTCTTCCCACTGATCACCAATGTAAGGGGCATTCTTCCCACTGATCACCAATGTAAGGGGCATTCTTCCCACTGATCACCAATGTAAGGAGCATTCTTCCCACTGATCACCAATGTAAGGGGCATTCTTCCCACTGATCACCAATGTAAGGGGCATTCTTCCCACTGATCTCCAATGTAAGGGACATTCTTCCCACTGATCACCAATGTAAGGAGCATTCTTCCCACTGATCACCACTGTAGGGGGCATTCTTCCCACTGATCACCAATGTAAGGAGCATTCTTCCCACTGATCACCAATGTAAGGAACATTCTTCCCACTGATCACCAATGTAAGGAACATTCTTCCCACTGATCACCAATGTAAGGAACATTCTTCCCACTGATCACCAATGTAAGGAACATTCTTCCCACTGATCACCAATGTAAGGGACATTCTTCCCACTGATCACCAATGTAAGGACATTCTTCCCACTGATCACCAATGTAAGGGGCATTCTTCCCACTGATCACCAATGTAAGGGGCATTCTTCCCACTGATCACCAATGTAAGGGACATTCTTCCCACTGATCACCAATGTAGGGGGCATTCTTCCCACTGATCACCAATGTAAAGGGCATTCTTCCCACTGATCACCAATGTAAGGAGCATTCTTCCCACTGATCACCAATGTAAGGGGCATTCTTCCCACTGATCACCAATGTAAGGGGCATTCTTCCCACTGATCACCAATGTAAGGAGCATTCTTCCCACTGATCACCAATGTAAGGGGCATTCTTCCCACTGATCACCAATGTAAGGAGCATTCTTCCCACTGATCACCAATGTAAGGAGCATTCTTCCCACTGATCACCAATGTAAGGAACATTCTTCCCACTGATCACCAATGTAAGGAACATTCTTCTCACTGATCACCAATGTAAGGGACATTCTTCCCACTGATCACCAATGTAAGGGACATTCTTCCCACTGATCACCAATGTAAGGGACATTCTTCCCACTGATCACCAATGTAAGGGGCATTCTTCCCACTGATCACCAATGTAAGGGGACATTCTTCCCACTGATCACCAATGTAAGGAACATTCTTCCCACTGATCACCAATTTAAGGGGCATTTTTCCCACTGATCACCAATTTAAGGGGCATTCTTCCCACTGATCACCAATGTAAGGGGCATTCTTCCCACTGACCTCCAATGTAAGGGACATTCTTCCCACTGACCTCCAATGTAAGGTATTGACTTGGGTGAGGACAACACTGGATCCCTGGACGGGTAAGTGTCCTTATATAAATATTCAGTATTGGGGGGGGGGGGGCACCCTGGAGCTCCTCTTTACCCCCATCTGTGTAAAGGGGTGCTTTTCTGATCTCCAATGGGAGGAAACTGCATTTCCTTCCTGCCCATTATTAATACTTTGTTTCATTTCATTATTACTGAAAATAATTGTGTCATAAAGAGCAGTCCTGGGTGCCACATACTCTAAGAATAAGTTCCACTTTAGCACATTACACCTATATTTAGTACTGTGTACCAGTATCACACACCAGCCATCCTCAAAGTGGTTGTAAACCTCAGACAAAAAAAATATGAACAAAGCATATACCTCTATTGCACAAAGCGAATATATATAAATGGGCTGCAGAAAAGTCAACTGGGAACCTTTTTTTAAAAAACTCTAAAAAGGGGGGGCGTGTCCGGATGTGAGAGGAGACAGACGTGGGAGAGAGGAGCTCCAGAAATCCTGAGCTGAATCCTGAGCCATCTGAGCACAATTGAGCCTATTTACAGAGGACTTACCTGTCAGGGAGTTCCTCTGCCTATCCCGCTGCAGCCTGTGTCTATATTGGGCAGGATCCGCCTGTGATCAGCCAGAGGGACAGGGATCCACTGACCTGCGGCCGCCGCCATCTTCTCGGCCTACACTCTGCTGGTGGGAGCTGCTGCCGACAAAGAAGTGGGGTACGGGGCTCATCCTCTAATCCAGCTGGCCTGCTGGTGTTCCTGGTGGAGTCCGGTGACCCGTGGGACCCCCGAGATCGCTCGCTGTGGCCGCGGCCGGGTCCGGCCTGGTGCGGCCTAGTAAAGCCTGCCACGCACCGCATTTTCCTACGCGGCCGGCCCGCGGAGGAGCGCCGCGACCGGCCTGGACTGATTTACAGGGCGCGGACGCTGCGGCCCTCGGCTATCCCAACATCCTGCCAGGTCAGTACTGGGTGGTGTCGGACTGTGGGGACCGGTGACAGAGCCCGGGGGCACCAAAAAACAACCCCCAATATCTCCTGCCTACATCCCAGCTCTCTGGTTGTGGCCATCCACTGCCCCATTACATGGACAGGAGCAGCCCAGTGCTAGGTGAGGGCTGTCTGTGAGGACTGATAGCAGTGTCCAGGGACCCAGCATCATCCAGCCCAGCTTTCTGAAAGCAGCCCTCAGTTACCCCATCATCCTCCTCTCTGTTCCCATCTCCTGCAGTGGGGGACATTCTGGCCAGGGATCGGGGGTACCTCCTGCCTCCTTAGATGCCATCCAAAAGGCGATCGACAAGGAAGCAGCCGCCTCCCAAGACACAGAGTGCTCCGGCAGGGTCAAGTGCGACGGCTGTCACAACCTCAAGTGTAGAGCGAGCAGCAGCCATACAAACAGCCCTACAAATACTGAGGGACATGGAGCAGAACGAAGAAGACCCGCAGCAGTCCTCGGGTATGGAGCAATCAGCAGCCACTGCCTCCACTGCAGCCATCCTGGCAGCCATCGAGGAGAGTAAAACCATGGTCATGGGGAGGATCGATACACTGGCCTTGGAATGCGGCCTTATCCGACAGGACATGGACAAGTTTAGAGGCCGTGTCACTGCGGCTGAGAATCGCATTTCGGATATAGAGGATAATGCGGTTGTCACCTCCCGGAATGTCGCTGACCTACAACGCACAGTTAAAACCCTGATGGCGCGGTCTGAAGATGCTGAGAATAGACTGCGCCGAAATAATGTGCGCGTGGTGGGACTTCCTGAGGGAGCAGAGGGCGCACATCCAGCCAGCTTTGCTGAAAATTTTTTTAAGGAATTCCTAAATTTACAGCAAGTCTCTTCAGCATACATTGTGGAGCGCGCACATAGGGTCCCTACCGGCCCGAGACCACAAGGCGCCTTGCCCAGACCGTTCTTGGTGAGGTTTCTAAATTACCGAGATAGAGATCTCATCCTGGCTGAAGCCCGGAAGAAGCCACAGCTCCAGTTTGAGAATACCACCCTACATTTCTTCCCGGATTTTTCCCCGGAACTGCAGAGGCGGCGTCGCACGTTTGTGGAGGTTAGAAAGAGGCTCCGGGAGAAGGGACTCAAATATAGCATGCTATACCCGAGCAAGCTCCGTGTTGAACACCGGGGCTCTGTGAAATTCTTTGAGGTCCCCTCGGATGTCTCAGCGTGGATGGATACCTTGGACTGAAGAGAATTTTTATTCATTTCTTTTTTGCTGCTTCAGTCTGAGCTGAGTTGTCACCATCCTTTTGTTACTTGCATGATGCTGGAGATGAGGCTCTTCCCCCCCTTTTTCCTTTTTCCTTTTAATTTTTTTGTCCAAATCCAGTGCAGTAAAAGGTCGATTGTACGTATGCTTAGAGTATAATCTTATCTATGTACGGTCCTTGTTTTCTCTGTACGAACATTTGCTTCTAGATATTGCGGCATACGTATATGTATGGCGAATTGATGCTTCGTGGCTACAATATGCATGGAGCCAGTTACTCTTTCCGCAAAGAGTACTCACAGAAGGCGCATAGGGCCAGTGCCCACCCTGTTGACTTTTTGGTTCCTTTCTAAGGAACATATGGAATAACTTTACAAGACAATATTCCAATCTTGCTTGTTTTGGGTTTTGGGGATCAAGTCTGCCGGCTGATGCAGGGTTGGTATTGGGGGATGTTTTTTTGTTCTCTCCCCCAGCCTTTTGTGTTTCTTTTTTTTCTGTTACGCTGGCAAGACAGGGAGTTGTTCTGGTGTGAAGTGTGTGTTCATGATTTCTGTTATGTTTCTCTTCAGCAAAATGTGTGGCTCTGTGTGCCTCTGGACCTCACCCGTGCTCCTAGGCCTCCATCTTGTGGCAAATGTCTAAATTACAGTAATGTCCTTGAATATTAAAATTATCTCCTGGAATGTCAGGGGCTTGAATTCAAAATTCAAGAGAGCTTTAGTGCTGAAATTTTTGCAGGCCCAACATCCCCACATAATGTTTTTACAGGAAACCCATTTACTAGGCAACAAAATTCTTGCCATGAAACGTCCCTGGATGCACAGAGCCATACATGCCACCTATTCGTCGTATGCTAGAGGTGTGTCTATTTTGTTACATAAGTCCTTACCATGCTCCATAGAAACAGTGATTACAGACCCTGGGGGCAGATACTTGCTTGTAATACTTCAAGTTTATTCCCACAGGTTAGCCCTGGTAAATATATATATTCCCCCCCCCGTATGCAGGAAATATCCTGTATGAGGTGCTGGAGAAATTGACATCTCATGCTCCATTTCAGTTACTGGTGGCTGGAGATTTTAATAATATTCTTGACTACAAGTTGGACACGTCCAATCCACACAGGGCTCCTAACCATGACTTGTCGCATTGGGCGGAAGCTGCGGGTCTCACTGAGATTTGGCGGTGGAAACATCCCACGGACAGATGCTACTCGTACTTGTCCTCGGTGCATGCCTCGTCCTCCAGAATAGACCTGGCATTTGCCAATGGGACATTATTGCCACTGGTGGCTGGGGCGTCTTATCTTCCGGGGGGCCTATCGGATCACACGCCACTTCAGATAATCTTACAAGTAGGCTCCCAGAGCTCGAGGAGAGTATGGCGTTTGTCTCCTAGGTGGGTTGAGGAACCCACTGTGGAGGAAATGCTGAAACCACACATAGATACCTTTTGGCAAATTAATGAGGGATCAGCAACACTACTCACTGAGTGGGAGGCCTTCAAGGCCACCACTCGGGGGGTATACATATCAGCCATAAAAGCGCAGAGAACAGAGCAGAATAGTGTGGGAAAACAACTTCAGGACAAGGAACAAGAATGCGCCAAAGCACATGCCGACTCACCTTCTCCTGACACGTTGACTCAGTTGCAGTTTGCAAGGAGGAAAATGTCTCTCCATTATAGGGACATGACTACTTGCCAGATGCAAAGGAGTGCGGCGAGAGTTTTTGAAAAAGGAGATAAAAATGGAAGGCTGTTGGCTCTTCTGTCGGCAGGGGACACGTCCCCGACGGTAGTTCCCTGCATACTGTCTCCATCAGGACAATTATTGAGGGATGGGGAGGGTATAGTACGGGAGTTTGTATCCTTTTATAGGTCATTATACTCTCCTATAGCTTCTTATGACACTGGGGATCTCAGAGCCACATTAGGGGCCCTACGGTTGCCCGAACTGCCAGAAGAATCTGGCAGCTATTTAGATGCCATGTTCAGGGAGGAGGAGGTAGTCGCTGCAATAGGATCATTTCCTGGTGGTAAGGCTCCTGGGCCTGACGGCCTGCCAATTGAGTGGTATCGCCACTATTCAGAAACCCTGACACCCAGACTGTTGCAATTATATACAGAATGTTTTCAGAAGGGACGTCTCCCCCCATCCTTTTATGAGGCTCATATTGTATTATTGGCTAAGCCAGATAAGGACCCGCTGCAGTGTTCATCATATAGACCCATCTCTCTATTAAATATGGACTTTAAAATACTGACCAAACTGTTAGCTACTAGACTCATGTTGGTCCTGCAGCATGTTATTTCCCCCGACCAAACAGGTTTTATGCCCAAAAAGGCCACGGATATTAATTTGCGTAGGGTTTTCACTCACACTCAGTTGGGTCCTGATATTTCTAGCGGTGGAATACTGGTCTTTCTAGATTTGGAAAAGGCCTTTGATTCCGTTGATTGGAACTACATGAGGGTGGTACTCGAGGTGTTGGGTTTCGGTCCTCAGTTCCGGAAGTGGATCGACATTCTATACCACTGCCCCACAGCAGCCATAAAGTTAAATAATGCGTTATCCGAATTTTTTCCAATATATAGGGGCACTCGCCAGGGATGCCCTTTATCCCCAGGTCTTTTCTCTATCATGATCGAACCCTTGGCGGCGGCTTTACGAGCATCCGAGGAGGTACAAGGGATAACGGTGGGTAGCTTGACCGAAAAAACTGCACTGTACGCGGACGATATGGTCCTTTTTTTGCGAGATTCCAAGAATTCCCTGTCGGCAGCTTTAGACATCCTAAATTCCTTTTCACACTTCTCGGGTCTGAGAGTCAATTGGGGAAAATCCCAGATTCTCTCACTCAGGACACCATCCCCCGGATGTGAGATCCCCTTGAATTGTCCCTTGCAGAGGGTGGAGGTGGTCAAATATTTGGGGCTGCGTATCTCCAACTCCGTATCAGACTTTGTTGCTTTGAATGTCGATCCACTTTTAAATACGCTGAAATCCAAATTGCAGGCATGGCAGAATCTACCTCTGACACTCATAGGTAGAGTGAATTTAGTTAAAATGAAGTTTTTACCTTTATTTTTATATATATTCCGGAATTCCCCTGTTTGGATTCCGAGATATATTTTTAAAAAAATAGATCAGCTCATAACTAATTTTCTGTGGCAGGGGCGACACCCCCGAATTAAGCTCCGGGTGTTGCAGCTGCCGTGGAAACAAGGGGGATTGGCGGTCCCAGACTTTCACAGATATTTCTTAGCGGGTCAGCTAGTATTCCTACATAGGTGGTTTACGGTACCTGAGGATGACACTGCCAATACCCTAGAGGCGGCGGTTGTGGGCTCGTATGAAGCACTGACACATCTCCCATATCGGGGGGTCAGGGCTCCGTATAGACTCACGATATCCATGCGTGCAGTTAGTAGGGCATGGGTAGCAGTGTCCAAGATGGGTAGCGTTTCTAAGATTTCTCCTCACACACCACTCTGGAAGAATCCCACATTAACACACTTCTACGAGTACCCTGATCCAATCATTTGGACTAAATTTGGTATCAAGACGCTGAAGGACATAGTGGGTGGTGGAAAACTTCTACAGTTTGACGCCCTGAAAACTAAATTTAATCTTCCCAACACTCACTTGTTCCGGTATCTTCAGCTCAGACATGCATACAATGCCCAATTTGGAGAAAATGGTATTATCCTGAAAACGAGTGATGTAGAGTCTTTGCTGAGGGAAGACACTTTAGACAAGGCCTTGTCTACAATATATAAACAATTGTTTGGTGAGGGAGGAGATCTCCTTGCAAAGTGTAGGGCGGCGTGGGGTGAGGTGTTCCCCCAGATGGATGGGGATGACTGGGACGATGTATGGGACATTAATTTCACTAGACTGGTCTCTGCCAGGGACCAACTCATACAGTTTAAATTTCTGCATCGCATATATCTTACTCCAGCTAGATTGGCTAAGATGTTCCCTTCCCGGTCTCCTGATTGCTGGTGGTGCAGTTCCCTCACTGCTGATTTCATGCACATCTTTTGGGATTGCTCAAACATTCAAGCATTTTGGAAGGGGGTCATGGAATGTATAGCTGAAGTAACAGCCATTCATATACAGCCTACAATAGAGGTGTGCCTTTTGGGACTGGTGGATAATCTAGCCCCAAAAAGAGTAACTCGTACCTTGCTGACGATCCTAATCTATTATGCTAGGAAAATGATAGTGTTATCATGGAAAAAGCCTAATCCTCCAGCTGTATCAGCTTGGAAGGGTTTGGTTAATAGGGCCGCACCCTTCTACAAGGCTACATATAGTAGCAGGGGCATACCACAAAAATTTGATAAGGTGTGGGGCGGTTGGATGAATAGTGAAACCACGGTGGCGGATTGAGGGATACATAATAGTATGCACTGGCGATGGGTTTGTGACATGTATGTAAGTAACTGCCTTAAGTAAATACTCCTATTGAATGTTTTTGAGGGAAGGGGGCCTTAGTATTAAATGTGTTGAAATGTAATCTTCACTGAGCCGGGTTGGAGAAGGAGGAGGAAGAGTCAATGCTGAAGAGTTGTAAATAGTGTTGCCTTTGTTTTTGGTCTGTTTGTGTGGCCCTTTTGGGTCTTGTATGTACCTGTTATGTTTAAAAGCAATAAATAAAACTTTTCAAAAAAAAAACTCTAAAAAAAAAATCTCTTTGAGAGGACAACTGCTATACAATTTTGATGTATAACATCAAACCCCCAAAAAATATGTACACAAGTGGACAGTGCAATCACAGTTAGTACCACAATCTTTGTTGAGACCTGTAGCACCATAACCCCTGCGGGGCGGCTATGTAAATTTTCTGGGCTTACCGATTACCTCCTCCTCCTTGTAGCTCGTCGTTCGTTGTCTAGGGGCTCCCAGGGTTAGTACCCAGCAATTTCAAAGGCCGACACTTCAAAAGTCCTTTTGAGGATTTTTATTTGCAAAAGTAACCATTCAACATAACACAGTCTCTTTGTTGGGAATAGAGGGTATGGGTGATAAAGCTCAGGCACTTCAGAACTGCTGACATCAAGTAAATGTCTCTTAAATAGCCCAGAGAGTAGCCACTCGCAACTGGGCTCTTCACTGTTGGATAAACCCCTGTCTGTAGATTTAGCAGCCAACAAGTGATCCGGAATTTTACAAAGCCTCTGCCACAGACTAGTTTGTAACTGAAGGATGAGTTTAGGAACTTTTCCTATGGTACCTGAATCTTACAGCCGTTTCGGCGATACTGTAGGAAATGCGGATTCACTAGTGTCCATGCAATCTCAGCTCCCAGGCTCTTACCGAGCAGCCAGCTTCATGGCCCTCTTCCGAAGAGTCCTCCCCTGGTCTCTTGTACGAGTTGCCGTGTCTCTCCCATACCGAGAGGACACTTCAGAATCCTCCTTCAGTTACTGGGCCTCGAACTAGCCAGTTCCGAGGCTCGGGAACGGACGGATCCCCACCCCAGACCATGAGGGCTTCTGGGGCTGTTCAGGGTGACCAGGCTTACGGGTGCAGCAGACACTCCTGGGTCCGGGACACCTCACTGGGCTGGTCCAGACTGGAACCAGGAATTAAGGGCAAGCCGAACCACACCGACAGACCCTGAACACGTGACTCCAGCATCTTAAATACCCCTTCCCGGAAAACACAGCGGGGCCAGGCGCGCCCACTGATTGGCTCCGAGAAAGATTGGTACCTAACACGTCCAACCAGACTGCGTTCTCAGCCTGTCACAGGTGCCTCACCTCACCTATGACCAGGCAGAACTACAGTACAACCCAGCCAAACTGATGCCAAAGTAAAATACCTAAAACAATTAACCCCAGAACTCAGTTACAGTTCTGGAAAAACTAAATTTACACATAGCGCACACTTTAGCAAAGGGTCGGCGCTACAGACCCTATAAAATGTACTGTATTTAAATCTAGTATCCACAATATACGAACAGTGAAAAAAAGGCAAAAAATACAATCTGAAAATATGCAATAATCAAACATTTATAAATTAGTGTATAAAATTCATGCAAGAAAAAATAGAAAGTGCATACAAAACAAAATACATGCAGTGAAGTTCATAAGTGTCCCAAGTGATATCAAACACAAAACAAAAAAGTTCTCCAACAAATTGTTGCTGGCGTTCCCCACACAATAGTGCTCTCCACCACTGCATGTACTAAATAAACTCACCATAGCCCAATGCCGGTCAAATTACAAACCAGCTACTGCGTATAATACTCTGGGAGTGATGATCTGCAGCTCCACAACTCTCCTCTCTAAAGATGGACCTCAAGAGGATATTTCATGTGCTTCATGACCCTCATGAAGGAGGAAGAAGGAAAAAAAGGGAAGCTCCCATACCATAAAACCATCCAAAAATTTTTTTTTTGCCCATTCATACTTACCTAGGTGGATGCTGCATCTGTCCCCCGCCGTCTCTGCACTGAGAACCGAGCCTCCGAACATCGCCAATGGCTCGGTTCTCTCGGCTCCCCGAGCAGAGAGCTGCTGACTGTCAATCAGCAGCTCTCCTCTTTGCTCATTGGAGTGCTGAGCTGTGGAGAGGCGGGGAGTGGCCGTCTCAGGCTCTCAGTAGCTCACTGAGAGGCTAAGACGGGCATCAGTCCAGGCACCTGGTGGATCCAGACTTTATTGTCGGGATGACGCAGTGACGATTCCAGTGACGTTGGCAGAGAGCGGACTTCAGACCACTCTCCGCTAAAAACGGGTCACAGGAGTGCAAAACGATTAACACTCCTGTGACCCAGAGGAGAAATACAACCAAACAAGCTCAGGCTTGGCTTCTCCTTTTAATTTCAGAAATTCAATCGGTACACTCACATGTACATGTGTCTCCGCTGACATAAGCTTGCAGGCAAAAGTCAGAAGGCCCAGTCGGCACTGGCCGAAGCTCCGAGCTACGAGTTTGAACCCAGCAGGTGTGGTGACATCACGTCCTAGCCTCGTCCTATGCGTTTTGTCATCTGACGTCCTCCAGGGGCCCTCTATATGTGTATACTTGTCTCAGTTAAAGTGGTGTTCCCATTTAAACAAAAAAATTATTAAAAGTCAGCAGCTACAAATACTGCAGCTGCTGACTTTTAATAATCGGACACTTAACTGTCCCGGGGTCCAGAGATGCGGGGGAACGAAGCCCTGCTTGTCTCGTCTCACGTGCTGTGATTGGCCGCACAATCATCTGGGACCTGTCTAGTGTCCCAGATGACTGACAAGAGTGAGGGGGCAGAGCTGAGCCCTTCCTGTGCCAAGGGAAGTGACGTCAAGAGCCCAGGCAGTGAAGGAGGCAGACTACGAGGGACCCCCTAGCAACGACCATTTAGAGGTGAGCAAAAAATTAAAAATTTCCAAATGTTTTTTTTTATTATTTTTTTAGGCACATTCATGATTTTTTAAAAATTTTTTGGGTGGAACACCACTTTAAGAGAACTAGAGCCAGCCATAGACAAGACGAAAACTGAACGTTCTGTCCATCGAAAAAACAAAAATGGCGCATGTGCCATCATTTGTTTTGTTTTCTTTTTCTAAAAATAAACCAGCATGTTGGATCAGGCACTTTCAATTGCGGCACAAAAATCTTGCGTCACAGCTGGTACACTAATGATGCAAAAACTGAACAACCCGACAAACGACAAGAATTTTCATTTGATTTTTGACTTTGTCTATGACTTACTAATGCCGCGTACACACGGTCGGAATTCTCGTCGGAAAAAGCTCTGATGGTTTTCCCGTCGGAATTCGGACGGAATTTCGCTCAAACTGTCTTGCCTACACACGGTCACACCAAATTCCGACAGTCAATAACACAGCGGCATACAACACGTTCGACTGCATTATAAAAGGGAAGTTTAATGCTTCTGATCATGTGTCGAATAGTTTCTGAGCATACGTCGGAATTTTGCGTGTCAGAATTGCCTACCCACAATCAGAAAATCCGATAGAAAGGTTTTCCATCGGAAAAATTAAGAACAGGTTCTCAATCCAAAATCCGTCGGAAATTCTGACAGAAAAAGGGCATACACACGGTCGGAAAATACGATGAAAAGCTCCCATCGGACTGTTTCCATCGGAAATTCCGACCGTGTGTACGCGGCATTAGTGTCATTTCTGTCTGCTGCTTCGTTCCTTTACTATCAGCATGAATCACTTCTGACAAGTTTTCCTGACACCAACAGAAAAATGGTGACAGGGGAGAGAGTTCCGGCACACAGCCTGTGATTGACAGCCTCTGTTCCTGTGTGCTGTGTGAAGGGGGTGTGTGTCCCTTCCCTCCAATCAGACTGAGCTCTGGAGTGTAACTTTAGCTCCCCGTCCCCTTTTTTTTGACAGCTCACACATGCTTTATAACCGCTTCAATACAGGGCTTTTAAACACCCTTCCTGACCAGAGCACTTTTTGCGATTCGGCACTGCGTCGCTTTAACTAACAATTGCGCGGTCGTGCGACGTTACACCCAAACAAAATTGACGTCCTTTTTTTCCCACAAATAGAGCTTTCTTTTGGTGGTATTTGATCGCCCCTGCGGTTTTTATTTTTTGCGCTATAAACAAAAGAAGAGCGACAATTTTGAAAAAAAACACAATATTTTTTACTTTTTGCTATAATAAATATCCCATTTTTTTTTTAAAAAAACTATTTTTTTCCTCAGTTTAGGCCGATACGTATTCTTCTACATATTTTTGGTAAAAAAAATCGCAATAAGCGTATATTGATCGGTTTGCGCAAAAGTTATAGCGTCTACAAAATAGGGGATAGATTTATTGAATTTTTTTTTTTTTTTTTTTTACTAGTAATGGCGGCGATCTGCGATTTTTTTTCGTGACTGCGACATTGCGGCGGACACTTCGGACACTTTTGACACATTTTTGGAACCATTCACATTTACACAGCGATCGTTGCTATAAAATTGCAATGATTACTGTGTAAATGTGACTGGCAGGGAAGGGGTTAACACTAGAGGGCGCTGGAGGGGTTAATATGTGTCCCTATAGGAATGATTCTAACTGTAGGGGGAGGGGACTTAAGGGGAGGAGACCGATCATGTGTTCCTCTGTACTGGGATCACATGATCGGTCTCCTCCCCGCTGACAGGACGTGGTGCTGTGTGTTTTAACACACCGCCCCACGGTCCCACCCGGTCCCGTTGTTTTAACGGGCAATCGCGGGTGCCCGGCGGACATCGCGGCCGCCGGGCACTCGCACGGGGTCCCGAGCGATGCCGCGGGCGCGCGCCGCCGGCGGCGCGCGCGCGCGCCCCCAGGCGGCCGGGAATCCGAGGACGTCATATGACGCCCACCCAGGATGGTAGATCCACCTTGTGGGCGTCATATGACTATGGGCGGTGTTGAAGTGGATAAACTCAGCAATTTGAATTGCTGTAGAGAAGAGAAGACTGCGGATAAACAGGTACAACTTATGTAGGAGGATTTGTTCCATCTCTGTGTATCACCTGAGGCCAGTCACTGCACTGGGTGTAGGTAAGGGCAGAGGCAGCTCTGAGGCCTTAGGCAAAATTTAGACATGAGGCCCCACTCACACCCTTTGCAGGGGTTAAGGAAGAACCCTGAGGCTGAGCATCTTATTACTGCTGCTGCTTGTGTAGGTGGGATGTGTACTGCGCCAATCACATGGGATGAATAGGAGAGGAGGGTCAGCAAGGATTGGTGCAGTAAACATCCCACCCATACAAGCAGCAGCAGTAGTTAGATGCTCCACCTCAAGGAGAATAGGGGTGGGTGGTATGTGCAGGAGGCGGGCACGGAATGAATAGGGGTGGGTGGTATGTGCAGGAGGGGGGCACGGAATGAATAGGGGTGGGTGGTATGTGCAGGAGGGGGGCACGGAATGAATAGCGGTGGGTGGTATGTGCAGGAGGGGGGCACGGAATGAATAGGGGTGGGTGGTATGTACAGGAGGGGGGCACGGAATGAATAGGGGTGGGTGGTTTGTGCAGGCGGGGGGCACGGAGTGAATAGGGGTGGGTGGTATGTGCAGGAGGGGGGCACGGAATGAATAGGGGTGGGTGGTATGTGCAGGAGGGGGGCACGGAATGAATAGGGGTGGGTGGTATGTACAGGAGGGGGGCACGGAGTGAATAGGGGTGGGTGGTATGTGCAGGAGGGGGGCACGGAATGAATAGGGGTGGATGGTATGTGCAGGAGGGGGGCACGGAACGAATATGGGTGGGTGGTATGTGCAGGAGGGGGGCACGGAGTGAATAAGGGTGGGTGGTATGTGCAGGAGGGGGGCACGGAGTGAATAAGGGTGGGTGGTATGTGCAGGAGGGGGGCACGGAATGAATAGGGGTGGGTGGTATGTGCAGGAGGGGGGCACGGAACGAATAGGGGTGGGTGGTATGTGCAGGAGGGGGGCACGGAGTGAATAGGGGTGGGTGGTATGTGCAGGAGGGGGGCACGGAATGAAGAGGGGTGGGTGGTATGTGCAGGAGGGGGGCACGGAGTGAATAGGGGTGGGTGGTATGTGCAGGAGGGGGGCACGGAGTGAATAGGGGTGGGTGGTATGTGCAGGAGGGGGGCACGGAATGAATAGGGGTGGGTGGTATGTGCAGGAGGGGGGCAGGGAATGAATAGGGGTGGGTGGCATGTGCAGGAGGGGGGCACAGGGGATTTCCGATCTTTGGCAATAAGCACTCAGCGTCACTCCATGAGCATTCACTCCCATCTCAGCAAGCTGCAGCTCCACCTCCTCCCTTGTGAGATTTTTGCAGACAGCGTTGAAGCACACTGAGCAGAAGCGCCAGAAAGAGCTGAAAGAGAGAGGGAGGATAATCCATGCCCGCATGCGCCTGTGTCTTTATAAATGTGACAGGAGCCAGAGAGTGACAGGCGCGGCTTTATCTCATCCATGGGTGCCCTGTAGGACAGTCTCAGGGATGGCTCTTTAGGCAGTTTGCGAGGCCCCTGTGAGTGTGAGGCCCTAGGCGACCGCCTAATTTGCCCAATTAGAGAGCCGCCTCTGGGTAAGGGCTTACAACCACTTTAACATAGAATCATCTTATGCCGAGAATGAAGGCGGTGTGCGTCAGTGCTGCAGGTAACAATAACAAACCTGGTGTGGAATTTATAGTATTTTTCCTCATAGCTCCTGTCATTGTTTAATTTATCCCTAGTCAATCCATCAAGACAGATTTCAATCTATCTGACCCCCCCGCCCCCCCGCCCCTTCTTTCACTCTATTTAGATAAGGATCAGTTTTGTTTAACCACTTCAGCTCCCTTCATCACCAGGCCATGTTTTGCAATACGGCTCTGCATTACTTTAACTGACAGTTGCGCGGGCGTGCGACATTGTACCCAAATGAAAATGTATGTCCCTTTTCCCCCAAAAATAGAGCTTTCTTTTGGTGGTTATTTGATCACCTTTGCGGTTTTTATTTCTTGCTCTATAAACAACAAAAGAAGAACGATAATTTTGAAAAAAAAAATATATTTTTTACTTTCTGCTATAAAACCAGACTCGCCTGAGCACATGAGGAGAGGAGGTACATACAATCTGACTTGTAACTTTGTGCAGACTTCTGGTGAAATCAGTGAGCCAATCCCAAAGGCAGGAAAGAACATTTTGGGATATATTCTGATATTCTGCATTGAATTTTACAGAAAATCTACAACTGCCGCAGATTGAAAAGGAAAGGTACACCTATCAGCGCCAGGTAGCAGAGGGACCTTTTTACAGAGAGGGCACCCACTAGGACCAGGACCTCTTAGGACCAGGACCCAAATAAGAGAATCCTATTGGGGGGACGCCACCAGGGAGAAGCAGAGGCCCGCCTGGAGCCCATACATCTGTAAACGCTGTTACCTTACAGCAGTAAGGTAAGGGGACACCTATACTCTAACCAGGAGAAAACCACTAGACCACCGAATGCACCACCCCCTTGGAGAATCAAATATCGATGCACCAGCAATATCACCCTTGATTCACTTGTAAATGTGTCTTTATGACACTGAAGTCACTATATACTGCACTTTAGGTCAAGCTGAGATAGGACTGACCTCACGGACCTACACCTTGTTTTATATATCTGTCACTCTTTTTCACTTCTTTTACGCTAACGCTTTTATTGTGCGTTTTTTATGCGATTTTATATGATTCTATGTGATTATATACAATTTTATGTGAATATATGCGATTTCTTGGAATTTTATGTGACTTTTGGAATTTTATGCAATTATATGCGATTTTATGGAATTTTATGCGAATTTATCTGTATTTATCTGCATATGCTGAACCCCTTTATTTAAA
Organism: Lithobates sylvaticus; assembly: GCA_028564925.1. Taxonomy (NCBI): domain Eukaryota; kingdom Metazoa; phylum Chordata; class Amphibia; order Anura; family Ranidae; genus Lithobates; species Lithobates sylvaticus. The sequence goes on along the minus strand of CM053037.1, from coordinate 16,409,685 downwards.
GCAGCACACTGGTCACTTTATGGAATTTTATGCGACTTTATCCGCACTTATTTGCATACTATGAATTTTTAGGATTTTTATTTGTAGCAGCACATTGATCACTTTATATTTGAATAGCACCACTACCAAGCTATTTTTATGTGTGATTTTACTCTAGTTCTTCATTGAATATTTATTCGCACTTTATGCACTATTAGTCACCTTACACTAATAGGTGAACGTTGTCTCTTGAAGCACTTTATATTTACTCTATTGTTTGGCACTGATACGTTATACCCTTAATATACAGCGCAGCACTACCCCCTTATCTATCTATTTTTTATCTGGACCTGAAAATTCCTTTCAGTGTTTGCCGCAGTATTCATTATATTACTACATAGAAAGGCAGCGCAGAGATAATTACTTTACTTATAATTAACCACTTGAGATCCGCGCTATAGCCAAATGACTTCTAATGACGTTGTCCCATGCACAAGCGGCCTGCGCACCCCCTGAAGAGTCTATGAGACTCGCTGGATCACAGATCGGAGTAAGGGGTCGATCCCAACCCCTTACCACGTGATCAGCTGTCAGCTAATGACAGGTGATCATGTGATGTCAACACAGCTGGTAATCGGCTATTTTTTCTCCTCGCGCCGATCACCGGCGGCAGTGAGAGGGACATCGGTCCCGATCACTGCGAGCTGCCACCAGCTCATCAGTGCCCACCTGTGCCCCCTACAAGTGCCACCTAGCAGTAGGCAACAGTGCCGCCTACCAGTGCCCACCAGCACCACCCATCAGTGCCCACAGTGCCACCTGTCAGTGCCCACAGTGCCATCTGTCAGTGCCCACAGTGCCACCTATCAGTGCCCACAATCAGTGCCTGAAGAACAGTGCTGCACATCAGTGCCACCTATCAGTGCCCATCAGTGTCACCTACCAGTACCCATCAGTGCCACCTATCAGTGCCCATCAGTGCCATCTATCAGTGGTACCTATCAGTGCCCATCAGTGCCATCCATCCGTGCCACCCACCAGTGCCCATCAGTGCCATCTTATCAGTGGCCATCAGTGCCACTTTATCTGTGCCCATGAGTGCCGCCTTAACTGTGCCTATTAGTGCCCACCAGTGCAGCCTATCAGTGCCCACCAGTGCAGCCTATCAGTGCTGCCTCATCAGCGCACATCAATGAAGCAGAAAAATTACCTGTTTTCAAAATTTTATAACAAACTATTAAACATGATTTTTTTTTTTTCAAAATTTTCCATCTTTTTTTGTTTGTTTAGCAAAAAATAAAAACCCCAGCTGTGATTAAATACCACCAAAAGAAAGCTCTATTTGTGTGAAAAAAATTATAATAATTTAATTTGGGTACAGTGTTGTATGACCGCGCAATTGTCATTCAAAGTGCGTCTGGGCGGGGGGGGGGGGGGGGGGGGGGGGGGGGTTGAGTGCCCAGTAAGCAAGTGGTTAAAGATCAATGAAGTTTACCAGCCGCCCCAATTCTGCCAGCATTGCAGAGTAATTGTATGTGATATTTATTTTTCGGGGTGGACTGCTCCTTTAAATGCATAACCTACATGCATAGAGGGTGCTGTGCGGGAGTTATGTGGTGGTTATATTTACAGTATTGTGTTTCCTGCTGATAATTGCTCTTCTAGTTCCTCTTTTAACCTTCCTTGTCGCCGCTGCAGAACTTTTGTGCAGCTCGAGGTGTGATGAGAACAGCCGGCGATGCGGTAAGCGACTCTTCGCTCTCATATTTCCGACCCCAAACCGGTGGCTTTAAGAACACACTATGCTGGGGGCATTAGGTGGACCTTGTGCTTTGTCTCTGCTTTCTGTCTCATCTGAGATCCTCAATGTTTGTTGAGCGTTCTAGCTTACAACCATGCCGTGCAAATCAATACGGGGTGCAGGTTTCAATTCGAACCAGCTTTATTTAAAAGAATACATTTCATGACTGCAAAGGTGAGTAAAAATCCGCTGAAAAGGGAGTTCTGAGCTGCTCGGGGCTCAACATTCTCTCCAACCACAGGTTCAGCTCACAAAGCAAAGGTCACTTGTTGGCGATTTGGTTTGCATGTCTGTTATTTCCAGCCTTATATCTGTTATAGTCAGTATTCTAGATACCAGATATACTAGTAGTATACTCAATAGATACAGTAAGTGAGTACACCCCTCACATTTTTGGAAATATTTTCTTCTATCTTTTCATGTGTGACAAGGAATGACACTTTGCTACAATGTAAAGTAGTGAGTGTACAGCTTGTATAAGACTCGCTTCACACTGGGGCGTCACGCTCCATTCTGTACAATGGAGCCGTTCTAATAGGAGCGACACAAGTCGCTCCGACTTCGAAAAAGGTTCCTGTACTACTTTTGGGGCGACTTGCATTGACTTCTATACAGAAGTAATCTTGCAAGCCGCCGCTGAAGTCGGATGCAAGTCGCGCTGCCTCAGTGTGAACCGACCCTAATGCCCCGTACACACGGTCAGAAAATTCCAACCACAAAATCCGTCTGATTTTTTTTCCTACAGATTTTGTCCGACACTGGTGTTGCATACACGCGGCCGGACGAAGTTGTCGGAAAATCCGATCATCCTGAGCGTGGTGACGTTCGTTGCGTACGACGGAACTACGTAGAGGCTAGTAGCCAATAGCTTTGGTCTCGTAATTTGATCTGAGCAGGCGTGGCACTTTGTCCGTCGGAATTCTCGACACGCGATCGGATTTTGTTGTCGGAAAATTTGAGATTTGAGAAAAAGTCCGATGGAGCCCACACACACGGGCGGATTTTCCGACAACATGGTCCGATCGGACATTTTTCGTCTGAATTTCCGACCGTGTGTACGGGGCATAACAGTGTAAATTTGCTGTCCCCTAAAAATAACTCAACACACAGCCATTAATGTCTAAACCGCTGGCAACAAAAGTGAGTACACCCCTAAGTGAAAATTTCCAAATTGGGCCCAAAGTGTCAATATTTTGTGTGGCCACCATTATTTTCCAGCACTGCCTTAACCCTCATGGGCATGGAGTTCACCAGAGCTTCACAGGTTGCCACTGGAGTCCTCTTCCCCTCCTCCATGATGACATCATGGAGCTGGTGGATGTTAGAGACCTTGCGCTCCTCCACCTTCCGTTTGAGGATGCCCCACAGATGCTCAATAGGGTTTAGGTCTGGAGACATGCTTGGCCAGTCCATCACCTTTACCCTCAGCTACTTTAGCAAGGCAGTGGTCTTATTGGAGGTGTGTTTGGGGTCGTTATGTTGGAATACTGCCCTGTGGCCCAGTCTCTGAAGGGAGGGGGTCATGCTCTGCTTCAGTATGTCACAGTTACATGTTGGCATTCATGGTTCCCTCAATGATCTGTAGCTCCCCAGTGCCGGCAGCACTCATGCAGCCCCAGACCATGACACTCCCACCACCATGCTTGACTGTAGGCAAGACACCTCTTTATCACTTTCCTGGGCCAACAAACGTTCCAGTTCCCTAATACAATCTACTCCAATAGCCCAATCACCAAGGGAAAGCATGTCAGTCGATCTCCAGTGTTGGGGGATCACTGTCCGTGCCACAGCAAGGAAGTGGCGCGGCACATCTTTTTTTACTGATTTTAGAGGGCCTGGAATTATAGATAGGAGAGCTACCTCTGGTGAGGGTTGGAGAGTTGTCGCCATCAGCTCGCAATACAGATCAAAATTGTTTTGCCAAAATTGCCGTACAGGAGGGCAGTCCCGCCAGAGGTGAAGTAGGGTGCCTCTAGAGCAGGGATATGCAATTAGCGGACCTCCTGCTGTTGCAGAACTACAAGTCCCATGAGGCATAGCAAGACTCTGACAGCCACAAGCATGACACCCAGAGGCAGAGCATGATGGGACTTGTAGTTTTGTAACTAGAGGATCGGCATCTCCAACAATCATCTGAGGAAGATGGGTTGAAATGTCTAATAGTTGCCGGGCATCTGTACCATCTGGTTACTAATTTAAACCCCTTTTCTTGGGATTTGGTTGCCAAGGAGAGCTTATGTGTCAGTATGAAGCATTTTTGCCAGTCTATGCATGGTATAGGACGTCGTAGTTCTGATTCCCAAGTCAGCATGTACCACAGGAGATCAGGAGAAGAAACATGGAGTAGTAACGAAAAGTTGGGAAACTACCTGGGTCGGGGGGTCGGCCTGCAGGAGCACATCTTCAAATCCAAACGGTTCAGATAAGATATCCGATAGGAAGGGAAAACTATGGATATAAGATAGGGCTGGTCTCCTCTGAAGCCATGGCATCGGACAGTGACAAAGCGATCGAGAAGGAGACTTCGTCATTAGAGATGGGTCTGCACGGAGGACTTGGGCAAGTCTCCTACATCCCTCCTTACGCCAAAGTCCAAACTCCAACTTACTCACGGCCGGTGGGAAAGCAGGGGTCCCAAAGAATGGAGTCATGGGGCCCAACTGTTTAGACACGGTACTAGCTGAGATCAGTGAATCCCATATTTGAAGTGTCTGGCGAGTAGGATCAGCCGAAGGAGACGTATCTCTTTACGACTAGCCGCAAGAGTCCATGGTAGAGCGCAGACCTCAATCGGATTTAAGTGGCCTTCTAGTTGGACCCATAGTTTGGTTGTAGTATGGTGGAACCAGTCCACCAGATGCGTGAGTACCGCCTCTTTGTGGTACAGAGAAGCACCGGGACGCCAGTCCCCCTAGCTTTTGAGATAAGGCATCATATTTTCTCCTGGGACGCCCAAATAAAATGAGAGAACAATCGACAAAGCTTCCTAAAGTTCGCAGGTGTTTTTAAATGTTTATGCTGCGCTTCAACAAGAGGAAAAAGATGCCCAGACTGCTTTGCAGCATGCCCCTTTCACACTGGGGCGGTGAGCCGCGGTGACGGTAAAGCAGCGCTATATTTAGCGCTGCTTTACCGTCGTTTTCACCGCGGTTTTCGGCCGCTCGCGGTCCGGTTTTACCCCCCGCGAGCGGCCGAAAAAGGGTTAAACACCCCCCGCAGAGCGCCGCCGTAGCCGCGCTTTGCGGCGGTATTGCTGCGGTATTACCGCGGTCTCCCATTCTAATCAATGGGAAGGAGCGGTATAGGAGCGGTGAACACACCGCTCCTATACCGCTCCAAAGATGCTGCTAGCAGGACTTATTTTGTCATCCTGCTAGCGCACCGCTCCAGTGTGAAAGCCCGCCGGCTTTCACACTGGAGTTAAAGGGGCCGGATTTTTTCATGCGGTGAACAGGCGCTATTTTTAGCGCTGCACCGCATGAAAAACGCCCCGGTGTGAAAGGGGCCTTACTCACTGCATGTGCTGTAAAGGCAGTAAAACTCACTAAATTAGCCAAATAAATTCCAGGTGCCTCAAAACAAAAGGTGTGCAAAGTATCAGTAGAAAAGCCTGCCTCCTGCCAGCATTGTGCAGAAAAGCTGTCTGTGTGGAAGCAGTGGCCTCTCTGCAGAGGTCCGACACACCCCCTGATGAATCAAAGCTGGAGCTCAATAATTAGCAGAGAGAATGAGCGTGTAATACACTACCAAATATACCTCTTTATTAAAAGGGATGTACATGGATAAAAAGTACAATGAATCAAATAAATTATAGCCACACATATAATAGAGGGGGAGGTGGACAATTACCCCCCTAGTTATGATAAGTCCAGCTACTCCATGGGAAGTCTAAAAAAGTCCATATACTGTATGTCGCTAATATGTACTTGAACAGGCAGCTCCACCAGAGACAGGAGTAACTCTTTAAAAAACCAAAGACACACTCAGTGCAATTTTAATGAGTACATTTGATAAGATTATGCAAGTGTCCATTTGGCTGTTGTATACTGCACTTAGTGGCGCCCCCCTGTGTGTGTTTCTCTGCTCATGAGCTTTGCTAGTAGCCAAGCCTTTCCTGAGCACACATGAAGCCGCACATCAATACAGACCCACTATTATTAGAATGAATGGCAGTCTTAGCCAGGGCCCCCAATGCGTTTCACCCCACCACACAGAGTCCACTCATGATCCCCCATGATTGCACTCTGAGGGGCAGGGTGAAACGTGTTGGAGGCGTCCACAGCCAAGCCTTTCTGTCTGACTCAGAAGGGGGTCGAAGCTCTGCAGAGAGACCACAGCTTCCATACAGAGAGCAAGGATCCTTCTCTGCAGCATGCTGGCAGGGAGTCAGACTTTCCTACCAGAATGTGGCTGCTTTAACCACTTCAGCCCCGAAAGATTTGGCTGCTGAATGACCAGGCCATTTTTTGCGATTCGGCACTGCGTCGTTTTAACTGACAATTGCGCGGTCGTGCGACACAGCACCCAAACAAAATTGGCATCCTTTTTTCCCCAAAAATAGAGCTTTCTTTTGGTGGCATTTGATCACCTCTGCGGTTTTTATTTTTTGCGCTATAAACAAAAAAAAGAGCGACAATTTTGAAAAAAACACAATATTTTGTACTTTTTGCTATAAGAAATATCCCCATTTTTTTTTTTTTTAAAGCTAATTTTTTTCTCAGTTTAGGCCGATATGTATTCTTCTACATATTTTTGTAAAAAAAATCACAATAAGCTTATATTGATTGGTTTGCGCAAAAGTTATAGCGTCTACAAAATAGGGGATAGATTTATAGCATTTTTATTATTATTTATTTTTTACTAGTAATGGCGGCGATCTGTGATTTTTATCGGGACTGCGACATTATGGCGGACACATCGGACACTTTTGACACATTTTTGGGACCATTGTCATTTTTACAGCGATCGTGCTATAAAAATGCACTGATTACTGTAAAAATGTCACTGGCAGTGAAAGGTTTAACACTAGGGGGCGATCAAGGGGTTAACTGTGTTCCCTGGGAGGTGATTCTAACTTAAGGGTGAGGGGACTGACTAGCGGAAGTGACGGATCGTGGTTCCTAGCTAATAGGAACACACGATCTGTCACTCCTCTCAGAACAGAACACGGATTTGTGTGTTTACACACACACTTCTGTGTTCTGTCCCTCGTGCTCGCGATAGCTCGTGGCCGGCGGGCGCGTGCGAGCCTGCTATCCCGATCCCGCGAGCCGACGTCGGCTGGTCGGCAAGCGGTTAAAGACGGGACACTTTACTGCAGGTCTGTGTCTTGCCAGCACAGGGATGCATACCAGTGCCAGCATCCCATTCATTTCTATTGGGACACGAGGCTGCACAGACATCACCGCAGTGTCCTAATATGACATATGGGTGCATGTAGGTGTGGGTCCACGAGTGTATACAAGGTGCGTTTAGGGACCCACGCTCACCCCCATGTCATATTAGGACACAGCGGCTGTGTCCAAGCAGCTGTGTATACCAATAGAAATTAATGGGACACCGCCAGGTGAATGCACACAACATCTGTACATCCCTGTGCCAGGGAGGCTCAGACTCACATGGAGCCCATATTAAAGCACCCTCTGAATGGACCCATGCACATGGAATGTATTTAGTTGATTTAACCACTTGCTGACCGCGCTGTAGCTGTTATTCGGCTATAACGCAGTCAGCCAGTTCGGGGAGGCCGTCATATGACGTCCTCTTGTGATCCTCCGGACACTGCTGATCACAGATTGAGGTAAAGAGCCAATCACGTGATCTGCTGTGTCCAATTACAGCTGATCACGATGTAATCAGAAGCTGTTTATCGGCATTCCTTTCTTCATGCTGACAGCGTGATGAGAGGAGAAGAGAGCCAATAACCGGCTTTTGTACACTGATAATCAGGGTACTGATTAACAGTGTCCTGATTTTCCGTACAGTCCCAACAGTGCCCACCAGTGCTGCCAATCAGTGCCTCCTCATCAGTGCCACCTACCAGTGCCACCTCTCAGTGCAGCCTCATCAGTGCCTCCTCATCAATGCCCACCAGTGCTGCCTCATCAGTGCCCATCAGTGCTGCCAATCAGTGCCTCCTCATCAGTGCCACCTCTCAGTGCAGCCTCATCAGTGCCTCCTCATCAATGCCCACCAGTGCTGCCTCATCAGTGTCTCCTCAATAGTGTCACCCATCAGTGCCACCTACCAGTGCCACCTTTCAGTGCCGCCTATCAGTGCAGCCTCATCAGTGCCTCCTCATCAGTGCCCACCAGTGCTGCCTCATCAGTGCCCATCAGAGCAACCTATCAATGCCCATCAGTGCCCATCAGTGAAGTAGAAAAATTCCCATTTTGCAAACAAACTATGAAAAAGTTGTTGTTTTTTTTCAAAATTTTCAGTCTTTTTTAGTCTATTTAACAAAAAACTAAAAACGCCAGTGGTGATAATATGCCACCAAAAGAAAGCTCTATTTGTGCGGAAAAAAAATGATAAAAATTATGTTTGAGTACAGGGTTGCATGACCGCGCAATTGTCATTCAAAATGTGAAAGCTGAAAATTGGCCTGGGCAGAAAGGGGGTAAAAGTGCCTGGTAGGCAGGTGGTTAATCTGAAAAGTCATTTGGGCTTTTAAAGCGAAACTCAACCCCTTAGAAATGTTGGGGGGTCCCCAGCAATGTAATGTAGCCTTCTCCAGTGATGGAAGGGCTGCCCTCTCGGTCTAATGCCATCTTCATTGGCCGGGACAGAATGACGAAACCGCACAGGTGCGGCTCAGTGTGCACTTAGAGGGAAAAAAAAACGCTGATAAGACAGGAAATACATTTACGACAGGTTTCTTCTGTCATAAAAATTCTACCTGTTACCACTGACTTTATCTGTAAGATAAAACGGCGGGGAACAATCAATGAATAAATCTTGTAACGTTTTTTGGTGCGTTAGTCAGGATTGTTGATAAGCTCGGTCCGGGCACCACACACCTCATTGGAGGTCAGCCATAGAACATTTTTTATTTTTTTTCCCCTCTTGGTCACACAGAGTCCATCTGTCTGTCTTGTCCTTCGACTTCTGCTTTTTTTCGTTCTCTTTTTTCGGAAGCGTCTTCTGTGAAGTAATTTCATGTAAATGCAGTTTATAAAAAGAGAAGTTGTCACCCACTCAGGGGGGGGTCAGCCCAGTTTTTGCAATTTGCTGCTTTTGTTCTTTTTTTTTCTTTCCCCTAAATAACAAGTCGTTGTGTTTCGTTGTAGATAACTGGTGTTCTGACAAGAAGAGGTTCTGCAGGAGCTGCGGTGGAAAAGGAAACCTTCGATCAACCTGGAAATGGAGCTTCTCGGAGAATGTTGACTACTTCATCTTCTCCCTTTCTTCTGTCCCTGTAACGCATTCCACTTCCCTTTATCGCTGTCCGTCGCTCGCTCATTGCCGCCTAGGATACTTCAACATGGGCTGCATGCAGGCAAAGCCATCCACTAATTTACCCCCCAAGGAGATCGATCCCCCAAACAATACAGAACTCTCCCGCTATGTGATAGACCCAAGTTCAAAGAATCCTCCGGTAAGTAGAAGATGGGGGGGGAGGGAGGGGACTGGGAGGTTCGGGTAAAGCAAAACTCCAGGCAAACAGCTACATGCACATATAAAATAAGTGAGCTGCTTTAGGCTGATTGAACATAGGATGCAACTTGTGAGACCTCCAAGTCAGACGACACGTGACGTTCAATGTTTCTCTATGAGAGCCGTCTTAACTGATAGTATAGCCATGGCCATGCCTGACGAAGTGGACCTGCGTGGCTCCGAAACGTTGCACTACACCGTTTTGTAGGGGTGCAACGGATAAAAAAAACTCACGGATCGGATCGATCCTCGGATCAGGGTCACGGATCGGATCATTTTTCGGATCAGCAAATAATAATTGAATTTGCAAAAACCTGTGAAAATTCCACCACCATATAGTCCCCACTGTAATATCCACAATCTCCCCCACTGTAATATCCACAATCTCCCCCACTGTAATATCCATGTCATCTTCCCCACTGTAATATTGTCTGAGTATGGCTGGGTATGGCTGAGCATGGCTGGGTACGGCTGGGTATCGCTGAGTATTGGCAGAGTATTGGCAGAGTATTGGCAGGGTATTGGCAGAGTATTGGCAGGGTATTGGCAGGGTATTGGCAGAGTATTGGCAGGGTATTGGCAGGGTATTGCAGAGTATTGGCAGGGTATTGCAGAGTATTGGCAGAGTATTGGCAGGGTATTGGCAGAGTATTGGCAGGGTATTGGCAGAGTATTGGCAGGGTATTGGCAGGGTATTGCAGAGTATTGGCAGGGTATTGCAGAGTATTGGCAGAGTATTGGCAGGGTATTGGCAGAGTATTGGCAGGGTATGGCAGAGTATTGGCAGGGTATGGCAGGGTATTGCAGAGTATTGGCAGGGTATTGGCAGGGTATGGAGGGATGGCTGTGACTGCAATTGTCACAGAGCAGCGCTGTGAGCACTACAAATCCACACGACCAGACTTTCCGGCAAACTAGATCCGACGGTCTTCCCGAACGGACTTTCGACGGAGTTCCCATGGACTTTCCAAACGAACGGACTTGGCCACATACGAACGGACTTATGCCCCGTACACACGGTTGAAAATTCTGACCACAAAATACGTCGGACTTTTTCCGACGGATTTTGTCCAACACTGGTGTTGCATACACACGGTCGGACAAAGTTGTCGGAAAATCTGATCATTCTGAACGTGGTGACGTTCGTTGCGTAAGACGGAACTACGTAGAGGCTAGTAGTCAATAGCTTTGGTCTCGTAATTTGATCTGAGCATGCGTGGCACTTTGTCCATCGGAATTCTCTACACATGATCGGAAAAAGTCCGATTGGATTTTGTTGTTGGAAAATATGAGAGCAAGATCTCAAATTTTTTTCTGTCGGAAATTCCGGCGGAAAAAGTCAGATGGAGCCCACACACGGTCGGATTTTCCGACAACATGGTCCGATCGGACATTTTCCGTCGGAATTTCCGACCGTGTGTACGGGGCATAAGTCCGGTTGAAAGTCCGTTCGTTCGAACGTGGTGACGTAAACGGGTCAAAAAAATAGCCAGTAGCCAATAGCTTCCCTTCGGTCGTATTTGGTCCGTCGGACCAGCACACAGACCAACGGTTTTTCCCGCTTTGAGTCCGTCGGAATTGAGTCCGTAGATAGATTTGAAACATGTTCTATTTCTAGGTCCGACGGAATTTTTTCACGAAAAACAAACGGATCGGCCCACACACGATCGGATTGTCCGATGGACTAATCCCGTCGGACCTAGTTTGCCGGAAGGTCCGGTCGTGTGTACGCGGCATCAGTGTTTTTAGACCCTTTTGTCAGATGTTCCTATGGTATACTGAAGTATAATTACAAGCATTCCAGAAGCGTCAAAGGCTTTTATTGACTTACATGAAGTTTACACAAGGAGTCAATATTTGCCGTGTTGACGCTTCTTTTTTAACCACTTCAGCCCCGGACCATTTGGCTGGCCAAAGACCAGAGCACTTTTTGCGATTCGGCACTGCGTTGATTTAACTGCGCGGTCGTGCGACGTGGCTCCCAAACAAAACTGATGTCCTTTTTCCCCACAAATAGAGCTTTCTTTTGGTGGTATTTGATCACCTCTGCGGTTTTTATTTTTTGCGCTATAAACAAAAAAGGAGCGACAATTTAAAAAAAAAAAGCATTATTTTTTACTTTTTGCTATAATAAATATCCCCCAAAAATGTATAAAAAAAATTTTTTTCCTCAGTTTAGGCCGATACGTATTCATCTACATATTTTTGGTAAAAAAAAAAAAAAAATCGCAATTAGCGTTTATTGATTGGTTTGTGCAAAAGTTATAGCGTCTACAAAACAAGGGATAGTTTCATGGCATTTTTATTAATAATTTTGTTTTTTTTACTAGTAATGGCGGCGATCTGAGATTTTTATCGTGACTGCGACAATATGGCGGACACATCGGACACTTTTGCCGCTATTTTGGGACCATTCACATTCATGCAGCGTTCAGTGCGATTAAAAATGCACTGGTTACTGTGTAAATGTGACTGGCAGTGGAGGGGTTAACCAGGAGGGGGCACTGCAGGGGTTAAGTGTGTCCTAGGGAGTGATTCTAACTGTAGGGGGGAGAGGCTACATGTGACACGACACTGATTACCATTTAAAGAGATGCATGATTGGTTATACATGTAAAAAATTATTATCATTATTGTTAGTAGTAGTAGTATTAACACCCTAACCCTAAAAAATAAAAAAAAAAATAAAAAAATAACCCTAATCCCTAATCCTAACCCAAACTCCTAATCCAAACCCTAACTCTAACCCCTTACCCTAACAAAAAAATAATAATAATTCATAATAATAAAAAAGAAACAAAAGCTAATGGAAAAGCTAAAAAAAAATGGAATACCTAGCCACAAATGATGCCGCTGAATAGTTTTCTCTATTGGCTAATAAAAGAACACCAAAGCTCAAAAGCGCTGAATAAAAAAGCGCAAATTGCAAATAAAAACGCGCCAAAAACACAGAAAACGGACGCTAAGCTCAGGTGTGAATGCAGCCTAAAAAGTCACCTCAAAGTCGGTCTCCAAAGTCGCACAACTTTGGAGTCAGGCTAGCGTGAACGAGCCTTATCCGCGAGGGGATTGGTATTTTTTGCAGTTCAGTAGCGCTTACTACGCTTGTTTTTTTTCCACCCAGCCTGTGATTGGACAGTGAAAAGAGTAGCAGAAGACTGACAAGCTCCTCTCTCTGTCACTCTGCTCTCTCCTCCTATTAACATGTTTTTGTTGGCACATGAACACTGCAGCACAACGTATTTGCTCCTTGTGCTGCTTCTCCTTTTACCAGCCTGAGCTCTGCTGTACACAAACTGCAAGAGGCTGATATCGAGGCGAATTCAGACCTGTGCACTGTTAGTATTTATAAAAAAAGGATGTATTGGGGAATACAAGCTGCATTCAATTGTTTCTGATTTGTCTGCCTGGAGTTCGGTTTTAAAGTAGATGTAAATCCTAATTGGTCAGAATTTAAAGCACGTTGTATCGTATGCAATTACCATATTTTCTTTTACATAAAAGACGGTGTTCATGTTTTTTTGCTTTTTTTTTGCATATTATTGCTGCTGATTTCCTCAGTCCGCTTTCAGCCACTTCCTGCCCAATGTGTGTCACAATATCCACTTGTAGTCTCTATCAGGGGCCCATGTGACACGGGGACAATGCTGGGGCAACAACCGAAAGATAGTGGTCATCTCTAAACAGGAAGTGCCTGAATAAGGAGGCCCTTTATGGTGGGATCCCTCGGTGTTATTATAATAAAAGATGCATATTAACGCTTGGTGGGTGGGCCTTATGGCGAGCGACCGCATCTGGTTGATTTGCAAAATCTGATTGGCTGTCACGGCTGTCACATGATCAGAAAGCTCATGATCACTAGTATGCATCGGGAGCTTTCCGGTACCTGCCTGCTACTATGCCGGGAGTACGGTAAGTTGTTTTAACAGGGCCCTGTTAAAACAACTTACCGTACTCCCGGCATAGTAGCAGGCAGGTACCAGAAAGCTCCCGATGCATACTAGTGATCATGAGCTTTCTGGTCATGTGACAGCCATGACAGCCAATCAGATTTTGCAAATCAACCAAAAGTGTCCCCATTGGAAAAATTTCTCTTCTCTTCCTATTGTGGTGACAACTTCATCTTTTTTTGTTTCATTACGTCACAGTGACAGCGGTCATTATGACAACTCAAGAGAGTACATATCCCTAAGGCCCCATTCACACTTGTGCGACTTTTCCTGCGACTTAGGACTGCAAAGACGCATGACAAGTCGTACCCCATGATTTCCAATGAGTAACATTCATATCTGTGCGACTTCAAGTCACAGCGACTTCAAGGCTGTATTCACACTTCAGAATTTTGAATCGCCAGCATATTCGACCACACAGTTATAGTAATGCAGAGCTGCATCGCAAAAAATGGCCTGGTCATGAAGGGGGGGTAAATCTTCCGGAGGTCAAGTGGTTAAAGTCTATCTAAAACAAAAAAAAATATTTTTGCCACTGCCAGGTTTTTACTGTACCCTGTTAGGCCCCTTTCACACTTGTGCAACCTAAAAGTCGTACGATTTTTTTCCGTGTAATCTCGAGGTCTATGAACCTCAAGTCGCATCAAAGTCACATCAAAGTAGTGCAGGGACTACTTTGGGCTGCATTCACCCTTCAGCGTTTTTTGTCGCCCCAAAACACAGTTCAGGAGCTACTTTTGGGGCGTCATGCTTCCTGCGATGCGGGTTGCCAGACAGGCGCTGTGAATTTAGGAGTCATGAATGGCATCTCAAATGCGAGTCCCGCGATTTTGTCATTCACACATCGGCGCTTTCAAAACGTGGGCAGAATCGCAAATCTGCCCGCGATTCAAAAATGCTGAAGTGTGAATGCAGCCCAAAGTAGTCCCTGCACTACTTTGGCCAGACTTTGATGCGACTTGAGGTTCATAGGCCTCAAGATTACACAGGCATTGCTTCAATTCGCAGCAAATTCACGCCAAAGTTGCAGCAAAAAATCGCACCACTTTCAGGTCGCACGAGTGTGAAAGGGGCCTAACAGGGTACAGTAAAAAACCTGGCAGTGGCAAAAATAAAAGTTTTTGTTTTAGATAGATTTTAACCACTTGACCTCCAGAAGATTTACCCACCCCCTCATGACCAGGCCATTTTTTTGCGATACGGCTCTGCATTACTTTAACTGACAATTGCGCAGTGGTGTGACGCTGTACCCAAATAAAATGGATGTCCCTTTTTTTCCTACAAATAGAGCTTTCCTTTAGTGGTATTTGATCACCTCTGCGGTTTTTATTTTTTGGGCTATAAATAAAAAAATTTGACATAAAAACAATATTTTTAACTTTCTGCTATAAAACATATCCAATAAAAAAAATGTAAAAAATCTAATTTCTTCATCAGTTTAGGCCAATGTGTATTCTGCTACATATTTTTGGTAAAACAAAATCCCAATAAGTGTATATTGATTGGGTTACACAAAAATTATTGCGTCTACAAACTATGGGATATTTTTATTTATTTTTTACTAGTAATGGCTGTGATCAATGACAGTCACTGCAATATTGCAGCGGACAGTTTCGGACACTAACTGACACTTTTTGGGAACCAGTGACACCAATACAGTGATCAGCGCTAAAAATATGCACTGTCACTGTACTAATGACACTGGCCGGGAAGGGGGTTAACATGAGGGGCGATCAAAGGGTTCAAGCATGGTGGTGGGAGTGTCATGGTCTGAGGCTGCATGAGTGCTGCCGGCACTGGGGAGCTACAGATCATTGAGGGAACCATGAATGCCAACATGTACTGTGACATACTGAAGCAGAGCATGATCCCCTCCCTTCAGAGACTGGGCCGCAGGGCAGTATTCCAACATAATGACCCCAAACACACCTCCAAGATGACCACTGCCTTGCTAAAGAAGCTGAGGGTAAAGGTGATGGACTGGCCAAGCATGTCTCCAGACCTAAACACTATTGAGCATCTGTGGGACATCCTCAAACGGAAGGTGGAGGAGCACAAGGTCTCCAACATCCACCAGCTCTGTGATGTCATCATGGAGGAGGGGAAGAGGACTCCAGTGGCAACCTGTGAAGCTCTGGTGACCTCCATGCCCAAGAGGGTTAAGGCAGTGCTGGAAAATATTGGTGGTCACACAAAATATTGACACTTTGGGCCCAATTTGGACATTTTCTCTTAGGGGTGTACTCACTTTTGTTGCCAGCGGTTTAGACATTAATGGCTGTGTGTTGAGTTATTTTGAGGGGACAGCAAATTTACACTGTTATACAAGCTGTACACTCACTACTTTACATTGTAGACAAGTGTCATCTCAGTGTTGTCACATGAAAAGATAGAAGAAAATATTGACAAAAATGTGAGGGGCGTACTCACTTTTGTGAGATACTGTATATACGTGTTCGGGGGCACAGGTGCCGCCCTGTAACAGTAAAACTGCTATGGGGTGAGCTAAGCCCAAAAAAATATATATATATGTTTTTACCCCCCCCCCCCCTAGTGTGGCTCGGACAAGGGAGGTCACCTTCTCCAGCAGATACCTGGTTGATCCTGCCAGTAACATATGCTTGGCTCAAAGAGTAGGCCATGCACGTGTACACATGGCTATAATGAAACTGCCGTCTCATTAATTGCTACAAAAAAAAACAGTTCTGTAATCCACAGGATAAGCAGGAAGCTGTATAAATATATAGAATGTGAGGAGGAAATGGGAGTATAATAAAATGCCACAAAGTCCATTGATGTCAGGGTGAACCTTTGTAACCCGGAGGAGAGCTGTATAGAGGTGTGTTAGGTATAGGGAGGTCATGGAAATATTGGCGCAGTCACATACACGGTCCAATGACCTTAACGTGTTATCCATATCAGTCAGCACAATATCACTAGCACAGGGCTTGACAAATTTGCTTTGAATCTAAGAACCAGTTTAAAAAAGTTAGGAACCAGTTTGTGCGAGGCGACATGTAACATGTGTATCGCAATCAATGTTTTCATGCGTAGGTGCCCCAGCGCTTGCGTTTACGTTTGTACGTGTGTATATGTGGAGGTGGGGGCCTCAGAAAATCCCCCCTATGTGATGATTTTTTGGTAACGGGTTCTCTTTAAGGAATGCCGGTGTCCTGTCTGATACTGTCCCCCATCGGATAGTGTCCGCAGTGCACAGCACAAGCACATTCCGAAAATAGCCGAAGATGAACGGCGCCGTGAGTCCAGGTTCAAGCCCCACCATCCAAGTGGACATAGAGTTAGAATCCAAAAGAGCCGAGCGCAGCGAGGCCGTGCCCGAAGCGTGGTGAGCGAAGCGAGCCCGCGAGGGGCCCTCCAACTATTTGCAGCCCTATGTCCACTTGGATGGGGTGGGGCTTGCATCTGGACTCACGGCACAGGCGCCGTTCATCTTCGGAGATTTTCCCGAATCTCCTTGTGCTCCGTACCGCGTAAGAGCTGCGCCTGCGCAGTAAGGGGCGGACAATATTTGATAGCCGGACATTTTCCGACAGAACACTGGGTCTAAACAACCCTGGATGTCTCCCCTGTGCTCCATTGAATTGCACTGCATTACATTCTTCCCTGGCCATGCTGGGGAAACTGTCAACAGGAGCCCGGAAGTGACGTCATACACGTCGCTTCAGGGTCAGGAACAAGATGGGGAGGAGAGCGGACGTGTGTCCTCTGTCTTCCCTCCCCTCTACCCTGCGGCGCCTTCTATGCCGATACATAGCGGGGGGGGGGGGGCACTTTACCCATCATACATGTTGCTTCTGGGTCAGGAACAAGATGGGGAGGAGAGCGGACGTGTGTCCTCTGTCTTCCCTCCCTTCTACCCTGTGGTGCCTTC
This sequence comes from Lithobates sylvaticus, assembly GCA_028564925.1. Lineage (NCBI taxonomy): Eukaryota > Metazoa > Chordata > Amphibia > Anura > Ranidae > Lithobates > Lithobates sylvaticus. The sequence goes on along the minus strand of CM053037.1, from coordinate 16,392,407 downwards.
TATGCCAATACATAGTGGGGGGGGGGGGCACTTTACCCATCATACATGTTGCTTATGAGTCAGGAACAAGATGGACAGATGAGCAGACATGTGTCCTCTGTCCTACCTCCCCTCTACCCTACAGTGCCTTCTATGCCAATACATGGTGGGGGCGGGGGGGGCACTTTACCCATCATACACGTCACTTCTGGGTCAGGAACAAGATGGACAGGTGAGCAGACATGTGTCCTCTGTCTTCCCTCCCCTCTACCCTGCGGTGCCTTCTATGCCAATACATAGCGGGGGGGGGGGCACTTTACCCATCATACATGTTGCTTCTGGGTCAGGAACAAGATGGGGAGGAGAGCAGACATGTGTCCTCTGTCCTACCTCCCCTCTACCCTACAGTGCCTTCTATGCCAATACATGGTGGGGGCAGGGGGGGGCACTTTACCCATCATACACGTCACTTCTGGGTCAGGAACAAGATGGGGAGGAGAGCAGACATGTGTCCTCTGTCTTCCCTCCCCTCTACCCTGCAGTGCCTTCTATGCCAATACATAGCGGGGGGGGGGGGGGGTAAATTTTTACATAATTACATTGCTCCAGCTTGGACCATTGTACCAATGTATATATTATACAGTCAGGTCCATAAATATTGGGACATGGACACAATTCTAATGTTTTTGGCTCTATACACCACCACAATGGATTTAAAAATGAAACAAACAACTTTAACTGCCGACTTTCAGCTTTAATTTGAGGGTATTTACATCCAAATCAGGTGAACGGTGGAGGAATTACAACAGTGTGTATATGTGCCTCACACTTTTTAAGGGACCAAAAGTAATGGGACAGATTAACAATCATCCATCAAACTTTCACTTTTTAATACTTGGTTGCAAATCCTTTGCAGTCAATTACAGCCTGAAGTCCGGAACGCATAGACATCACCAGACGCTGGTCTCATCCCTGGTGATGCTCTGCCAGGCCTCTACTGCAACTGTCTTCAGTTCCTGCTTGTTCTTGGGGCATTTTCCCTTCAGTTTTGTCTTCAGCAAGTGAAATGCATGCTCAATCGGATTCAGGTCAGGTGATTGACTTGGCCATTGCATAACAGTCCACTTCTTTCCCTTAAAAAACTCTTTGGTTGTTTTCGCAGTATGCTTTGGGTCATTGTCCATCTGCACTGTGAAGCGCCGCCCTATGAGTTCTGAAGCATTTTGCTGAATATGAGCCGATAATATTTCCTGGAACACTTCAGAATTCATCCTGCTGCTTTTGTCGGCAGTCACATCATCAATAAATACAAGAGAACCAGTTCCATTGGCAGCCATACATGCCCACGCCATGACACTACCACCACCATGCTTCACTGATGAGGTGGTATACTTTGGATCATGAGCAGTTCCTTTCCTTCTCCATACTCTTCTCTTCCCATCACTCTGCTACAAGTTGATGTTGGTCTCATCTGTCCATAGGATGTTGTTCCAGAACTGTGAAGGCTTTTTTTAGATGTTGTTTGGCAAACTCTAATCTGGCCTTCCTGTTTTTGAGGCATACCAATGGTTTACATCTTGTGGTGAACCCTCTGTATTCACTCTGGTGAAGTCTTCTCTTGATTGTTGACTTTGACACACATACACCTACCTACTGGAGAGTGTTCCACACATACACCTACCTCCTGGAGAGTGTTCCACACATACACCTACCTCCTGGAGAGTGTTCCACACATACACCTACCTCCTGGAGAGTGTTCCACACATACACCTACCTCCTGGAGAGTGTTCCACACATACACCTACCTCCTGGAGAGTGTTCCACACATACACCTACCTCCTGGAGAGTGTTCCACACATACACCTACCTCCTGGAGAGTGTTCCACACATACACCGACCTCCTGGAGAGTATTCTTGATCTGGCCAACTGTTGTGAAGGGTGTTTTCTTCACCAGGGAAAGAATTCCTCGGTCATCCACCACAGTTGTTTTCTGTGGTCTTCCGGGTCTTTTGGTGTTGCTGAGCTCACCGGTGCGTTCTTTCTTTTTAAGGATGTTCTAAACAGTTGATTTGGCCACACCTAATGTTTTTGCTATCTCTCTGATGGGCTTGTTTTGTTTTTTTCAGCCTAATGATGACTTGCTTCACTGATAGCGACAGCTCTTTCAATCTCATATTGAGAGTTGACAGCAACAGATTCCAACTGCAAATAGCACACTTGAAATGAACTCTGGACCTTTCATCTGCTCCTTGTAAATGGGATAATGAGGGAATAACACACACCTGGCCATGGAACAGCTGAGCAGCCAATTTTCCCATTACTTATTAAAAAGTGTGAGGCACAAAACTGTTGTAATTCCGACACCGTTCACCTGATTTGGATGTAAATACCCTCAAATTAAAGCTGAAAATCTGCAGTTAAAGCAAATCTTGTTTGTTTCATGTCAAATTGTGTTGGTGTATAGATCCAAACATATTAGAATTGTGTCCATGTCCCAATATTTATGGACCTGACTGTATGTGGCCAATGCCCATGGAAACAGGAAATCACTGTATAGACAAATCTACTCCAGTCATCTCCACTAGCTTCGGGGTCCCATGCTGATGCATTGTGAACACAGGAGGTCGGGCCACTGACCACGGGCACCATTGAGTGAATGTGTTACATACATTTTCTGAATCAATGCAAAGTGTTCCCTGGTTGGACGACATGGAGAGGCGGGGCGGTAACATTACGCACGGAGTCCAGTGCTAACTTTATCAAATAACATTTTTGATACCCAATTGCATTGATAAAAGTTCCCTCCAGAGTTTTAGTTTCAATTTCTCTGCAACAATGAAATAACGTGGTATCAAAAATAGGCGGAGCTTTACGAGAAAGCGCGCCATCACACACATGTCACTGGGGGGGGGGGGGGGGTGTAACCTGTCATACAACACTGAATGTGTGGGAGAGCGAAAAGTGCTAAATATAGATGGTATGTGTTCAAAATCAACATTCCGGCCTATTTTTAGTTGAGTTTCACTCAATATATCACACGGTATGAGATTGGGTCATGCTTCTTCATTACTCTGATGCAGTTTTCCACTTCATACCTCCAAATAAACACTCCTGGGGATCTTCAGTAACTGCTGAGGGGTCAGTCAGCCGAATCCGAGGGTTTTAGTCTCCGGTACAGAATATGAGATTCTGTATGAGATTGAACATTTGTATTCCTTTCCCACCCTGGAAGAACAGAGCGAGCGAAAAAGATGTGTTTTTGGGTGGACTGACCCTAGAGAGTTCCCCTTAGTACTGTGCTAAGTACTCAGAGAATGTGAAATGGCCCTAAACTGTCACCACATTCTATAAAACCTGCGACTGATTGATACAGATGATGATGTCTCCAGGTGTTTATTTGGCACCTCCAATTAGGAAAATATGAATTTTATTCTCTCTGTAGTGACTAGGCTTCCTCCCAGGCACATCATAGATCAGTGGTCTCCAAACCACGGGCCTTCCCACTGATACCAATAATGGGGCACTATTCTTCCCACTGACACCAATGATAGGGCACACTTCTTCCCACTGACACCAATGATGGGGCACTATTCTTCCCACTGACACCAATGATAGGGCACTATTCTTCCCACTGACACCAATGATGGGGCACTATTCTTCCCACTGACACCAATGATGGGGCACTATTCTTCCCATTGACACCAATAATAGGCCACTATTCTTCCCACTGACACCAATGATAGGGCACTATTCTTCCCACTGACACCAATGATGGGGCACTATTCCTCCCACTGACACCAATGATGGGTCACTATTCTTCCCACTGACACCAATGATGAGGCACTATTCCTCCCACTGACACCAATGATGAGGCACTATTCCTCCCACTGACACCAATGATGGGGCACTATTCCTCCCACTGACACCAATGATGAGGCACTATTCCTCCCACTGACACCAATGATGAGGCACTATTCCTCCCACTGACACCAATGATGGGGCACTATTCCTCCCACTGACACCAATGATAGGGCACTATTCTTCCCACTGACACCAATGATAGGGCACTATTCTTCCCACTGACACCAATGATGGGGCACTATTCTTCCCACTGACACCAGTGATGGGGCACTATTCTTCCCATTGACACCAATGATAGGCCACTATTCTTCCCACTGACACCAATGATGGGGCACTATTCCTCCCACTGACACCAATGATGGGTCACTATTCTTCCCACTGACACCAATGATGAGGCACTATTCCTCCCACTGACACCAATGATGAGGCACTATTCCTCCCACTGACACCAATGATAGGGCACTATTCCTCCCACTGAACCCTGTGCTGTGCTCATTGAGGGGCTCCCCCCATCCCTGTGCTGTGCTTATTGAGGGGCTCCCCCCATCCCTGTGCTGTAATGACTTCCTGGGTTTTTAACTTCATCATAACGAATAATCGTAATTATTTATTTATTTTATTTATTACAGTATTTATGTAGCGCCAACAGTTTACGCAGCGCTTTACAATATAAAAAGGGAGACAATACAGTTATAATACAATAAAATACAAGAGAATTAAGAGGGCCCTGCTCAGAAGAGCTTACAATCTAATAGGGTGGGGGAGGTGGTACAAAAGGTTGTAACTGTGGGGAATGAGCTGATGGAAGTGGTAGAAGATTAGTTGGAGACATGATAGGCTTCCCTGAAGAGATGAGTTTTCAGGGATCACCTGAAGGTGGCTAGAGTAGGGGATAGACGGACAGGTTGAGGCAGTGAATTCCAGAGGATGGGAGAGGCTCTGGAGAAATCCTGGAGACGAGCATGGGAGGAGGAAACAAGAGAGCTTGACAGTAGGAGGTCTTGAGAAAAGCGGAGAGGACGGTTTGGGATATGTTTGGAGACAAGATTGGTGATGTAGCTCGGGGCAGAGTTGTAGATGGCTTTGTATGTTGTGGTTAGTATTTTGAATTTAATTTGCTGGGTGATTGGGAGCCAGTGTAGGGATTGGAGGAGAGGGGTGATGGTCAGTGTAGGGATTGGAGGAGAGGGTTGGCAGACACTGAACGGTTGGTAAGGTGGATAAGTCTGGCAGCAGCATTCATGATAGACTGAAGAGGGGAGGAGCCTATGGAGAGGCCGGCCAATGAGGAGGGAGTTGCAATAGTCAAGGCGAGAGATAACAAGGGAGTGAATGAGGAGCTTGGTGGTTTCATTTGTCAAAAAGGGGCGAATTTTAGAGAAGTTACGGAGGTGAAGTCTACAAACTTTTGACAGCGATTGGACTTGAGGCTGAAATGACAAGTCTGAGTCTAGGATTACACCGAGTACCCTGGCGTGAGGGGAGGGACTGATGGTTGCATTGTTGATTTTGATGGAAAAGTCATGGAGGGGGGCACGGGGCGGGGGGGAATATTAATAGCTCAGTTTTAGAGAGATTTAATTTAAGAAAGTGGTGCGACATCCATGTTGATATGTCAGTTAGTAAGTTAGTAATGCGAGAGGAGACAGAAGGAGTGAGGTGAGGAGTAGACAGATAGATTTGGGTGTCATCGGCGTATAAGTGGTATTGGAAGCCGTGGGCGGTTATCAAGTGACCAAGGGAGGAGGTGTAGATGGAGAAGAGAAGGGGTCCAAGAACAGAGCCTTGGGGGACCCCCACAGAAAGGGGCAACGGAGAGGAGGAGACAGAGTTGTAGGTAACACTGAAGGAGCGCTGTGATAGATAGGCAGAGAACCAGGATAGAGCAGAATCTTGGAGGCCAAGGGAATGGAGTTTATTGAGAAGGAGCGGGTGGTCAACAGTATCAAAGGCTGCAGAGAGGTCAAGTAGTAGCAGTATGGAGTACTGGCTGTCGGATTTAGCAGTTAGTAAATCGTTAGTGAGTTTTAGTAAGGCAGTTTCCGTGGAGTGCTGCGAGCAAAAGCCAGACTGTAAAGGGTCAAGAAGGTTATTTTCACTGAGGTAGGAGCTAAGACGGTTGTAGACTAAGCGCTCTAGAAGTTTAGAGGAGAATGGGAGCAATGAGATGGGCCTTAAGTTATTCAGGTTGGTGGGGTCCAGGGAGGGCTTTTTAAGTATGGGAGTGATCTGCGCATGTTTTAGAGGGGAGGGGAAGGTGCCACTAGAGAGGGAAAGATTAATTAACGAACATTCTTATTTTGTCCGATTCTGAATCTCCCATCGACTCCCAGTACCAGTCTCTCCCACTCCCATATTTAAAAAGGTCATTTTCCCAACCCTCACTCAGCAGCAGAAGAAAACCTCTGATTGGTCAACAAAACACCAGTCATGTTTCCGTTGTAACGGAATGTGGATCCGAAATTCGTAAACGAAATTTCGTATTTCATACAAAATTCGGAAGCATAGCCATTCGTATTTTTCGGATCCTCCCGAATGTACGAATTTACGGAATTTACTACGAATTTACGATTCGTACGAAACTAATCGCCCATGTCTAGCCACTAGCCTGGCCCTGGTGTTTGGCAGGGGTGCCTGGATCCCAGGACCAGCAGAATACAATGACTCAATCTTTGGCTGTAATATCGTTCGCTTATTTGTATATTGACTACTGGTTTTCTTTTCCCCCGAATTTGGCTTTAAAATACAATAACACTTCGGGTAAAAAGGGAAATGGTAAAAATAAAACACGGTCACGTGATCCAGGTTCCCCTTTCCTTGATATGTAATATGGAAAGTAGTGTGACTTTTCCTGACGGGTCCAATATTTGGGCAGCATTCAACAAGCAACAATGGTCCTCTTTTATCAACCTGTCCTTTGTTAAAGGACTGTCTGTATGGCCTGGTAATGGCCAATCATATTCAAGCTGCACAGGAAACTGAGACATGGAGAATGAAGGTTTACATTTGATTGGTTGCTAGAGAGATCTGGTGTAAATGAGAATAAACTTTTAATTATTTTTGGTTGCAAAGGAAAAAAGTTCACATTTACAGGAGGAGCTGCATGTGAAACGCATGGGAATGCTGTGCGCTTCACATGCAGTTCTCTGCAGTGCGACTTCAGCTCCATTCCTTTTGAACGGGCTGAAATCGCACAGCACCAAAAGTAGTGTCGTTAAGGTGAAATACCCCAGCAGCATTAATGTGAATGGGCCCTAAAGCCCTCTCTGCATTTACTGCTTCAGGAGCGCCCGCTGAAGGGTAGCCCTGCAGCGCTGGACCGCGTACATGTACGTCATTTTCTAGTTCCCGCCAACTGCTGCCCCATCTGTGCTGTCATTCGCTACAGCACAAGCCAATCAGAGGGTCCCGGCCAATGATTTATGGCCAGAACTTTGCTGATCGGCTGAGCAAATGACAGAAGATTGGTAAACAACACAGAGCTCTCTACAGACAGCAGCGTTAGGGTTGCCACCTTTTCTTCAAGTCCAACCCGAACACTTTAGCGGCGCACAGCAATTTTTTTTATAGTATAAACTATACATATACTTTGCGATTAAATAACATTTCTAATCATATGAAGTTAATCACAAGAGTCTCCTTTTACATCAGCGTTAACAGAGATCCCTCTTTACATCAGAGACCACAGAGATCCCCCTTTACATCAGAGACCACAGAGATCCCCCTTTACATCAGAGACCACAGAGATCCCTCTTTACATCAGCGTCCACAGAGATCCCCCTTTACATCAGAGACCACAGAGATCCCCCTTTACATCAGAGACCACAGAGATCCCCCTTTACATCAGAGACCACAGAGATCCCCCTTTACATCAGCGTCCACAGAGATCCCCCTTTACATCAGCGTCCACAGAGATCCCTCTTTACATCAGCGTCCACAGAGATCCCCCTTTACATCAGAGACCACAGAGATCCCCCTTTACATCAGAGACCACAGAGATCCCCCTTTACATCAGCGTCCACAGAGATCCCCCTTTACATCAGCGTCCACAGAGATCCCTCTTTACATCAGCGTCCACAGAGATCCCCCTTTACATCAGCGTCCACAGAGATCCCCCTTTACATCAGCGTCCACAGAGATCCCCCTTTACATCAGAGACCACAGAGATCCCTCTTTACATCAGCGTCCACAGAGATCCCTCTTTACATCAGAGACCACAGAGATCCCTCTTTACATCAGCGTCCACAGAGATCCCCCTTTACATCAGCGTCCACAGAGATCCCTCTTTACATCAGAGACCACAGAGATCCCCCTTTACATCAGCGTCCACAGAGATCCCCCTTTACATCAGAGACCACAGAGATCCCCCTTTACATCAGCGTCCACAGAGATCCCCCTTTACATCAGAGACCACAGAGATCCCCCTTTACATCAGCGTCCACAGAGATCCCCCTTTACATCAGAGACCACAGAGATCCCTCTTTACATCAGCGTCCACAGAGATCCCCCTTTACATCAGCGTCCACAGAGATCCCTCTTTACATCAGCGTCCACAGAGATCCCCCTTTACATCAGCGTCCACAGAGATCCCTCTTTACATCAGAGACCACAGAGATCCCCTTTTACATCAGAGACCACAGAGATCCCTCTTTACATCAGAGACCACAGAGATCCCTATTTACATCAGAGACCACAGAGATCCCCCTTTACATCAGCGTCCACAGAGATCCCTCTTTACATCAGCGTCCACAGAGATCCCCCTTTACATCAGCGTCCACAGAGATCCCTCTTTACATCAGAGACCACAGAGATCCCCTTTTACATCAGAGACCACAGAGATCCCTCTTTACATCAGAGACCACAGAGATCCCTCTTTACATCAGAGACCACAGAGATCCCCCTTTACATCAGCGTCCACAGAGATCCCTCTTTACATCAGCGTCCACAGAGATCCCTCTTTACATCAGCGTCCATAGAGATCCCTCTTTACATCAGAGACCACAGAGATCCCTCTTTACATCAGAGACCACAGAGATCCCCCTTTACATCAGCGTCCACAGAGATCCCCCTTTACATCAGCGTCCACAGAGATCCCTCTTTACATCAGCGTCCACAGAGATCCCCCTTTACATCAGCGTCCACAGAGATCCCCCTTTACATCAGAGACCACAGAGATCCCCCTTTACATCAGAGACCACAGAGATCCCCCTTTACATCAGAGACCACAGAGATCCCCCTTTACATCAGCGTCCACAGAGATCCCCCTTTACATCAGCGTCCACAGAGATCCCTCTTTACATCAGCGTCCACAGAGATCCCCCCTTTACATCAGAGACCACAGAGATCCCCCTTTACATCAGAGACCACAGAGATCCCCCTTTACATCAGCGTCCACAGAGATCCCCCTTTACATCAGCGTCCACAGAGATCCCTCTTTACATCAGCGTCCACAGAGATCCCCCTTTACATCAGCGTCCACAGAGATCCCCCTTTACATCAGAGACCACAGAGATCCCTCTTTACATCAGCGTCCACAGAGATCCCTCTTTACATCAGAGACCACAGAGATCCCTCTTTACATCAGCGTCCACAGAGATCCCCCTTTACATCAGCGTCCACAGAGATCCCTCTTTACATCAGAGACCACAGAGATCCCCCTTTACATCAGCGTCCACAGAGATCCCCCTTTACATCAGAGACCACAGAGATCCCCCTTTACATCAGCGTCCACAGAGATCCCCCTTTACATCAGAGACCACAGAGATCCCCCTTTACATCAGCGTCCACAGAGATCCCCCTTTACATCAGAGACCACAGAGATCCCTCTTTACATCAGCGTCCACAGAGATCCCCCTTTACATCAGCGTCCACAGAGATCCCTCTTTACATCAGCGTCCACAGAGATCCCCCTTTACATCAGCGTCCACAGAGATCCCTCTTTACATCAGAGACCACAGAGATCCCCTTTTACATCAGAGACCACAGAGATCCCTCTTTACATCAGAGACCACAGAGATCCCTATTTACATCAGAGACCACAGAGATCCCCCTTTACATCAGCGTCCACAGAGATCCCTCTTTACATCAGCGTCCACAGAGATCCCCCTTTACATCAGCGTCCACAGAGATCCCTCTTTACATCAGAGACCACAGAGATCCCCTTTTACATCAGAGACCACAGAGATCCCTCTTTACATCAGAGACCACAGAGATCCCTCTTTACATCAGAGACCACAGAGATCCCCCTTTACATCAGCGTCCACAGAGATCCCTCTTTACATCAGCGTCCACAGAGATCCCTCTTTACATCAGCGTCCATAGAGATCCCTCTTTACATCAGAGACCACAGAGATCCCTCTTTACATCAGAGACCACAGAGATCCCCCTTTACATCAGCGTCCACAGAGATCCCCCTTTACATCAGCGTCCACAGAGATCCCTCTTTACATCAGCGTCCACAGAGATCCCTCTTTACATCAGCGTCCACAGAGATCCCCCTTTACATCAGCGTCCACAGAGATCCCTCTTTACATCAGCGTCCACAGAGATCCCTCTTTACATCAGCGTCCACAGAGATCCCTCTTTACATCAGCGTCCACAGAGATCCCCCTTTACATCAGAGACCACAGAGATCCCTCTTTACATCAGAGACCACAGAGATCCCCCTTTACATCAGCGTCCACAGAGATCCCTCTTTACATCAGCGTCCACAGAGATCCCTCTTTACATCAGCGTCCACAGAGATCCCTCTTTACATCAGAGACCACAGAGATCCCCCTTTACATCAGCATCCACAGAGATCCCCCTTTACATCAGCGTCCACAGAGATCCCTCTTTACATCAGAGACCACAGAGATCCCTCTTTACATCAGAGACCACAGAGATCCCCCTTTACATCAGAGACCACAGAGATCCCTCTTTACATCAGAGACCACAGAGATCCCTCTTTACATCAGAGACCACAGAGATCCCTCTTTACATCAGAGACCACAGAGATCCCTCTTTACATCAGAGACCACAGAGATCCCTCTTTACATCAGCGTTCACAGAGATCCCTCTTTACATCAGAGACCACAGAGATCCCCTTTTACATCAGCGTCCACAGAGATCCCTCTTTACATCAGAGACCACAGAGATCCCCTTTTACATCAGAGTCCACAGAGTCCCCCTTTACATCAGCGTTCACAGAGATCCCTCTTTACATCAGCGTTCACAGAGATCCCTCTTTACATCAGCGTCCACAGAGATCCCTCTTTACATCAGAGTCCACAGAGTCCCCCTTTACATCAGCGTTCACAGAGATCCCTCTTTACATCAGAGTCCACAGAGTCCCCCTTTACATCAGCGTTCACAGAGATCCCTCTTTACATCAGCGTTCACAGAGATCCCCTTTTACATCAGAGACCACAGAGATCCCTCTTTACATCAGAGTCCACAGAGATCCCCCTTTACATCAGCGTTCACAGAGATCCCTCTTTACATCAGAGACCACAGAGATCCCCTTTACATCAGAGACCACAGAGATCCCCCTTTACATCAGAGACCACAGAGATCCCCATTTACATCAGAGACCACAGAGATCCCTCTTTACATCAGAGACCACAGAGATCCCCCTTTACATCAGAGACCACAGAGATCCCCCTTTACATCAGAGACCACAGAGATCCCCCTTTACATCAGAGACCACAGAGATCCCCCTTTACATCAGAGACCACAGAGATCCACTTTTACATCTGAATCTGCAGATTTCCCTTACACTGCAGACTCTGATGTAAGGGAGAACTCTGGGGACTCTAACACAAGGGATGCTCTGGAAACCCTGATTTAAGGGAGAACACAGAGAACTCTGATGTATGGAGAGAAATCTGATGTAACATTGTTGCCTCTGGTGTAAAGGGGAACTCTGATGTAAGGGGTGCTCTGAGAACCCTGATTTACCTTAGTGTACTCACTCAGAGGCAGGAGAGAGAAGGGGGGAGACTTCAGTCACAGACAGGGATGGATGGTGAGCTCACTTACCCCTTGGCAGTCAGCACCTCTCATCCAGATGTATCTGACGCTGCTGGGCTTCAAATTTCCGGCCCCAACTTTCCTTTTCTGAGGTACATGACTGGGGATTGGAGTGTGGGCAGACACAAAGAGGTAGGGGTGGGGGCAAGAGGTGCAGATCGATTCCCCCTCTCCTCTCCCATCTGTATGTGGGGGGGGGGGGGGGGGGGTGTTAGTGCTGGGCAGTGTGAGAGAGTGTAACAGACACTTCTGGCTTAGACAACTGCAGCCAGCAACAATGCTGGGAAGTCATAGTCCAGTCTAAATAATGTGTCCGGGTTTTAGGCAGTCTGAAACCCGGACGCATGATTCCAAACCCGAACTGTCCGGGTGAATCCCGGACAGGTGGCAACCCTAAGCAGCTTGTGCCCATTTTTTTTGGTCGCTGAAAAGGGAGTACAAACTGGGACATTATTTAGTAAAAACAGCACACACAGTAAACATTGTTAGGCACACAGTTAACCCTTTGATTGCCCCTAAAATCCCTTCCCAGCCAGTGTCATTAGTACAGTGACAGTGTACATTATTAGAACTGATCACTGTATTAGGCCCCTTTCACACTGGGGCGGTTTGCAGGCGCTATTGCGCTAAAAATAGCGCCTGCAAACCGACCCGAAACAGCTGTTGCTGTGTCTTCAGTGTGAAAGCCCCGAGGGCTTTCACACTGAAGCAGTGCGCTTGCAGGACACTGGAAAATGTCCTGCAAGCCGCATCTTTGGCTCGCTGTAGGAGCGGTATAATTATAATATAATATAATATAGCGCTCCGAACCCGCCCGCAAAACGCTGCTGCAGCGGTGGTTTGCGGGCGGTATTAACCCTTTTTCGGCCGCTCGCGGGGGTAAAACCGCCCCGCGAGCGGCCGCAATGCGCCGCTAAAACGACGGTAAAGCGGCGCTAAATATAGCGCCGTTTTACCGCCAGTGCCCCCAACGCCCCAGTGGGAAACTAGTCTTAGTGTCACTGGTGATGTCAGTGTTAGTCAATTTCCCTCCCAGCGACAGTTAATGTCCGATTGACCACCGCAATATCGCAGTCCCACTATAAGCTGCTGATCACCGCCATTACTAGTATAAATAAAAAATAAATAAATATAAATTCCAGTATATATATACCATAGTGTGTCGTCGTTATAACTTTTACACAAGCCAATTAATATACACTTATTGGGATTGTTTTTTTTTACCAAAGACATGTAGCGGAATACCTTGTGTTTGGCCGAAAATTCATTTCGGTGTATTTATTTTCCTTGAAAACACACATTTGATAAACAGCTGAGCCAATATCGTGCAACATAAACAATTGCAACGGTCACCATTTTATTCTCCAGGGCCTCTGCTTTCAGGAAATATATACTGGTTTCTAGCAAACAATGCTAATTTTAACATGTGTGCGAAAAAGTAAACATTCCTCCCGGTAGACCGGTGGTTCAAAGGCAGTGTGGCTTTTTTCATTTATTTACCTATTGTAAAAAAGCAGCGTAGGAAGTGAGACTCCATAACAATTGAGGACAGAGCTGGAAACTGAGACTTCAGCATCATTTTTGACAGGCCCTTGAAATGCAAACTTTGAACACCTGACTGGCGCCAACCTTGAAGACACTAGTGTGATTTATGCAAATGTTACGTGTGAATTCCTCAAAAGCCTTTGCTGCTTCCTTGTGCTGCACGTTGATGAGACGGCAAAAAGGGTCCCTTCTGCGTAACCAGCACTGTTTCCTCATTCTTATTGCATTGCAAAGGCCAAGACCTTTCTCACTTCCAGTTATTGCTTTACTCCAAAATATTACAAATCTTTCCGCACAGCAAAACTGTTTAGTTTTCTGTTCAGGTGAATTGTTGTTTTTCTTTTTTTTTGTTATAATAAAAGAGGTTATAACATTTTCGCTGATCTCCAGCTATTACTTAAATTGTGTAGAGTTTGGAAGTTTAAAGCTGAACTCCAGCCTTCCCTCCGGTCTTCCACAGTTGTACCGGTTCCTCTCCTGTACTGAAATGTCTTACTCTGATGTCACTGCACACTGTGAGCTGCTCACAATGTGCATTAGAAGCTGCAGAAAGTCAGATAGAGCCCCCTCATTTGCTGGCTGAAAGTTGTACAGCATTGTCTAGCCCTGTCCTCTCGATCCTGACCGTCCCTGTCCCGCTCCCTTCACTTATTGCTCATTCTCCTCTCCCCTCTCCCCTCCTCTCTTCGTTGGTTCCTACTTTTTTGCATTTTTTGCATGAAGTTTCACCTATTCCTGTAGTCTGCCTTGGTTTCACCCATTGCTATGGGATTCCTTGGATACACATATTCCTACAGGCTGCCTAGGTTTCACCTCTACCTGTTTCTATAGGCTGCCTGGATTTCAGCTATTCCTATAGGCTGCCTTGGTTTCACTCATTATTATTGGCTTCACATTATTTTTATGGGTTGCCTAGGTTTCACCTCTTCATATAGGCTGCCTAGGTTTAACCCATACCTATAGGCTGCCTAGGTTTCACCTACTCCTATAGGCTGCCTTGGATTCACCCATTCCTATTGGCTTCCTTGGTTTTACCTATTCCTATAGGATGCCTTGGTTTCACCCATACCTATAGGCTGCCTAGGTTTCACCTTTTGCTTTGGGTTGCCTTGGTTTCACCCATTCTTATTGGCCTCCATGGTTTCACATAATAAAGGTTGCCTAGGTTTCACCTCTTCATACAGGCTGCCTTGGTTTCACCCATTCATATGGGCTTCCTTGGCTTCACCTATTCTTATAGGCTGCCTTGGTTTCACCCATTCATATGGGCTTCCATGGCTTCACCTATTCTTATAGGCTGCCTTGGTTTCACCCATAACTATAGGCTGCCTAGGTTTTACCTTTTGCTTTGGGTTGCCTTGGTTTCACCCTATCTTATTGGCCTCCATGGTTTCACATAATAAAGCTTGCCTAGGTTTCACCTCTTCCTACAGGCTGCCTTGGTTTCACCTATTCATATGGGCTTCCATGGCTTCACCTATTCTTATAGGCTGCCTAGGTTTAACCCATACCTATAGGCTGCCTAGGTTTCCCCTACTCTTATAGGCTGCCTTGGATTCACCCATTCCTATTGGCTTTACCTATTCCTATAGGCTGCCTTGTTTTCCCCCATACCTATAGGCTGCCTTGGATTCACCCATTCCTATTGGCTTCCTTGGCTTTACCTATTCCTATAGGCTGCCTTGGTTTTAAGTTTTGCTTTGGGCTGCCTTGGTTTCACATGTTCTCTTATAGGTTGCCTAGGATTCACCTTACAATACCCATAGGCTGCCTAGGTTTCCCCTACTCTTATAGGCTGCCTTGGTTTTACCCATTCATATGGGTTTCCTTGGCTTCACCTTTTGGCTGCCTTGGTTTCACCCATGCCTATAGGCTGCCTCGGTTTTACCCATTTTATTGGCTTCACATATTTCTATGGTCTACCTTGTTTTCACCTATTCCTATAGGCTGCCTGGATTTCATCAATCGATAATGCCTTTCTTGGCTTCACATATTCCTATGGGCTGCCGCGGTTTCATCTTTTACTATGGACTGCATCGCCTTCATCTATTACTATAGACTGCATTAGCTTTATCTGCCCCTGTAATCTGCCTTGGCTTTACCTATTTCTATAGACTGCCTTTGATTCACCCATTCATACAGGCTACCTTGGTATCCCCCATTCCTAAAGCCTACCCTGATCTCCCTTGTCTTTAGGACATGTTCATTTCTGGAAATCCCCTGGGGAAATGGGGGAAGTTTCAATGTGGAGATCGCCTCTATTGTTTTGGGAAGTTGCTTAAGAAGTTGCTTCATCCTCATGTCGCAGATTAAATGGTAGGAACTTGCTTCATCTAGTAAGGCTGTATTACATAGGAGGGGGAAGTTTTGACACTTCTTTGGTTCCTATTTTTTTTGCAGTCACGGGAACTTATTTAATGAAGGTTTCTGGTCAAATATAAGCTAGGAAGGCAGCTTAAAGCAGAACTATCCTTTACAGCAATTTGATAACTTGACACTTCGGGCCAACGCACAAGAAAGTGTGACAGTTATTTACGGCATTGCCTTGAATGTAGCAGTTTTGGGTAACAGTTAAATTGATAGGTTTAGTTCCGCATTAACCCTTGTGAATCAGTACTTTGTTGCTTCCTATCAGTACATACTAGACATGTGTGATTAGTTTCGTAAGAATCGGAAATTCGTACGAATTTTTCGAAATTCGTACATGCGTCCAAATCCGAATTATGAATTTTTACGAATACGAATTCTGTACGAAATTTCGTTTACGAATTTCGGATCCAAATTATCCGAATCCAAACTACCAAATGACGAATTTCAACTAATATGAAAGAAATTATAGCGGATATAACGAATGATTCGAATGAATTCGAGATTCAGTATATCGAATCGTTATGAATCGTTACGAATATCGACACTCTACGGATAATAACGAATTATCCAAAAACGTATTAACGTTACATAACACAAGTCTATTGTCTATTGTTCACCAATCACTCAGAGGAAGTACGAAATACGAAATTTCGTATTCGTAAACGAAATTTCGGATTCAGTACTTCCTCTGAGTGATTGGTGAACAATAGACAATAGACTTGTGTTATGTAACGTTAATACGTTTTCGGATAATTCGTTATTATTCTTAGAGTGTCGATATTCGTTACGATTCGATATACTGAATCTCAAATTCATTCGAATCATTCGTTATATCCGCTATAATTTCTTTCATATTAGTTGAAATTATATTCGTAGAGTGTCGATATTCGTAACGATATTAACGATTTGTAACGATTCGTACGAAATTCGTATTTCGTACGAATCCGAATAAAATTTCGTACACGAAAAATAAAACGTAACGAAACAAATTTTTTGACGGCTCCCATGTCTAGTACATACCTTTCTGCTCTTTTCAGCATCCTGAAACAATAGAAGGTCCCCTCTGATCCTCAATCATAGCTTACACAGGGCTGTGGACTGTCCCCCACACTTGAAAGCAACAAGTTAGTTTATAATCAATAAATAGCGCACTGTTTCGATTATTTATGTCAAGCTGATAACATTCAGTTCGCAAAACTGTGAAATCTTTAGAATTTGTGCTCCATTAGGAATGAGAAAATGACGTTGTGTGTTGTATTATTTTTTTTTTCAGAAAAAACCTAAGGAGAGCTCAGCTGGTGGAGGTAAGTGCCCTGAGTGTGTCTAGAACCCCCGATAACCCCCTTTGCCATGAATTAATCCAAAATTGATGTTTTTTATATATTGGTGGAGCCACACAGGCCCCCAATTTGTGTATCCTGACAATATGTCTGTCTGTTAACTTGCAGGGGAAGAGGGGGAGCTGGTGGCTCTCTATGACTACGATGGTGTCCATCCTGAAGACCTAACATTTAGGAAAGGCGATAATTTCCAGTTACTGGAGGAGTAAGTTATACCAATTCAGTCATCGCTCGGATCTTTTCTTCTCTGAATGCTCCACACATGTACAGTAGGTGTAGGAAAGGAAAGTGTCTGTATAGCCTGAAGAAGTGTTAAAGGCCAACTTCAGTTTTTTTGCTCTTTTTCTAAAATAAAAAAGTGCATTTTGCTGCAACATGTAGCTTCTCCAGGCGCTGTCCTCCACACACTTATCATGCTGTGGCCCAACCCTGGGTTACATGACATCCAGCGTTATTCCACCCACTCACTCCTCCATGTCTTTATGGACCTTGCTTTGTGCACTGGTGCGCAGTCATGTTGGAACAGGAAGGGGCCGTCCCCAAACTGTTCCCACAAAGTTGGGAGCATGAAATTGTCTAAAATGTCTTGGTATGCTGACGCCTTAAGAGTTCCCTTCACTGGAACTAAGGGGCCAAACCCAACCCCTGAAAAACAACCCCCACACCATAATCCCCCCTCCACCAAATGATTTGGACCAGTGCAAAAAGCAAGGTCCATAAAGACATGGATGAGCGAGTTTAGGGTGGAGGAACTTGACTGGCCTGCACAGACTCCTGATCTCAACCCGATAGAACACCTCTGGGATGAATTAGAGCGAAGACTGTGAGCCAGGCCTTCTCATGCAACATCAGTGCCTGACCTCACAAATTCTCTTCTGGAAGAATGGTCAAACATTCCCATAGACACACTCCTAACCCTTGTGTACAGCCTTCCCATAGGAGTTGAAGCTGTTATTGCTGCAAAAGGGTGGGCCAACTCAATATTGAACCCTATACACCTATAGATTATCTGCCGATTTTCTATGGTTGGATGGAAAAGGTGCAACAGATTTCTCCATGTATGCTAAACTGTGTGGATGGAGGAATCTCCCACTGGGCCAAGCTTCAGTATGTTGCTAGTCGGCCCCGCTGGCTCTCAACCTAAACAATGCCTGCACCCAATCAGAATGTTCAGGTATTGTGAGAGCCAGCGGGGGCCGACTAGAAAGATATGGAAGCTTGGGCCAGTGGGAGATTCTTCCATCCACACAGTTCAGCGTAGATGGAGGAATCTGTTCCACTTTTTCCATCTGACCATAGAAAATCTGCAGATAATCTGTAGGTGTATGGCCAGTCTAATGCCCCGTACACACGGTCGGAAATTCCGACCACAAAATCCGTCAGATTTTTTCCGACACTGGTGTTGCATACACACGGTCGGACAAAGTTGTCGGAAAATCCGATCATTCTGAATGTGGTGACGTTCGTTGCGTACGACGGAACTACGTAGAGGCTAGTAGCCAATAGCTTTGGTCTTGTAATGTGATCTGAGCATGCGTGGCACTTTGTCCGTCGGAATTCGCTACACACGATCGGAAAAAGTCCGGAAAAAGTCGGACTTTGTTGTCGGAAAATTTGAGAGCAGGATCTCAAATTTTTTTCCGATGGAAATTCAGACCGAAAAAGTCAGATGGAGCCAACACACGGTCGGATTTTCCGACAACATGGTCCGATGGGACGTTTTCCGTCGGAAATTCCGACCGTGTGTACGGGGCATTAGACTGGGATGCCATTAAAGATTCTGAGTGTGCCTAGAGACAGCCATAGATGGTTCAAATCTCGGCCAGTTCAGCAGGAATCGACTTGGGTACAATCAGCATGTTGGATTTTTAGGATGCGATTAAATGAAAAATTGCATCATCTATAGCTGGTTTAGACACTCTTGTGCCTACATCCTTATAGCTTCATACCTGCAGTGTGAGATCATCTAAGGCATTAATACCTCTGAATGCGAGTCTTTGGAGACTGGAAGTGAGATTTGATGAGGTTACCACTGTGCCGTTCACTGTCTCTCTTCCCCTCTCTTCCCCTTGCCGGAGGCTGCGACATGAGGAACTGCTTGAGTTCCTGTGCGATACTTGTGCAGTTTGAGTGCACTGCGGTTTTAGCCAACGTTTGAATGGGCTGAAATCGCACTGCACGAAAAGTAGTGCATGCACTACTTTAAAAAAAAAAAACGCACTGCAACCAGATTTCATGTTACTTCTATACCGTGCGACCCGCTTCAGGCAAAAACACTGCAGACCACAAGTGCCGTGTGTTTTGAACACAGTGATGGAATGTGGAATGTGGATTTCCTGGTCTGCTGCAATGTTACAAATTATTTACATTCCTAAAAAGGGCATAACATTTCATATTAACAGTCAGTCTAGGTTGACATCTATGCGGCTGCGCTTGATGCGTGTTTCAGGCACATTTTTCAGTGAACTTTTGCATTTTTAAACCAGCAGTTTTAAGTTTTTTTTTTTTTTTTTTTTTTCTCTTTAAACGCACTGTATATAGCTGGTTGCTAAGGAGGGGGCTGGGAAGCCAGCCGCCACGTCCTTAGCAACCGATGAGTCAGGTTCACCTCTAAAAGCTGAATGTATAAAAAAAATTCCCGAAAAAAAAAGGTGTGGCGTGGGGTCCCCCCCCACAAGATCCGTACCAGACCCTTATCCGAGCATGGCACTCGGCAGGTCACGAAAGGGAGGGGATGAGCGAGCGTACCAGGCCGCATGCCCTCAACATTGCGGAGAGGTGGGTGCTTTGGGGCAGGGGGAGCACTGCGCCTCCAACCCCAAAGCACCTTGCCCCCATGTTGATGAGGACATGGGCCTCTTCCCCACAACCCTAGCCGGTGGTTATCAGGGTCTGCGTTAAAGCGGTTTTAAACTCAAAAGCAAAAATGTCATGTATTGCAGCTTACCAATCATTAGATGTGGTGGCTGCATTCGTTTTCTTTTTTTTTTAGGCTTTTTCCCCTCTGTTTTCACCTGGTGATCTGGCCAGTAACACACCTCCTGTATTAGAGTACCTTTAGACAGCAGCATTATCAGTCTGGGGGCGGGGGGAGGGGAGTGTTAGATTTAGTAGCAGGTTTCAATAAGCTAACAAATTGAAGCCAAACTCCAGCTTTAAACTCCAATACTTTATAAGCAGTTACAGCAGTTTTTTTTTAATGTTGCTATAGCCCAGATAGCAAGCAATTGTGCTGCGAGTTTGAAAATGACTTGCTAAGCTATTGCTGGACTTGTCAGGATCAGCATTCTTTGCAAACATTGTGCAAATCTGCTGCAAGTTTTGGTTCAGTTATGTTGTACAATAGTCATCCCACCACAGGGGGCACTGTGGCTGAATTGTCATGCTGTAGATTTGCAGAGCTCTTAATGTAGACTCACCATTGCAACTTTGCTATTGCTAGAGACTTGTCACGCAAATTTGCTACAAATTGGATAAGTCAACTAAAACTTGTGCTTCAAGTGCTCTGCAAGTGTACAACTTGCCAGTGAAAATGTGCAGCACGTTACATAGTTACATAGTTACTATGTAACCACGGCTGGTGCAAGGATTTTTGACATCCTAGGCGAAACCTCATTTTGGCTCCACCCCTGACCCCACCTCCTTTGCCCTGCCTATGTATACCCCACCTTTTTAATGCAGTCCCTATCAAATGCAGCCTCACCAGCGCCCATCAAATGCAGCCTCACCAGCGCCCATCAAATGCAGCCTCACCAGAGCCCATCAAATGCAGCCTCACCAGAGCCCATCAAATGCAGCCTCACCAGAGCCCATCAAATGCAGCCTCACCAGAGCCCATCAAGTGCAGCCTCACCAGTGCCCATCAAATGCAGCCTCACCAGCGCCCATCAAATGCAGCCTCACCAGCGTCCATCAAATGCAGCCTCACCAGAGCCCATCAAATGCAGCCTCACCAGAGCCCATCAAGTGCAGCCTCACCAGCGCCCATCAAATGCAGCCTCACCAGCGCCCATCAAATGCAGCCTCACCAGCGCCCATCAAATGCAGCCTCACCAGAGCCCATCAAATGCAGCCTCA
The DNA here is from genome assembly GCA_028564925.1 of Lithobates sylvaticus. Classification (NCBI taxonomy): domain Eukaryota; kingdom Metazoa; phylum Chordata; class Amphibia; order Anura; family Ranidae; genus Lithobates; species Lithobates sylvaticus. Next base: position 16,371,224 of record CM053037.1, on the reverse strand, counting down.
CCAGCGCCCATCAAATGTAGTCTCACCAGCGCCCATCAAGTGCAGCCTCACCAGCGCCCATCAAATGCAGCCTCACCAGTGCCCATCAAATGCAGCCTCACCAGTGCCCATCAAATGCAGCCTCACCAGAGCCCATCAAATGCAGCCTACCAGTGCCCATCAATGAATGTTTGCTTGCTTCCATTCATTCGGGATGCGCCTCTGACACTGTGTGCGAACGGAGCGGCGGCTGCCTGCCAAGGCTGAGACTTAGTTGCTTGCTGCAGAGAGAAGAGAGTAGGAACACCAGTGGCCGGGCACCCTAGGCGGCTGCCTAGCTTGCCTAGTGGTAGCACCGGCCCTGTATGTAGCTGTAACTAGCTGCACCTTTTCAACTTGCTGCAACATTCTACAAGTCTGCTGCAAGCTCTGGCTCAGATATGTTGTGCAATAGTCATCCCACCACAGGGGGTCGCTGTGGTTGAATTCCCATGCTGTAGACTTGAGGAGCTCTTGCTGCAGACTCACCATTGCCACTTTGCTCTTGCTAGAGACTTTGCCACGCAAATTTTGCTACAAATTGGAAAAGTGTCAACTAAAACATATGCTGTAAGTGCTCTGCAAGTGTACAACTTGCAACTGAAAATGTGCAGCAAGTTAACAGACTTACAATTCAACACTGTTATAGCAATATCTGGGAAAAGTTTTACATAAATAAATAAAAAAATGATCATTGTAAGCACCCCTGCTAATGTTAAATGGTTTGTCACATCTCTGTAACTGATACCTTGTGCTGGAGAGCTTCTGCTTTTGAAAAACAATAGACTTACTGGCTGGATCACCAGATGAAAATAGAAGAAAAAAACCTAAAATAAAAAAAATGAATGCAGCCATCACATGAAAGAAATGGTAAGCTGCAATGTGATAAATATTTGCTTTTGGGTTTAATAGCGCTTTAAGCTTGATATAGATTCTCAGGAATCTGACTTTACTTCAATGTGACTCGCCCCAAGGGGCCAAAGGTGCACAAGAAACAGGTCTTTTTCCGAAGAAAGCTGTGACACGTAACTACCTTCTGTTCTAACTAACCTAACTTGTTCTAACCTAACGTCCACACACGCCAGCTACAATCTGGTTGGCCATTGTGGGCAATGCAGACACTTTCTTGTACTTGTTTTTTTTTTATAAATCCAGTCTGGAATATATTAAATCCTCCATGAAGAGTCTTTTCTCTGCAATTACAAAGTTAATTTGCTGTCTCTGTAGGTCCGGGGAGTGGTGGCATGCACGCCTAATACACACAGGAGAAGAAGGCTACATTCCCAGTAATTATGTCGGAAAAGTTAATTCTCTGGAGTCCGAAGAGTAAGTTACATCTATAGTTTATCGTTTTCTTTTTCCCCAATAATCCATGGATTAGTTGTATGTGCTGGAGCACCTGGGAGTGGTGGGATTTTGTTGTTTTCCTAAAAACGCCTCCATATTTACATATGTACATAGTTGGCCTGGCCGAAAACATCGGCATGTTCAATTAACCTTTTGCCGCCCGCCCACCGACGGCTGGGCGGTGCGGCTCTTGTTCTGGGTGGCTGTCACGCGACGGCCTCCCAGAACAACCGATTTTGATCGCGCCGTGTTTCTAGGACACCGCACACCCCTGATCTCTGTAAAGATCCGTGGCCGCGGCTCTTTAACCATGTGATCGGCTGTGTCCAATCACAGCCGGTCACATGTAAACACAGAGATGCTGGTAATCGGCGCTCCTCGCCTCACACTGACAGAGTGTGAGGAGAGGAGAGGCGATCAGCGGCATCTCCTCACAGAGGACATCTAGGGATGTAATCAGAGCACTGATCATCAGTGCCCTGATTACAATTAAATGCCCACCAGTGCCAGCAATCAGTGCCTACCTTTGACCACAAGTACCAGCAATCAGTGCCCACAAGTGCCAGAAATCAGTGCCCACAAGTGCCAGCAATCAGTGCCCACAAGTGCCAGAAATCAGTGCCCACAAGTGCCAGCAATCAGTGCCCACAAGTGCCAGAAATCAGTGGCCATTAGTGATGCCATTCAGTGCTGGCTATCAGTGCTGCCCATCAGTACCCATCAGTGCTGCCTATCTGTGCCTACCAGTGCTGCCCATCAGTGCTGCCTATCAGTGCCACATATCACTGCCACCTATCAGTACCCATAAGTGCGTCATATTAGTGCCTCCTCATAAGTACCGCCTCATCAGTGCCCATAAGTGCCACCTCATCAGTGCCCATATGTGCCGCCTCATCAGTGCCCATAAGTGCTACCTCATCAGTGCTGCCTCATCAGTGAAGGAGAAAAATTACTTATTTACAAAATTTACTGACAGAAACTAAGAAAACCTTTTTTTTTTTTTATATATAAAATTTTCGGTCTTTTTTTTTTTTTTTTCCTAGGAAAAAATAAAAAACCCAGAAGTGATTAAATACCACCAAAAGAAAGCTCTATTTGTGTGAAGATAATGATAAAAGTGACATGGTTACAGTGTGGCATGACCACGCAATTGTCATTCAAAGTATGACAGCGCTGAAAGCTGAAAAATGGCCTGGGCAGGAAGGGGGTGTAAGTGCCCTGTATTGAGGTGGTTAAAGAGGTGTTCCAGCCTGGGGAACATTTTTTAAAAGTCAGCAGGTACAGTACAAATACTGTAGCTGCTGACTTTTTACTATATGGACACATACCTGTCTAGGGAGCCCGCGATGTCGGCACCGCAGCCGATCTTCAGAGCGGCTGGCGGGTGCTGCCGCCACCATCTCCTCTAAGGGAAACCTTTCGGCTTCACTGCCGGTAATCTACTGCGCATGCTCGCTGTACTTTCTGATTGGCAGAGGAGGGGGGTTGCGGTGCCGTCTCCCAGAAGTGGGGACAGGGACCTGTCTAAAACAAATGTGGCACTGGAGGGGGGGGGGATCAAATAAGGGGAAGTTCCACCTTTGGGTGGGACTCCGCTTTAAGCTTTGACAATAAAACCTAGAAGCTGATTGGTTACTATGCACAGCTGCACCATATTCTGAGTGCACCGGTTTTAGTAAATCACCCTCACTGTGTCACTAGAGGACAGCTGACTACAGGTTGGAGAGACACAAAGAGCAGGAAAGGAAACCTACAGGCAGGTGGTCTGGGCAGACAACAGCAGAATTAAGGCAGAATAGGTAAAAGACAGAGCTCCAACACAGTCCAAATCAAATAAGCAAATCTGTGTAGTGCACACAGATAATAGTCAAACAAAACCTTTTGATCAGGCGCAAAGCTGAATGTCCAGCAGTATATTTAAGCAATCCTGATTGGGGCAGGTGTGCACTGCAGCATGACCTGAGCTGCAGTGCTGAGTAATGACCAGCAGATGGCAAAAGGTTACACAAGATGGCATATGCTAGATAAGGGGGACCCAGGAGAAGAGCCATGTGAGTGGAAACTAGATTTGGGCACTAAACAGATACATTTTCATCTGGAATTCCATATTTATAGTAGTTGCTATAGGAAATAGCTAGTGCTGCTTTAAACATGATAGTCCCCTATTGTCCTGATGAAATAAGGGGATGGGCAGCACCTTTAAATTACCATATTTTATTTTTCAGGTGGTATTTTAAGGCAGTTGGAAGGAAAGAAGCAGAACGGCAGCTGCTGTCACCTGAGAATCAGCTTGGAGCCTTCATGATACGGGACAGCGAGACTATGAAAGGTGAATGAATGATATATTGTGGAATGAACTCAGTACTTCCCTCATAACAGATCGCAGCATTGCGCCTGCTTCCACATACTTTTATAGTAAGGCCAATTTTCAAAAGTTGGACTCCTCTCCAACCTATCAGAGACACGACCCGGCACTATTACTGTCTCCAGTTGTTTTATATCCTCTTCTTTGTCTTTCAGGCTGCTACTCGCTATCTGTCAGAGACTGCAACCCTAAGACTGGAAACGCAGTTAAACATTACAAGATTCGCAGCTTGGACGATGGCGGATTTTATGTTTCGCCAAGGAAAACCTTCAATACTCTGCACGACCTGGTCCACTACTACCAGAGTAAGATCCTCTTTTATTATTATAAAAAAAACACACTTCTGACCACTTCAGCCCATTCTGACACTTCTTACATATATGTAAAAATACTAGGGCTGTTACTAATTAAAATTTTCGTGTTCCATTAATCGATTTTTTTTTTTTAATCGATTAATCAACTAATTTTGATTAATTATAACTCACATACAGATCGAACTACTTTTAGCTGATCTCCTTGCATTGCAACTCTGCATTAGTCAGTGGTAAATGTGGTATACACTATATACAATCGCCCGACACTAGTTAGTTTCCACAATCCATGACTTAACTTCACAGTTCACACAAATACATTTTAAATTCAAACTGTAGCACTGACATAAGTCATTTTTTTTCCCACAGTAGCGTGACAATCCCTCCACCTCCAGTCTAACTAATCACTCTCACCTTATGGCATGGACCCCTGTGCAAACAGGTGGTCATGCAAGCGGGTATCAAAAGGGTTAACACGGACCATAAACTTCTCTCACGTCTCCTTAGATCTCAGAAAGGACGCCAGGTCATGGGTAGAAAGAAAAGATCTAAGTGCTCACCGCTTAAGTATAAGATTACATTTTTGTGTTCAAACACAAACTACTCACATAAAGATTATAAAAACACAGCATGTAAAGCCGACAATCGTGTTAGCTCCGTAGGGTAGCATCCGGTGACGTCATGCGTAGCTCCTCCCCCGTAAGTGTTATGTTCAATCAGAACTTTGACGTCACCCCCCCCTTCCCTTCGTTAGCAGACGGAGGCACTTGGGGAAGGGGGGAGGAGTCCGGTGACGTCGATGTCCGTGACGTCACCGGATCTCCGACGGAACTCCCTGAAGGCCCGGAAGGCGGCGAAGAGGCGAGTACCGATCAAAAGAATTTTGATCGATCAAAAAAATTTAAGATTAATCGAGGAATTAATCTTTAATTTCCACAGCCCTAAAAAATACGCATTTTTTTTTCTTTTTTAACCCCTAGGCGCGACCCTGAATTTTCTGGGCTTACCGATTACCTCCTGTAGCTCGTCATTCGTTGTCTAGGGGTTCCCAGGGTTAGTACCCAGTAACTTCAAATGCTGACACACAAAAGTCCTTTTTAGGATTTTTATTTTGCAGGGGTAACAACCAACTATAACACAGTCTCAGGTGGGAATAGAGGGCACGGGTGATAAAACTCAGGCACTTGAACTGCTGACATCAATCGAATGTCTCTTAGATAATCCAGAGAGTAGCCACTCGCAACTGGGTGCTTCACTGCTGGATAAACCTCTAACCATAGATTTAGCAGCCAACATGTGATCCAGAAAGTTTGTAAAGTCTCTGCCATAGACTAGATGGTAACTGAAGACAAATAGGAATCTTTCCCACAGTACCTGAATCTCTCAGCCTTCTTGGCGATACTGTGAGAAGTGTGGATTCTCTAGTGTCCATACAACTCAGCTCCCAGGCTCTTACTGAGCAGCCAGCTTCTTGGCCCTCCTCCGAAGAGTCCTCCCCTGGTCGCTTGTACGAGTTGACGTGTTTTTCCTTCCAATACAGAGAGCACACCGGGACACCACTGAATCCTCCTTCAGGTACTGGGCCTCAAACTAGCCAGTTCCAAGGCTCGGAAACTGACGGATCCCCACCCCAGACCATGAGGGCCTCTGGGGCTGATCAGGGTGACCATACTTGCGGGAGCACTCCTGGGCCTGGGACCCCTCACGGGGTTGGCCCGGACCAGAACCAGGAATCAAAAGAGCAAGCCGAACCCTGAACACATGACTTCAGCATCTTAAATACCCCTTCCCAGACTACACAGCGGGGCCAGACGTGCCCACTGATTGGCTCTGAGAAAGATGGGTACCTAACACGTCCAACCAGGCTTGGTTCTCAACCTGTCACAGATGCCTCACTGCACTTATGACCAAGCAGAACTCCAACACAGCCCAGCCAAACTAATGCCAAAGTAAAAAGACCTACAGAATTAACCCCCAGAACTCTGTTACAGTTCTGGAAAACTAAATTTACATTGATAGCGCACACTTTAGTAAAGTGTCGGTGCTACATTACATTTTTTTTAAAACAACTTTATTGTTATCACAAGGGATGAACAACATCATGTTATACCCCAGATCTCCCCTCTGTCCTTAAAAAACATCTGATCAAACCAGGCTTGGTTTGATCCTTTGCTTTCCCAAGCCATGTTTGTTCACATCCTGGCGAAACCGTAAGTGACAAGATACTCGTTGCTTCTGTTTTATTTTATTTTTTTTAGACCATAGAGATGACCAGGGACGTTCTGGTCCTCGATCATCTCTATAGTCAGCTGGCTTCAGTCCTGGGCTCCCTGGTGGGATGGGAGAGCCCGGGAGGAGGGGGGCATCTGTAAAAGCGATCCCTCTGCTAATTAGTCGCTAGCTGATCGACTTTACAACAAAGAACATTATTGGCTGAAAAAAAAATGATGCCTGTCTGTAGGAATCATCCTGGTATAACCACTTCAACCCCGCCACGTACTGGTACATCACAGAGGCTGAAGTGGTTAAGATAATTCAAAATGATATAACTTTAGGCTGGAGTGGTACTTTATTTGCAAATCATTATTTTTGCTATACTGTATTGTTACGCATGTTTTATGTTACTCGTCTGAAACCTCTTTGTTGTGTGAGGAAAATGTCCTGTGTTAACTCTTTTTTACACTTTTGTTGATTTTTTTTTTGTAGACAACCTGGATGGCTTGTGCCAGAAACTCACCATAGCGTGCAAGTCCGCTCGTCCAGAGAAGCCATGGGAGAAGGATGCCTGGGAGGTGTCCAGAGATTCCTTGAATCTGGAGAAAAAGCTCGGCGCTGGGCAGTTTGGTGATGTTTGGTTGGGTAAGCCATACATTTCTTATTGTGCTTGAAAACTCAAAGGATGAAAGAAGCCCCTTATAATAAGCAGTACGATCTACATCTGTGTTTCCGAAAACCGTCCCTGAGATTCACCGATAGTGCAGATCTTCTAGGTAACACGAGCAGTAGGGTCTGTATGGATCGCTAATAAATATGAACTGTTGGTAGCATTTGGGCTGTTTTCCAAAAAATTAACGTGATTCTAAAGGCAGAACGTTTTTTTACCTTAACCACTTTCAGACCGGACCAATTTGCAGCCAAAGGACCAGGCCCCTTTTTGCGATTCATTTTTTTCCCACAAATAGAGCTTTCTTTTGGTGGTATTTGATCGCCCCTGCGGTTTTTATTTTTTGCGCTATAAACAAAAATAGAGCGACAATTTTGAAAAAAATGCATTATTTTTTACTTTTTGCTATAATAAATATCCCCAAAAAATATATAAAAAAACATTTTTTTTTTTCTCAGTTTAGGCTGATACGTATTCTTCTACATATTTTTGGTAAAAAAAATCTCAATAAGCGATTATTGATCGGTTTGCGCAGAAGTTAGAGCGTTTACAAGATAGGGGATAGTTTTATAGCATTTTTATTAATAATTTTTTTTTTATTAGTAATGGCGGAGATCTGCGATTTTTTTTGTGACTGCGACATTATGGCGGACACATCGGACATTTTTGACAAATTTTTGGGACCATTGTCATTTTTACAGCAATTAATGCTATTTAAATGCATTGATTTCTGTATAAATGACACTGGCAGTGAAGGGGTTAACCACAAGGGGCAGTGTAGGGGTTAAGTATGCCTAGGGGTGTGTTTCTTACTGTGGGGGGGTGTGGCTGTCAGCTAGTGAATGCTGATCTCTGCTCCAATCACAGGGAGCAGAGATTGGTGTCACTAGTTGCTAGGCAGAACGGGGAGATGCTGTTTATCTCCCCGTTCAGCCTTCCCGTGAGACGATCGCAGGGGTCCCCGCGGCAATCGAGTCCGCGGGGACCGCGATCGGACTCACGGGGGTCCCGACCGTCGCGGGAGCGCGCCGCTCCCGGCGCGCTCCCGATGGCACGGACAGGCAGAAAGGAGGGACTTTTATATAGGCCCTCCTGCCTGTACGTGCCATTCTGCCGACGTATATCGTCGTGCGCCGGTCGGCAAGTGGTTAAAGGAGAAGTACAGCCAAAGAGCCCAGTGGTGCATTTCGTTCTGCACCCCTGTGACCCGTTTTCAGCAGACAGCTGTCAGAAAGCCCGCTGTCGGCTGATGTCACAGAGCCGGTCCTGGCTTGGGAAAGATCGCAACCATATGGTTGGCATCCGCCCACATGCTTGGACCGGCACCTGGCTCAGCTCCCGGCCCCCCCCTCCACAGCTTAGCGCTCCAGTGAGGGCTGGAGGGGCAGAGCAGAGAGCGGTGACTGACAGTCATCAGCTCTCTGCTCAGGGAGCTCTGAGAACCAAGTGATCAGCAGTGTTGTATCGATCAGTTTTTCAGCCTTAGAGCCCGCGGGGGACCGATGCTGCAACTCAGATTCCCATATTTTCCTTTTTAGGTCAACTTCAGTTTTTTTCTTTTATAAAGAGTCAAACTATTTCTTAAAAAAAAAAAAAAAAAAAAACATTTGCTGAAATATATAGCTTCTCCAGGCGCTGCCCTCCACAGACTTGTCATGCTGTGGTTGATCATGATTCTAAAATAAATAATAAATCTCATACTTCTCTTTTAATGTCGTGCCCCGTACACATGGTCGGAAATTCCGACAGAAAATGTCCGATCAGGACCATGTTGTCGGAAAATCCGCCCGTGTGTGGGCTCCATCGGACTTTTTCCGAGCAGGATCTCAAATTTTCTGACAACAACATCCGATCGGACTTTTTCCGATCGTGTGTCGAGAATTGAGACGGACAAAGTGCCACATCCGTCGGAAAAAATCAGACGGATTTTGTGGTCGGAATTTCCGACCGTGTGTAAGGGTAAGAAATCTTCTGCAAGCACCGAGTATAAGTACAGAAAATTTTAAAGAAAGCTTTAAAGCAAACGTATTGCTTTGACCTGCATGGAAAATGCACAGGCTTACGTTAAATGATCCTAATTATTATTATTATTATTATTAATATACAGGATTTATATAGCACCAACAGTTTTCTCAGTGCTTTACAGCTACAATGCAATTCAATACAGGAGGAATCAGAGGGCCCTGCTCTGTACTACATCTCTGTACTGATGTAGTACAGAGTGAGACAGAGACACATAGGAGGTTGTCGCCTGGTCCCTATAAGCAACATTAGAACTGAGCGCATACAGACCTCCCAACTTTTTGTGATTTGGCAATGAGGGACGACTATTAGCAAAAGTACATAGGCAAAGAACACCCCCGCTACGCCCCCTTAAAGAAGAATTATACAAAAAAATTATTAGTTAAAGAGTTCCACCCAAAAATGGAACTTCCGCTGTTTCGACCCCCCCCCCCCCCTCTGGTGCCACATTTGGAACCTTTCAGGGGGGGAGCAGATACCTGGCAAATCCAGGTATCTGCTCCCACTTCCAGAGAACGTAATGTCTGGCCCCTCCTCCGTAAGGCTTCACTGCCTGTTTCCCTTAGTAATGATGCTGGCGCCTGCACCCGGAGCCGAGGGACGGGTCGGCTTCAGGTGCCCACATCGCGGGCTCCCAGGACAGGTAAGTGTCTTTATATCAATAGTCTTTGTAGCTGCTGAATTTAAATATTTTTTTTTTACCCAGGCGGAACTCTGCTTTAAACCCACAAGTGTTTTTTTTTACCACTACTATTCCTTTATACTGGCTCTTAAAATTTAGAAATGCAACAATTTAGAATTTGGATGAAAGGTTTAGCGCTGGGAAACACTTTTTGAAAGATAAAAAGTGAATTTTATATACATCTATATAGATCAGGGACTTTGCTCCGAATAAGGGACAGTTGGGAGCTATGCGCATAGCATGACCCAATGCAGATTTGGAAGCACAACAGCCTTTTTTTTTTTTGTGCAAAGTTACTGTTTATGGTTTCCATTTGCTAAAGGTCATACAGATAAGAAATAGTTAAGAAATAAAAAATATGAGCCACTTCCTTCTTTTTAGCATGTGAATGGCGTGGACAGACGCACGCGACCCACTGCAGGGCAGGCATGGAATCAAATGATTCTGGGTGTCTGTTTTAGGAGATCCGCTGATTTTCTGATTAGCAGTCTTCACAGCCTTATGGACAAAGACACACTTGTTTATATATATATATATATATATATATATATATATATAGGTAATATAGACACATAGACTCTGCCATCAGAAACTATAGAATTTTTTTTTTTGTTTGTTTGTTTGTTTAGACAATATTATGCATTAAAGAGTAGGTAAACCCTAAAAATGAATTCTTATTTGCTCCCTTTTGCTCTCTTAAATTTACCATTATAAGCTATTGGTCATATATAGATAGCATTTGTAAAAAATACCTGTTGGTCCTGCCTAAAATACAGTGCTGCCCTGTGCACTTTGCAGTCTTGTCTCTAGCAGTCTTATTGGCTCTGCTTAGTTCACCCAACAGGCCATATTTTGTGACTTTCTCTTAGACCCCTTTCACACCACGCTGCCCATACCGTCGGCGGTAAAACGCCGCTATTTTTAGAGGCTTTTTACCGTCGTATTTGCGGCGCATTTTGTCCGCTAGCGGTGGGCTTTTACCCCCAGCTAGCGGCCGAGAAAGGGTTAAAACCCCCTACAATATGCCGCAATAGCAGCGTTTTGCCGGCGGTATGTCAGCGCTGCCCCATTGATTTCAATGGGGAGCAGCGGTGGAGGAGCGGTAAACACACCGCTCCTTCACCGCTCCAAAGAAGCTGCTGGCAGGACTTTTCCTGACGTCCTGCCAGTGCACCGCTCCAGTGTGAAAGCCCTCCGGCTTTCACACTGCAGACAATGGAGCAGCAGTTTGAGTGCGGATTGCAGGCGCTTTTTCTAACGTGTGAAAGGGGTCTTAGATAAAATAGTTGTCCAAAATACCAAGGCATTGAGTCTGATTTAAAGCACCTGTGCAAGATAAAGGAAAACCTGCAAATATGGCCTGTTGGGGGTACTTGAGGACAGGGTTGGGAATAGGGTTGCTGCCTTATCCCTTTAACCACTTCAATACCGGGCCTATTCTGGCCTATTCTGCTTCATGTAAACATCATAATTTTTTTTTCTAGAAAATTACTCAGAACCCCCAAACATTATATATGTTTTTTTAGCAAACACCCTAGGGAATAAAATGGCGGTCATTGCAACTTTTTATCTCACACGATATTTGCGCAATAATTTTTTAAACGCCTTTTTTTTGGAAAGAAAACGGTTTCATGAATTAAAAATAAACAAAACAGTAAAGTTAGCCCAATTTTTTTTATATAATATGAAAGATGATGTTACGCCGAGTAAATAGATACCTAACATGTCACGCTTTAAAATTGTGCACAATCATGGAATGGCGCCAAACTTCGGTACTTAATAATCTCCATAGGCGACGCTTTAAATTTTTTTACAGGTTACCAGTTTAGAGTTACAGAGGAGGTCTAGTGCTAGAATTGTTGAATTGAAAAGGCTGTATGGTAACGGGCGGGGAATTAGAGAGTGGGGATGAAGGTAAGTATTTTAGTGTGCAGGCTACACAGAGGGGAGTTTGTTGGTATGTTTAAAGTGGTAGTAAACTCAAGTGGTTCCAAAGGCTTGAGGCTTTTTACCTTCATGCATTCTATGCATGAAGGTAAAAAAACCTCTGTGCAGCGGTCCCCCAGTCCCTCCCAATACTTAACCAATCCAGTGATGTGCACAAGAGACTCGGCTCCCCGGGGACTCTCCCTCCTCATTGGCTGAAACATCAGCGGGAGCCATTGGCTCCTGCTGCTGTCAATCACAGCCAGTGAGCCAATGACAAGAGTGAGGGGGCGGAGCTGAGCTGCAGCTCTGTGATGTCAATGGACACACAGAGCCACGTTTTGGGTGCCCCCATTGCAAGCTGCTTGCTCTGGGGGCACTGGGCAGAAAGGAGGGGCCAGGAGCGCCTGGGGGGGGGGGCCTGAGAAGAGGAGGATCGAGGCTGCTCTGTGCAAAATCACTGCACAGAGCAGGTAAGTAAATAAAGTAGGTAAAAAAATAAAAATAAAGCCTTTAATATGACACTAATTTCACCTCATTCCTATTTTAAAGGACTTTAATTTTTGTGAAGTTGCCCTTTAAAGTGGTAGTAAACGGCACCACGAAAAAAGAAAAAAATCGGTCCCACGGGCAGTTTAAGTCATAAAACTGCATAGCAGCACTTTATGGCAAGCTTACCTGAAAACGAAGCCCCCCAGCAGAGCGCTGTCACCGCTGTAGGTGCTTCCATCTTCCTTCCAGGCTGTATGCATGGCCGAGCCTCGATGACGTCAGAGTTTGGAATGGCCAGCACAGTCCATTCAGAGCCCAGTGCGTATGCACCGGTGACGTCACTCACTGCTGCTAAAGTAAATGTTTTTTAAACCGTGGGTCTCAAACTGGTGGCACCCCAGATCCCATGATGCATTTGAAGGCTGACAATTACAAGCATGACTCCCACAGGCAGAGGCATGTAGTTTTGCAACAGCTGGGGGGCCGCCAGTAATCTAAATGGTGCCCGTTTGGGAGATATTTACTGAACCTACAGGTAAGCCTTATTATAGACTTATCTATAGGTAAAAATGACTACCACTTTAAACATACCAACAAACTCCCCTCTGTGTAGCCTGCGCACTAAAATACTGACCTTCATCCCCACTCTGTAATTCCCCGCCCGTCACCATACAGCCTTTGCAAAAATATGGAGACCGCCATAATTACAGATCATCCACAGAAGAAGAATGTGGTGTGTGCAGTAGGCATAGTACCATGCTAGGATGATATTTGTGCAGTAGGCATAGTACCATGCTAGGATGATATTTGTGCAGTAGGCATAGTACCATGCTAGGGTGATATTTGTGCAGTAGGCATAGTACCATGCTAGGATGATATTTGTGCAGTAGGCATAATACCATGCTAGGATGATATTCGTGCAGTAGGCATAGTACCATGCTAGGATGATATTTGTGCAGTAGGCATAATACCATGCTAGGATGATATTCGTGCAGTAGGCATAGTACCATGCTAGGATGATATTTGTGAGTACCATGCTAGGATGATATTTGTGCAGTAGGCATAGTACCATGCTAGGATGATATTTGTGCAGTAGGCATAGTACCATGCTAGGATGATATTCGTGCAGTAGGCATAGTACCATGCTAGGATGATATTTGTGCAGTAGGCATAGTACCATGCTAGGATGATATTTGTGCAGTAGGCATAGTACCATGCTAGGATGATATTCGTGCAGTAGGCATAGTACCATGCTAGGATGATATTTGTGAGTACCATGCTAGGATGATATTTGTGCAGTAGGCATAGTACCATGCTAGGATGATATTTGTGCAGTAGGCATAGTACCATGCTAGGATGATATTTGTGCAGTAGGCATAGTACCATGCTAGGATGATATTTGTGCAGTAGGCATAGTACCATGCTAGGATGATATTTGTGCAGTAGGCATAGTACCATGCTAGGGTGATATTTGTGAGTACCATGCTAGGATGATATTTGTGCAGTAGGCATAGTACCATGCTAGGATGATATTTGTGCAGTAGGCATAGTACCATGCTAGGATGATATTTTTGCAGTAGGCATAGTACCATGCTAGGATGATATTTGTGCAGTAGGCATAGTACCATGCTAGGATGATATTCGTGCAGTAGGCATAGTACCATGCTAGGATGATATTCGTGCAAAGGTGCTGGGCAGGAAGCTTTATTAAGACTAGGGATGAAGGTAAGTATTTTATTGAGTAGGCTACGCTGAGGGAGGTGGGTATATTTACAAAAGTTGTCCTTTAAATTATTTGTATTATGAGTTTTTAAAAAGCATTGAGGCGTTTTGATAATATAATCCACCCATATCTACAGAAATCAACCCACAAATAAATTTTCTGTGCCTATTTCCCAGCCCTGGCATTATCTTGCTCTGGACCGCTAACTTTCCTCTCCATTCCTTCATTTAGCCACATACAATGGGCACACTCAGGTGGCAGTGAAGACGATGAAACCAGGAACCATGTCACCGGAGGCCTTCCTCGAAGAGGCGAACATGATGAAAACATTGCAGCACGATCGCCTGGTGCGTTTGCACGCTGTGGTGACGCTGGACGAGCCCATATTTATCATCACTGAGTACATGCAAAAGGGCAGCTTGTTGGATTTTCTGAAGAGTGACGAAGGCAATTCTCTCAGGGTGCCGCAGCTTATTGACTTTGCCGCCCAGGTAAGAAGCCAGGGATTATGGAAACATTTTTGATGCGCAAAAATCGACAGGGGGCAGCGCCTGTGTCTCCTGAAAGCACCAAAGGGTTGCATATAATATTCAGAAGCTGCAAATATACAAGAGGAGGTGGTAAAAGACTGTAGACATTCTGCAGGGTTTGTTGGAGACTGGAAACTTGCTGCAGAACACAGCAGATAAAAGGTGAATGAGGGTGGAGGTAAACATGAAATAATTATAACTCACACGGAGTCACCGTCCCTGGTAGAAACAAAATTTAGAAAGACATGAAGTGGGACTTTACATGTGCCTCGATGGAGTATAGATAATAATTTGCAACGCAGTATTTTTTTAAAAAAAGATAAAGATATTTTATTTACCATCCTTGAATGGGAATATTTAAAACATTTCTATCCAAAAGAGAGTACAATTTACTGTTTCGTTGGTTTAGGTTGTGCGAGTCCTGGTATAGAGTACCAGAAGTGTGGCCTACGCGTTTCGTGGGAACCCCGCTTCGTCGGGACCTTTTAGAATGGCACAAACAGCATGTAAATACTAAAGATGTCCTAAAGACACAAAGTTGCGAGATTAGCTATATCGTAAAATTATGTTAGGTAAAATGTTAATAATGCATATATAAAACATAGACCATTGTAGGGTATTTATAATTGTCCTTTGGTGCAAAATAAATAATATAACAACATAAAAATATTTTTTGGACAAAGATGCTGTAACGACACCCCAAGTAAGAAAGGGGTTAAACTCGTTTAGGACATACCCTTCCCGAACACCAAGGCAGCTACCGAACACTCCAATCAGCCGAACAAGAAACCCATATGAATAACTCTCCCCCCAAGTACGAGACAAGGCTCTGTCTTGAGGGTCAAACAGGAATGATTCTTTATTTTGAGATCTCACACAAATATATACAGCAGGATGAACATACAACCTCTCACCAGAAACCTAATTAACAGGAGCTAATTATCTAATCCTTTAGACATCCTAGGTGACTCAGAGACATGACCTTTAGGACAGACTTCACGTCTCCTAGCTCACCGACTATACAATACACATTATTGTACATCTCCTTCATACAATTGCAAGGTGCAGTTACAAATCATGTGTATTTATGTCCAGCGGTGTCCTATAGACACAAGAATATTCCGTACAAAGAGAGGGAGAGAAAGATAGATGTTCAAGTTTTGCATACGGAAATTAAATTTATTGGTACTGAATGTATTTGTTTATAGCTTACCTTCAGGTTGCGTGTGTAGTATGTCGGTCCGGGAGGGACGGTGAGCCTGGGGAGCCCGTGGGGATACCCCGCCAAGCCCTGCTGAGGGAGACACAGGGCGGACCCCTCTGTGTATTGAATAATATAATATAATAATAAAACTGTGAATGTTGATTAGAGTGAGCGCTAGTGGGAGTTGGGGAGAGGGGTGTGGGCTCGGTGTGAACAGTGTGAGGAGAGGGAAGGAAGTGTAGGAGTGATGGGAAATAATTAGAAAGCAAGAGGAAGGGAAGGGAAGAGGGAAAGGAAAGGGATAGGGGGGTACGGGAGGGAGAAAAGGAGAGTGAGGGAAAGGAAAGAGGGGACAGAAAAGGAAGGGCGGGGTGGAAAGGGCTGACCTGGTTGATTATACATTGAATAGATTGTTTAGACATTGCAATGCATAACTGATAATAAATCTAAAAGAGTTGGTATGCAGATTGTATAATAAAATAATAATAAGCAAGCCGAGTTGTAGCAAACAGAACCTTCCTAAATGATTGATAAACAACAAAGTAAGCCCTTCACCTACGTAACTACAATCCTTTAGTAAGATTATAATATAGTTTACATGAATTACTTTTTTAATACCTTCTCCTAAATAGTTGGAAAGTCTAAAGTAGTTGATGACTTTTCTCCCTTTTCACAGATTGCAGAAGGAATGGGGTTCATAGAGCAGAAGAACTACATCCATCGCGACTTGCGGGCGGCCAATTGCCTGGTATCCTCCACTATGGCATGTAAGATTGCTGATTTTGGTCTGGCTCGTGTGATTGAGGACAGCGAGTATACAGCCAGAGAGGGTAAGTACAGCCCACCCTACAGTATGTACTAAATAATGTACTACCATAGCCTACCATTTTACCTAAAACTGCTGATGTTTTTTTAGTTTTTTTTTTAATGCTGATAAGATCATTAAGCTGGCTTGTTTCTTGGAGACTGCATTGGTGAGACATCTTCTCTGATTTCTGGAGTTTGCTTTGTAGGCAGGTGCAGTCTACAGTCTCCACTGCAGGTGGCGCTTGACCGTAGCGACAATGCAGCTGGAGGAGGAAGTCGGGAGAAACTGTATTTCTCTATGGTTTCCTCAGTCCCCTGGAAACGTGATCAAGTTGGATGCACTGGATCCAAGTAACCCTGGCGGCCATCTTGGGTCATGCAGATTCTTTTTAAGTCCCTGCACCCGGGTTTTGGCATACTTTTTGCGAGTGTCTAGTGTAGAAACAGGATACCCTTCTGTCAGGGACAGCACTAGCAGTAAGGAGAGGTTCCAGCGGAGTAGGGAAAGAGTAGGGACTACATCTGCCTCTTCAGGAACCTTCCCTTTTGATCTGACCGGCCAGGCCGCACTCACATCCTCGTGACAGATTCTGTCTGCAGCTTGGATCCACAGGCCGCTGACTCTGAACTGTTCTAAGTGCCCCAGTCGGGTGAGCTTCCCCGCTGGGCCTGTTTGTACTCTTTGACAAGTTCTGCAATGCATCGTTGTTGGCATGACTACATGTGCTTTCTGTAGCCGCACCTACCCAACATGTATACCCACTGGACCCTTATCCTTCTGGGTTTTTAAAGTATTTCATATCAGAATGCAGCAGTAGGTGTGGGAACACCACAAGGTATGTAAAACAGATCCAGTAACTACTGGGGGAAGCTATCACCTCGAAAGTCCCCAAAGCTATCAAGTGATTCAACCCAAAAAGATTCCATTTCAATCTTGAAGATGTTATACCCAATACAATGTTAACTAATGAACCAGTGTTTTCTGTTGACTGTAACAAGAACTGTTTCGCTTAGACATCACACATACAATGTTATTTAAAACCCAATTGAACTTTCAGTTAAAATCAGCTTAATATGTTCCACATTCACCTAAACAAATGGTGTTCAAAGTCCTAAAGTTTCTTTTCTTTAAAGAGAAATCACAGCCTGATTAGAAAAGCCTGTCCTCTGCATGCTGCAGTGAAGGGCCCTTTCTCTGTGTGGAAGCAGTGGTCCCTCTGCAGAGGTTTGACATGCCCTCTTCTGAGTCATACTTATAGTTTTGCATTCAGTAAAGCTAATGCTCCCAGCTGATTGGAGATCTATGACTTAGAAGGGGGGATCTCAGACTTCTGCAAAGAGAGCGACGCTTTCACACAAAGAGCAAGGGTCCTACTCTGCAGCTGGCGGGCGTGGAAAGACTTTGGCTGCTTTCTGTTCGAAATTCTGTAGCTTTGTAGCTTTGCTGCTTAACTGCTGACAGGCAACAGGAACTTTATTCTACAGAGAAGAGACATCCATACAGCATCTACAAATGTATAAATACTGCCATCTACTGGCTGATGTAGTTGTTGCACAAAAATACATGAACAATGTATTTCATCACTTTTTAAAGAAAACAAACTATGACTTCACACACCTTTGCAAAACACGTATAAGTCGGATGAACAACGTAACTGCCAGCCAGCTAGCATTTTCAGAAGGTCATCAATGGTTCTCTGTATCTCTGTATCTCTCTCAATCTAGACATGTGACGTATTGTTTTTGTTTTTAAACAGGAGCCAAGTTCCCAATAAAATGGACCGCTCCCGAGGCTGCCAACTACGGCTCCTTCACCATAAAATCTGATGTGTGGTCCTTTGGCATCCTTATGACTGAGATAATTACCTATGGACGGACGCCATATCCAGGTGAGGGGCGCTGTATTCCCTACAAAGGGTCAGCCAGCATTGTAGATGGCATTCATTTAAACCTTCTAAATAGAACTGCTGATAGGAACAATAGCAGGGACAGTCCAGATGTTTGGCCTGCCTTTGATAAGCCAGTCTTTGCTGAGGACTAAAGCTGCCTATACAGTGAGGGAAAAAAGTATTTGATCCCCTGCTGATTTTGTACGTTTGCCCGCTGACAAAGAAATGATCAGTCTATAATTTTAATGGTCGGTTAAATTGATTTGCATTTTAATGAGTGAAATAAGTATTTGACCCCTTTGCAAAACATGACTTAGTACTTGGTGGCAAAACCCTTGTTGGCAATCACAGAGGTCAGACGTTTCTTGTAGTTGGCCACCAGGTTTGCTCACATCTCAGGAGGCATTTTGTCCCACTCCTCTTTGCAGATCCTCTCTAAGTCATTAAGGTTTTGAGGCTGATGTTTGGTAACTCGAACCTTCAGCCCCCTCCACATAATTTCTATGGGATTAAGGTCAGGAGACTGGCTAGGCCACTCCAGGACCTTAATGTGCTTCTTCTTGATCCACTTCTTTTTTGCCTTGGCCGTGTGTTTTGGGTCATTGTCATGCTGGAATACCCACCCATGACCCATTTTCAATGCATTGGATGAGGGACGGAGGTTCTCACCCAAGATTCCCCGTCCATCGTCTCTTTGATGCAGTGAAGTTGTCCTGTCCCCTTAGCAGAAAAACACCCCCAAAGCATAATGTTTCCACCTCCATGTTTGACGGTGGGGGATGGTGTTCTTAGGGTCATAGGCAGCATTCCTCCTCCTCCAAACACGGCAAGTTGAGTTGATGCCAAAGAGATTGATTTTTTTTCATCTGACCACAACACTTTCACCCAGTTCTCCTCTTAATCATTCTGATGTTTATTAGCAAACTTCAGACGGGCTGTACATGTGTGTTCATGAGCAGGGGGACCTTGCAGGCGCTGCAGGATTTCAGTCCTTCACGGCGTAGTGTGTTACCGATTGTTTTCTTAGTGACTGGTCCCAACTGCCTTGAGATTATTGACAAGATTCTCCTGTGTAGTTCTGGGCTGATTCCTCACCGTTCTGATCATTGAAACCCCATGAGGTGAGATCTTCCATGGAGCCCCAGACCGAGGAAGATTGACAGTTATTTTGCGTTTCTTCCATTTGGAAATAATCACACCAACTGTTGTCACCCTCTCACCAAGCTGTTGGCGATGGTCTCGTAGCCCATTCCAGCCTTGTGTAGGTCTACAATCTTCTCCCCGACATCCTTGGACAGCTCTTTGGTCTTGGCCATGGTGGAGATATTGGAATCTAATTGATTGCTTCTGTGGACCAGGTGTCTTTTATACAGGTAACAAGCTGAGATTAGGGGTACTCCCTATAAGAGAGTGCTCCTAATCTCAGCTCGTTACCTGTATAGAAGACACCCGGGAGCCAGAAATCTTGCTGATTGATAGGGGATCAAATACTTACAAATGCAAATCAATTTATAACTTTTTTGAAATTTGTTTTTCTTGATATTTTTGTTGTTATTCTGTCTCTCACTGGTAAAATAAACCGACCATTAAAATTATAGACTGATCATTTCTTTGTCAGTGGGCAAACCGTACAAAATCAGCAGGGGATCAAATACTTTTTTTTTCTTCACTGTACACATGACAGATGACAGACAATCTTGTATTTATTAAAGACCCCTGGCCCTGATGGCCAAATAATATAGGGTGGTTTAAAAAAAAAAAAACTTTCCCAGTCACTACTGTTTCCCCCTCTCCCAAGGTAAGCAGCATTGGAAGATCCCACTTGCCTTCCTCTTTTTGCTTTTAGCTCCTTTACACCAACTCCCGCCTACTCTTCAAGGAGTTGTCTGTGCCTGCGGCCAGCAGGCTGGCTCCCAACCATGTGATGACTGTGATCGGGAGTCCATCTTACCAGCTTTGTAAATAGTGATTGCAAGCTGTCAGTGACACCACGGTCACACACAGGGCAGCAACGCTGACTGTACGCATATACAGTATGTGGCAATAGAGCGTTGAAGCCCACTGCTGTATTGCCACATACAGTACATGTGTATGGCTGGTGGCCACAGGTTATTCACAGCCTTTGTTTTACAAATAAATATTTGTTTGACAAAAGATTCCCAAAGCACCCTGATGTAGCTAAAAAAAAAAGCACTATAGATAGAATTTGTTTGATAAAACCTTCTCTATAGTAGAAGCACATGCATAATAATGGATAGATAGAGGGCAGGTGAGCCTGGAGGGAGCCTTCAGCTCCATAAGTTTTACCCCCTTTCATGACCAGGCCATTTTTTGCGATACCGCAGTGTGTTACTTTAACTGACAATTACGCTAAACCCAAAAAATGTCCTTCTTTCCCCACAAATAGAGCTTTCTTTTGGTGGTATTTGATCACGTTTGATCATAAAACTATCCAATAAAAAAATGTAAAAAATCGAATTTCTTTATCAGTTTAGGCCAATATGTATTCTGCTACATATTTTTGGTAAAAAAAAATCCCAATAAGCGTCTATTGGTTGGTTTGCGCTAAAGTTATAGCATCTACAACCTATGGGATATACTATATTAATGGAATTTTTATTGTTTTTACTAGTATATTGCTATGGACAAATCTGACACTAAGTGACACTTTTTGGGGGATCATAGACATTAATACAGTGATCAGTGCTAAAAAAAATTCGCTAATTGGCTCCCGCTGTGTCCAATCACAGCAGGAGCTGGTCGTCAGTGGCGCGCGCATGCCCCAGACCTGGCAATCGTAATCACATACAGGCTACTGCAGTAAATGTACATGGGGCAGTCTTGAAGTGGTTAAGGGCACAGGGGCGCACTGGGCAGCATATAGCACTATGGCAGCAAAGGTGTCCAGTGCCTCCCCTCACCAGTATCCCAACAGTACAAACAAGTGGCAAATGCCCCCACCTATAACTGGCCTTCGCGGCAAGGAGCACATGGAAAAATTATGCATGTCAAACAAAACCAAAGAAAATTTCCAGCTCACTTACCAGCCAGCCTGCAACCAACCAAATTATCCTTTCCAACAGCTCACCTCCCCCTATCTATTCATTATAATGCATGTGCAATACTATGAAGCCTTTCAAAAATGTATAGAGTTAGGATAATAATGAGGTGCCATGATGTAGCTCTGCAGCTTATGCATGTATTTGCAAATGTGTGCTAACTACCCCCTGTTTTTAACGCATACTGTTAGACAGGATAATTTGGTTGGTTGCAGGCTGGTTGGTAAGTTGAGCTGGGAATTTTCTTTGGTTGTGTTTATCAGGACTGCCAGGGCAGGAAGTGAGGGGAAAGCACTATGAGGGACACATCAATAATCAATCTCTGTTTCAGTAGAGTAGGATAAGGCTAGAGCCTCTAACACAGGGGTGTAGCTTGAAACTTGTGGGCCCCGATGCAAAAGTTGTCCTGGGGCCCCCCACTACTACCCGCCCCTATTTTTATTATTTTTATTTTATATTTCAGAGATTTATGTATGTATTGAGTGGATAATTCAAAATATTTTGTAGAAACCATCCTAGTAATCACATTTCCCTCCCCCCAACCTATTAATGGCATGGCCTCGCCTCCCCCATCCTAGTAATGACATTACCTCGCCCCCTCCCGCCATCCTAGTAATGACATGACCTCGCCCCCTCCCCCCATCCTAGTAAAGACATGACCTCGCCCCCTCCCCCCATCCTAGTAATGACATGACCTCGCCCCCTCCTAGTAAAGACATGACCTCGCCCCCTCCCGCCATCCTAGTAATGACATGACCTCGCCCCCTCCTAGTAAAGACATGACCTCGCCCCCTCCCGCCATCCTAGTAATGACATGACCTCGCCCCCTCCTAGTAAAGACATGACCTCGCCCCCCCCCCACCATCCTAGTAAGACATGACCTCGCCCCCTCCCCCCATCCTAGTAATGACATGACCTCGCCCCCTCCTAGTAAAGACATGACCTCGCCCCCTCCCGCCATCCTAGTAATGACATGACCTCGCCCCCTCCTAGTAAAGACATGACCTCGCCCCCTCCCCCCCCCCCATCCTAGTAAAGACATGACCTTGCCCACTCCCGCCATCCTAGTAATGACATGACCTTGCCCCCTCCTAGTAAAGACATGACCTCGCCCCCCTCCCGCCATCCTAGTAATGACATGACCTCGCCCCCTCCCCCCCTCCTAGTAAAGACATGACCTCGCCCCCTCCCCCATCCTAGTAATGATATGACCTCGCCCCCTCCCGCCATCCTAGTAATGACATGACCTCGCCCCCTCCCCCCATCCTAGTAAAGACATGACCTCGCCCCCCTCCCCCCATCCTAGTAAAGACATGACCTCGCCCCCTCCCGCCATCCTAGTAATGACATGACCTCGCCCCCTCCTAGTAAAGACATGACCTCGCCCCCCTCCCACCATCCTAGTAAGACATGACCTCGCCCCCTCCCGCCATCCTAGTAATGACATGACCTCGCCCCCTCCTAGTAAAGACATGACCTCGCCCCCCTCCCACCATCCTAGTAATGACATGACCTCGCCCCCTCCTAGTAAAGACATGACCTCGTCCCCCTCCCACCATCCTAGTAATGACATGACCTCGCCCCCTCCCGCCATCCTAGTAATGACATGACCTCGCCCCCTCCTAGTAAAGACATGACCTCGCCCCCCTCCCGCCATCCTAGTAATGACATGACCTCGCCCCCTCCCCCCCTCCTAGTAAAGACATGACCTCGTCCCCCTCCCGCCATCCTAGTAATGACATGACCTCGCCCCCTCCCCCATCCTAGTAATGACATGACCTTGCCCCCTCCCCTCATCCTAGTAATGACATGACCTTGCCCCCTCCCCTCATCCTAGTAATGACATGACCTCGCCCCCTCCCGCCATCCTAGTAATGACATGACCTCGCCCCCTCCCCCCCTCCTAGTAAAGACATGACCTTGTCCCCCTCCCGCCATCCTATTAATGACATGACCTCGCCCCCTCCCCCATCCTAGTAATGACATGACCTTGCCCCCTCCCCTCATCCTAGTAATGACATGACCTCGCCCCCTCCCCCCATCCTAGTAATGACATGACCTCGCCCCCTCCCCCATCCAAGTAATGACATGACCTTGCCCCCTCCCCTCATCCTAGTAATGACAGGTCCCCAGTCAATGAGAACAGAGGAGGGGTGTGGACTGGGGAGAGGGCAAACAATTGGAAGCTGATTACTGGATTATAGAACTTGGCTGGGGTACTGGGGGGGGGGGGGGGTGGGACAAGGCAGATTGGAGCTGGACTCCAGCTTTGGGATTTTGTGGAGGAAATCAAATTTAATACGACAACAAGGAACAGAGCTGTGGGCCCCCTGGAGCTAGGGGTGGGGTCACAATTGCAACCCCTGAGACCCCTGATGCTACACCCGTGCTCTAACTGATATTTACTGTTATCTGAGTTGTTGGAGATTTCCCCTCACTTTCTGCATGGCCACGTTGTCATCAGGACACAATGTGAGGGGGAACCCCCCCCCCCCCCCCACCCGAAGACTTAGACAGCAATAAAGACTTGACTATTTCTAACCATTCTGTATCCAAAAACCTTAAAACAAATGTTTTGGCTGGAGTTACACTTTAAAGAAGTAACTGAAACTGCTTTCTTTCCAGGTATGTCAAATCTAGAGGTGATCACAGCTCTGGAACGTAGCTATCGCATGCCATGCCCAGCAAGCTGCCCGCGGGAGTTGTACAACATCATGCTGGAATGTTGGCAGCAGGCCCCCGAACAGAGACCGACCTTCGAATACCTGCAAGGCGTCTTGGAAGATTATTTTACAGCCACTGAACACCAATACCAGCAGCAGCCCTGAGGGGGCGCCGACCCGCACCACACATAACAACCATGCAATGCCAAATCTGTGTTGGACTTACAGGCCAACCTTATCGTCACCAAGTTATTAGCATTTCATCTACACCAATTCATAGCATAAGGAGAAAACTGTTTTGTGCCATTTTATAATTTGCCAAATTTTATTCCTGAATTATTATTATTTTACACCTGGTTTCTCATTGCTGTGAAGGTTAGAGCAGAATCTTACAGAAAGGACATTGATGCACAGTGCCTCTGGAAGGTGCTGTTTGTAGATCATTTTTCATGCACAATTTTATTATTTCTTTTACACATGAAGTAGGAAAGACTGGAATAGCACCGTGAGTAGCACTGTGCACATTGGAAGCTGTGAGTAGCACTGTGCACATTGGAAGCTGTGAGTAGCACTGTGCACATTGGACGCTGTGAGTAGCACTGTGCACATTGGAAGCTGTGAGTAGCACTGTGCACATTGGACGCTGTGAGTAGCACTGTGCACATTGGACGCTGTGAGTAGCACTGTGCACATTGGGCGCTGTGAGTAGCACTGTGCACATTGGAAGCTGTGAGTAGCACTGTGCACATTGGACGCTGTGAGTAGCACTGTGCACATTGGACGCTGTGAGTAGCACTGTGCACATTGGAAGCTGTGAGTAGCACTGTGCACATTGGAAGCTGTGAGTAGCACTGTGCACATTGGAAGCTGTGAGTAGCACTGTGCACATTGGACGCTGTGAGTAGCACTGTGCACATTGGAAGCTGTGAACCAGCGCTGTGCACACAAAAAACTCTGCACCAACGCTGTATACACTGGTAACATTGCACTAGAGATAAACTTGGGCATCCTCCAAGTTCATCCCATTTTGGCCCGCAGCTCATTGAAGTACAAGAAAGTGGGAGTTAGGAGGACGCCTGAGCTCATCTCTGCCCTGCACCAGCATTGTACACCCTGAAAACTTTGGACCAATGCTATGCACACTGGAAGTTATGCACCAGTGTCTGCTGAAAACTCTGCACCAGCACTGCGCACACTGAAAACTCTGCACCAGCACTGTGCACACTGAAAAGTGCACCAGCACTGTGCACACTGAAAGCTCTGCACCAGCACTGTGCACACTGAAAGCTCTGCACCAGCACTGTGCACACTGAACGCTCTGCACCAGCACTGCGCACACTGAAAATTCTGCACCAGCACTGTGCACACTGAAAACTCTGCACCAGCACTGTGAACACTGAAAACTCTGCACCAGCACTGTGCACACTGAAAATTCTGCACCAGCACTGTGCACACTGAAAACTCTGCACCAGCACTGTGCACACTGAAAACTCTGCACCAGCACTGTGCACACTGAAAGCTTTGCACCAGCACCGTGCACACTGAAAACTCTGCACCAGCACTGTGCACACTGAACAAACTACAACAACACTGTGCACACTGAAAACTTTGGACCAATGCTATGCACACTGAAAGTTCTGCACCGGCACTGTGTCTGCTGAAAACTCTGCACCAGCACTGTGCACACTGAAAGCTCTGCACCAGCACTGTGCACACTGAATGCTCTGCACCAGCACTATACACTGAAAACTGCACCAACACTGTGCACACTGAAAACTCTGCATCAGCACTGTGCACACTGAAAGCTCTGCACCAGCACTGTGCACACTGAAAACTCTGCACCAGCACTGTACACACTGGAAGTACTGCACCAGCACTGTGCACACTGAAAGCTCTGCAGCAGCACTGTGCACACTGAAAGCTCTGCAGCAGCACTGTGCACACTGAAAGCTCTGCACCAGCACTGTGCACACTGAAAACTCTGCACCAGCACTGTGCACACTGAAACTTTTTATACAGCACTGTGTGACCTGCACTCTGTATGGTGGCAAATGAAGCAAATAAAAAATGATTAAACCTGTGTGCATGTGTTGATCTATGGTCAATAAAGGAAGGTCACTTGTAAATATGGAACGTAGAGCCGGCCAATCACAGGGTTATGGTTGCACATTTGTGATTTTTCTGTATAAGTTTAGTGAGTGATAACTGCAGGGAAAGGACTCCACATTGTTATTAATATGTACGCGTTCGTGATGAGCGAATCAATTCACGAGTCATTTGTTGGAATCGCTGTAAAGTCTGGAATTTTACTAAATTTTTAACCCATACCCTATTTAAACCAAATGGGGGGAGGGGGTAAATCTGGAAAATTAGCTGGCCATTTTCAAGACTACAGGCCCGTACACAACTATAAGAAAATAGAATTTGACTACGATTTTTGTATAGTATGTACACAACTTTCAACAGCCGATTCTGAATTTTCGTACGAAAATTCCCAAAAGAGACAAACTCCAACATGTTTCTCGTACGGGAAGAGAACGAACGATTTTCGTTTAGTGTGTACCGTTTTTGTACGATTTTCGTACAAGAAAAATCAGAAACAATAAACAACAAAAAAGCCTTTGTCATAAGAGAATATTTGTGAGAATTTTCCGACAAATTTTCTTTCATCGGTTCCAATTTGCTGTGAAACATCGAGAAAAATCAGACAAACGTTCGCCCGATTTTCTTATAGTGTGTACCCCACTTTAGAGGCCAACGATTGTCAAAAAGAGGAATGGGGAGCTACGGACTGCCGTAGAGGAATAGACCAAAGCCATTTTTTTAAAATGCCATTTATCAGGCAAAGGGTCCTCTTTAAACACTTATCGACCGCGATATAGTAGTTTTACTGCTACAGGGCGGCAGCTGTGCACAGGATCCTGCACTTCAGGGTAGGGGGCGCAAACGTGCGCCGTTGGTGGCTCACTCCCAGTGTGATTACACACAACAGGAGCCCAGCGGCCTGTGCCGTGGATTCAATGTCCGCCAGCACCCGGCGCTAATCGAGCAGAGAGGCAGAACGGCGATCTGCCTATGTAAATAAGGCAGATCGCCGTTCTGACAGGAGAAAAGGCATGGATCTTGTGTCTAAAGTATCAGTTAGTGTTTGAATGGCCGCCGTAATATCACAGTCCCGCTACATGTCGCTGATCGCTGCCATTACTAGTAAAGAAAAAAGAAATAAAAATATCCCATAGTTTGTAGACGCTATAAAACTTTTGCACAAACCAATCAAAATACACTTATTGGGATTTTTACCAAAAATATGCAGCAGAATAGATATTGGCTTAAATTTATGAAGAAATTCGATTTTTTTTTCATTTTTTTATTGGCTATGTTTTATAGCAGAAAGTAAAAAAAATATTTGTTTTTTTTTCACAATTGTCGGTCTTTTATATTATGATTACCGGTATATAATAATATATTGATTTTATATGGTTGTATACTCTTTGTCTGGCCAGTGGTCAATATTGTCCAATTTTTTTATCTTTTTATTGTAGAGTACGGTATATTAATTATCAGCTTGATTTGGCTGCAATGTAAGAGGCAGTTTTTATTATGAAATGCAAATCTGAGTGTATTATTTAAGAGATAACTGCCAGAAATATTGTATAGACTGACTGCATTATGTAAATGGTTTTACTAGGAGGCAATTGAAGAGGGAGATGTGAGACATGTTTTTACCATGAAATAAAATTAAGTGTATATTATTTCTGAGACAGAAATAGTTTGTATTATATGGACTCTATGCTCGCTATCATTCAACATCCTGCCCTTCACTGTTGCACAGAATACGTTTAGAAGGGTGCATGACCAACTCTGGTACCGTATAAATCCAAATTCAAGAAATAGCCAGCAATCGTTATCGCTTCAACCCCGGAAAATTTTACCCCTTCCTGACCAGAGCACTTTTATACAATTTGGCCGCTTTAACCGATAATTGCGTAGTTGTGCGATGATGTACCCAAACAAAATTTGCCCCCTTTTTTTCCCACAAATATACCTTTCTTTTGGTGGTATTTGATCACCTCTGCGATTTTTTTTTTTTTTGCGCTATAAACCAAAAAATTAGCAACAATTTAAAAAAAAACATTTTTTTTTACTTTTTGCTATAATAAATATCCCCAAAAATGTTTTTAAAAAACGAATTTCTTCTTCAGTTTAGGCCAATATATATTCTTCTACATATTTTTGGTAAAAAAAAATTGCAATAAGCATATATTGATTGGTTTGCGCAAAAGTTATAGCGTCTGCAAACTATGGGAAAGATTTATGGCATTTTTATGGCATTTTTATTATTTATGCAATTTTTATCGGGACTGCAACATTGCGGCAGACAGATCGGACACTTTTGACACATTTTTGGGACCATTGACATTTATACAGCGATTAGTGCTATAAAAATTCACCGATTACTGTGTAAATGTCACTGGTAGGGAAGGGGTTAACACTAGGGGGCGATCAAGGGGTTAAATGTGTTCCCTAGTTAGTGTTTCTAACTGTATGGGGATAGGACTGACTGGGGGAGGAGACATATACTACTTACTAAGAACACACGATAGGTCTCCTCTCCACTGACAGAACAGGGATTTGTGTGTTTATACACACAAATCCCTATGCTGGCTCTTGTGACCGCGATCGAGCGTGGCCGGCGGCAATTGCGCCTGCCGGCCACGCGCGTCGGGTCCCCCGCCGTGCCCATACATTGTTTTGCGCAGCCGTGCCATTCTGCCGACGTATATCGGCATGAGCCGGTCGACAAGTGGTTAAACACTGTGTAATAGAAACAGAGGTGATAGTTGCATATATTTGCAAATCTGTTGAGACCACTTTAATGCCCCGGACTTTCCAATGGCAAATGTGCAATCGGAGCTTGGTGTCTGAAATTCCAACCGTGTGTAGGCTCCATCTGACTTTTTCCATCGGAATTTCTGACACACAAAATTTGAGATCTGGATCTCAAATTTTAAACAACAAAATCCGTTGTCGTAAATTCCGATTGTGTGTACACAATTCCGACGCACAAAGTTCCACGCATGCTCGGAATCAAGCAGAAGAGCCGCACTGGCTATTGAACTTCATTTTTCTCAGCTCGTCGTATGTGTTGTACGTCTCCGCGTTCTTGACGTTCGCAATTTCCAACCAACTTTGTGTGACCGTGTGTATGCAAGACAAGTTTGAGCCAACATCCGCTGGAAAAAAAACATGGATTTTGTTGTCGGAAATTTGCTATCGTGTGTACGCGGCATTATTGTGACAGTGTGGGACAGGATGATGAATGTAGTTTACTTTGGCTGTGACTGCCACCAGCACCCCCAAATTATTTATGCGACCCACTCTTAGGACATTCATGAACCATTGTAAATGTCTTTGCTGACTAACTTTGTGCATTGCAAAAATGCACCATGTTTTGAAAAATGAAAAATTCCTATCAAATACATACCGCAATTTTTGTTTCCTGATGGACTCCATGGCAGCATACGTATGGGTTTACTCCGCCTCCTCTCCCACTCTATAGGACCCCACATCCATAAATTTTGGCCCAGAGCCAGAGGCCGTGTTCCGTAACTAGTCTACTCATGACACTGGATTAAATCAGGAAAGGAAAATTACGGTAGGTATTTTTTTTTTCCTGACAGACTCGATGGCAGAATAGGTATGGGAAATAACTAGCCATACACACATGGGTGGGCAATGCTGAATAAAAAGCTTTAATTTGTACCATCAACAGCTTTCCTACAAAAATTGACAGAGGATAAAGAAGCAGGCTCTACACCATGGGTGCTCAACCTGTGGCCCTCCAGCTATTGCGGAACTACACGTCCCATGAGGCATTGCAAGGCTGAACAGTTACAAGCATGACACCCAAAGGCAGAGGCATGATGGAACTTGAAGTTCAGCAACAGCTGGAGGGCCACAGGTTGAGCTCCCATGCAAGCAAAAGCAAGCAAAGAGCCATATCTGTTGAGGCCATTTGTTTGCTTTTACCTGGCCCCTGAGGCAATGTTTCATCCACTGATACCAACAATGGGACATAATTCCCCCCACTGACACCAATGAAGGGACACAATTCCTCCCCATGACACCAACAATGGGGCACAATTTCTCCCAATGGCACCATGAATGTGGCTCAGTGTCATCCATGATGGGGCACAATTGCTTCCAGTGACACAAACAATGAGGCACAATTACCGCTACTGAAACAAACAATGGGGAATTATTTTTTCCCACTGAAATCGTAGCCTTTTCTACTCCCAATGGCCACAGTCCAGCTGTCCCTGCTGGGTAAACTGGCCCTTTATTTATAAAGTTTAGATACCCTTGCTCTACACAATAGTGAGCCATAAAGTTATTAATCAAGCACCAAGAAGCCGCTCTATACAGTAGATTACATCAGGCGCCACATGCCACAAAGCCGCCCAAGACGTAGACACACTCCTGGTCCAATGTGCTGTCTCTGGAGGAGCCAAGCCCTTAGCGCTGTAAGCCTGTTGGATAGTCTGAACAATCCATGCCAAAATTATCCTAAATGAGGCATGTTTCCCTCTGTTCTTCCTGGCAAAGAGAACAAATGATCCGAAAGTCTGAAGGAAGCTGTAGCTTGTAAATACAACTTTAAAGTCTCACCCACATCCAGAGGATGTACATTGGTGCTCCAGTACTCTGAAGATTGGCAGGACAATTTCCAGGTTCTCATGAAAAACTGATGTTACGTTGGGATTTGAGTCAAGCATAGGTATCAGCTCCACCCGATCTGGGAAGAACGTTAAGAAAGCTTCTTTATGACCAAGGGCTCCAATTTCAGAAACTCTTTTCGCCGACGTGATGGTCACGAGGAAGGAAGACTTGATAGAAAGGACCTTAATGGAGATTGAGCTTGCACGCTAACAGCTGCAGCATCCATCCTGGGCATTCCACGGCCACCCACTGATAGCAGGGCAACTCGCACTAGGGCCCTGCCAATGGCAGGGCCCTAGATCTTCAGCAGCAACAAAACTTGTATGCCCTTCTCCACCTCGCTAATAGCTAGGGATCACTGGAACTACCAAGGGTCGTTTCACCTGGAAATCCTTTGAACAAGACCTGCATGCTGAACCACCAGAATCTGGCCACAAACGCTACAATTTAACGGAAAAAAATGGTAAGGAAGCAACTTTCAACCAACAGGTCCTTTGAGGACAAAAGAGGAACATGGCCTCTGGCTGTGAGACAAAATTTATGGGAGTGGGGTCCTATAGAGTGAGAGAGGAAATGGAGTAAAACCATACGTGTCATGCCATGGAGTATATCAGGAAAAGCTATTTATGCCTTTGCTGAGACACACTGGAGATTTTCAGCTTGTTACATAGTTAATCTGGTTGAAAAAATTAAAAAAAGATACAAGACAAAATGCACACAAATCGAAAACCCCCATATACACTATTCTATACTCACAGTCGATCCAGAGTAAGGCAAAAAACCCCAATAAAGCATAATCCAATTTTCTCCAATGGGGAAAAAAATCCTTCCTAATCTCCCGAGAGACAATTGGATATTCCCTGGATCAACAGGCATGACTGTACATGCCTGACTATATCCTATTTGTTACCGTGTATGTTCAAAGGTGAAACCTCGGTTGGATTAGAGTTACGGGCCACACTTTATGCAGAGGAATTGCTAAAGCAAGGTGGCTACCACATAGATTTGCAAATATATGCAACTAGCAGGCTATAACTATCATTTAGACCCATTCACAATATTTCAACCCTTTTACTAGGTCACAATTTAAGAGGGAGAGACCGGGCAGGTTTTATCATGATAACAAAATCCAAAGACAACAACCGCGCTCTTCAGAATCACTATGAAACCCAGGTCTATAAAGTGCTAAACTAAATTTAAAGTAAGAAATATACACAATATTTCATAATAAATTGTGACTACCAATAACAGAAAATTGTTACCAAATACTTACCGTAATTTTCCTTTCCTGGCTTGGCATCATGCCATCACTAGTATTAAAGGCAGGCAGTACCTGGTGACGGTGTTCTCGTGAAGAACTTGTGACAGATCAGGGAGGCTGACGCTGAGCCTGGAAAGGAAAATTACGGTATGTATTTGGTAAGAATTTTCAGTTTACCTGGCATCATGCCATCCCTGCGGGATTTAACTAGCCAAAGCCTGGGAGGGAAGAACAAGATATATACACCAGGTGCTACTACAGAGCATTAGACAACACCGAAGCTCCTCTCTGTGCATATTGGGATGACACCACATCCAGCTTATAGTGCCCTATAAAGTTATTAGGTGACTTCCAGCTTGCCACCTTACAAACCACGTCTGGCGATACTTTGGACCAAGCTGCCCATGAGGATGAAACTGCCCTTGTGGAGTGTGCCTGGATCCCCTGAGGAGAGGGAGGCCGTCTAGAGAGTAAGCTGATTGGATGGTCTTCACTATCCATGTAGAGATGACTCTTTGAGGGGGGCCGGCATGCCCATTCGAGGACCCTTTGGAAAAATAAAGAGAGCATCCGTCTTGCGGAACGGCACAGTTCTGGCCAAGTATGTTTGGAGAAGAGACTTCATGTCTAGGTCACACACTATCTAGGCTCTTCCCTGTCTGCTGGAGAAGGTGAAAAGGCTGGCAGGACTGATTCCCAATTAAAGTGGAATTCTGACGAGACCTTAGGGAGAAAATTTGGGGAAGGTCATAATATTACACTATCCAGGAAGAAGGTGCAGAATGTCTCCCTGCAGCCAAAGGCAGCAATGTCCGATACTTGCCTAGCCGAGAATAAGGCTTGGACATACTAAGTATCGGACATCGCTGCCTTTTCAAGGTGAGATTCCATAACGAACTTTCTGCATCTAGGAAGAAGGGTGTCTTCAGCAACCCTCTCAAGACCAATGGTAAATCCCATTTTGGAAAAAAGGAGTGGATTGGTGGGCGGATCTTGATCGCTGCTCTGAGGAATCAGAAACCACTAGAGACTCCCTGGGCCAAGAGGTATCCGTAAGGGCTGACAGCGCTGACACTTGAAACTTAAAGGTGTTGTAGCTACGGTAAGTCCTGCATCAAGGGCCAGTCTGCAAGAAGTCCAGGGCATTCGCCACTGTGTGGGAACGGAAAGTAAACCTTTGCTGAACCGAAAAAAACTCAAACTTTTGCCACACTCTGTAATATGTGGTGTTGGTGGAATTCTTCCTAGCTGATAGAAGGGTGGACATTACTGAATTAGAGAAGTTCAAGCCTCGGACTTTACCCTCTTTTCAAATTCCAGGCAGTCAAGGCCAGCCAGGTGACATAGAAGGGGAAACCATGGCCTCCTTGGCCAGAATTAAGCAATCACGATCGCTGGTACTCCTTCTTCCATGATTTTCAGTAGACTCCCTGCGCCCCCTTGTTTCACATTGTACGAAACTACCGTTCTGTTGTCCATCGTCATTTTGACCCTCCTTCCCTGAATTACTCTCTCATTGGCAGCCACACGCATCGGCTCCGGCGTCGCGCCGCATGGACCCACGCGGGCCCCCTAGTGGTCTTAAAGTGGCTGACGTACAATGACGACAGGAGAGTACAACTGAGGCAGGTGGTCCTAAACTGGTTAAGTTAGGGTAGTACTTCATATGGTCTTTAGGAACCAAAGTAACCTCCTCCCACTCGGTGGCCTGCTTGACTGCAGAAATTAAAAACTAAGGAGCTATCAAAAGAAAATGATTCCATCTCATCTTGTGCCACCTCCGGGATCGCATCTGAACCACTGGTAACCAGACTTGATTCTGGTCAACCCTCCTCATGTGCTCTTTGGTGTATGGGCCTATTCTCTCTTGAAGGAGCAGGCAGGAGATTCTTTGCACTATCATGTACTGCTTCTTTAATATAACGCTTGATATTCTCATTTACTGCCTGGTTGGATTGAGAAGCTTCCCTGAAGCATGACTCACAAAGCCTTTTGGCCAGCATAGACACGCCTTCACATGCTAAGCAAATATTGGCTACTGAGCCACCAGGAGTGACTGGCCTCTGATCCATAGCCGAGCCCCCTTGGTAATGCCTGGAAGACGGGCCAGCTGAGGCAGAAGATGATTCCTGACCCACATGGCGTCGCTTGAACTTTGCTTTAGAATGGGTAGGGCGTGGAGACGGAGAACGTTGCTCACTGGATGATGATATCACCCTCTTGCGGCTTTTGTGCGAAGAGCCTCTCCCCCTGCAATAAGGAAGGACTGCTCAGTAACGACCTAGGAAGAAAGCATTTGACAGGAATCCACGAGAGGTCCCTTACCTTTCTGTAGACTTCAGTGCCTCTTTCTCAGGTGAATGTGAGCTCATCCTGGGCTAAGTAGGAAGGAAGTAGAGGAAGTAAAATATCAAAAGATTCACTCACTTTCTAGATCAGTTAGCATAGGCTAGATATCCTTGAACACTCACCAACAAAGATAGACAGACAGGAGGGCTACAGGCAGCAGGGAAAAGCGACTGGAGATCACTTCCAGAAAATCCACAGGATAGTACAGACTGCTAGGAGACAAATAGGAGGTCAGGGAGTAGGGTTGCCACCTTTTCTTCAAGCCAAACCCAAACACTTTAATTTTTTTTTTTTGTGCAGTATACGTTATAGGATTATAAAAGACCTGGGACACCTTTGGGTTCCCCAAGGAAAGTAGTAATGCGGCACGCATTGCGTGCGGTGGGTAAGTGTGCCCAAAATGCTCTTGCTGACATCAACGCCCAGCCTCCCAGAGATGACAAACCTGCCACCTGACAGCCGCCCGCAGCTCCCAGATGGAAACAGATTTGTGTGTGGCTATCTCAGTTACATGGGGAGCCACAACCTGGTCTGAATGATGTGTCTGGGATTAGGGCGGACTGAAACCCGGACACATAATTCAAAACCCGGACTGTCCGGGTGAATCCTGGACAGGTGGCAACCCCATCAGGGAGAAGCTTCATGCAGACCAAACAGCTGCGCAGCACAGCACTGATCATCCTCACCGAGACAGGAACAAAACAATGATATGGCACCAGAGGAAGCCGTACTGGTGTTTAAAAGGCTGCGCCTCCCCTGCTTCTCCAATAAGCGCCCAGCTTCTGCCACCAATCAGATCTCCAGGTTCTAACCAATCAGGGACGGCTGCTGAAGTCATCGGCCCACGCCGTACCCAGTGGAACACAGGATAGCTGGAGAGCACCAGAGGGAGGAGCCGCGGTTGCTGCCTAGCCAGCTAATCGGGGCTAGCCCCGGATGGCCGCCACAGCTTACCAAAACCGCATTCCGCATGTCAGGGCTCAAAATTTCAAGTCCTGAGCTACTAGCCAGGCCTCAAGGGTTACTCGCCACCAGTTGCCCCGCCCAACCCCTAACCTGCCCGCCCCTAAACCCGCCCTCATAAATTATCTCATTAAATTACACTTTAATGTTTTATGCAATTAAGTTATAAAAATATTAACAACTTTATCCATGCCTGCCAATGCAGCCTGTGTCCCCCCCATGTGCAGCCTGTGTCCCCCCCCCCATGTGCAGCCTGTGACCCCCCCCATGGTGCTGCCTGTGTCCCCCCCCATGGTGCTGCCTGTGTCCCCCCCCATGATGCTGCCTGTGTCCCCCCCATGGTGCTGCCTGTGTCCCCCCCATGGTGCTGCCTACCTGTGGAGGAGAAGAGAGGAGAGCCGCCACTGGGAGATCACAGCAGAGAACATCACAGCTTTCGTTTCATAAGCTGTGTGTTCCCCCGCCGCGCGGTCAAATAAGCCCCTCCCCTTTTCCGGGGAACTTTGATACATGTCACCCGTCCTAGGATTGGACGGGTGATCTGTCTATCAAAGTCCCGGAAAAGGGGAGGAGCTTATGTGACGGCGCACGGCGGGGGAATCTCCCAGATCTCTCCTCGCCAGCCCTCAAAAATCACTTGCAAAATGCGAGTGTGCGAGTATAATTTTTGAGGGCTGCCACATGTTATGCAGTCGCCCCAACTCCGGCACCAGGAGTGTCCACTCTCAGGGAGATTTACCCCCAACAAGTGGACTTGTAAATGTTTTTTTTCTTTGTTTTCTTTGTCTGAATTTCTCACTTCCTGTTCCTCCTCAGTAAGCTGTTCTGGCTGACTAAACACCGCTCGGATGATGGTGTGAAATTTACTGAGGAGAAACAGGAAGTGAAAAATTCAGACAAAGAAAAAAAAAAAACATTTAGGAGGGAAATCGAAGGAAAAGGTAAGTGAACCAACAATGCACTAGCTTAAAGGAGCCTATTTAGAAAATAAAAAAACAAACCTTTACAACCCCTTTAAGGCTCTATTCACACTAATGCGTTTTTTCATGCATTTTACATTTTGCAGAAATGCAGGGAAATTTTTTAACATGGGTTCCTATGGAATATGTTCACATCAATCAATTTTTTACATTTATATTTTTACACTGTTTATAGCTGGTTGCTAAGGAGGGGGCCAGGAAGCCAGCCGCCGCGTCCTTAACAACAGATGAGCCATCAGCTGTCAGCAGGCTTCCCCGCTGAATGTAAAAAAAAAGAATTTCCGGCTAAAAAAAAAAATTGGGTCTAGTATGGATTCCATACCAGACCCTTATCCGAGCATGCAGCCCGGCAGGCCAGGAAAGGGAGGCCACATGCCCTCAACATGGGGGGATGGGTGCTTTGGGGCGAGGGGGCTCTGCCCCCCACCCCAAAGCACCTTGCCCCCATGTTGATGGGGACAAGGGCCTCTTCCCGACAACCCTTGCCCGGTGGTTGTCGGGGTCTGCGTGTGGGGGACTTTAACAAGGGGGCTGAATCCATACTAGACCCAAGGGCCTGGTATGGACCTGGGAGGGGACCCCCATGCTGTTTTTTTTCACAAGTTGTTTTTTAGCCGGCAATTCTTTTTTTTTTTTTACATTCGGGTATGAGGCACTGACATGTATTATACAGGGCACTGATCTATGGGCACACTGAGGTATGAGGCACTGACATGTATTATACAGGGCACTTATCTATGGGCACACTGAGGTATGAGGCACTGACATGTATTATACAGGGCACTGATCTATGGGCACACTGAGGTATGAGGCACTGACATGTATTATACAGGGCACTGATCTATGGGCACACTGAGGTATGAGGCACTGACATGTATTA
Organism: Lithobates sylvaticus; assembly: GCA_028564925.1. Taxonomy (NCBI): domain Eukaryota; kingdom Metazoa; phylum Chordata; class Amphibia; order Anura; family Ranidae; genus Lithobates; species Lithobates sylvaticus. The sequence goes on along the minus strand of CM053037.1, from coordinate 16,334,149 downwards.
TACAGGGCACTGATCTATGGGCACACTGAGGTATGAGACACTGACATGTATTATACAGGGCACTGATCTATGGGCACACTGAGGTATGAGGCACTGACATGTATTATACAGGGCACTGATCTATGGGCACACTGAGGTATGAGGCACTGACATGTATTATACAGGGCACTGATCTATGGGCACACTGAGGTATGAGGCACTGACATGTATTATACAGGGCACTGATCTACGGGCACACTGAGGTATGAGGCACTGACATGTATTATACAGGGCACTGATCTATGGGCACACTGAAGTATGAGGCACTGACATGTATTATACAGGGCACTGATCTATGGGCACACTGAAGTATGAGGCACTGACATGTATTATACAGGGCACTGATCCACGGGCACACTGAGGTATGAGGCACTGACATGTATTATACAGGGCACTGATCTACGGGCACACTGAGGTATGAGGCACTGACATGTATTATACAGGGCACTGATCTATGGGCACACTGAAGTATGAGGCACTGACATGTATTATACAGGGCACTGATCTATGGGCACACTGAGGGAATGAATAGCTAACATGTATTATACAGGGCCCTGATCTATGGTCACACTGAAGTATGAGGCAATGACATGTATTATACAGGGCACTGATCTATGGGCACACTGAGGCATGAGGCACTGACATGTATTATACAGGGCACTGATCTATGAGGCACACTGACATGTATTATACAGGGCACTGATCTATGAGGCACTGACATGTATTATACAGGGCACTGATCTATGAGGCACTGACATGTATTATACAGGGCATTGATTTATGAGCACACTGAGGTATGAGGCACTGACATGTATTATACAGGGCACTGATCTATGGGCACACTGAGGTATGAGGCGCTGACATGTATTATACAGGGCACTGATCTATGGGCACACTGAGGTATGAGGCGCTGACATGTATTATACAGGGCACTGATCTATGGGCACACTGAGGTATGAGGCACTGACATGTATTATACAGGGCACTGATCTATGGGCACACTGAGGTATGAGGCGCTGACATGTATTATACAGGGCATTGATTTATGAGCACACTGAGGTATGACAGGCTCAGTGATGACAGTCGGTGCCTCAACCCTCAGTCCTGTCAGAAAAGTGGACAGTCCGCCGGTTGCTATGACAATAAACCCGGCTGGACCCAGGAACGAGTCACTTCCGCTGACGTCACCAGGGACACGTGGATCCAAGATGGCGGCCGCTGGGGTGAGTGTCCGGCTAAGGGAGCTCCGGGGCCCCCGGGGAGGAAAGGGGGGACCCCGGGGGAGGTGGGCAGAGGCGGGGGCCGGGTGAGGGCAGTGGGGTGAGAGGGAGGAGGGGGGCACCGGGCGGAACCGGAAGTCGGTGTCAGGGGGGGTCTGACATCCCGGAAGTGCAGAACCATAACAGCTCTTTCTGTGTGAAGAGGATGGGGGCCCCTAATACCGAGTGTGGGGTGAAGAGGGGGTAAAACGTGCCCCATTACTGTTCAGACTGCAGGTGGGGCCCCACAGAGGACTAGGGGCCCCGACCATATTATAATATTAACAGGAGAGCTCCTCCCTCTTCCCCCAGTGTATGGGGCCCCTGATCCCCTGCCATATACACACACCGGGGCTGACAGTATTGGGGCCCCAGCCTTATATAAACACACAGTGTCTGATAGACTGTAGTGTATGGGGCCCCTGATAGATTTAGGTGCCGGCCATATATACACACACAGGGGCTGACAGTATTGGGGCCCCAGCCATAAATACACTCACATAGGGGCTAAAGTGGATCCAGTGTATGGGGCCCCTGATGGCATTGGGGCCCCAGCTATATACACACAGAGGCTTCAGTGGATCTAGTGTATGGGGCCCCTTAGTATTAGGACCCTGGACATCCAATCAGAGGCTGCAGTCGATCTAGTGTATGGGGCCCCAGTCATACATACACGCTCACATTTTGGGGCCCCAGCTATATGCAATCGGAGGCCACAGTGGATCAAGTGTATGGGGCCCCTATCGTTTTTGGGGCCCCTGCCATATACACACATATAGGTTCTGCAGTGGATCCAGTGTACAGGACCCCTGACGGTATCGAGGGCCCCTGCCATATACACACATAGGGTCTGCAGTGGATGCAGTGTACGGGGCCCCCTGATGTTATTGGGGCCCCTGCAATATACACACAGGGTTTGCAGTGGATACAGTGTACGGGGCCCCTGACGTTATTGGGGCCCCTGCCATATACACACAGGGTTTGCAGTGGATACAGTGTACGGGGCCCCTGACGTTATTGGGGCCCCTGCCATATACACACATATAGGGTCTGCAGTGGATACAGTGTACGGGGCCCCTGACGTTATTGGGGCCCCTGCAATATACACACAGGGTTTGCAGTGGATACAGTGTACGGGGCCCCTGCCATATACACACATATAGGGTCTGCAGTGGATACAATGTACAGGGCCCCTGATGTAATTGTGGCCCCTGCCATATACACACATATAGGGTCTGCAGTGGATACAGTGTACGGGGCCCCTGCCATATACACACATATAGGGTTTGCAGTGGATCCAGTGTACGGGGCCCCTGCCATATACACACACATAGGGTTTGCAGTGGATCCAGTGTACGGGGCCCCTGCCATATACACACATATAGGGTCTGCAGTGGATCCAGTGTACGGGGCCCCTGCCATATACACACATATAGGGTTTGCAGTGGATACAGTGTACGGGGCCCCTGCCATATACACACATATAGGGTCTGCAGTGGATACAGTGTACGGGGCCTCTGATGTTATTGGTGCCCCTGCCATATACACACACATAGGGTTTGCAGTGGATCCAGTGTACGGGGCCCCTGCCATATACACACATATAGGCTCTGCAGTGGATCCAGAATACATGACGCCTGACAGTATCGGGGCCCCACCCTTATACCAACACACAGAAGCCACAGTGGATTCAGTGTTTGGGGCCCCTGACCCCCAGCTGTATATACACACATACACAGGGGACTGAAACTAAATGCAATGTACAGTCGCCCCTGACCCCCGGCCCCTTATACATTGGGAAAGACAGCAGGCAACAGCCCCCTCCCAGCCTGATATACAAACTGGGTCTGACATCAGATCCAGTGTATAGCGCCCCCCGATTGTAGTGCTCTGTCACTCACTTCTGATTGCCCAGAAATTATTTAATTTTCTTAAATTCAGGTTTTTACTTTACAATAATATGCTGTAATGAGACAGGATATAGTATGTGATCTACTATGGACAGGATATATAGTATGTGATCTACTATGGGCAGGATATATAGTATGTGATCTACTATGGACAGGCTATATAGTATGTGATCTACTATGGACAGGATATAGTATGTGATCTACTATGGACAGGATATAGTATGTGATCTACTATGGACAGGATATAGTATGTGATCTACTATGGACAGGATATAGTATGTGATCTACTATGGACAGGCTATATAGTATGTGATCTACTATGGGACAGGATATATAGTATGTGATCTACTATGGACAGGCTATATAGTATGTGATCTACTATGGGACAGGATATATAGTATGTGATCTACTATGGACAGTATATACAGTATGTGATCTACTATGGACAGTATATACAGTATGTCGTCTACTATGGACAGGCTATACAGTATGTCGTCTACTATGGACGGGATGTACAGTATGTCGTCTATTATGGACGCGATGTACAGTATGTCGTCTACTATGGACAGGCTATACAGTATGTCGTCTACTATGGACAGGCTATACAGTATGTCGTCTACTATGGACGGGATATACAGTATGTCGTCTACTATGGACGGGATGTACAGTATGTCGTCTACTATGGACGGGATGTACAGTATGTCGTCTACTATGGACGGGATGTACAGTATGTCGTCTACTATGGACGGGATGTACAGTATGTCGTCTACTATGGACGGGATGTACAGTATGTCGTCTACTATGGACGGGATGTACAGTATGTCGTCTACTATGGACGGGATGTACAGTATGTCGTCTACTATGGACGGGATGTACAGTATGTCGTCTACTATGGACGGGATGTACAGTATGTCGTCTACTATGGACGGGATGTACAGTATGTCGTCTACTATGGACGGGATGTACAGTATGTCGTCTACTATGGACGGGATGTACAGTATGTCGTCTACTATGGACGGGATGTACAGTATGTCGTCTACTATGGACGGGATGTACAGTATGTCGTCTACTATGGACGGGATGTACAGTATGTCGTCTACTATGGACGGGATGTACAGTATGTCGTCTACTATGGACGGGATGTACAGTATGTCGTCTACTATGGACGGGATGTACAGTATGTCGTCTACTATGGACGGGATGTACAGTATGTCGTCTACTATGGACGGGATGTACAGTATGTCGTCTACTATGGACGGGATGTACAGTATGTCGTCTACTATGGACGGGATGTACAGTATGTCGTCTACTATGGACGGGATGTACAGTATGTCGTCTACTATGGACGGGATGTACAGTATGTCGTCTACTATGGACGGGATATATAGTATGTCGTCTACTATGGACAGGATATATAGTATCCTGATTATTACACAAGAGGAAATCCATATCATGGTAGTAATAATATGTTTTTCTGAACAAAGTGCATTGAACTTCCTGATGGAGAATAAAACTGGGAGCCTGTCTTCTAAACCTGTCTATATAAATAGTATATAAAAATAAAATGAATACAGAGTAGTAAGCAGACAGTGCAGGATATATACTTTCTTTTGAGTCTCTTAGTAATTATTTTGCCAGACAGACCGTCACTTGCATTCTCCTGTTGTACATCCTTCCATTTAAAGTGCCAGTTTAAAGTTCTAACAGATCGTCCCCAAATTATTATTTTATAGGATTTATATAGCGCCAGCAGTTTGCGCTGTGCTTTACTATATAAAGGGAGAGAGTACAGTTACAATTCAAGACAAGAGGATTCGGAGGGCCCTTTCCGCGGCTGGTCTTGCCTGCTGAATGCGACAGGGGGTTAAATTCTTGCCGCAGCCACAAAGCAGAGTGGTGCGGCCGCACTGTGTGCGCAACCCCCTCTAGCTGCTATGTTTGGTTGAGGGGGCTGTAAAATGATGGTGCAACCGCCTGTTTCTTCGCCCCCCCACCCCAGCCTCAATTGTAAACTAAAGCCTCGTTTATCCACTGAGTGAAATATATTGGTTTTCTTGGTGTACTCATGATTACCCTCATGCAATTTATCACAGATTTCCAATAAATTTAAACGTTTTACACCTGCCTGTTTCGTTCAAAGTCCCAACCCCCAGTACTCCTGTTTGTCTTCAATTAGATAGGGATGGAGGCATGTGACCTCACCGGTCACCGCCTCATTTAAAGTCCCAACGTTCTCTTTTTCTTCTAAAGCCTCGTACACGCGGTACGATTGTTTGCCAACCGAGCGTTTGGTTTTCGTCTTAAGGGCGTGTGCCAGGATCTTGTCTTGCATACTAACTGTACACAATTGTCAGTCAACAAACACCAACGTAGTGACGTACTATGAGGAATGTCAGCTCTTGAGCGCCACCCTTTGGGTCCCTTCTGCTAATTTCGTGTTTGTTGGAGCTTTGATTCCGATCATGCGTGTTTGTACTTTCATCTTTTGTGTGACGGACTTGTGTGACGTCAAACCGTCAAATTTTCTAGCCTGCCGTCCAACATTTGGCCGAAAGTTGTACAACGATCGTCAAAAGGAGCGCGTACTAATGGTAAGATTTTAGGACAACAGTCTGTCAACAGACAATCCCCTGCCAACAATCGCATCGTGTGTACGAGGCTTTAGAAAAAAAAATGGGCAAGTGATACCTGTGTGAGTTGATGGAGAAGGTTAAAGAGGAGTAATAGGCCTCCCTGGCAAGATTTGATTTTAGAGATTATATAAAGGCTGACAGAATAAGAGAGTTATGGTAGGGAGTTCCAGAGGATAGGAGAGGCTCTGGAGAAGTCTTGGAGGTGACAAGGGAGCAAGAGATTAGGGATGAATTTGGATCCTAGTCCCGCCTGAACTATCCTGCCTGGGAAGATGTTGCTGTGGACTGGCAATCATAAGCGGCTGAGGCATTCCCTGCCTTGCAGCCACACTCCTGACTAAAGATGGTCTCGGGCGTGTTCGAAAGCCCACCTGCCCGATCCCACCAGGAAGCCAACGCTGCACACGGCTAATCACAGGCACTGAGAGGTTTCTCCATCTGCAGCTGCACAGACCAGGAAATGTGTCGGTGCCTGTTATGTGCGGCGTGGGCTTCCTGGCGGGATCGGACAGGTGGGATCCCAAACACACCCGAGACCATCCCTACTCCTGACACACAATTCTCAAACACAATGAAAAGTACTTGGAGTCCAATTCACATATACACGCTTGGCTGGTTGTAAACATAATTGAGCGTATTTATAAAGCAGAGAATGGGACTTTCACCAAACGGAATTCCAGATTATTTTTAAATCTGACGTTCACCAAAAATTCACTGCAGGTGAATCTTCCTGGTCCATGTTTTTTTTTTATTTATTTATTTTTATTTTTTTAACTACTTCCTACTGCACATATACGGGGCCAGGTGGGCGCTTCCTCCTCCTAAGTGGACGTTCAAGAACATCCCTCAAAAGCAGCGGGATCGCGTGCCCGCGCAATCCCGATGTGCTGTTGTCACCCGGACACGGTGCATCTCAGACCGGCAGGAGGGCTCTGTGATTGGTCCTCCTGATCACATGATGGCTGTGTCCAATCACAGCCATCATGTGATGTAAATGGAGAGCCGGTTGCTAGGCGATCGGCTCTCCCTCGCCTCGGAAGTTGACAGTGAAAAGAGGGAGAGCGGATCGTTGCAGCCGCCGGTGATCAGTGAGTGTGGGCTGTTTTTTTTTTTAACACACTAATCACCGGCCCAGTGTCCCCACAATAGTGTCACCCCACACATGTCCCACATATGTCCCAGTAAAATCATCTGTCCCAGTGATCATCTGCGCACATCTGTCCCAGTGATCATCTGCGCACATCTGTCCCAGTGATCATCTGCGCACATCTGTCCCAGTGATCATCTGCGCACATCTGTCCCAGTGATCACACAAACCAAAATTGTTCACCCTTTTTTTGGCTTATATCACAAAAAATAAGTAGTGAATAAATACCACCAATAGCTCTATTTGTATGAACAAAATTATAAAAATGTAATTTGGGTACAGTGTAGCATGACCGCACAATTTTCATTGAAAGTGCGAGAGCGCTGAAAGCTGAAAATTGGTCTGGGAAGGAAGGGGGCGAAAGTGCCCGGTATTGAAGTGGTTAAAGTGGTTGTAAACCCTTTAAAAAAAATTCTAAAAAACAAAACAAACAAAACTGCAAGACAAAGGCATAATGAGCTAGTATGCATAGCATACTAGCTCATTATGCATTACTTACCTGAGATCGAAGCCCCCGCAGCGGTCCTCAATCACCGCTCCGGCGGCCGACATCTCTCCAGGGGGTTACTTCCGGGTATTGCAACTCCGGCACTGTGATTGGCCGGAGCGGCGATGACGTCACTGCACGCGGGAGCCGCCGGTAACAGCACAGTACAACTGAAGCAACGGCACGTACGCGCCATTGCTTCAGTTTGCTTAAGTGCGCATGTGTCGATGACGTTGGCAAATACAGGGATATCTCCTAAACCATGAAGGTTTAGGGCAGGGGTCTCAAACTGGTGGCCCTCCAGCTGTTGCAAAACTTCAAGTCCCATCATGCCTCTGCCTGTGGGAGTCATGCTTGTAAATATCAGCCTTGCAATGCCTCATGGGACATGTAGTTTCACAACAGCTGGAGGGCCGCCAGTTTGAGACCTTTGGTTTAGGAGATATCCAGTGTAGCTACAGGTAAGCCTTTTTTATAGGCGTGCCTGTAGTGTAAAGTGGTTGTAAAGGGTTTACAGCCACTTTAAAAAAGAATGCCAGATATGGGTTAATTTACATAGTTCTATTGACCCACCTTGGATACAAGGTGTCTAAAAAGTTCAGCGAATGGAATCGGAAAACAAACAGAAGATGCAAACAAATTCCCTTTTTATTGGCCTTCAAAACAATTTTCCATCCTTCACAACACACTTTTGCCGATGTTCATAAAACTGGAAACCGTCAGCAAAGGCCTCTTTAGGAATCCATTGCAGAATCAATGTCATACATTCTTGGATTGCCGCCACGTCTTGATGCTCTTCTTCAGGCGGGAAAACAAAGAAGGTGTCAGATCGGGGGAGTACGGTGGATGCCGCTTGGATTCCCGGTGGAACTGGTAGCACCAGGTCTCATCCCCTGCGATGATGGTTGGCAGGATGGATCCTGGTCACACTTGGTAATGACATCTCCAGAGGTTTCCATCCATTTTGCTTTGGCTACTTCCACACTGAAAGCGCTCGGCGTCAGCGGTAAAGCGCCGCTAGTTTTAGTGGCGCTTTACCATCGTTTTAGCGGCGCTTTACCATCGTTTTAGCGGCGCTTCACCGTCGTTTTAGCGGAGCTTCACCGTCGTTTTAGGGGAGCTTCACCGTCGTTTTAGCGGAGCTTCACCGTCGTTTTAGCGGAGCTTCACCGTCGTTTTAGCGGAGCTTCACCGTCGTTTTAGCGGAGCTTCACCATCGTTTTAGCGCCGCTTCACCATCGTTTTAGCAGTGCTTTTAACCCTCCCTAGCGGCAGAAGAAAGGGATAAAAGCGCCCGTGTCGCTTTGCAGGTGCTTCGGCACACTGCCCATTCATTTCAATGTATACAGCGCTCCCGAACCGCCCCAAAGATGCTGCTTGCAGGACTTTTTTTCTGGTCCCGAAATCGCACCACCCCGGTGTGAAAGCACTCAGGCTTTCACACTGGGGAGGCATGAGAGGCGCTTTTTAGTCCCCTTTCACACCAAGGGTGTTTTGCAGGCGCTATAGTGTTAGAAATAGCGCCTGCAATCCGCCCTAAAACAGCTGCACCATTGTCTGCAGTGTGAAAGCCGGAGGGCTTTCACACTGCAGCGGTGCGCTGGCAGGACGTCAGGAAAAGTCCTGCCAGCAGCTTCTTTGGAGCGGTGTGTTTACCGCTAATCCACCGCTGCTCCCCATTGAAATCTAGCTATTGCGGCGTTTTGCTGGGGGTTTTAACCCTTTCTCGTCCGCTAGCGGGGGTAAAAGTGTCCCGCTAGCAGCCGAAATGCTCCGCAAATCCGACGGTATGGGCGGCGTCGTGTGAAAGGGGTCTCAGGCTCTTTACAGGTGCTATTTTTTAGTGCTAAAACGCCTGAAAAGCGCCTCGGTGCGAAAGCGGTCTTTCTGTTTGTCAGCTTGTGCGGCACAAACCGGGAACAGATCTCCCGCTTACCCAAATCTTCCCGGACGTTGGTGTTTTTCCACCAAAAAGTAGTTAGATCCTTGAGCTCTCGTTCACATTAACGCCAGCTTTGAAATTGCGCGACTTCAAAGCTGCATGGCAGTGGGAAGACTTCTGTGCGGCTTCATGCACAGATGTCTATGGAAGTCGCACCTGAAACTGCCAAAATCGATGCGGAACCGCAAAGCCTTCATCGCACCGATTTGAGCAGTGCGATTGCTGGCTGTAGGGTGCGACTTGACCTATCGAATTGCATGACAAGTGGCTCCCGTGTGAATGAGGGCGGAAGGATGGGAAGAAATCCTGCGAATCTGAGAACCGGGACATGAGTTCCATTTTTTTTTTTTAATGCTTTGGAACGATTACCCCCGTGCACCAGAGGAATGTTGTAAAAAATCAGGGTTGGGTGGGGAGGGGGAGTGTTGTGAAAGCTGTTATAGAAGTCTGATTCACGGTGCAAAAATACAGAGGAAGTTCTTCTGTCTTCTTTTGAAAGACTTTAAGCCAAAGTTTAACCACATGTCACCCAATAAAGTCCCGGTATGTCGTGGAGTTGCTGTGGTTAACCAGTGCCTTGAAAAAGTATTCATACCCCATGACATTTTCCATATTTTGTCATGTTACAACCAAAAACGTAAATGTATTTTATGGGATTTTATGTGATAGACCAGTGATGGGGAACCTTGGCACCCCAGATGTTTTTGAACTACATTTCCCATGATGCTCTGGAACTCTGCAGTGTAGTTGAGCATCATGGGAAATGTAGTTCCAAAACATCTGGGGTGCCAAGGTTCACCATCACTGCGATAGACCAACACAAAGTGGCACATAATTGTGATTTTAAATGGTTTTCAACATTTTTTACAAATAAATATGTGAAAGGTGTGGGGTACATTTGTATAGCGCCCCCCTGAGTCAATACTTTGTAGAACCCCCCCCCTTTCACTGCAATTACAGCTGCAAGTCTTTTTGGGGATGTCCGCCCACCTCTGACATGTCCACCTCCGACATGTCCACCTCCACCTCCGACATGTCCACCTCCACCTCCGACATGTCCACCTCCACCTCCGACATGTCCACCTCCACCTCCGACATGTCCACCTCCACCTCCGACATGTCCACCTCCACCTCCGACATGTCCACCTCCACCTCCGACATGTCCCCCTCCACCTCCGACATGTCCCCCTCCACCTCCGACATGTCCCCCTCCACCTCCGACATGTCCCCCTCCACCTCCGACATGTCCCCCTCCACCTCCGACATGTCCCCCTCCACCTCCGACATGTCCCCCTCCACCTCCGACATGTCCCCCTCCACCTCCACCTCCGACATGTCCCCCTCCACCTCCGACATGTCCCCCTTCACCTCCACCTCCGACATGTCCCCCTCCACCTCCGACATGTCCCCCTTCACCTCCACCTCCGACATGTCCCCCTCCACCTCCGACATGTCCCCCTCCACCTCCGACATGTCCCCCTCCACCTCCGACATGTCCCCCTCCACCTCCGACATGTCCCCCTCCACCTCCGACATGTCCCCCTCCACCTCCGACATGTCCCCCTCCACCTCCACCTCCCGACATGTCCACCTCCACCTCCCGACATCTCCTTCCCAGTTTGACAGCTGGGTGATGGGGATTCGGGCTCGATCTGTCACCCTTTTCCTTACCACCGGTGAGTGGACAGGGATTGCATATCAGTGCCTCCTCATCAGTGAAGGTGAAAAATTACTTATTCACAAACTTTTATAACAAACTGAAAAAAACATTATTTTCAATTTTTTTTTTTTTTTTTGTTTAGCACCAGGCATGAGAAATTTCTTTTGCCCGACGTCCCCGGACATGCATTTCCGGTCACCGAACAGCTGATTTAAAAAACTGGCTCCTAACATTTTTTAACTGGCTCCAAATTTTTCAAGCCTGGTCTTAAAGATTTAGTAAACCCTGATGGGTTTTACTTCCTCTTTGTTTCCCTGCAAAAATAAAGCATAATGGACTACTATGCATCGCATAGTAGTCCATTATGTGTCACTTACCTGACACAGGAGCCAGCGATGTCACTGCTGTCCCCTGGTGCACGGAGCCTCCATCTTCTTTCCGGGTATCGCGGCTCCAGCGGTGTGATTGGCCGGAGCCGCGATGACGTCACTCCCATGCATGCGCACGGGAGCCCCCATTAGCAGCATATCGCCGTTAGCAGCGGCGTGCTCAGTGCGCCTGCGCGCCGCTGTCTGTCTATTGCAATTATTTGCAATTGTCTCCTAAACCGTCTTGGACCTACAGGTAAGCCTTAATCTAGGCTTACCTGTATGTTAAAGTGGTCTGTAAAGGTTTACAACCACTTTAACACACAACCTCTTGTGCTCAGTGCTAATAATGCATTTAGCAGATTCTATGTTGCCATTAGTAGCAAACAGCACCTTAATATCCAATAAAAACTCCCAGCCTCCCATACACAACCATCCAACGGCTAGATAGGTTCACAGGTGTCCAAATTTCCAATGTTTGCCAGAGGGGGAGCGTCACACTGTGCATGCAAGGGCTGTATTGGAAGAGGGCGCTCACCACATAGAGCCACACCGAAGGCTCTGATATAATGTAGTATTTTTTATTTTATTTAAAAAAAAAATTAACAAATCAGTAAAGTGTAGTAATTTATTACAATGTAAAGGATTCACATAAAATTGCATAAATCCAAAAGAATAACATGACATATAAAAACAGCAATTCAAATCCTTTTACTAAGCTGGCCGCCAATTCGGATCCCTGGCAGTGTGAGGTCAGTTGGTAATCCAACCCTAATGCATTTCGTGTAAGGGCACGTCCTCAGAGGGCATTTGGTAAATTTTTGGCCTACATTTATGAAGAAATTTAGATTTTTATTTTAAATTTTTTTTGAGATTTGTTGTATAGCAGAAAATAAAAAATATATACCGTAAATGTATTTTTTTTTTATATAATAAAAAAAAAAATGCAGTGGTGATCAAATACCACAAAAAGAAAGCTTTAATTGTGTGATAAAAAATAATTTTGTTTGGGTACATTTTGCATAAATAGTGCAATTACCAGTTAAAGTAGTTAACCAGTTCCCGACCGCTCATGCTGAATGGCTCTCCTGGGCAAAATCCCATAGATAGATATATATCTCTTTGCCCAGGAGAGCCACCAGAGGGTGCGCGAGTGCCCGCTGCACAATGGGGGGACCCGATGCCCGTGGCCGGCGGGCGCAATTGCGTGCATGAGAGCCAGCATGGGAATTTATGTGTGTAAACGCACAAATCCCTGTGCTGTCAGAGGAGAGAAGACAGATGGTGTGTTCCTAAAAAGTAGAGACAGTGATCTGTCATCTCTCCTAGTTAGTCCCATCCCCACACAGTTAGAACACAGTGAGGGAACACACAGTTAACCCCTTGATCGCCCCCTAGTGTTAACCCCTTCCCTGCCAGTGACATTTATACAATAATCAGTGCATATTTATAGCACTGATGGCTCTATAAATGTCAATGGTCCCAAAAATGTGTCAAAGGTCTCTGATCTGTCCATCGCAATACCACTAAAAATCACAGCAGTTCATCGCCATTACTAGTAAAAAAAATAAAAACACCATAAAAATGGCATAAATCTTTCCCATGGTTTGTAGATGCTATACCTTCGGCGTGGAATCATATAAAAGCTTGTCACATGTGGGTGACTGACATGAGCGCTGCTATGGCATTTTAAGGACATAAGATGTGTTGATATTTATTATAACAAAAAGCAAAAAATATATAGTTTTTTTTTTTCAAAATTATCAGTCTTTTTTTTGTTTATAGCACAAAAAATAAAAACCGCAGAGGTGATCAAATACCACCAAAAGAAAACTCTATTTGTGGGGGGAAAAAAGGACACAAATTTTGTTTGGGTACAGCATTGCACAACTGCGCAATTGTCAGTTAAAGCGACGCAGTGCCAAATTGTAAAAAGTGCTCTGGTCAGGAAGGGGGTAAAATCTTCCGGGGCTGAAATGGTTAGCCACTTCAAAACCGGGCCATAGTACATAAACGTCCTGACTTTGGGGGGGGGGGGGATATCTGAATGATGCCTGTAGCTACAGGCATCATTCAGATATCATTCTTTTCAGCCACCAATTCTGTGCACGATGAGAACGATCCTAGCGGCTGTTCCCCGCCAATTGATCGTTCTTATAGGTGACGGGAGGGGACGCTCCCGCCGCCATCCGGTGCTTCTCTTGGCTCTCCCGTGCCATCAGGGGCCCGGAGAAAGAATCGGCCGGCGGCCGGAAGACGACAATAGAGATTTCTGGTGACCAGATGGTCACCAGTCATCTCTATGACTGTTGGAGGCCCGGGCGTGATGTCATAACGATCCCGGATGTCAACAAAGCCGCGGTCGCGGCTGTCGGCATGAAGATCAGTGAATTTTTTTTCACAATCTCATGCTTTCTAGCCTGGAGGAGAGATGTGGGGTCTTATTGACCCCGCATCTCTCCATAAAGAGGACCTGTCACATAGATTCCTATTACAAGGGATGTTTACATTCAAAAAAAAAAAAGTGATAAAAAAAAAAAAAATTAAGTAAAAAATAAAAGAATAATTTTTTTTATTTTTTATTTTTTTAAACGCCCCTGTCCCCGGTCGCTCGCACTCAGAAGCGAAAGCACGCGCAAGTCCCGCCCACATATGTAAACGCCGTTCAAACCACACATGTGAGGTATCGCTGCGTGTCTTACAGCGAGAGCAACAATCCTAGCACTAGACCTCCTCTGTAACTATAACTGGTAACCGGTTCAAAGAGATTTTTAAATACCGAAGTTTGGCGCCATTCTATGAGTGTGCGCAATTTTAAAGCATGACATGTTTGGTATCTATTTACTCGGCATTACATCATCTTTCACATTATACAAAAAAATTGGGCTAACTTTACTGTTTTTTGTTATTTTTTTTTAATTCATGAAACCGTTAAAAAAAAAAAAAAGGAAAAAAAAAAAGACGTTTGAGAAATGATTGCGAAAATACCATGCGAGATATAAAAAGTGTCAATGACCGCCATTTTATTCTCTACGGTGTCTGCTAAAAAAAAAAATATATATAATGTTTTGGGGTTCTGAGTAATTTTCTAGCAAAAAAATTATGATTTTGACTTGTAGGAGAGAAGTGCCAGAATATGCCCAGCATTGAAGTGGTTAAATAGCAAAACAAAATGGCCTGGTCAAGAAGGGGGTAAAACCTTCTGCGGCTGAAAGGGTTAATATTGTAATAGGGACAATAAAGTGTACGTTTTACATCTTTGTTTTTGACTCTGTCTTTTTTTAAAATATTTTTTATCTTTTTGCTGTTAGGTGACCTATGCGTGGCTGCTGATCGGCCTCTGCCTACTTCATGGGACAGGTGCCTTCTATGTACCCGGTGTGGCACCCATAAATTTCCACAAGGACGCCCCTGTGGACATTAAGGTGAGAAGCCTTTTACATCATCAGCCTGTTAATAATAAATAATGACTGCTGCTTTTGTTGAGACGTGTGTCCTCTTGCTTTCTCTACTAGGCTGTGAAGCTTACCAGCTCCCGGACTCAGCTGCCATATGAATATTACTCCCTGCCTTTCTGTCAGCCAGACAAGATCGCATACAAGGCGGAGAATCTGGGTACGTTTTAACCTGGAGGTACAGGCCATCCTTTTTCAACCAGGGTCCCTCCAGAGGTTGCTAGGTTGCTTCAGTAATGAACAATTTCTCACTGTCCGATAAATAACCACTGACACCAATGATCATTTTCATTTTCTAAGAGGGGGGGGGGAGTATTCTTCCCACTGCCAGGTATGCCAATTTACCATTATCTGTACATATATCAATTATTAGCAGGGCTTCCCAAAGGTATTAGGCCCCTTTCACACGGACGCAGTCAGTTTAGGCACGTCAAAAACGTATCAGTTCTTATCCGTTGTCTCCTCCGTTTTCATCCATCATCCGTTCCGTTAACATCCGCTTACATCCGTAAATGCACACGTTTACGTCCGTTTTTTCATCCGTTTTTGTATACGTTTTGTTCCGTTCATACGTGTGCCTGTGCCTTTAAGAGGTTGAGTTCACAGATAAACACAAAACGGATCTTAACGGATCGGATGTTGACGGACAATGTACGTCAACGTCAGTTAATATCCGTTTTGACGGATCTGGACGTAGCCTTGTACGTTTAAGCAAAAAGGGATAAAAACGGAAGCGGAGGTTAACTGATGGTGACAGATGTTCATCCGTCTGCCCATAGGAATGCATTGTCGTCCGTCGACGGATGGAAGTAAAACGGATAGACGGTCCGTCCGTGTGAAAGGGGCCTTAAACCTTCATTTTTATTTTTTCTTGACCGCTCCACGTACATATACTGCAGCAGGGCAGCCCTTAAGCACAAAATCACATACATGTATCTGATTTCTACTTCCTAGTCTGGGACGTGCGCGCGCGCGCCGCCCGGCACCCGCTCCCCTGTGATTGGACATGGCAGAAGGCAATCAGCGGACACTGTGTCCCCTGGGAACCCATCGATCATTTGGAGATGGGGGGAAAATGGAGATCTTGTGTTTCTAAGCAGAAACACTGATCTCTGTTTTCCTTTTAGACCCCTTTCACACTGAGGTGTTTTTCAGGTGTTTTAGTGCTAGTAATAGCGCCTGAAAAACGCCTGCCATGCCTCCCCAGCCTGAGTGCTTTCACACCTGGGCGGTGCGCTTGCAGGATGTTAGAAAAAGTCCTGCAAGCAGCATCTTTGGGGCAGTTTGGGAGCGCTCCTAAACCGCCCCTGCCCGCTTTTAACCCTTTCTTCGGCCGCTAGCGGGGGTTAAAAGCGTCCCGCTAGTGGCTGAAAAGCGCAGCTAAAATGACGGTAAAGCGCCGCTAAAACTAGCTGCGCTTTACTGCTAACACCGGGCGCTTTCAGTGTGAAAGTAGCCTAAGTCAAAGCACATCCCCCACAGTTAGAAATCACCCCCTAGGGACAACCCTTTGATCGCCCTGATGTTTAACACCTTCCTCGCCAGTGTTATTAGTTCAGTGACATGGGTCCCCAAAAAGTGTCACTAAAGGCCCATACACACGATCTGACTTTTTGACAACCAACATGCAAATTAGCTGTTTTGGACCAACATCCGACCGTGTGTACGCTCCATCGGACCAACTTTTTCCAGTTTTCATCGGACTTTTGTTGGCTGTGCGAACGGACCAACTTTCTGCCACCAAAAGTCCGATGGACCAAAGTCCGACCGTGTGTACACAAAACCAACGGAATTTTGTACAAAGTACAAACATGCATGCTCAGAACCAATGCAAAAGATCAGACAACAATATAGAAGTTGACCAAAGGTGGCGCTGGAGTATTCGAACGTCCTCTTTTGAAGTGTCGTCAGTACGTAGAAACGTCACTACGTTCATGTTTGTTGCCTAAAAAGTCCTGCCGTGTGTATGCACCAACTTGGGGCCAACGCCCTTTGTACAAAATTCCACGGGAAAGTTGGTCCACGGTCCGATCGTGTGTATGAGGCTTTCGTTTTAGATTTGTCCACCGCAATGTCGCAGTCCTGCTAAAAATTGCTGATCGCCGCCATTACTAGTAAAAAATATATAAAGTCCCTAAATCTATTCCATAGTTTGTAGACACTAACTTTTGCGCGAAAACAATCAATATACGCTTATTTGGATTTTTTTTTTTTTACCAAAACATGTAGCAGAATATATATTGGCCTAAATTGATGAAGAAATTCGATTTTTTTTTAAATTTTATATTTTTTATTTTATTTTTTTTTTATTGAATATGTTTTATAGCAGAAAGTAAAAAATGTTTTCTCAAAATTGTCGGCCTTTTTTTGTTTATAGCGTAAAGAAATTAAAACCGCGGAGGTGATCAAATACCACCAAAAGAAAGCTCTATTTGTGGGGGGGGGGGGGGGGGGGGTGGACAATTTTATTTCTGTACAGCGTCGCAATTGTCAGGGAAAGTAACTCAGTGCCGTATCGCAAAAAAATGGCCTGGTCATAATGGGAGTAAAACCTTCCAGAGCTGAAGTGGTTAAACCAATGTAGTGATGTTAAAGCACCAGTAAAGGGATGACATGACTATGTGATTAGAGTTCCTCTTCATGCATTTATTCTGTGAGTTTACATGTTTGCACGGAGCTCTTTGCTAACTGTTTTTCTCCATTAGGTGAGGTGCTCCGCGGTGACCGCATAGTCAACACACCATTCAAGGTGTCGATGAACAACGATAAGAAGTGTGAGATTTTGTGTACCACGTTCAGCAAGCCCCAGGTGCTGACTAAGGACCAGAGCAAACTGTTCGCAGAGCGCATCCAGGAAGATTATTATGTCCATTTGTGAGTTATCAGAGGATACCGTGCTGTTTACTTCTACAGTCTGCTCCATGTATGCTGCACAGCATTTACTGCTTATGGCCCCTTTTACACTTATGCGACCTGAAAGTTGCAAGATTTTGCGGCGACTTTGATGCGACTTGAAGCAATGCCTGTGTAATCTTAAGGTCTATGGACCTCAAGTCGCATTAAAGTTGGACCAAAGTAGTGCAGGGACTGCTTTGAAGTCGCAACAGATATGAATGGTACTCATTGGAAATAATGGGGTACGACTTTGCAGTCCCAAGTCGCACAAGTGTGAAAGGGGCCTATAATAGGAGATGATTTTTCTTTTTGTGTTTTTTTTGTGTTTTAGTTTTTTTTTTTTTTTTTTTAATCATCGCTAAAACTAAACAAAATGTTAATTTTTCATTGTAATTACTCAAGGCCAAAATTTTTTTTAGTTATAGAGTGGAGATGGATTAGAACTAGAGATGCGCTGAAAATGGTGTTATGGGCAAGTGGGCGATAAAATAAAAAGGTGCCAATAATGGCATGCGATTGTGACGCATTTTTACGGCGAATTCGCAGAGATTTTGGTGTGGTGTGTTTTTCATGGCTTATGTGGCTCAAAAACCGCATCACAAATGTAACACTACCGTTGATGCGTTCTTGCTGTGTTTTCAATGCATTTGAACTGGGAAGTGTGTGTGTTTTTTTTTTTTTTTTTTGTGCGGGTTGCTCTTTTTTTTTTTTTTTTAACTGACCAAAAGTGCAGCAAGCAGGATTTTTATAACCGCAATGGATCATTGTGTAGAAACACAGAATTTAAAGGGATACGTTTTTCTTGATATTTTCTTGCACTAAGGCCCCTTTCACACTGAAGCGTTTTTCCGGCACTACAGCGCTAAAAATAAACAGCGCCTGAAAAAAGCGCGTCCTTTCACTCCAGTGTGAAAGCCCGCGGGGCTTTCACACTGGAGCAGTGCGCTAGCAGGACGGTAAAAAAAAAGTCCTGCTAGCAGCATCTTTGGAGTGGTGCAGGAGCGGTGTATTTACCGCTCCTATACCGTTCCTACCTATTGAAATCAATGGGGCAGCGCGGCAATACCACCGGAAAAGCGGCGCTTTGCGGGGGGTTTTAACCCTTTTTCGGCCGCTAGCGAGGGTTTAAAACTGCCCCGCTAGCGGCCGAATACCGCTGCTAAAACGACGGTAAAGCGGCGCTAAATATAGCGCTGTTTTACCGCTGACGCCCCCACCGCCCCAGTGTGAAAGGGGCTTAAAGGTGCCAATAATGATTAGAATTATTTAAAAAAATATTTACAATTTTATATAACTGTCATTTTCGGTTTCAGTTTTCGGCCAAGTGCATCCTGCGTTTTCGGCACCAAAATTTCCATTCGGTGCACCTATAATTAGAACACCTGTTTTTTCATTGCTACCTGTGCCCTCGTTAGGGACATTCACCTCCGCTAAAGTAAAAAGTAAAAGGAAATCACATTTTTGGTTGTCCCTGGAACAATAATGGAGAGGAAATGTTCCAATGGGGAACGGAGGCTCACAGACCATTTGTTTTTGCTTTCAGTAGTGTTCACTATTTCAAACTTTGAAAGTAATTACGTGTGCACTTGCATAATGTATGACCTGTCTTCCTGTGTGTGTCTCCAGAATAGCAGATAACCTGCCGGTAGCGACTAGACTAGATATCCATCTTGGCCACGAGGAAGATGAAAAGAGGAAGGATCGAGAAGTCCAGTTTGAGCATGGATACAGACTGGGGTTCACTGACAACAACAAGGTAACTATGCAGTTATTGATTATAACATACTAATGCTTGGTGTACTCATTGAAAATCTATTTGGTCCCCTTTGGTCTGTTAAGAACACAATTAAAAGTGTTTTATTGGATGTTGGATAACTGCAATAAAATACTTATTGATCCTGACAGAAATACAGTGCTTCCCTGTGTACTTTGCCTGTATTATACCAAGCAATCTTCCCATATCTGCTGAGGTTGTTCTGTGTGGGAGTTGAGGAGATAGGTAGGCGTGCTGTAGTTCAGGACAGGTTTATAATCTCTGTTAAGCTTTTATTGTGCTATGTCAAAAATGGGGACGACCGCACTGATTGAAATTTCGATCCATCTATGGCTAGCTTTGAACATGCTAATAAAGATTACTCGTACATACATATTAAAGTGGTTAAGTCATTTTTTAAAGTACATGCTATCCCCTCTGTTAGAAAACATTCTATGCCCCAGTGTCTGTGCTGTGACTCCTTGCTGCTCCCTCCTTCCGATCTTACCGCTACTACAGGAAGGGCTGAGAATCTCCTGCTGGCGTCAGTTGGGAGGAGATAGCCAAGATGTCAGCCGGGCAGGAGAGCAGTGAGGAGTCACGTGAGCGCCGCCTGGCGCTCTGAAATAAGGTAGTAATGGGCAATACCGTATTTGTTACAAAGTAGACACTGGGGCATAGAATGTTTTCACAGAGCTGACAGGCAGGGAGGGAAGGGACGTAACTGACCACAGTGTCAGGGCTCAGCAGCCATAATAAACTGTGGTCAGTTTACAGAGGGGCGGACAGAACCAGGCAGGATCAGCCAGGTATTTTAGGCAATAAAAGGGGCCAAATTACCAAGCACGAACATGCTTTAAAGTAACAGAATCCAATTTGTTTTTATTTTTTTTAGGTTTAAAACCACTTTAAGGGGTTTACTAACCTGGTCTTATTTTTATTTTATTTTTTTCAGTTCTACTTGCACAATCACTTGTCCTTCCTTTTGTACTTCCATCGGGAGATAGTGGAGGAGAATCAGGAGCCCACGTTTAGGGTGGTGAGGTTCGAGGTGGTACCACAAAGCATCACAGTGGAAGGTAATAAAATTAGTCCATTTTCCTAGCATACCAAGACGTGAGGCTGGCTTTAGTTGACTTGCTGGAGCTTCTAATGCACACGGTGAAATGCTCACAGTGTGCAGGGAAATCGGAGTAAGCCATTTCAGTCCAGGAGAGGAGCCTGTTCAAGACTGGAGGGAAAGCAAAAACCTGGTGATCTTGCCATGAAGGTTCTTGTTCAGGCATTTCCTCTGCAGGAGATCAGCAGCACAGAGATGTAAGAAAGGATTAAAATATGGCAAGGACAAGGATTTTATTTAATAAGGGGTAAGTATTTTACCTGCACGCACTCCACTCTTCATTGTCAGCATGTCTTACCATGCCATCACGGTGGAGGACTTGTTGGATTGCTCTCCATGCCCGCCATTGCATCTTGTCCTGTTTGCACTGCTGGGCCCTTTATATCCCACCCCACAGTTCCTGGGTCAGACATTTCCATGCCACTTCCATAAGGTCATGAGCATGTGATGTCTTGCAGTTTTACAATTGTGTGTGCATCAACACCTGAGGAAGTGACGCTATGTCACGAAACGCGACGGATTACATAGATGCAAGTTCACAGCTATTATGGATTGATCTTTGAAACACTAACACAAAAATACGGAATTAATATGTATATATTGACCAATCTGCTTGACTATATGGACATTATGTCACTGTTGATCTGTTGGAAATTGTATTTTACCAATAAATCTTTACTTCGTTGATTTTATTATTGAGTGTGTTGCGCCTCGTCTAATGTCCCCCGGGCAATTCACGTTTCTTTGTATATTGTATGAAGATGGAGGCGTCTCACGGGGAACATCCAACCATATTTCGTTAGTTAAAGGGGTGTTCCGGGAAAAAAATAAAAATAATTAAAAGCCAGCAGCTACACATACTGCAGCTGCTGTCTTTTACTAAATGGACACTTACCTGTCCTGCTGTCCCTCGATGTCGGCACCGCTGCTGATGTCTCCATCAGCTGTCGGGTGCTGCCGCCGCCATTGTGGGTAAGGTAACCCGGCAGTGTAGCCTTACAGCTTCACGCCGGGAACCCTACTGCACATGCGCGAGGCCCCCGCTCCTCTCTCCTATTAGCCCAGTGGCCGGGGGAGGAGGAGGAAGCCCCGCGGTGACGTCACGTCCGCATCGCTGCCTCGGCCGGACTCCCCGAAGTGGGAAAGGATACCTGTCAAAGACGGGGATATCCTGTCCCCCCGAAAGGTGCCAATTGTGACACCGGAAGGGGGGAGGAATCCGATTAGCGGAAGTTCCACTTTAGGGTGCAGCTCCGCTTTAAGTCTTTTGCCTAAACCTAATCCAGTTAGGACTTAAATCTACTTTTGATTCTTTTTTGTCTCAGATCTGAAGGGTACGGATGGCGAAGCCTGCACAGTAAAAGAAAGCTCCAATTCTGCCCCCCAGGAGATCGACCCCACAAAAGAGAATAAAGTGCTCTTTACATACTCTGTGCACTGGCAGGTAAGGTGCTGTGCTAGCTTGGTAAAGGGGATTATGGGTAACAAAGCTCTTGCTCACCTCTCTGCTTTTTCTGCCATTAGGAAAGTGACATCAAGTGGGCATCTCGTTGGGATACTTACCTTACCATGAGCGATGTACAGATTCATTGGTTCTCCATCATCAATTCTGTGGTCGTTGTCTTCTTCCTGTCAGGTGAGCAGAGGAGGGGATTGGGGGGGCTTATGGAGCGCTGACATCTTTGAGGAAGCTCCCAAGATAAATGGTGAATCAAATCCCTATGCCTAACTGCAGCTTATTTTCAGATGTTAATGTTTGTTTTCTGTTTATCAGGTATTCTCAGCATGATTATAATCCGAACGCTGAGGAAGGACATAGCAAACTATAACAAGGAGGATGATATAGTAAGTGCCTTGGCTGGTGCCGGTTTGCATCTGTCATGTGACCTTCCCATTGGCTGATGCCTCTGTTGTCCTTTTCTCTGCAGGAAGATACAATGGAAGAATCAGGTTGGAAGCTGGTCCATGGCGATGTCTTTCGACCACCCCAGTATCCCATGATCCTTAGCTCTCTCCTAGGCTCTGGAATTCAGCTCTTCTGCATGGTGCTAATTGTCATCTGTGAGTATGCAAATCCGTGCTTGGGTCATAAGATAAAAATAAAAAAATGCAAGGGAAAGGCGCTAGCACAGTATCTTGATGCCAAGCAATATGTGTATATAATGTGCAGCGCTAACCACAAATTCAAATTGTAATATAATATGTGTGAAACAAAAACACTGCAATGATGTGTGTTATGCACAACTACTAACATAATAATTAATGTGCATAAATTAAACCATGTGATGAAAATGCAAACTATAAAATGTAAACATCCCTTGTGACAGTAATAATCACTGACAGGTACTCTTTATGGAGGGGTCTGGGGTCCATAGGAACTCAAATCCCTCCTTTGCACTTAAAAGTATTCAAAACACCAAAATCTGAGTTTTGGAATACTATTTTTTTTTTTTTTTAAATCGGCGCCGTTGGCAGCTGAGTAAACCAGAAGTGATGTCATGACATTGCTTCCGGGTTACTAGATCGGAGACCCGATCTAAGCTGATTCTGACTTCATTCTGGTCTTCGGCAAGCCGGCGGACGCGTCAACGCCGCTGGTGGATTGGAGAGCCCGGACGAGATGCGGAGGTTGGCGGGAGTCCCCTTTCGTTTTTTAGAATAACAGCCAAGCGGCTTTTAGCCGCATCGGTTGTTATCGCAAAAAAAAAGCCAACCGATGGCTCTAAAAAACGGTACCGGGGTGTTGCGTGCAGCTGCATGCATCACCCCCCAGTGTAACCCCTTCAAGCCATGAAAGCAAATTTCCATACGGTCGGAATGAAGGGGTTAATGAGCAGTCACTATAGTAAAGAGAAATCCACAAATATTTTGTGACAAGAACAAATCCTTATATTTGACTGAAGCAGACAAGGGAAACCGATTAAAGCCGACTTCCACCCTTTTTTTTTTTTAAATATTTTTTTAAAAGTTCCTATATTCTCATTGCCCCTCCTGATGTACAGTGTTAAATGTTTTTTTTTTTTCTAGATACCTATATTTTTTTTTTTTTTTTTTAATATATCTCCAGGCAACACTTCCCGTCTGGCTGCTTAGGCGATTTACATCCTAAGGCGATTCCCATTGACTCCTGTGATATCGGCATAATTTATCCCAGGAGTCTTTGCGAAGCTTAATAATAAAAATTCAGGTTGTGCTGATTGACAAGTTGCCATAACAACGGGGTGGGAACATCCGCCGCTACTGCTATGGCAACCTTGCAATCAACACAGTGCGCCACGCTGTGTCCTGACTTCGCGGGAATGGGAGGTGCATGCTGGGTATCCAGCTGCACCAAATCCCGGTAACAAATACGAGCGGGCTTGAGAGCCCCACAGTAGCAGTGGTTGCTGCCTGCATACCTGGGGCACTGTGAGTAATTGAAGATTCATATTCAACATGAATGATTACACTTAAAACAGTATCCAAATTAGATAGTAAAGAGAATCAAAGGGGTGCGTTTAAAAAAAAAATAGTCAAGGAGACTGGAACGCTGCTTTAAGATAAAGCCATAAGTGTAGAGACACCATCACTGTGCATATTAAACCATCTTACCGGAGCTGCATGACCCTTATGCAAACAGTGGTTAACAGCGCTTGAAATGTAAATATAGCCCAGACTAGCAAAATGCTCTTCAGGTCACAGGGGGGGTCGTCCCACACTCGCATGATGTACAAATGTGCCCAAGTGATCAAATAAACAGAGAACACTTCATAGTGTAAAGCTGCTCCATATTTTATTAAAAGCACTCACGTTGGGCAATGTAAAAACAGTGATAAGTCATAAATACCAAGGGGATCGCATTCAGTATAGCAGCCGGGCGGCCAGTATCTAAGATGGCATCCTGGCTCCGCCCTATGTGTTTCGGCAGAGTCAGGAAGCGATGACACCATCCATAGTTTTTATGACTTATAGCAGCTAACAATCAATACGTGTCTCACAGGGGCAGCAGCTGTGCAGATCTTTTCGCATATCCACTGGTGTACTTGCATACACATACTCATCCGTCCTTGTATGCAAGCACAGCCCTCAGACTATTCAGTCTTAAACTAAGAGACTTCCTTATGTCTGACATTTACTCAACAGTCAGCTGTAAATTTGTCATCAGTGGGCAGTTATAATAATTTTTAAGTGCGCCTGTGCTTCACCCATGCAGACTACCATAGGTGCACTTATTGATCTTTCCTTCACTCCATAATTTTTTTTCATTTATCTGTTAGGACAGTAGAAATTACCTTTTTCCTCTGTAATGATGACTGCCTTGTCAGATATAATGGGTTTTATGTTAACAAATGTTAGTTATTTTGTGATATGTGATGTCTTTGTCTTGTAGTTGTGGCCATGCTGGGAATGTTGTCTCCATCCAGTAGAGGTGCGCTTATGACCACAGCCTGCTTCCTGTTCATGTTTATGGGGTAAGATTTGTGACATCATTATCGTTCTGTTTAGTTTAAAAACCTACATTACAGTTTTACATCAGAAGACATGCTCTGAATTGTAAAGCCACCCCATGCACACCTGTGTTCCCAAAACATATTGATTTAATTTTCCTATCCAATAAGGCAAGTATTAAAGTTGAACTATGGGTCCAATGCTCATTTAAAGAAGATCATTCTGCACTCCTGTGACCTGTTTTCAGTAGACAGCAGGCTAAAGACCGCTGTTGGCACAGAGCTGGTCCAGGCTTGGGAAAGATCGCTACCATATGGTCAGAGTCTGCCCACATGCCTGGACCGGCCCCTGGCTCAGCCCCTGAGTGCTTCAGCCGGTCGCTCCTGCCCCCTCCACAGCCCAGCACTCCAGTGAGCATAGGGGGGCAGGGCAGAGAACCAATGACTGACAGTCACCAGCTCTCTGCTCAGGAAGCTGTGAGAACCAAGCAATCGGCGGTGTTTGATCGCTCCGTTTTCAGTGTTGGAGCCGGCAGATAGATGCAGCATCGGACCACTGAGAGCCTGAACCGGCCGCTCCCGCCCCCTCCACAGCCCAGCGCTCCAGTGAGCATGGGGGGCCAGAGCAAAGAACCAATGACTGACAGTCACCAGCTCTCTGCTCAGGAAGCTGTAAGAACGGCGGTGTTCGATCAGTTGGTTCTGAGTTTTAAAGCCGGCGGTGGGACAGATGCAACATCAGAGCGATGCTACATCCACCTATCTAATTATTATTCTTAAAAAAAACAATTTCTATACTTCTCATTTAATATAAGGGAAATGTAATAAAATTATTTGCTGTCTTCATTGGTCCCACAAAACCACCTCTCTTGTCTGGTAGTGTAGCACTCCCGCCATGAGGTCATCATGTACATCGCAATTCAAGACCGCTTTGACAGCTTCCATTTATTTTGTTAATAAAGGTTTAAACCTCTGTCCAGACTATGAAAACGCCAATCATTACACCAGTGATAATGATTGGAAATCAGTACTCTAAACATGGTGTGTACTGCTCAAGATCTTTACCTTGTGCATAGGGCTGTAAAATAAGAGGGCACTACCATCTTTTATTCCTCCAGGGGAGCTCAGGGCAAGTAATGTAAGCCACCCCCCTACACTTCCTAGATTCCATGCCTGAGCTTTTACTCTACTGCTGGTCCATAAAGCACCTCTTGTGGTTCTTGGAAGGCACTTGCTGTTTGCGGCACTAACTAGAGCAGGTTGTGACGAAACGTCCCTACACTCCGCTTGAGTGCTTTCGTCATATACCACTTCCTTCCAGTCTGAATATAGAGATCAGATATTCCAACCGCTCACAAGCACAAAACAAGACGACACTTGCTTAGCTGCTCAACATGGCCTGATTTATTAGAACCAAAATGACAAGTATTTATAATACAGTAGAAGAGGAGGTCCCCCCCCTCCTGCTCATATTATTATAACAATACAACTGTAGCCAGAAACAGAATTAACCTGAGCTAATTATCTAAATCAACACTGGACTCCTTCATTCAATTGCAGGGTTAATTAGCACATACAACAATAGGTGAAGTACTCTTTGGAATCTGTGTCAAGCCAGACTAGACTCATTTACATTATACAAGACAACCAACAGGTGGCTGGAGTTGATGATATTAGCATCTAACATGTGTGTCCCAACAGCATGAGACAACACACATTATATATACAGCATTGAATCTGACTAGCACAGATTATAGTGGGGTTCTCATTCACCCTGTGCCCCTTAAAATCCAGGGCCCATAATCGGTCGGCAAGAGAGCTTGCATTCAGTTCTCTCTAAAAGCATATGTCCCGGCTAGGTCTGTCACACAGGTCATTTTGTTTTATGACAGCCTTTGTTTACTTTCCACATCCTGTCACTATGGCTGGCCATAGATTATGCAATTTTATTTGTTTCCACCATGAATTGAAGAAAAGAAAATTTCTAGATTCCCCCATCAACACAATCAGTCTTGATAGGGGAATCCCTCCTGCAGCGCTATTGTGTTCTGCTGGCAGAGATCACATGAAAAAAGTCAGACAGGCTGGTTGTACTGAAGTTGATCAACTTTAGTACAACCAACCCTGCCCATAGATAAAATCTCATCTGGTCTCTGCTGAACCGGCCAAGTTTCGATCCATCTATGGCCAGCTTTAGATTGCCAAAATGATAATCAGACTGAGATGAGAAGGCTGCAGAGTCAGAGGGGGGGGGGGGGGGGGGGGGGTTTAGCAAGTCATAATAACCTGAATGCAGGTCGCTCTGGATGTTAAATTCCAGAAAGAGCGCTCTGTACTGTATGGTTTGGAATCAGGAAGAACCTGTTTAATGGTATTTTATTGCTTGTTAAGTACATCAAAATGGTTGCATATAGCCGTGGCCTAAAGTTTTGAGACTGACACAAATATTAATTTTCACAAAGTCGGCCTTCAGTGTTTTTAGATCTTTTTGTCAGATGTTCCTATGATATACTGAAGTATAATTACAAGCATTCCATAAGTGTCAATGGCTTTTAATTGACAATTACCGTATTTATCGGCGTATAACGCGCACTTTTTTCCCCTTAAAATCAGGGGAAAATCGTGGGTGCGTGTTATACGCCGATCCCCCGCCGATTGTGAGCTTCTCGGTGGTTTCGGACGATCTCAGCGGCTTTCTGCGCTTTCGGGCATTCTCGGCTATTTTCGCCAGCTCTCGAACGGCCGGGCGCGGCCGAAAGTCGCTGAACATAACCAAAAGCCGCCGAAAATGGCCGAGAGCTACCGAGCGTCGCTGAGATACACAGGACATCCGCTCTGTATCTCGGCGGCGCCATCTTTAAATGGCAAGCTGACACTGACAAGGCTGCAATACAAGGCTGCAAATGACTGACAAGGCTGCATTTAAATGTAAGTTTTTTTTTTTTTTTTTTCCCTTAAACTACCCTCCTAAAAGTTTTTTTCCTTTTAAAATTCCCAACTAAACTTGGGGTGCGTGTTATACGCCGGCGTGTGTTATACACCGATAAATACGGTACATGAAGTTTATGCAAGGAGTCAATATTTGCAGTGTTGACCCTTCTTTTTCATGACCTTTTCCAGCCCTGGCATGTTGTCAATCAACTTCTGATCCACATCCAGATTGATGGCCGCCCATTCTTACATAATCAATGCTTGGAGTTTGTCAGAATTTGTGGGGGGGGGGGGGGGGGGTTTTGTTCACCCGCCTCTTGAGGATTTGCCCACAAGTTGGGATTAAGGTCTGGGGAGTTTCCTGGCCATGGACCCCAAATTTCTATGTTTTGTTCCCCAAGGCACTTAGTTATGCTGGAAAAGGCATTGCTCCTCACCAAACTCTTCTTGGATGGTTGGGAGAAGTTGCTTTCGGAGGATGTTTTTGTACCATTCTTTATTCATGGCTGTGTTCTTGGGCAAAATTGTGAGTGAGCTCCACTCCCTTGGCTGAGAAGCAACCCCACACATGAATGGTCTCAGGAAGCTTTATTGTTGGCATGACACGGGACTGATGGTAGCGATCACCTTTTCTTTGGACAAGGTTTTTTCCAGATGCCCCAAACTATCAAAGGGGATTCATCAGAGAAAATGACTTTCCCTCAGTCCTCAGCAGTCCAATCCCTGTACCTTTTGCAGAATATCAGTCTGTCCCTGATGTTTTTCCAGGAAAGAAGTGGCTTTGCTGTCCTTTCTGACACCAGGCCATCCTCCAAAAGTCTTCTCCCTGTGTGTGCCGATGTCCTCACACCTGTCTGCTGCCATTCCTAAGAAAGTTCTGCACTGGTGGTGCGACCGATCCCTCAGCTGAATCAACGGTAGGAGCTGGTCCTGGCGCTGGCTGGACTTTCTTGGGCGCCCTGAAGACTTCTTCACAAATGCAGTGGAAATTTTTTTTATGGGTTTAAGTTCATTTTTATGGCAAAGAGGGACTTTGCAATTCATCCGATTGCTCTTCATAACATTCTGGAGTATATGCAAGTTGCCATTATAAAAACTGAGGCGGCAGACTTTGTGAAAATGTTATATTTGTGTCATTCTCAAAACTTTTGGCCATGGCTGTAGTCTTTTTTTTTTTATTTCTTTTTTGTATCCCCTCCATGATTTTTGATTGTTTTTACAGCGTGTTTGGTGGGTTCTTCGCTGGACGCTTGTATCGCACACTGAAGGGGCACCGGTGGCGCAAAGGAGCATTTTGTGTGAGTAATCAGTTTTCACAATAAAATATTAGCCTTATTTCTAAGAGGATAGCCGGTAAGCAGAACGGGTTGCTGCTCCCTCTAGGGGTTGTACCCCGCTGCACAGTTAGTGAAAACTCAGTTTAGTGTAGTAAGGCCTCATGCACACAGGACGTTTTGCAAACTCTCCTAGAAGCCTTGCCGCCTGGTAGCAGCATTTTGGCAACGCCTGACGCTTGTAAAACTACGTAACACGTTTAGGCTTGTTTACAGACCTCAAGTTTTAATTGACCAGAATAATAAAAACATTTCCCATTGAAATTCACTATCACTGAAGTGCTAGACGTGCCTTGGTTAACGCACGGTTATATGCGTCGGACGTTTTTTTTTTTCTGTCAAAACTCTGCTGTTCCTGGGCGCACTGGTATTTTTTTTTTTCTGCCTCTAAAAGCCTATGTGTGCATGGAGACACAGGCTAACTTCTAGGGGCATTTAGAGGCAGGAAAAACAAAACGCCAGAGGCCCCTAGGAGCAGGTGAAAAAACGTGTCCAGCTGTTGAGATATTACAAGTCCCATCATGTTTCTGAATTTGGGAGTCATTATAACTGTCAGCCACTTGCAGTGCCTTATGGGACTTGTAGTTGTGCAACAGCTGGTGGGCCACAGGTTGAACACCCATGCTTTAAAGTATAAGAAAACAGGAGTGGAATAGACTCATCAAATGTCCACTGTATGGGAGGTGACCCTTATGGTGGAATATTGGGGAGGTCAGACTAAAACAGCAGACTGCTAGTCCACACACCAACAAGCACAAGTCTGTATAATCACTTGACCTCCGGAAAATTCCCCCCCCCCCCCCCCTTTCCTCCTTATGACCGGGTCATACTTTTGCCATACAGCACTGCGTTATTTTAACTGACAATTGCGCGGTCATGCAACGTTGTACATAAGGCTACTGTCACACAGTAGCTGCGGCTACTGTGTTTCATTCCAGCATTCATTCCAGCAGGGGCAGTACAGCGCTCCTACACCACCCCAAAGATGCTGCTTGCAGGACTTTTTTTTTTCCCATCCTGCAAGTGCGCCGCCCAAGTATGAAAGGAGTCAGGCTTTCACACTGGGAAAGCATGAGAGGCAGTTTTCAGGTGCTGCTTTTTGCGCTAAAACGCCTGAAAAACGCCTACAGTGTGAAAGTAGCCTAAAAGAAGTTTGTCCTTTTTTCCCCACAAATAAAGCTTTCTTTTGGTGGTATTTAATCATCACAACAGGGTTTTGTATTTAAATAAAATATATTTTTTACATTTAAATAGCATAGTACACTAACACTGGCTAGGCACACAGTTAACCTTTTGATCACCCCTGATGTTCTCTTCCCAGCCAGTGTCATTAGTACAGCGACTGTACATATTTTTAGTACTGATCACTGTGATGGCGTCACTGGTTCCCACAAAGTGTCAGAATGTCCGCCCCAATATTGAAATCCCACTATATAAGTTGCTGATCGCCGCCATTACTACTAAAAAAAATAAAAATAAATGTGTGTGTGTATGTGTATGTGTGTGTGTGTGTGTGTGTGTGTATATATATATATATATATATATATATATATATATATATATATATATATATATATATATATATATATATATATATATTCCACAGTTTGTAGACACTATAACTTCAAACCAATCAATATACGCTTATTGGGATTTTTTATTTTTTTTTACCAAAAATATGTAGCGGAATAAATTTTGCCCCAAATCTATGAAGAAATTTGATTTTTCTTCTTCTTTTATTTTTTTTTTTTTTTTATTGTATGTTAATATAGCAGATATGTTATGTTATGTTTTATAGCAGAAAGTAAAAAAAAAATTTTTTCAAAATTGTCGGTCGTTTTTTGTCAATAAAACCTGCAGAGGTGATCAAATACCACCAAAAAAGATCTCTATTTGTGGTAAGGATATGATCTAAATGTTGTGTGGGTACAGCATCGCATGACCGCGCACTTGTCAGTTAAATTAACACAATGCCATAGCGCAAAAAATGGCCTGGTCAGGAGGGGGGGGGGTAAATCTTTGCACGCTGTAATGGTTAAAGTAGCGCAGTGCTAAATAGCAAAAAATGGCCTGGTCATGAATGGGGTGAAACTTTCCAGAGCTCATGTGGTTAACCTTTTCTGTGTAATGCTGCAAGTATTATTATTAATAATATACAGGATTTCTTATATTTATAATAAGAATGAACCTTTGTCATTTCAGACGGCTACACTCTACCCTGGGGTGGTGTTTAGTATTTGTTTTGTGCTGAACTGCTTTATCTGGGGGAAACATTCTTCGGGCGCAGTAAGTATGTTTTCGGAGTTTGTCTTTAGGGTAGCGCTCCTTACTTGGTTGGCTAACACCGCTGTGTCTCTCCAGGTCCCGTTCCCCACCATGCTGGCACTATTGTGTATGTGGTTTGGAATTTCACTGCCACTAGTCTACCTTGGCTATTACTTTGGCTTCCGCAAGCAGCC
Source organism: Lithobates sylvaticus (assembly GCA_028564925.1). Taxonomy (NCBI): domain Eukaryota; kingdom Metazoa; phylum Chordata; class Amphibia; order Anura; family Ranidae; genus Lithobates; species Lithobates sylvaticus. Next base: position 16,302,330 of record CM053037.1, on the reverse strand, counting down.
CTATGACAATCCTGTGAGAACCAACCAGATCCCACGGCAGATCCCAGAACAGCGTTGGTACATGAAGAGGTTTGTGGGGTAAGTTCCTTTTTATGAAAAGATTCCTGTCTTTTCGAGTGCAAATTTATTTTGGATCACGCATATTAAAGGGGATCTTCACTTCATCTGAGCACCAAAAAAACATTAATTAAAGGAGAAGTACAGCCAAAGCTCTGTTTTCAGCAGACAGTGGTCTAAAGTCAGCTGACATGACAGAAGCGGTCCATGTTTGGGCAAGATCGTGAACAGGAAGTTAAGATCCGCCCACATGCCTGGACCGGTGTACTGTCAAATACTATCTCCCGTCGGATAGTATCCGCCCTGTATTGCGCTTGCGCAGTACGGAGGACAAGGAGATGCCGAAGGTCTCTGAAGATGTACGACACCTGCGTACTGAGTCCAGGTTTCAAGCCCCACCATCAAAGTGGACATTGAGTTAGAATAAAAAATTGCAGAGCGAAGCGACGCCGTGCCCGAAGCATGGCGAGCGGCCCTGTTACTAAGTGCTACCGTATGTCCACTTGCATGGTGGGGCTTGAACCTGGACTCAGTGCAGAAGGTACTAGCAAGTGCGCAGGCGCGGTTCATCATCTGAGACTTTCGGAGTCTCCTTGTCCTCCGTACTGCGCAAGCGCTGCACCTGCGCAGTGTGGGACGGACACTATCCGATGGGGGGACAGTTCTCGGCAGAACACCGGCACCTGGCTCAGCCTCTCAGCGAGTCGCCTACTTCTGCCCCCTTCACAGCCCAGCACTCCAGCGAGTGTGGGGGGTGGGCAGAGCAGAGACTGACTGACAGTCAGCAGCTCTCTGCTCGGGGGGCTGTGAGAATTGAGTGATCGGCGGTGTTTGATCGCTCGGTTCTCAGTGTTAGATGCCCCATCAGACCTAGGTAAAGATCCTTAAAAAAAAAAATAAAAAAAAAACAACCCATACAATACATCTTTTTAAATACATTTTTAATTCTCAAAGCAGACACCCCCATCCATCCATCCATCCATGTCTTCATGCTTTGAAAAACATCCCCCTAGCATTTCTGGCCATGGCCATCTTGAGTAAGGGCAAATGATTCATGTAGCATTTACATGCTGGAATTTATCTACCCTTCGCTCAAGCATGCAGGCGGAAGGGTGAGCTTAGCTGAGAAAAACCCTCCTCCTCTCCTGAAGACTACTGGGATGTATGACATCATTTGCCTAGGCAAGAAACCAGAAGTAACTGAAGAAATGTAAAAAAAAAATGTTAATAACAATCCTTCCCTGGGCGTTTTAAAGGGGATGTCAGGACAGGCCGAAAGGGGTTAAAGGGTTATCCTGCTTTGGCCATGCAGTGTAAAACAGCAGGTTTATTTTTATTGCCGCCCTCCCCAGCAGAACGGTGCTACCTTCCCTGTTCAACCCCTCACCATAAATCCCGCTACCTGCACTGCATATGTTTTGTAGAATCTTGTGAAAGCATCCTAATGATATGGTTTTCTTTCAGGATCCTTATGGCTGGAATTTTGCCCTTTGGTGCCATGTTCATTGAACTATTTTTCATCTTCAGTGTAAGTACATTGATTTTGTGTTTTGATGGAGTAGAACAGGCATGATGAAGTAAAAATAAAACCATGTTAAATGAGTACAATAAAAACTATCCTGGGAGATCTAGTGATTAATTTGTATATATCTATTGCACACCCAGTTGATAATAGTGGAATAGTAAATTAGAGGGTACTTTAAATTCCTCCTGTAGTTGAGAAAATGGCTTAAATTCTTGATAGGCATATAAGCGACAGAGACGTATTATACCACATGAGGACCACCTTTAATTGTTGCCTGACCGCCTCACGTAGGAGTACAGCGGCAGAGCGGCTCCTGTGCCGAAACACTTAGTACGTGATCCGACACTTCCGGGTAGGGCCGCGAGCAAAATGCTGATCAGCGCGTGTCGGCCAATGGAAGTCCACCAGCACCCGCTGATTGACGAGGGGACACACTGGATGGAGCTCTGCATAAGTAAACAATGCAAAGCTCTGTTCTGTCAGCAGGGATGTGGTGGACTTTGTTTTCCTGCAAAGCAGGGAATTAAATCCACCACATCCCTTAGTACACAAAAACACTGGTTAGGCACACATTTAACCCATTGATCGCCCTAGATGTTAGCCTCTTCCTGCCCAGTACAGTCACAGTGCATATTTTTAGCACTGATCACTGTATTAGTGTCACTGGTTCCCACAAAGTGTCAAAAGTGTCAGTTAGGGGGAGATTTACCAATACTGGAGAGTGCAAAATCTAATGCTGCTGTTCATAGAAACCAATCGGCTTCCAGGTTTTCAAACCAGATTCTGTGTGCTCCAGTTTTAGTAAATCTCCCCCATAGTGTCAGATTGTCGGCCGCAGTATCGCAGTCCTGCCATAGGTTGATGATCACGCACATTAATAGTGTAAATAAAAATTTCTGTATATAACCCATAGTTTGTAGATGCTATAACTTTTTTGCGCAAACCAATCAATATACGCTTATTGGGTTTTTTTTTTACCAAAAATATGTAGCAGAATACATATTGGCCTAAATTGATGAAGAAATTAGATTATTTTTTTAAAAAAAAATTTATTGGATATGTTTTATAGCAGAAAGTAAAAAAATATTGATTATTTTTTTTTTTTTTTTTTTTTCAAAATTGTCAACCTTTTTATGTTTATAGCACAAAAAATAAAAAAATGCAGAGGTGATCAAATACCACCAAAAAAAAAAAAGCTCCATTTGTGGGGGGAAAAAAAGGACATGCATTTTATTTGGGTACAGCGTCGCACAAACTTTGTGCAATTGTCAAAGTAACACCGTTCCGTATCGCAAAAAATTGCCTGATCAAGAAGGGGGGTAAATCTTCTGGCAGTCAAGTGGTTATATGTCTGGGATAGACAGGAGTTGTGGCAAAGAAGGGTATATTGACCATATGGGGGTTATGGGTGGGCTTGAACATTGTTCCTCGAAGCATTTTAATATGGAGAGGGAAGTGCCTGGTATGGTTGTCCCCAGAAATAGGGAGGAGGAGGAGGGAGGAGTCTATATACTACGTTGTGTAGGGATTCATAGGCACCGTTATGGCAGCCTCAGGTATTGGCCGGTGTTGGCATGAGCCAGTCTGTCTGATTCACATCCACGATGTACGAGACCAACATCTTTACACAATGAACTACAACCTCTTTATGCTTCTTACTTTTCCTCCCCATTGTATCTGCTCTTATGTTTGCAGTCCATTACATACACCTTCATTTTATATAGTAGAAAGTGTTCAGAATTCCATTAGTGCTTTCAGGTGATGATAGGAGAAAGAGAAGAATGGTTGAAGGTTTACATTTCACCTTTAACAAATGCACTAAATCCTGTGTGTTACAGGCTATCTGGGAGAACCAGTTCTATTACCTGTTTGGCTTCCTGTTCCTGGTCTTCATCATTCTCGTGGTGTCATGCTCCCAAATCAGCATCGTCATGGTTTACTTCCAGCTGTGTGCAGAGGTGAGATATCTGGGGAACTTTTGTTTGGCTGTCCAGAGAGAAGATTCATGTCTAAGGGCAAGAAAAACAATGGCTGCTCCATGTGCCCAGTGCTTTTTAGTATTAAAAAAAAAAAAAGGCCAGTTTTAACATTGCATTGCTTGTATCAGTCTGTATCATCAGGTCATATCAAGTACACACAAGCAGTTTTTAAAATATTTTTTACAAAGAGTTTAATAGCAGCAAGCAGCTTTCTCGGAGTGTTTACACACTTGCCGAATGACGGCTACAGCGCGGTCATCCAGTTCTGGGACGCCATGATATGACTGCCTCCTGCGACGGGCTGCACGCTCTGCTAATCACAGATTGAGGTGAAGAGCCAATCAGTGGCTCTTTACCACGTGATCAGCTGTGTTCAAGAGAGCCGATAAAAGGCTTGTGCAAAAGGGACATGTACACTGATGAATGAATGAATGACTTGTATAGCGCAACCTATGCGAACTGAATCGCCTCAGGGCGCTTTTTGTCACGGCATCTGTGGTATAGTGCGGTCCTTGCCCTGTGGGGTCCTGACACGCTTACAAACACATACAACATACACATATAATCAGTGTACATGTGAAAGTGGAGCTTTCCTTTTTGGGTGGTGCAACACTTTAAAGTAGCGCAGTGCTGAATAGCAAAAAATGCCCTGGTCACGAAGGGGGTAAAACCTTTGGTGGTTAAAGCACCGTTCAGCTCTTATACTGGGCACGCTCAGTACACATCATCTTTGGCGGGCTTTACAAGCTTTTATCTGCACTGGTCAGGTAGTACTCCATTCCCACAACCGAAATCTTTTCATTGAGCAATCTGTGTGAATGTTCTTGTGGATTTGTCCGCATATTTGGTAATAAACATTATAACAAATTTTATCCTAGGACTACCGCTGGTGGTGGAGGACATTCCTGGTGTCCGGTGGATCTGCATTTTACGTCTTGGTTTACGCCGTATTCTACTTTGTAAATAAGGTAAGCACGTGGCTTTATTTATGTTTTTCCTGGTAGAGAAGGGGTTAACACTAGGGGGAAAACAAGGGGTTAAATGTGTGTTCCCTAGATGTGTTCTAACTGTATGGGGATGGGACTGACTGGGGGAGGAGACATAACGTTGTTCCTACTTAGTAGGAACAAACGATGTGTCTCCTCTCCCCTGACAGAACAGGGATTTGTGTGTGGCGCGTGCACCCTTTGGCGGCTCTTAAAGGGGGACCTGAGCATGTTAATTGGAATCAATTGTTCTTTGTTTATCTCTTTTTACTTCTATATACATAATGTGATAAAGGGCTAGACTTTATTACTTTAGAAGTTTCTATGTTTAACTCTTCAGATATGTGGATATCATACAATAATTTCAGTCAACTCGAGAGTATAATAAAAGGAATTTACTTAGCTTGGTTTAAGGAGGTGTTGCAGATGATAAAAATACAGCATGTTCAGTCCAGGGGAGTTCACAACTTCTTCATTAGAAGTTCCTGGAGGCGATAGCCCTTGATTAATAGCTATTTTCTGAATCTAAAAACCTAAATCGACTAGCCCCTCGTCATATATTATACATACATACATACATACATACACACGGTGCAAAAATAGGCTCACTTCTGCATAGAAACCAATGAGCTTACATGTTTTATTACGAAAGCTTAATTGAACAAGCTGGGGTTAGAAGCTCATTGGTTTCTATGCAGAAGTGAGCCTTATTTTGCACTTTCCAGCTTTAGTAAATAAACCCCATTGTGTACTTAAAAGTGGGGTATGCCTGTGTGTGTGTGTGTGTGTGTATATATATATATATATATATATATATATATATATATATATATATATATATATATATATATATATATATATATATATATATATAGATATATATATAGATATATATATAGATATATATATATAGATATAGATATATATAGATATATATAGATATAGATGTGTGTATGAGTCCCGCTGTCTGTGTCAATGGAAGCAGCTTCCAATGGGGGGTGCGCTGACCAGACGAGGGGCTGGCGGGGGACCCTAAAAGAGGAAGTTCCCGCCCACTCCGTGCGATTCCATTGCACAGAGTAGGTAAGTATAGACATGTTTTGTTATTTTGTTTAAAAAAAGAAAAGTACCTTTACAACCCCTGGTCCACTTGAATTATTCACCTGCACTTTGTTTCTTGTTCTTCAGCTGGATATTGTGGAATTCATCCCATCCCTCCTCTATTTTGGCTACACCACCCTCATGGTTCTGTCCTTCTGGCTCCTTACCGGCACCATTGGCTTCTACGCCGCCTACATGTTCATCCGCAAGATCTACGCAGCGGTCAAAATAGACTGATGCCAGTGTTCCCTCACCATACCAATCCAGCACAAGGCAGAGCCGGTCTCCTCCTCCAAAAACGCCACCACCAGGGAGCCGCCATCCAATCAAAACCCGTCATCCACATCCAGAATGTAACATTTGGTACAGTGTCCGTGGACAAGGGGGGGGTGGGGGGTGGGGAAGGGGAGTGATGAGATTCATCCAACTGCATTTTTTTTTTAAACCTCTCTGGTATTCCCATATCTCCAGTGGCGGTTTTTACTTTTTAGTCGAAATCATTCCCGTCTTTATCATTCACTTTTTCTTTTCTCTCTTTTTGTTTTTTTAAATTATTACTGTTGGGAGGGGGGAAGAGGTCAAGTAGGGATGGTTTGTATGGTGGTATTGGGGGGGAGGGGATGAACTCCGGTGGTTGGGTGCCTGTAAACCTTGAATCCTTTGGCCCAGGCATCTACACCAGCCAGCGCCAATCCTTGATCTGGAACGGAAAGTTGGTTCTCCTATTTCTATTTTCTTTGCATGCCAACCCTGGGAAGCATGATCTGAAGGCCGGTGTACATGTGGCATATGCCAGCTCTGACAGCAGATGCCAAAAAAGTACTGGCACAGCCATATTCATTGCTGGATAAAAAAATAAAAAACTGTATGCCAAGGACTCTAAGCACTGTGGATGTTGGACCAATGGCACTGCTACGGCTTCTCCTTGGGTCGGAGTTATGTAACGGAATTTAAACGGCTCGCGGTCAGGACGGATGAAGGAACAGTTATTATTACTCTGAATGGTTTTGTTCATAAAATACTTTTTTTTGCCACAAATCATGGCATGGGATTGTTTTTTTGGGTCCTCTAAAGCACATACCATCCTAGTTAAAGCTGAACTCCAGGCAGAAAAAAAAATCATTGAAGCCTTAAAGGATCAAATTAATAAGTCAACTTTGTGTGCATCAAATGCCCTTGCAAACACAGATATTACCCTGTTAAAGTTGCGGTAATATCACTGTGCTGTATGGCTCCTGTTAGAAATCATGGGGCCCCATACAGCCTAGCTCACAGGAACAGTGGGGTTGATTTACTAAGACTGGAGAGTGCAAAATCTGAGCATGGTAGCCAATCAGCTTCTAACGTCAGCTTGTTCTATTAAGCTTTGACAATAAAACCTGGAAGCTGATTGGTTTCTACGCTGAGCTGCACCAGATTTTGCACCCTCCGGTTTTAGTAAATCAACCCCTGTGAACCAAGCCTAACAGACGTCTGCAGCCGCTTGAACATACCAAACATTCATGCAACCAGAATACTTGTGAGAATGCGCCCTTAATTATGTTTTTTTACAACTTTACAGCCCTGTGGGGGTTGGTGAAATATCAGGGGTCTAAACAGACACCCATCATGTCATTTTTGAGACAAAGGGATTGAGGACCCAGATTCCTCAAACCTTTTCTGCAGCCTCAGCTTCAGAGTGAATGAACAGGAAGCATCCACTACAGAGGCTCCCTGTTCATTCACAAACCTGAAGCATTGGTAGAGCCACTGAGGGATCGATTCCAGTAATTGCACCCACTCCTGCTGCTCTGCCCTCCACCCCTACCCCCCCCCCCTCCTGTGCTACCCACTTATCAGCGGCCGTGCTGTGCTGCCTACAGAGCTAGGGGGAGGGACCCAGCAGATGCACCCCACTACAGGCTGCCTGCAGAAAAATACAGGAAGGGGCGGGACAAGACAAGTCACCCTGCACCAGGAGCGAGAGCAGCAGTGACTGGTCCTTATTACAGGAAGCTCCTGCTGCTCTGCCCCCCCCCCCTTATGGTTGCTGGGAGGGCAGGTGCTACCCACTTATAAGTGGCCCTGCTGTGCTGCCTATAGCTTTTAGGCCATGTTCACATATTAGTGGGTTATATTGGATGCGGGTTTCCACACTTCCAATTTGCATGACTGGCTCTCAATGGAACTGGTTTGTCCCGGGTGGCTGCGGTCCGCATTCAAAAAGAATGCTGTGTGATTTTTGGGTCCGATTCGGGTGCGAATTCAGGCAAAAACTTGGACCCGATTCATACCTGAACCGGTATGCACCGTAGCCCAGGCACAAAACCGCAGCTTCACATATGTGAACCCGGCATTACAGAACTGGGGGAGGGACCCACCAGATGAACCCCACTGCAGGCTGCCTGCAGAAAAATACAGGAAGGGGCGGAGACTATGCACTAGGAGTAAGAGCAGCAGTGACTGGTTATTATAGGAAGCTCCTGCTGCTCTGCCCCCTCCCCCCCCTTTTGTTGAACTTATAGGGCTTGGGGAGGGCAGGTGCTACCCCCTTATTAGTGGCCCTGTTGTGCTGCCAGAGCTAGGGGGAGGGACCCAGCAGATGCACCCCACTACAGGCTGCCTGCAGAAAAATACAGGAAGGGGCGAGGACATGACCAGTCACCCTGCACCAGGAGCGAGAGCAGCAGCAGTGACTGGTCTTTATTACAGGAAGCTCCTGCAGCTCTACCCCCCCCCCCCCCCTGTTGAACTTATGGGGCCTGGGGAGAGCAGGTGCTACCCACATATAAGCAGCCCTGCTGTGCTGCCTATAGCTTGTACAGAGCTAGGGGGAGGGACCCAGCCGATGCACCCCACTACAGGCTGCCTGCAGAATAATACAGGAAGGGGCGGGGACAAGACCAGTCACCCTGCACCAGGAGCGAGAGCAGCAGCAGTGACTGGTCTTTATTACAGGAAGCTCCTGCAGCTCTACCCCCCCCCCCCCCCCCCCTGTTGAACTTATGGGGCCTGGGGAGAGCAGGTGCTACCCACATATAAGCAGCCCTGCTGTGCTGCCTATAGCTTGTACAGAGCTAGGGGGAGGGACCCAGCCGATGCACCCCACTACAGGCTGCCTGCAGAATAATACAGGAAGGGGCGGGGACAAGACCAGTCACCCTGCACCTGGAGCGAGAGCAGCAGTGACTGGTCTTTATGAGAGGAAGCTCCTACTCAGAGACAAAGGTTCACACTAGTTTGCTGCACAGATCTGGAAGAAATACTTAAAGCACACTGAAATTCAAAGAAGAATACACACATGGCGAATGTCTTTAGACAATAGTTACTTATCCAGGAGTTCAGCTTTAAATGACCACTAAATTGACGGTTGTTTTATGTTAAAAAAAAAAAGTGTTAACGTGGATATGTAAAATCTTTTTGAGAAGTGTAATTATTTTTAAGGAAGATAGTATTCCCTTTCAGAATACTGCCGCTCACAAGTAACTATAGGCTGCACAGACATTTGAATACAATGGGGGAGATTTACTAAAACTGGAGAAAATCTGCTGCAGCTCTGCATAGAAACCAATCAGCTTCCAGGTTTTATTTTCAAAGCTTCATTGAACAAGCTGAAGTTAGAAGCTGATTGGCTCCCATGTACAGCTGCAGCAGATTTTGTCGAGGAAATCAACCCCATTGTTATCATTCTAAGGAAAACTCCTGAGATTGCAACCTCTCCTGGTTACAAGTCTGTGATGGCGATCCTGCAGGTTTCAGCCGTTCCCCCGAGGCAGTGGCCTGAAACAAGCATAATACACGTTACAGGTCAGCGGATCAAAGCCAGAGACAGCCGGAGTGTCCGTGTTTTCTTTTCTCTCAGTACAGGTCTTTTTTAAATACCCGAGTTCCCATGCAGGTCTCTACAGGAATTGTGTACATAGATGCGATTTGTTATTGCTTTACTGGTTCACATAAAGTTTTTTCTTGTTGGGTTTAGAGGTCCTTTAATGTGGATTGGCCATCTGCACAGCAAAAAAAAAAGAAGCCTACTGACTATCAAGGTTTGACGAATTTCGGCAAAGGCATGTCTCGCCTCGTGCCTCGCCGTCTTCATCCATAACCTCACCTGCACTGTCGGCCTAGTGTGTAGGTGACTCGTAAGGGTTTAAATTATTTTCCTGTTTTAAATGAGCATATTCCTGAAGAAATGACTGATTTTGTCTGTTTTTTTTTTTTTTTTTATTTCTGTATATCCATCTTTTTGGTCCTTTTTTTTGTAAATAAATGCCCCTTCTGGTGTTTAATTATGTATAATTACTAAGAAATACAGATAATGTATTATGTGTGGGGGTGGGATGTTAGCATAATTTCAACCTTTGGCGCTAATCATCCCTTATGTCAGTGGTCATCAACCCAGTCCTCAGGGGCCCGCTAACAGGCCAGGTTTTATGTATTACCTTGGGGGAGATGCAGACTAGAATACTGCAATCACTGAGCAACAAATGATATCACCTGTGATGTATTTCAGTTATCCTGCAAACCTGGCCTGTTAGTGGGCCCTGAGGACAGGAGTTGATGACCACTGCCTTATGTGATATAGATATAGATATAGATATGCAAAAGTGTGGACTATATATATATATATATATATATATATATATATATATATATATATATATATATATATATATAATTAAATTATACACAGTGGATATAAAAAAAAAAAAAAAGTCTACACACCCCTGTTAAAATGGTTTCCGCGATGTAAAAAAAAATGAGACAAAGATAAATCATTTCAACATGTGTGCACACTTATGTAACCACATTATTTTCGTTTTTTACTTTTCAGTTTGTTTTTCAACTGAGTTGTGCGGTTTATAAGTCACATTAAAGGTGGAAAACCTTCTGAAATGATTTATCTTTGTCTTATTTTTACATTTTACCAGGGGTGTGTAGACTTTTTATATCCACTGTACCTCCAATGGTATAATATAAAATATTAACGCCTTATTTAGTATATTACAAACATATCCATTAAAGTGGAAGTAAACCCCCCTATCGTTTTCAGCCAAGGAAGCTGCCATCTTTGCCTCTGTTTAATCTTCAACTGCCACGGTGCTGCACATGTGATCCGTTATGACACCAGCCATTGGATGGTTTGACTGTTTGGTTGAGAGCACAGCCAATGTGCAGTTAGCATTCCCGGCATGCCTTTTTTTTTAAACTGTTAAATCGATGGGTTTACTTCCGCTTTAACCACATGCCGACCGGGCCATAGCCGAAAGACTGCTACAGCGCAGTCGGCTTATTCTGGGTGGACGTCCGTAGGACATCCTCCCAGAATCTTGCTCCCGCGCACTCGGGAACATCCGTGACCCTGCGGATCACGGTAAACAGTCGCTGATAGCGGCCATTTACCACGACACTCTGCCACCACTGTGCGACACTCTGCCACCACTGTGCGACACTCTGCCACCACTGTGCGACACTCTGCCACCACTGTGCGACACTCTGCCACCACTGTGCGACACTCTGCCACCACTGTGCGACACTCTGCCACCACTGTGCGACACTGCCACCACTCGCCAATAAATTTTAATAGAAACAAATTTTTTTATTTTTTTTTTTACCAAATTTTCAGTATTTTTTGATTTATAGCGCAAAAAAAAAAAAACCCAGCGGTGATTTAAATACCACCAAAAGAAAGCTCTATTTGTGTGAAAAAAAGGACACAAAATTCTAATGGGTACAGTGTTGCATGACTGAGTAATTGTCATTCAAAGTGTGAGAGCACCGATAGCTGAAGATTGGTCTGGTTAGGAAGGGGGTTTAAGTGCCCAGTGGGTAAGTGGTTAAAGAGATTTAAAGCCATGTGTGCAAGTTAGCCATCCGAGATTCATACGGCCTTGAGATCAATTTTTGGAGGTTGACACGTTTTACGGGAAACCTCGCTTCATCAGGACCTCGGATCTCAATATGAAAGTGCTGTAACATTACACATACGTGAATTGTCATGCAAAATCTCAAAAATACACGTCCAATGTCTCACAATCAATAAAAAAAAATTATATGTCCCCTCCTTTTTTGGATTTCTTTCTTTATTCTCTTTTCTATGCAGAGTAGGTATAATAAAGAGATACATTTTTTATTTTTTATTGATTGTTACATATGACATGTATATTTGAGATTTTGTATGATAGTTCCAAGTACAGTACAACCGGAAAGTATTCACAGAGCTTTACTTTTTCCACTTTTTGTTATGTTACAGCCTTATTCCAAACATCTTTTTGGAATAAGGCGTTTTGGAATAAGGCTGTGAATACTTTTCGGATGTGCTGTATGTGTATTGTTACAGCACTTTTCATATTGAGGTCCAAGGTCCTGATGAAACAAAGTTTTTCCACGAAACGCGTCAACATTCATAAGTTGATCTCAAGGCCACATGAATCTCGGATGGCTAATTTGTACACATGGTTTCAAATCTTTTTTTTTTTTTTTGGATTTGTTTGTAATATACTAAATTAAGTGTTGTTGTTTTATTTTTCTATTGTCTGTTTATATATGATGGTTATAATGGTATAATATAAAGTCCCACTCTTCTGCGTTTCTATACAAGACAATAATGGGCCTGTCACTGTACAGGGTTCATGCAAAAAAATTAAAAAAATGTAATGGGCTTGGTATGAATGTGGATGGTGGGTGGGTTTATTGATGAACCCTGAACAGACCTGGTACCTGAGACATCCGGATCCTCCCACTACAACTAGCGATGCCATATTTATGCCAAAAAGAGCTCCTGCGGGTATGATGCTACAAGACCAGTGGCCGGGGGAAGGAGCAGCACAGCAACCACCCATCCCACAAAGAGGAAAACGAGGAACACGGAGCCCTTAGTGGGGGATTTCTCTTGGTGTTTACGTAGTGGGGTGATAATGAAGACTGTATTTGTTGCAGCTGAGCAATGTCTTTTACAAAGATCCCTAACCACTTCCGCACCGGGCGATTTTCCCCCCTTCCTTACCAGAGCACTTTTTGCGATTCGGCACTGCGTCGCTTAAACTAACAATTGCGCAGTTGTGTGACGTTACACCCAAACAAAATTGACGTCCTTTTTATCCCACAAATACAGCTTTCTTTTGGTGGTATTTGATCACCTCTGCGGTTTTTATTTTTTGCGCTATAAACAAAAGAAGAGCGACAATTTTGGAAAAAAACACTATTTTTTACTTTTTGCTGTAATAAATATCCCATTTTTTAAAAAAAATTACTTTTTTTTTTACTCCGTTTAGGCCGATACGTATTCTTCTACATATTTTTGGTAAAAAAAATCGCAACAAGCGTATATTGATCGGTTTGCGCAAAAGTTATAGCGTTTACAAAATAGGGGATAGATTTATAGCATTTTTTTTTTTTTACTAGTAATGGCGGCGATCTGCGATTTTTTTTTTTTTTTTTTTTTTTTTTTTTCGTGACTCCGACATTGCTGCGGACACTTTTGACACATTTTTGGAACCATTCACATTTACACAGCGATCGATGCTATAAAATTGCAGTGATTACTGTGTAAATGTGACTGGCAGGGAAGGGGTTAACACTAGGGGGCGCTGCAGGGGTTAATATGTTCCCTAAGGTAGTGATTCTAACTGTGGGGGGAGGGGACTCAAAAGGGGAGGAGACCGATCGGTGTTCCTCCGTACTGGGAACACATGACCGGTCTCCTCGCCACTGACAGGACGTGAAGCTGTGTGTTTACACACACAGCTCCACGGTCCCGCAGTTTTCACGGGCAATCGCGGGTGCCCGGCGGACATTGCGGCCGCCGGGCACGCGCACCGGGTCCCGAGCGACGCCGCAGGCGCACGTGCGCGCCCCCTAGGCGGCCGGGAATGGTAGGACGTCATATGACGCCCACCCAGGATGGAAGATCCACCTTGTGGGCGTCATATGTCTATGGGCGGTAGGGAAGTGGTTAAAAAGCATCTGCCTGGAGTTCCCCTTTAACCTGTGATTTGCCCATGGAGGGTAAAGCAATTCACTTAGAGAGAGACACTCTTCCTGTTGGCCTACACTCTCCAATAGCCCAGTCAATTGGCCCAAGCACTCTCACATATGGGAGTCCCCCATTCCTGGAATCTCTTCCCCATTAGAACAGCAGAGGGAGCAGGCAGGGGAGAGTGTATTGGAGGGTGGGCTATCGGGAGGCACTGTCCCTTTTGCCCTGAATGGACAAAGTGACGGAGGAGTCTCTTTAAATGTTACCCTTGTGCTACTTCTGCTCAAATTTCCTTCTCTCCTGTGGGTGACTGCATTGGCAGGGAAGGGATCAGAGGGCAAGTATAAGCCAACAATGAAGAGAAAAAAGTATTTCAATTCAGGTTGTTCTGGTTAAAGCTTACACAAGAAAAAGGTCACTTTTACTACCCCCCACGAGACGGCACTTCGGCTGTCGATTGGCTGCAAGCCCATGTGCTTTTCCTTTAGGACGGGTGTACTTTAACCACTTACCGCAAATCGCCATAGCTGTAACGTCATTACTTTGACGGCATGACCCACCGGTATTTGCAGAAATGGCAGGCGGTTCTCTTTAGGATAAAAGTGGTCTCTGCGGCGGATTCGCCGCAAGATCACTTTTATCGGGGGCGGGAGAGGGGCCTGCCCCTCCCTGCCACTCTGGTCGTCTCCGTCGCTTACTGGAGCCGTTGGTAGCGGCGGAGACAATCGCGTCCTCTCCCCTGACAGGCCTGGAGCCGAGTGAGGGGAAGATGGCTCCATAACATTAGATGGCAGAAACAACGTCAAACGTCACTTCCGCCCAATGGACTTAATGGGCAAATTAAAACATTTTTAAACAAAAAAATGACATTACATTTATTTTTTTTTGTTTATTGCATTTTAGTGTAAATATGAGATTGAGGTTTTTTTAACCCAGATCTCATATTTAGGAGGACCTGTCATGCTTTTTTTTTCTATTACAAGGGATGTTTACATTCCTTGTAATGGGAATAAAAGTGACCCATTAAAAAAAAAAAAAAAACAGACAGTATAAAAAGGAAAATAAAAAAGGAAAAATAAATAAATAATTAAAGCGCCCCATCCCGCCGAGTTCGCGCACAGAAGCGACCGCATTACGTAAATCGCGCCCGCATATGAAAATGGTGTTCAAACCACACATGTGAGGTATCGCCGCGATCATTGGAGCGAGAGCAATAATTCTAGCTCTAGACCTCCTCTGTAACTCAAAACTGGTAACCTGTAGAAATTTTTTAAACGTCGCCTATGGAGACTTTCAAGGGTCAAAGTTTGTTGCCATTCCACGAGCCGGCGCAATTTTGAAGCGTGACATGTTGGGTATCAATTTACTTGGGGGTAACATTATCTTTTACAATATTAAAAAAATGGGCTAACTTTACTGTTGTCTTATTTTTTCATTTAAAAAAAAGTGTATTATTTTCCCAAAAATAATGTAAGACCGCTGCGCAAATACGGTGTGACAAAATATATATATATCTAGAATCTATATCTATCTATATATATATATCTATATATATATAATATAATATAATATATATGTGTGTGTGTGTGTGTGTATATATGTATGTATATATACACACACACACACACACACACACACACACACACACACACACACACACACACACACACACACACACACACACACACACACTATATATCTCCCTTTGGGATCAATTAAGTAGACTGCATAAAATAGATATGTAAACTGTCTGTACTCACTGTAGAAACAGCTCAACTGGATGGTGAATGGCCATTTCTTTGATCGTACATCACGGGACACAGAGCCATAGCAATTACTATGTGGGTTATAGTCCACCTTCAGGTGCTGGACACTGGCACACCCTAAACAGGAAGTTGCCTCCCTATATAACCCCTCCCATACCGGGAGTATCTCAGTTTTTTCGCCAGTGTCTAAGGTGTTGGTCACGAGTGAAGATGTGCTGAGCTGCACTGGAGCAATCCTTGTTGGGGCTAGCTATGCAGCCGGATCCATTCAACGTGTCTTTTTTTGGGCCGAATTGAATGGTACCCGGGCCTCGTGTCGGAAGAAACGAGGTCTTTGCTTGTAAACGCTTTTTTTTTTAAGACAGCTGGGATCCAGTACTTTGGTATTTTAAGCTGTAAAGTTTTACTGGCGGAGGTGCTATTACAGGTCCAGGATTGTGGGTTCCCCGAGGGTCCCTGGTTCCTGAAGGTTTGTTAAAGGAACCCACCGTGAAGGGTGAAGATTGGGTCTGTTCGTTTTACCACAGAAGACCCTGCGGCGGGAAAGGTAAGTGGAGTTTTTCTAAGGAATTTTTTAATTTTCTTATGAAATGTCTCCTTTTAAAAAAAAGTAAATGTTGTCATGCCTAAGTGTCACCACTGGGGGCTGTATGGAGCATGTACCTTCTCATGCTTTCCTCAGAGATCACGCTGTGTCACAGAAGCAGCAGGCAGTAGACGTGCACAACAAAAAAATTAGTTTATTTTCGCTTAGTTTTTTTCGTTTCCGTGGATTCGTAACGATTCGTACATTCTTAAGTCGTCGGTGTTCGTATTCGTAATGATTCGTACATTCGTCGGTGTTCGGATTCGTAACGATTCGTACATTCGTAAGTCGTTGGTGTTCGTATTCGTAATGATTCGTACATTCGTCGGTGTTCGGATTCGTAACGATTCGTACATCAGTAAGTCGTCGGTGTTCGTATTCGTAACGATTCGTGCATTCGTAAGAGTTATTTTTTCGTTGATTCGTTTTTTCGTTAGTTTAATTTTCGGACGTATTCGTATTTATTCGTACATTCGTAACATTCGTAGATTCGTAATCGGAGCATAATTTTATGTAATGTGTATGCTATTATTACATTTTAATAATTTACGAATCGAAAAAAAAAAAGTTACGAATCGAAAAAAAAAGTTACGAATGTACGAATTTTTTTGTTCAATAGAGACACTGAAAATTACAAATCGAAAAAAAAAAAATAAAAAAGTTACGAATGTACGAATTTTTTTTGTTCAATCCATTCGAAGCACGTTTAGCAGCACCATTGTAAGGGACACAGAAAATTACCAATTCAACAACAAAAAAAAAGTTACGAATGTACGAATTTTTTCGTTCGTTTCCGTTTTTCGGATTTTCTTCATTAGTACATTCGTTGTTTCTAATTCGTTTTTTTTTTGGATTTTCGTTGTTTTTCGGATTCGTTCGATTCGAATGATTCGTTAATCGGATTCGTACGATTCGAACGATTCGTACGAAAACGAACGAACGAAAATAACGAAAAAAAAACGAAAAACAAAACGAATTGCACATGTCTAGCAGGCAGACCTCCGGTAAGTTTGGGGTGATTTGCTTCCACCAGATACCCCCCCACCTGGGCTGAACTCTCCCCCCTCTTCACAAGGCTGAGCATTAAAGGAGAGCTAATGCTGATGCCGCTTTCTTTCACCGCCCCTACACGGCGGCGGTTTTCAGGTCTCCTCCACGCCATCCCTCCCTCACACACAAGCCGATGCCTTCGGATCGGAGGACCGCGCTCGCACAGGAAAACTCTTTTTTTGAAAGAGGATGGAGGGGGCGGGGCTTAGCGCGGCTTTGGCCTCCTCCAATGCGGGAGTGTGTTAAGAAAAATTGCAAAATTGTCGGAGGGACACGAGCAAAGAGGGGCATGAAAGTGGTTGGTGACACAGGCATTTCCTATTTGACACATTTACTAATTGCACCAGGCTGAGCATTAATAGCAGCGGCAGTGGCTGGACTATTACTCAAGCAGTGGATGCGATTTCTTCTGGTAGTACCTCTGCTTTGTGCATCGGGCTAAGGTCAGAGGGGAGGGTTGAAACACCCCCAAAAAAGAGCTAAAAGGGTCTCCCTCAAGCTCTGGAAAGCCTACTCATCTCGACAAATGGCATCCTCCCCTGAGAGGGGGTGGCTGGTCAGAGTAAGCATCGGGGCCATGAAATGTTTGCAATTGTTTTTAACACTGCAGCCAGGATAGGATTGAAAAAAAAAAAGGTTAGCGGCTTTAATCGCATCCCAGTGTGGGACTAAATGCGACAGGTTCTTTTTCATTACCCTGGACCCTCAAACTGAGGTACTAGGGGGCGGGAGAAGATGAATTCCCTCAGGGGACTGTGGTGAGGCTGATCACTCCTCTTCTGAGGTGTCAAATGCGGGAGGATCAGCTTTCACAATCTGTAAGATTGATGGTGCAATTTCTTGCTGAATAGTCCGCTCCATGTATTTATGTACCCTTAACTAAGTGTTTGGGTTCGCTAAAGCCTCCTCAAGCTGTGCATGCCTTCTCCTGTCCATTCATTGGCGGAAAAGTTTTTTTGTATCTGAGTGGATCACCCAGACAGGCGTTTTATTCCCTCCTAAAAAGTTTTCACACTTTATCCTATGGAGGAGAAAATTCACTAAGGAAGGTATATCACCAATTAACGCTGCTATATCCTCTGTGAATAAGAGTTTGACTTGTCCGGCAGACAATGCTCAAATGCTTAGGGATCCAACGGATAAAAAGTTGGAATTCCTATAAAAAAAAAAAAAGGCAGATTGAGTGTCTCAGCCTGCGCTGACAGTTATTGGTTAATCGTTGAGAGACCAGTTTAAACAGGTGTTCAAGGTTATCCTGCTCAGCAGGCCCAGGATCTGTGTAAGGGTCCTTTCACACGGGGCGGATCCGTAATGATCCGCCCCGTGCAGATTCGTTGCTCAGCGGGGATCACACAGCTGTTCCCCGCTGAGCCAACTGATGACAGGGACCGCCCTGTCAGTTCTCCGCTCTCCTCTATGGAGGATCGGATGAACACGGACCGTCTGTCCGTGTTCATCCGATCCGCTCTGCAGATGGATGAAAAAATAGGATTTTCCTCCGTCTGCAGAACCGGACAACTGCGAAGGCGGACAATAGCGGGTGTCAGCGGATGCTCATCCGCTGCCCCATAGACATGCATGCATGTCCGTTTTTCATCCAAAAACGGATGGATGAAAAATGGACATACGGTCCGCATGTGTGAAAGGGGCCTAAGGTATCAGTGATAGGTAGTGTCCGAAGTGGAGCTTGGGTGCTGAGGATTCAGGCGAAAACTTAGTCAGGCAGATCAGGCCGGCAACAGATCAGGCAAAGCGGTACACGCTCGAAATCCAGAGATTGGTCAGGCAGGCAAAGGTCATACACGAGCTGGCGGTGAAGTACAAAATCAGCAGGCTAGAGAGTAGTCAGGAATTCAGGCAGAAGTTCAAATACGATATTCAGAGTGAAAAAGAAGTCAAAACACCCAGGGAGCAAGTCCACACAAACGGGCACTGAGAGATAGGAAGTGCTGCTATTTATGGGCTGCTTTGATTGTAGATTGTCCACAGCTGGCAGCAGGTGGGGCTAGTGAGTCCAAGGTAATGCATCAAACTAAGGGCTCTTTCACACGGGGCGGATCAGTGCAGATCCGCCCCGTGGTTAGCCGCTTGCTCAGCTGGGATCGCCGGAGCGATCTCCGCTGAGCAGGAAGATGACAGGTCCGTCATCAGAGCGCCGCTGTCCCCTATGGGGGATCGGGTGACGACGGACCGTAGAGTCCGTCGTCACCCGATCCGCTCTGCAGACGAATGAAAAAATTGGGTTTTCCTCCGTCTGCAGAAACGGAGCATAGCGGGCACGGACGAGAGCGGATGTCAGCGGATGCTCATCCGCTGACACCCGCTATCCCATAGGGATACCTGTATGTCCGTTTTTCATCCGAAAACGGAAGGATGAAAAACGGACATACGGTCCGTCCGTGTGAAAGAGCCCTAAGAGAACATGGCTATAACTCCAGAGCTCCTCAGTGGCACAACAAGTAAGACTGCAGCTGTGGGACCAGGAACATCCCGGTTCAAATATACCCAGGTACATGACAATGTCATTGGGAGGAACTGTGCCCCATCGTTGGTGTCACGGGGAGGGACTGTGCCCCATCGTTGGTGTCACAGCCAATGACAATGTGATATGTACTGAATGGAAGGCTTTGTGCTGTGTCTGAAATTTGAATTCTGTGACTTGCATCGTATGTCTATTGGTGGCTTAATAGAAATCTTAGATAGGACCATCGTTGTTTGTTTGTGAGTACCTATGAACATAAGCAGGAGTGACGACATTCACTTGAAATACAAATGCACATATGTAATGTAGATAATTTAATCACATGGCTTCTGCGCTTGTAGACCTAGCCAGTAGGAAAAGGAATGTACCCCAGCTTTAGGTTTGCAATAGTTGCTATGAGATATTCTATCCTTCAGGCCTTGCGCCCTTCGCTAAGCGACATGGAAGAAGCTCTTGGCTAGTCTTTCTTTTTTGCGGTGAAACATCTATTTGGGGATGTTTTGGATAATACATCCAAAGAAATTCTTGTGGAAAGTACCCCTTTTGCCATTTAAGTAAATTTTTGTTTTAATGCTCCTTCTGTGAAAGGGGCATCAGCCTCCAGGCAGTCACGATGGCTTCCTCGTCAGGGTCAAAAGGTAATCCTCAGAGTTAACCCCAGGGACAAAAGAGGTCTTGGGGGAGGAAACCTACAAGATACTGAAGCCTCCTTATGAGGAGGCGCCCCCGCTCGTTCGAATAGGGGAAATTCTTCTGCAGTTCTCAAGGATCTGGCAGGAAGAGTGTCGAGACGAATAGGGGACTTCCTCAATAGCTCCAAGGTACAAACTGGAGTTCTAAGAGTTCCTGTTTCCTCGATTTTCTCAGATCAAACATTCCTAAGGATCCAGAGAAAAAGAAGTCTTTCGCTCAAGCATTGGACCATCTTTTGGCAAAAAGTGATCATGGTGGTCCCCATGTAAGAGCAGAGGTTGGGGTTTGGTTCAAACCTCTTTTTCACAGCGCCAAATCCGAATGGACGTTCTGGATCTCAAAAATCTAAATTCAATTCCTGAATATAACTACTCCTTTTTTTTTTCGCATGGAGTCAATCCAATCAGATATCTCCGTCAATCGACATCAAAGATGCATACCTCCATATGCCTATTTCCTCGCTCACTAGTAGTATCTACTTTTCAAGGTGGAAAATCTTCATTTTCAGTGTGTAGCTCTGCTTTTCGGTCTAGCTACTGCACCTTGAGTGTTTACAAAGGTTCTGGCCCCTCTTCTAGCCAGATTAAGGGCCCAAGGTATAACGATTATGGTTTACCTAGCCGATCTGTTCTTGATAGACCTTTCGGTAGCCCGCTTAGACCAAAGTATGGTCACCACATTCAACTACCTGGAATATCTAGGTCGGATTCTCAACCTAGAAGAAATGTTCTTTCAAACCATGAAGAAGACTAAAATACTTGGGTTTGATCATAGATATACCCAGAAAAGGGTATTCTTGCCCCAGGCAAAGATCAGCGCCATAAAGGAACTTATTCAGGTGGTCGAAGCAAGATGAATTCTTCTATTCAGCTTTGCATGAGGTTGTTGGGAAAGATGGTGGCTTCGTTCAAGGCCAATGCTCAGTTTCATTCGAGACTTCTGCAAAACAGTATCCTATCGGCTTGGAACAAAGGGTTCAAGCTCTAGATTCCTAATGTGTCTGATTCCAAAGCCTACGGCCACATCACCCTGAAAGCGCCTGATCTCGTCGGATCTTGGAGGCTAAGCAGGGTCAGGCCTGGTTAATACCTGGATGGGACTTGAATTTAGTTTGTCGGCATTACAAAACTTCCTTTTTTTGGGCCAATACGACATATTCCCTTGGTCCTTTTTGACAAGGAAACTATTTTTTCTGGTAACCATATCTGCTGCAAGAAGGGTATCAGAATTGGCTGCTCTTTCTTGTAAAGAGCCATATTATTGTTTTCAAGGATAAGGTAGTATTGCATCCCCATCCTAACTTTTTACCGAAGGTAGTATCAGGTTTTTATCTAAACCAGGATAGTGTTCTACCTTCATTTTTTTCCCAGAACCCTATTCTATGGAAGAAAATCACTACATTCTCTTGATGAGGTGAGAGCAGTCAAAGTCTACTTAAAGGCGACTGCTCAGATTCGGAAAACTGATGTTTTGTTCGTGTTGCTTGAAGGTCCTAAAAGAGGACAGGCAGCATCGAAATCTACTATTTCTAAATGGATTTGACAAGTAATTCGTTCAAGCTTATGGTTTAAAGAGGTAGTTTCTACCCTCTCAAATCAAAGCGCACTCCTCTAGGGCTGTTAGTGCTTTTGTGGGCAGTGCATCACCAAGCCTCCATGGCTCAAATCTGCAAGGCCGCAACTTGGTCTTCAATCCATACATTTACCAGATTCTATCAGGTGGATGCCGCTTTTGGGTGCAGCGTACTGCAGGCAGCAGTATAAGTCCTCTGATCTCATGGTGCCCTACTTTTGTTGTGTCTCCCCTCCCTCAGTTGGCATTGCTCTGGGACATCCCACATAGTAATTACTATGGCTCTGTGTCCCGTGATATACGATTAAAGAAAATAGGATTTTTATAACAGCTTACCTGTAAAATCCTTTTCTTTGGAAGTACATCACGGGACACAGAGGTCCCACCCCTCTTTCTAGTATACACGTGTATTGCTTTGCTAGAAAAATTAGATACTCCCGGTAGGGAGGTAACTTCCTGTTTAGGGTGTGCCAGTGTCCAGCACCTGGAGGTGGCCTATAACCCACATAGTAATTACTATGGCTCTGTGTCCCGTCATGTACTTCAAAAGAAAAGGATTTTACAGGTAAAAATCCTATTATGAATGAGCCCTGATGGCCCAATATCAGGGACTCCATTGGAGCTTGAGATGGGTCTCTTTTTTTTGGCCTGGGACGATTTGGAGCCATAAGCTGCGATTTGAATATTGATGCCACCTCTCGTCATTATAGAAAATAAAGGATCCAGTAGGGATTGTGGAAGCCCCTCATAATGGCTACAGAAGATGGACAGACATAGCACATGGTGGGAGCTGCTCATAATGAGCACAGCAAGTGTGTAGACCCGGGAATTCAGTGAAAGTATGATGAAATACCCTCATAATGGGTACAGTGGGTGTGCAGACCTCGGAACCTAGTCCAAGGATGGTGGGAACTCCTCATAATGGGCACTGCGGGTGTACAGACCCACAAACTCAGCACAGGGATGATGGGAACCCCTCATAATGGGCACAGCAGGTGTACAGACCCGGGAACTCAGCACAGGGATGGTGGGGACTCCTCATGGGCACAGCAGGTGTAGACCCAGGAACTTGGCACAGGGATGGTGGGAACTCTTCATGGTCACGGCAGGTGTACGGACCCGAGAACTCAGCACAGCGATAGTGGGAACCTCTCATAATGGGCACAGCAGGTGTACAGACCCAGGAACTCGGCACAGGAATGGTGGGAACCCCTCATAGTGGGCACAGTAGGTGTACAGACCTGGGAACTCAGCACAGGGATGGTGGGAACACCCCATAATGGGCACAGTAGGTGTACAGACCCAGGAACCCAGCCCAAAGATGGTAGGAACCCCTTATAGAAAACACTGCAGGTATGCAGACCTTGGAACCCAAAGATCTTACCAACAGAGGCCCCTGAATCCTTTTAGGTAGTTCTCCACCACCTACCAAACACCAAAATATCAGTTTTGGGTGGAGTGACCCTTTAAGTTGCTCATTATTGCCTGTGGCTGAAATAAACACACAAAAACAAATGCTCTCTAGTAAATTTTTATTTAGCAAACTTCACTCTTTAAACCAAAAAAAAAAAAAAATAGAATATTGTATCCTCCCCCCTCCCCTCCCCCCCCATCTGTATTAAAAAAAAAAATATTGTCTGAAATCTACTATTCAGGCAAACTATCAATCTCAAAGTGCTACAATGTCAGTGATTGGTCCACAGTGTGAAGTGATGCTGCTGGTGCCCAAATCAAAGGGCAAAGCACAGAGATAAAGACACGAACAGAACAGAGGATGGAACGGGTTATTTCGGTAAGGTGAAGAGCAATGTGCACGATATGGAGCGACCAGAACTGACCTTTCACAGATCCGATACCTAGTCGCTATAGCTTACTGCACTTTGCCTTATTCAATAGACCTGCATGTGTAGAAAACAGTTCAGGGCCTGTGTTGATGGGATTTTGTGGCTTCTAATACAAGTCTATAGGAATGCAAAACCCGCTTGGGATTTAGGATGTAGTGGCCCAAGGGATTTGGCTGCAAATGCCGGTGATAGACCCCCATGGGGCAGCTTGGGGGGGGGGGGGTCCATCGCCCAACTAATTCTGAGTGGTCTCGGTTCACACTGCCACGGCCTGAAAGTGGCGCTTTTACCAGGCGACTTGGTAGCGACTTTCAGGGAATACCTGGGTAATTGTCCTGTAACGGATCCAAATCACACCTGTAATACCTGTATTATACAGGTATCTGCCCCCCTCCCCCTGAAAGGTGCCAATTGTGGCACCGGAGGGGGGAGAGGAATCCGATAAGCAGAAGTTCCACTTTAGGGTGGAGCTCCGCTTTAAGACAACTCTCACTGACCAACATAGGACTTCACATGTCGTGCGTCTTGGGTCGGATCCAAAGTCGCGGCAGTGTGAACCGAGCCTCGAAAACTGCCGAAAGCCCCGTCGACACAGGCCCAGTAATGAAAGCATTTTTAGCTATATTTACAATTAACAGCCAATCAAATTGGAGTCGTTACCTGCTAAAATTCCAGCTGTCACTTTCAAGTGTTAGAAAAAAAAAAAAAAAAAAAAAACACATAATGCTGAGAGATGCTAAGCAGTGATGAGGAACCTTGGCACCCCCAGATGTTTTGGAACTACATTTCCCATGATGCTCCACTACACTGCAGAGTGCATGAGCATGATGGGAAATAAAGCTCTACACAGCACATGCCTTTAGTTCAGTGTCAGGACCTCGGTGTACAGAAACAAAAACTCAGAGAACATCCCAGGACAGGACATTAGAGGGCGACAGAGATAAAAACCTGACGCAGGTAGCTCCTGCCTGCTGAACCCGGAGGAGCTTTGGGTGCCACTCCTTGGTGGCTGCTGTGGGTTATCCTGCCGACCCCCAACAACACTACAGCAAGGGGACACGCCCAGGGGGTGTCAAACTGGCGGCCCTCCAGCTGTTACGGAACTACAAGCCCCACGAGGCCTTGCAAGGCTGACAGTTGCCAAGCATGACTCCTAAAGGCATGATGGGACTTGTAGTTCTGTAACAGCTTTAGGGCTGCAGTTTGGCACCCCTGTGAGCACCTGGAGCTATTCAAGGCACCACCGGCTAGGAAGGTCCACCCCCTGACAAAGTCACTTTTAAATGAGATATCTGTCAATCCAATTCTCCATAAAGATTTCCTGTCTAATAAAGTTTGCTTTTCCTGGTTCCTCCTACCCCCCCCCCCCCTCTCATTATTAGGCTTGTCTTCTTTTTTACATTGCATAACCTTATTTTAGACCCAATGATGTCATCACTGGGTCTCTGTGCTTTTTCTATGCAATGCAGGCTGGTGGGAGGAGCCAGCAGGGTGCTGCACATAGCTACCTGAAAACATCACAGCACCCTGCCCCCAGCACTCCCCCTCAAGAGTCCTCAATCCTGATGCAAGCAAGCGGGCTTGGCCCTTGGCAGGAGCTATGCCAATATCAAAATTCTTTGATGGGGTGGATGATAAGTCTTATCTGTATTTCCACTCAGGCCACCACAGGTGATGCTGAGCCTCCATCAAAGGAAAGAACTGAAATCCACCGAACAAATTGAATCCTTCTCCAGCCAGGAAATGAGGTTTATCTGACTAGCTGCAGTTTCTAATGCACATTGTGAGAAGCTCACAGTGTGCAGGGAAATCGGAGCAAGCGATTTCAGTCCATAAGAGGAGGCGGTACAACTGTGCAAAGACTGGAGGCCAGATTTAAAGTTCTACATCTGTCAAGCTGGCTCATTCATATAACGTTCTGTCATCTGGAGGAAAGGGTATGCTTGGCGTTATCAATTTTACCCAAGCTGTTATCTTTTGGTTTGGTATATTTTAAGGTGTTTTATATATAATTTTTTTTTTTTTTTTTTTTTTTATGGATGTTATTTATGAATATAAACAATTCTTTTTTTTCAAACAAAAATGTTGTACAAGGAACTCCTAGCACAATGCCTTATGTGATTTCTAATGGAAGAGAGCAGAGGCTGTTTGCCTTCAGATTGTCACTCTCTGATTGAAACCCAACAACAGAGCAGACAGGGAGGGGGGAGAAGTCACGACTCTGACTCTTGTGTGTGTGTGTGTGTGTATATATATATATATGCAGCTTACGCATTTGACTTCCGTAAACAAAAAGCAGTTGTGAATAGTGGGGGAAAACGTGAAAGAGATCCTATAAAAAATATTATTATTCATATGTGATATTTCACCTACTAAAAACTCCACTCCATATTTCCTCTAAGTGCTATTGTTCCCCTGTATGATGGGGACGGACGAGGTAAACTGGATCGAATGGTGTAGCCCATAGCAAAGATATGGTACACAAAACAATACTTTTCCATTTCCCATGGCCTGTTCTCATTTACTGAAATATCCAAGATAAGACCCCTGCGTGTCTGACTCAATAAAACGAAAGCCTTTGTTGGAAAATGACAGTTGGGTGCTGAAAAATGACGGTTGGGGATCTAAAGAAAGTTCTACAGTTTGAAGATCTGAGACGGGAGGATCATTGTAATCGCTATCAGGCAAGTGCTACAAAGAATTCTATATTCCTGAAATGGGAAGTACATCAAATGACAGTTGGGTTCTGGAAAATGACAGTTGGGATCTAAAAGAAATTTCTACAGTTTGAAAATCTGAGAAGGGAGGATCATTGTAATCTTTATCAGGCAAGTGCTATAAAGAATTCTATATTCCTGAAACTGGAAGTACATTAAATGACAGTTGGGATCTGGAAAATAACAGTTGTGTTCTGACAGATGGTTCTAAAGTTTGAGGATCTGAGAAGGAAGGATCACTGTAATCGCTATCAGGCAAGTGCTACAAAGAGTTCTGTATTCCCTAAACAGGAAGTACATCAAATGACGGTTGGGTTCTGGAAAGTAACAGGATCTGAAAGAATGTTCTATAGTTTGAACATCTGAGAAGAGACGATCATTGTAATCTTTATAAAGAAGGTTCTAGAAATAAATCTATATTCCTGAAACAGGAAGTACATGAAATGACAGTTGGGATCTAAAAGAAATTTCTAGTTTGAAGATCTGAGAAGGGAGGATCACTATAATTTTTATCAGGCAAGTGCTACAACGAATTCTATATTCCTGACACGGGAAGTACATCAAATGACAGTTGGGTTCTGGAACATGACAGTTGGGATCTAAAATAAATTTCTAAAGTTTGAAAATCTGAGAAGGGAGGATCATTGTAATCTTTATCAGGCAAGTGCTACAAAGAATTCAATAACAGTTGGGTTCTGAAAGAAGGTTCTAAAGATTGAAGATCTGAGAGGGGAGGATCACTGTAATCTTTATAAAGAAAATACTACCAATAAATCTATATTCATGGAACAGGAAGTACATCAAATGACAGTTGGAATCTGGAAAATAACAGTAGTGTTCTGAAAGAAGGGTCTAAAGAGTGAAGATCTGAGAAGGGAGGATCACTGTAACCTTTATAAGGCAACTGCTTCAAAGAATTCTATATTTCTGAAACAGGAAGTACATCAAATGACAGTTGGGTTCTGGAAAATGGCAGCTGGAATCCAAAAGAAGGTTCTAAAGATTGAAGATTTGAGACGGGAGGATCATTGTAATAGCTATCAGGCAAGTGCTACAAAGAATTCTACATTCCTGAAACGGGAAGTACATCAAATGACGGTTGGGTTCTGGAAAACGACAGTTGGGTTTTGGGAAATGACGGTTGGGATCTAAAAGAAAATTTTCTAAAGTTTGAAAATCTGAGAAGGGAGGATCATTGTAATCTTCATCAGGCAAGTGCTACAAAGAATTCTATATTCCTGAAAGAAGAAATACATCAAATGGGTTCTGGAAAATAACAGTTGTGTTCTAAAAAAGGTTCTAAAGATTGAAGATCTGAGAAGGAAGGATCACTGTAACCTTTATAAGGCAAGTGCTTTTAAGAATTCTATATTTCTGAAACAGGAAGTACATCAAATGACAGATGGGTTCTGGAAAATGACAGTTGGGATATAAAAGCAAGTTCTACAGTTTGAAGATCTGAGATGGGACGATCATTGTAATCTTTATCAGGCAAGTGCTACAAAGAATTCTATATTCCCGAAACAGGAAGTACATCAAATGACAGTTGGGTTCTGGAAAGTAACAGGATCTGAAAGAACGTTCTACAGTTTGAAGATCTGAGAAGGGACGATCATTGTAATCTTTATAAAGAAAGTGCTACAAATAAATCTATATTCCCGAAACAGGAAGTACATGAAATGACAGTTGGGATCTAAAAGAAATTTCTACAGTTTGAAGATTTGAGAAGGGAGGATCACTATAATCTTTATCAGGCAAATGCTACAAAGAATTCTATGTTCCTGAAACGGGAAGTACATCAAATGAAGGTTGGGTTCTGGAAAATAACAGTTGTGTTCTGAAAGAAGGTTCTAATGTTTGAAGATCTGAGAAGGGAGGGTCACTGTAATATTTATCAAGTAAGTGCTACAAAGAATTCTATATATCCAGAGTTTCTAGTGATATAACAGACCAGGTATTCGGATTGTGCTGATCACTAGTGCCGAATTCCCTGTTTGATATGAAAAGACTGAAATCCCCTGAGGAACCTCATGTGACTGTTAAATAATGCGTTAGGGTAAATATTTAGTACAGTTTTATTTTTTTTCTCCCAGAAGGCCCTGGTGCCTGTTGTTTTACAAATGTCTGGCAGAGATCATCCCCTGTAACCTCTTTCCCGCTTAGGGAGAGGAGACTGAGAAAATGCTTCCTCCTTCCTGCGGCAGAATAATGCCCTCTCAGCCTAGGCACAGCCACTGCACTGGAGTTTAAGGTTTGATTTTTTTTTTTTTTTTCTGATAAAAAGTCGGGGCAGTTATACTGTTGCATGTCAGGAACTTCTTTTTAGTTTGCAGAGAGGTCCGCTTTAAAAAGCGTTCCCCATGGACTTCCTGTATATTGGCACCCTGTAGTCTCCAGCACTGCAGGACCAGGAAGGGGTTGCGTGATGGGCACCGCTTCATTGCACGCTGCTGTCCCTCTAACACTGGGAACTTGTAGAGAAAAAAAAAAGCAAGATGGACTCCGGGGCCTGTGTGTACCGGCTTTTGTGCGATTTGGATTACTCTTTGGAGAGCATTTGGCAGGTGGAGGCCGGGGCGGGGAGCAACGCAGCAAAGTCACAACCAACCGTGCCGCTCCCTCTCCCCGCAGCAACCTTGTGACCTGCACACAGATGACCTAGGGCAGTGATGGCGAACCTTGGCACCCCAGATGTTTTGGGAACTACATTTCCCATGATGCTCAACTACACTGCAGAGTGCATGAGCGTCATGGGGAAATGTAGTTCTAAAACATCTGGGGGCGCTGAGGTTCCCATCACTGGTCTATGGAATAGGATTTAAGTGGTACAAATGTGATGGCATTACTGCCATCTCCCCCCTCAGATTCCTCCTCTCCTGCTCCTGTCTCTCCAATTCAGAATGGGAACTGCCTGCGGGAGAAGCATCGGCGCAAACTGCCATTCCGTCATTTACAGAATCCGGTGCCACTGTGCATACTATCCAATCAGCTTCCAGGTTTTAGGCTGCTTTCACAGTGAAAAGCCCCGGACATTAGCGCTAACGCGCCACTCATTTTAGCGGTGCTTTGGCGCCGCTTTTCGGCCGCTAGCGGGGTGCTTTTAACCTCTCAAAAAAAGGTTAAAAATTCCCATTTTGCAGCACTTCCAAAACGCTTTTTAAGACGCCTCCCATTAATTCCAATGGGCAGGGCGTTTTGGGAGCGCTGATTACAGCGCTTCCAAACCGCCCCAAAGATGCTGCTTGCAGGACTTTTCATCACGTTCCGCCCCCCAGTGTGAAAATTCACACTAGAATGAATGGGAGGCGGTTTTCAGGCGCTTAGCAGAGGCTATTTCCAGCGCTAAAGCGCCTGAAAACCGCCCCGGTGTGAAAGGGGTGTTACTGTCAAAGTCTAATTGAAAAAACTGAAGTAAGGCCGGGTTCACACCTATGGGGGTTGCAGTTTGCATATTCCAGGTGCATTTCGCGTTTTTCCAATAAACGTTTTTGATCCATTAGGCCCCTTTTCACACTGAAGCGTTTTTTCAGGTGCTACAGCGCTAAAAATAGCGCCTGAAAAAAGCGGGTCCTTTCACTCCACTGGAATGGTGCGCTAAAAAAAGTCCTGCTAGCTGCATCTTTGGAGCGGTGTATTCACTGCTCCTATACCGCTCCTACCCATTGAAATCAATGGGGCAGCGCAGCTATACCGCCGGCAAAGCGCCGCTGCAGCAGCAGTTTTTAACCCTTTTTCGGCCGCTAGCGGGGGTTAAAACCGCACCGCCTCAGTGTGAAAGGGGCCTTAAAGCCTGTAAACCAGAAAAAAAATGTCCCTTTCCATAAAATGCACAGATGTGAACTACATCCATAGGAAACCATGTTAAATAGACTGTACAGGGGGTCCCCGAGTTAAGAGTGGCCGCCTGTTCTTAACTCGGAAATGTTCGTATGTCGGCCGCGCATGCGCAGACCGACAATTACGGACATTTCCGATGTTCCGTCGAATGCCGTTCTGCGCATGAGCGGCAAATTACGGACATTTCTGATGTTTGCCGTCATTTTCCGAGGCTCCGTCTGGCCGTGCATGCGTAGAATGGCCGAAGGACGGCGGAAAATGGCGGAGGGCCCCCGCAGCGCCCGGTCGTAAGTCGGGGACCCCCTGTACTATGTTTCCTGCAAAACTGAAACTTGCGTCTGCAAGTGCTCCGGCATCAGCGCTTCGCAGGCACATTTAACCCTTTCTTCGGCCGCTAGCGGGGGTTAAAAGCGCCGCTAAAACGACGGCAAAGCGCCTCTAAAAACTGGCAGCGTTTTACCGCTAACACGGAGTGGTGCCAGTGTGAAAGGGGTCTAAAAAAATGCATAGGTGTGAACCAGGCCTTAGAAGCTGATTGTTTTTTCTGCACAGCTGCACCAGATTCTGAGGGCTCCAGTTTCAGGCCTGGGTCACACCTATGCAGTTTGCTTTTGAGCCGTCTCTGCTCTGCATTTTGCGTTTTTGTTTTTTTTTTGGGGCGGGGGGGGGGGGGGGGGGGAGTTGCCAATTTGTTGTTGGGCAGATTAAAATACGCAAAACGTGGCAAAAATGCACTACATGCTTTTCTGCAGCTTCTCCATTGAGGTCTATTGGATCGAAAGCGCACCGTTTTGCTTTTAAAAGAAGCCCCTGACCCTTTCCAAAAACGCATGGCGGCTGAAAAAAGCATAAATATGAACGTGTTTCGTAGGAAACCATGTTCAATGGAACTGTAGTGCGTTTCAGAAAAAAAAGCACTAAAAAACGCATAGGTGTGAACCAGGCCCCCCTCGTAAATCTCCCCTCATGGCCACAATTCTCAGTTTTTTATTGAGACAGAAGTTGCCCGGAAATCCAACAACCCGACAGCATCCACCGCCTGCTTCTAACGCAGATATTCTGATTGGCGGCTCGAGGCGGCCACGCCCCCATGCTATTGTTAGTACTAGGGATGCACCAATGCCGAGTATTTTCACTTGTACTCGTGAAAATGCTCCGATACCCGAAACCGATACCTTTTACGGTGCAAGTTGCGCCCATACAAAAATGAATGGGCTCAAGTCGCACTGCAAAGAATCGCACTGCAATTTGAACAGGAATGCAGTGAGATTCCAGTCTAAATCGCATGCGGTTTCCCTGCACCCCTCCTGTGTAAAGCCAGGCTGAAATCACTATGACAAGCCTGAGTTCACATGGGAGCGGTGCGGGGAAACAGCCTACGATTCGGAATCTCACTGCATTCCTGTTCAAATTGCAGTGCGATTCTTTGCAGTGCGACTTGAGCCCATTAATTTAGTATGAGCTTAAATCGCACCCCAAAGGTATCGGCACTCGTACCAGCCAGTAAGAAAAAGGGTATCGGTGAAACCCTAGTTAGTACCAGTGTGACGGGGCGTTAGCCCCTGTGCTTTTTACTCACTTTCATGTATTAATAAAGTTACTATAAGCAATTATCGGAGTCGCCGGCTCTACTTTTCCCATTACTGTGACAGGGGCAGTGCCCTAATGTGAATAAAGGGGGTGGGGCTAAAAAGACAAGACATACGTAAGCCAGCCATAGATGGATCGAAATTTGTCCCTGTTCAGCAGGAACCGTCCGACTTTCGATCTATCTATGGGCAGGCTGGTTGTACCGAAGTTGACCCGTGATTGGATTGCAGTATAACCAGCCTGTTGGTTTTTCAGGAGCCTAACAAGCAACCTGTAGGCCCCTGAATTTACACTCTGACGGGGCTGATGGAACTTTTGTTACAATGACGGTGCAGCTAAAATGAATAGGACCAATGGTGTGGATGCTGTACATGGAATTGGATGTGGCAGATATCGCTGACACCGGAATGATCTGACTGTATAAAGAATACTATCTGTGTAATCAATACATTCTGCATTAACACTGAGGGAAGCTACTCAGACATCTACAGCTCTGAGGCTGTGTGCACTCCGTGCCCTCAACTGAAATCAGTGGACATCAAAAGTGAAATACGAGGCCCTGGATACAATGGATTCAACTGAATTATCACTGGGCACAGAAACTCTGGTGAGGGGAACCTCCACACAGATCTCAGAATCCACATACAGTCTAATGCAGCCTTTCTCAACCTTTGTACCCCAAAAGAGGCTTTGATATAATTTTCAGGTCTGAAAGACAAATGCCCCTCACATTGGAGGTCAGTGAGAAGAATGTCCCTCACATTGGAGGTCAGTGAGAAGAATGTCCCTCACATTGGAGGTCAGTGAGAAGAATGCCCCTTTACATTGGCGGTCAGTGGGAAGAATCTCCCTTTACATTGGCGGTCAGTGGGAAGAATGCCCCTTACGTTGGCGGTCAGTGAGAAGAATGCCCCTTACATTGGCGGTCAGTGAGAAGAATGCCCCTTACATTGGCGGTCAGTGAGAAGAATGCCCCTTACATTGGAGGTCAGTGAGAAGAATGTCCCTTACATTGGAGGTCAGTGAGAAGAATGTCCCTTACATTGGAGGTCAGTGGGAAGAATGCCCCTTACGTTGGCGGTCAGTGAGAAGAATGCCCCTTACGTTGGTGGTCAGTGAGAAGAATGCCCCTTACATTGGTGATCAGTGGGAAGAATGTTCCTTTAATTGGCGGTCAGTGGGAAGAATACCCCTTACGTTGGTGATCAGTGGAAAGAAGGCTACTTTAGCAGTCAGTGGGAAGAATGTTCATTACAATGGTGGTCATTGGGAATGTCCCCCTTACGTTAATGGCCAGTGAGAAGAGTGCCCCAACACCCCCCCCTTAAATTGGTAGTCAAAGAAGAATGACCTCTTTACATTAGACATACAGCTGAAAAGATCATTGGGGTGTCCGTAGACTCTGTTACATAGTTACATAGTAGTAGGTGAGGTTGGAAAAAAGACACAAGTCCAACCTATGTGTGTGATTATATGTCAGTATTACATTGTATATCCCTGTTGGGGTCGCTCAGGTGCTTATCTAATAGTTTTGTATGTGGTATGTTACCCAGAACCATACTGCACCATCAAGTGGGAGGTCAATCAGTTACATTGTCAAGGAACACCCATCAACCACTAGATCGGTGGTCTCTAAACTGCGGCCCTTTGCTCGGTTTTATCTGGCCCTTGAGGGACTATTTCAATGAAGGGGCACAATTCCTACCAATGACATCAACGATGGGGCACAGTTCCCCCCAATGAATGGGGCACAATTCCTACCAATGACATCAACGATTGGGGCACAGTTCCCCCCAATGACATCAACGATTGTGGCACAGTTCCGCCCAATGACACCAATGATGTGGCACAATTCCTCGCAGTGACACCAATAATGGGCAACAACTCCTCCCAATGACTCTTACCAATGGGGACCAAGGATACCAATGATCTCACTGACACCAAAGCTAGGGCATTGTTTACTCCAGCTAATGCTTGGTCATTTTCTACTCCCAATGGCCACAGTCTGGCCCCCCTGAAGTCTGAAGGACAGTAAAATTGCCCTTTGTTTACAAAGTTTGGAGACCTCGGCACTAGAGGAACCCTGGTTGAGAATGGCTGGTCTAGTGAAAGTGCCAATCAAATGTCCAAAAGATTCAAAGTTTGTAATTACAAATTTGGTTCACAGCAGAACACCATTCAATGTGTTTGGGGGGGCCCAAGCAGACTCCACCATTCCCCAATGTTATCATTAACCTCTGGATTCTTGGACATTTGTTGGGCACTCGTAGACTGTATGAACTTCTGTTTAAGGGATCAGCAACAGTAGATAATCAACAAACGAAATGAGCATTCACAGCAACCAGACCACTGTAGCATGGTTGACCACATATAAGGGTATAGATGAAACACAAACCTCAGCTTGCCCATAAGAGAAGTAATAGGCTGAGGGCTGTAACAGACCAGATAGGCCCCCCCCAGCAAGTAGTCTATCCGACTGCTGTGGAACCTCTAGGAGAAGTCATCATGAAAACACTGTGTTTGATAGGTATAGACAGAAGACATGGAATGAATACTGTTATGCTGTAATCCTGTTTAACATAAGCAAGATATGTGTGCAGGACTTAACTTGAACACTGTGGTCAAAACTAAAGCACTTCTTTAAAAAAAATGCCATCACGGGGGGCACCAAAGCACCCTGGCACAGCTTATCGTTTTTTTGTTGTCAGAAGACTATGTACATTGTAAACTGCATAGTGAGGTATTATGAGACGGGGAGAGGAAGGTGAGCTCTACGACTGGGATTAGTACAACCATCCCACTGTGAGGGATTCAAACTGATCTCCTCCGGAAGGGGGAATAGTCTTTCACGTAGATCTAGAAGAGGTAGATGAAAATTGGCACTGCTATGGTAACAGAGGACTCAAAAACAGGTTCTCGTTCAGAAGACCCATTCCTACACACATCCAGAGGTGGCTAAAGGGGGGAGGAGGTGCCAACGCAGGCTCAAGCAACACCGCGCTGCTTTCCAATCTTGTCCAACCCTCCGCCAATGCCACCAGTTTCACATTTGTCGGGTATCTTTCTTATTTTCACCAAACGTGGAATGGTTTGGTCTCTGGTCCTGAGGTAAGATTCTCTGTTGCTGAACAATTGGGGTAAAAAAAAAAAAAACAAACAAAAATAAAGTTTTTTTGCCAAAAACTAGACAGGTAGGGTCACCTAGGACCTCTAGGCCTTGATGGTGGCTAACGTGCTTGCTTGGAAGATGGCAACAAAATGAGGTAAGAATTGAAAAAAACAACAAAAAAATTTAAAACAAACAAAATGTTTTCACCATATTTACTTGAAGGCTTGGTGAAACTGAGGCAATGTGGTAGAATTAATGTCTGAGGTAAAATGAGGCATAGCCAGGTCTCCAGCCATGGAGCCCATTGGCATCTGCGCATGGCCCAAAGAAGACAAAAATGACTGATTTTCTCCCACCGTCGGGTCTGGGCCGGTGACCGGGAGGTTACACGGGGGGAAGTTAATGGGCAAAAATCCGAGAAAATGGCTGAAATCTATGCCCGAGGATAGAGGATCGCACAACGCCGAGAGGAAAGACTCATCCAAGGACGCTTGAGGTGGAAAAGAAGACAAATCGGTGGAGGGGAAGGTGAAGCCCCCAGATCCATCGGACATGTAAGGATCCATCTCACTTTTTGGAAAGTATGAGGTAGATGTGAACTGGAACCTGCTCGATGGCTCTGTTGAGAAGGTAGGTGCACTTTCGGTGGGGTAGTTAAGCCCTAAGGGCAAGGAATTTGGCATCAGAGATGGGGGAAGGGAGGCGCTTGGCACTGGCTGAAATGGTGTAGTGTACGCTCCGGCTGCCATGTTATCTCGGGGCTGCATGCACATGACCGGCCCGTGCTCTTCCTTCACGATGGCTGGTCGGCAGCTCACGTGGCTGAAATCATCTGGGGGTTCCAGCTTGATCTGCACTTCCTCGCAATGGCTCTTCTTCATGTGCCGCGTAAGGTGGTCTTTGCGGCCGAACATCTGCGCGCAGCAGTGGCACTGGAAATCCTTCCGCCCGGTGTGCACCACCAGATGCCGCCGCACGTCTTTGCGGGTGTAAAAACACCGATCGCAGTGCTCGCACGGGTACTTCTTCTCCCGGTTGCCCGCCGGCGGACGGTGGTTGTGACTCTTCAGGTGCTCCAACACCGACTGGCGGTCTCTGAAGACCTGAAGGCAAATGGTGCAGCTCAGGTCTCCCCGGGCGATGGCGTGTAAGGCGAGGTGGCGGCGGTGTCCGTATTTGGTGCTGTAGTTCTTGCTGCATTCTGGGCACTGGAGAGCCACGCGGTTTGGATTGTGGGTCTGCATGTGGTTCTTCAGATGGTCCTTGCGGTGGAACATTTTGCCGCAGTGAAAGCACTGGTGGGATTTCTGCATAGAGTGGGTAGCCATGTGCCTAGAAACAATTACAGAAAATGTAATTCAATAATCTGCCTACATGGCACTTTCTGTTTAAATTGGTTAATAAATTGCTTTGCAGGTGCATCAAAGCAAAATATGTGCAAAGTCCTACATTTTCCCTTTCTTTACAAAGCAGCCACCACTTCAGTAGAAAAGCCTGTCCCCTGCCAGCATGCTGCAGAGGTGGCCTCTTGCTCTCTCTGTGGAAGCAGCGTTCTCTCTGCAGAGGTCTAACATGCCTCCTGCATCAGATTTAGACCTCTCCAATTAGCAAAAGCTCATGTTGCCTACTGATTGGAAAGCTCTATCTCAGGGCATGTCAGACCTCTGCAGAGAAACCACTGCTTCCACACAGAGCGCAAGCGTCCTTCTCTGCAGCATGCTGGCAGAGAACAGACTTTCCTACTCAGGATGTGGCTGCTTCTTATGCCCCGTACACACGATCGGAAATTCGGCCAGCAAAAGACCGATGAGAGCTTTTGGTCGGAAAATGCGACCGTGTGTAGGCTCCATCGGCCGAATTCCAGCCAGCAAAAGATTGAGAGCAGGTTCTCAATTTTTCGGTCGGAAAAAGTCCAGATCGTCTGTAGCAATTCCGATGCGCAAAATTCCTACGCATGCTCGGAAGCATTGAACTTAATTTTCTCGGCTCGTCGTAGTGTTGTACGTCACCGCGTTCTTGGCGGTCGAAAGTTCAGCAAAGTTTTGTGTGTATGCAAGCCAAGCTTGAGCGGAATTCCGTCGGAAAAACCATCTAAGATTTTTCTGATGCAAAATCTGCTCGTGTGTATGGGGGATTATAGAAAACACTGTAAAACTCTCCATATATTTTGCTTTGATGCAATGGCGTTTAAACTGATTTAGTCCCTAGTCACACCGGTGAAACTAGTCATGCGATTTGACAGATCAAAGTCAAAGCACCCTATTTCCGACTATAGAACCAGTCAAATTGGTGCGACTCCGACTTGCACCGACTTTGAAAAGGTTCCGTCACTATTTTTGGCGATTTCATGTGCGACGTCCATTGACATCTGTGCATGAAGTAGCACCGATGTCGGAAATCGCACTAGCCGGCTTTGAAACTGTGCGGAAGTAGCACAATTTCAAAACCGCATTCGGTGTGAACCGGGGCTTAGGGCGAATTCACACGTGCCCTCGGTCAGATCACAGAGCAGCTGGACCCATTCAGTGCTCCGACCGCTCTGCGGTGCCGGCTGGTTAGGGGGGCGGTACAGTGCATGATTCAGCACCGCCCCTCTTCTTTTTTTTTTTTTTATTGTACAAGATTTATTTGAAGTGTACAAAACATACACTTTCTTCACTGCATTGTCGGGTGGCTTGCTACGCTGCCGGACACTGCAATGCGATTTGGGCTGGTGTGCTGAGATAAAATGCAGCATGTCTGCATTTTTTCCCAGCCGGAATGGGGGCACACACATTGTTTCCTGCGCGTCCCTGCAGTGACGGTAAAACGCCTGTCACCCCATCTAGTGGGACTTGGCCCTTACTGTAAATTGAATGTTCAGTTTGGCTTTGGGATGCACAAGCTCAAAACTGATGGCACCAAATATGCGCTCAATGACTGGCTTTCAAATACGCATCAGCTTTGTATTCCTAATTCCAATGATGTGACCCAGAAGAAATAGACACTTCTTCTGGCATCTGAAGCCAAAGAGTTCCTATAACATGTGTTGGGGGAATGGTCATGTGGCTTAACAAAATACAAATAATACTATGCATGCCGCAATACGACCACTACCTGCAGAGCTTGTACTTGGAGGCGAAGGTTTTGTCGCAGAGTAGCTGGGGGCAGGTGAAGCGTTTCTGGTCTGGCTGTGGCGGACTCTCCTGCTCGCTTGTACGCGGCACATCCTGTCCAGTGGTGCCCTGTAGAAACCTGCCCTGTGCCCGTTCCTCTCTGCGTTGGGGGTTGCCCTCTGGCTTCCACTCACCGCAACCTTCGTTAACTGTGGCATTAAAGAAGAGCGTCTTCATGTCCGAACTGCTTGCACCAACGCTACGTCTGATGTCGTTTCCCCATTGGTGCCAAGCGGACGGCCGTTTCCTAGATGAATAAAACAGTATTACTAGCGGCAGAAATAACTTCTTTTTTTTTTTTTTTTTTTTGCACTGGTATTACAAACGATCTGCTCCACTTTCAAATTGTGTCTTGCTTTTTAAATCCCTATGGTTGTCCTTACCATTAGAACTGCCCTGACTCGGTTAGGGACCGTTTACACTTGCTTCAAAATGTCGCATTTGGTGCGCTTTTAATTTTTTTTTAAAACACTCTGAATGCCCAAGCTCCTCTTACTAAATAAATTGGTCACCTTACAGTCCTGTTCACACATTGCGTTTGCTTTGCTTCAAAAATGACCCCCCATGTTGCTTTCTTGGTGCTTCAAAGCGTCTCCAAAGCCTCCATAGAAGTCTCTGACAACGCTGCCTTATCCACTTTAAGACTGGGCCTATTTTTCAAACTTGTTTACAAGTTAACCACTTCAATACCGGGAACTTTCACCCCTTCCTGCCCAAGACAATTTTCAGCCTTTAGCGCTGTCACTTTTTAAATGACAATTGCGCGATCATGCTACACTTTACCCAAACAATTTTTTTTATCATTTTCTTCCCACAAATTGAGCTTTATTTTGGTGG
Organism: Lithobates sylvaticus; assembly: GCA_028564925.1. Taxonomy (NCBI): domain Eukaryota; kingdom Metazoa; phylum Chordata; class Amphibia; order Anura; family Ranidae; genus Lithobates; species Lithobates sylvaticus. Next base: position 16,263,490 of record CM053037.1, on the reverse strand, counting down.
TATTTGATCACCTTTGGGGGTTTTTATTTTTTGCTAAACAAATAAAAAAAAGACCGAAAATTTTGAAAAATAAAAAAGTTTCTTTGTTTCTGTTATAAAATTGTGTAAATAAGTAAATTTTCTCCTTCACTGATGGGCACTGATAAGGTGGCACTGATGAGCATAGATGACGTGTACCAATGGGCACTGATAGGCGGCATTGATGGGTATCACTAATTAGGAGGGACTGGCAGGTATTGCTGGTGGGCACTGATTGGCATTGTGTGAGCACACATTGGCATTGTGTGAGCACACATTGGCATCATGTGTGGGCACCCATTGCCAACCATGGCCATCAGGGATGCCATACCTGGTGGTCATCAGTGGTGGCCATCCCTGGTGGTCCTGCGATTGGGGGCTGTGCTGATAAACATCAGTCAGAGCAGCCGATCGGCTTTCCTCTACTTGCGTCGGTCAGACGGGAGTGAGGAAAAGTCAATAAACAGCTTTTCCTGCTTACATCGTGATTAGCTGTGATTGGACACAGCTGATCACATGGTAAAGAGTCTCGGTCAGTTTTTTTTTGCTAGAAAATTACTTAGAACCCCAAACTATATATATATATATATATATATATATATATATATATATATAATATATATAATACACACACACATATACACACACACATATACACACACAATTTTTTTTTCAGACACCCTAGAGAATAAAATGGCGGTCGTTGCAATACTTTGTCACACTGTATTTGTGCAGCGGTCTTGTCCCTTGTAATAGAAAAAAAAAAGCATGACAGGACCTCTTTAATGTGAGATTTGGGGTCAAAAAGACCTCCGATCTCATATTTACACTAAAATGCATAAAAAAAAAAAAAAAATGTCCCTTTAAGGCCGTTGGGCAGTGACGTTTGACGTCGCCTCTGTCATTGAGTCGAGTGGGGGCCATCGTTCCCTCACTCGACACAGTGCCTCAGAGGGGAAAGGATCGGACCGCCTCCACCGACGACCGGAACACGCCGTGTGTGTGTGTGTGTGGTTGGCGGGTTTACGATCACCTCTCACGCCTCCGATAAATCTGTTCTCGCTGTGAATCTGCCGGAGACCACTTTCATCTGAAAGCTATATTTAAGAATATACCGGGGTTATGGGAGCTATCTGCTGCATAATGGTATTCAACGTCAAAATACCGTACTTCCGGAACCGACAGTGGACGTAGGTATTGTAGATATAAGATATCCCAGGATGCACTGGGAAACCAGAAAGATGTCATCAGCTGTTCATGTGTATATACAGTGGATATAAAAAGTCTTACACACCCCTGTTAAAATGTCAGGTTTCTGTGATGTAAAAAATAAAAATATGGGACAAAGATAAATAATTTCACAACTTTTCCCACCTTTAAGGTGACCTATAAACTGTACAACTCAGTTGAACAACTGAGAGATCATCAGAGCTGGGGGTTACTACCGAGCAAGAGATCATCAGAGCTGGGGGTTACTACCGAGCAAGAGATCATCAGAGCTGGGGGTTACTACCGAGCAAGAGATCATCAGAGCTGGGGGTTACTACCGAGCGAGAGATCATCAGAGCTGGGGGTTACTACCGAGCGAGAGATCATCAGAGCTGGGGGTTACTACCGAGCAAGAGATCATCAGAGCTGGGGTTACTACTGAGCAGGGGAGCGACAGAGCTGGGCGTACTACTGAGCGGGGCATTATCAGAGCTGGGGTTACTACTGAGTGGGGCATTAGCAGAGCTGGGGTTACTACTGAGCGGGGCATTAGCAGAGCTGGGGTTACTACTGAGCGGGGCATTAGCAGAGCTGCGGTTACTACTGAGCGGGGCATTAGCAGAGCTGGGGTTACTACTGAGTGGGGCATTAGCAGAGCTGCGGTTACTACTGAGCGGGGCATTAGCAGAGCTGGGGTTACTACTGAGCGGGGGAAGCAGCAGATCTGGGGGTTACTACTGAGTGGGGCATTAGCAGAGCTGGGGTTACTACTGAGCTAGGGATCTGATGAACAGGAGTACTAATGAGTGGAGGTACTACTGAGCCCCTTTTAAAACAAATAGAAAATCAACACACACAGGGCATTTGACGAGCGTCTTTGAAGCTTCAATAAGCATCAAAACCCCATCAAAGAAGCATATTGAAGCAGTAGGTGTTTTAACCACTTGCTGTCCGTATACAGTACATATACGGTGGCGAGGCGACTTCCCTGTGCAAAATCATGTACAGGTAGAAAAGAAAAGTTTAGGATTGCCTCCTGAGTCACAGGAATATCACTCACCTGAGTCTGTGTGTTCCTGGTCACCCTGCGGGGAGACAATGCAGTGACCCCCTCACCATCTTCAAACCTGCAGAATGACAGAGAAGACACAATGATAAGATGTAGAGGGACATGGCTTCTGTATGGAGGAAGGGAGTCTATCACAGGTGATTCTATGGGTCCTGTGTGGTGTGGACGGACGGACGGCCGGTCCCCCTGTGTGGTGATGAACGGAGAGCCGGTCCCCCTGTGTGGTGTGGACGGACGGCCGGTCCCCCGTGTGTGGTGTGGACGTAGGGCCGGTCCCCCGTGTGTGGTGTGGCCGGACGGCCGGTCCCCCTGTGTGGTGTGGACGGAGGGCCGGTCCCCCGTGTGTGGTGTGGACGGACAGCCGGTCCCCCTGTGTGGTGTGGACGGACGGACGGCCGGTCCCCCTGTGTGGTGTGGACGGACGGACGGCCGGTCCCCCTGTGTGGTGTGGACGGACGGACGGCCGGTCCCCCGTGTGTGGTGTGGACGGACGGCCGGTCCCCCGTGTGTGGTGTGGACGGACGGACGGTCCCCCGTGTGTGGTGTGGACGGACGGACGGTCCCCCGTGTGTGGTGTGGACGGACGGCCGGTCCCCCGTGTGTGGTGTGGACGGACGGCCGGTCCCCGTGTGTGGTGTGGACGGACGGCCGGTCCCCCGTGTGTGGTGTGGACGGACGGCCGGTCCCCCGTGTGTGGTGTGGACGGACGGCCGGTCCCCCGTGTGTGGTGTGGACGGACGGCCGGTCCCCCGTGTGTGGTGTGGACGGACGGCCGGTCCCCCGTGTGTGGTGTGGACGGACGGCCGGTCCCCCGTGTGTGGTGTGGACGGACGGCCGGTCCCCCGTGTGTGGTGTGGACGGACGGCCGGTCCCCCGTGTGTGGTGTGGACGGACGGCCGGTCCCCCGTGTGTGGTGTGGACGGACGGCCGGTCCCCCGTGTGTGGTGTGGACGGACGGCCGGTCCCCCGTGTGTGGTGTGGACGGACGGCCGGTCCCCCGTGTGTGGTGTGGACGGACGGCCGGTCCCCCGTGTGTGGTGTGGACGGACGGCCGGTCCCCCGTGGGTGGTGTGGACGGACGGCCGGTCCCCCGTGTGTGGTGTGGACGGACGGCCGGTCCCCCGTGTGTGGTGTGGACGGACGGCCGGTCCCCCGTGTGTGGTGTGGACGGACGGCCGGTCCCCCGTGTGTGGTGTGGACGGACGGCCGGTCCCCCGTGTGTGGTGTGGACGGACGGCCGGTCCCCCGTGTGTGGTGTGGACGGACGGCCGGTCCCCCGTGTGTGGTGTGGACGGACGGCCGCCCCCCCGTGTGGTGTGGACGGACGGCCGGCCCCCCGTGTGGTGTGGACGGACGGCCGGTCCCCCCGTGTGGTGTGGACGGACGGCCGGTCCCCCGTGTGGTGTGGACGGACGGCCGGTCGGTCCCCCGTGTGGTGTGGACGGACGGCCGGTCCCCCGTGTGGTGTGGACGGAGGGCCGGCCCCCGTGTGGTGTGGACGGACGGCCGGTCCCCCGTGTGTGGTGTGGACGGACGGCCGGTCCCCCGTGTGTGGTGTGGACGGAGGACCGGCCCCCCGTGTGTGGTGTGGACGGAGGACCGGCCCCCCGTGTGTGGTGTGGACGGAGGGCCGGCCCCCCGTGTGTGGTGTGGACGGAGGGCCGGCCCCCCGTGTGTGGTGTGGACGGAGGGCCGGCTCCCTGTGTGGTGTGGACGGACGGCCGGCCGGCCGGTCCCCCTGTGTGGTGTGGACGGCCGGCCGGTCCCCCGTGTGGTGTGGACAGACGGCCGGTCCCCCGTGTGGTGTGGACGGAGGGCCGGCCCCCGTGTGGTGTGGACGGACGGCCGGTCCCCCGTGTGTGGTGTGGACGGACGGCCGGTCCCCCGTGTGTGGTGTGGACGGAGGACCGGCCCCCCGTGTGTGGTGTGGACGGAGGACCGGCCCCCCGTGTGTGGTGTGGACGGAGGGCCGGCCCCCGTGTGTGGTGTGGACGGAGGGCCGGCCCCCCGTGTGTGGTGTGGACGGAGGGCCGGCTCCCTGTGTGGTGTGGACGGACGGCCGGCCGGCCGGTCCCCCTGTGTGGTGTGGACGGCCGGCCGGTCCCCCGTGTGGTGTGGACAGACGGCCGGTCCCCCGTGTGGTGTGGACAGACGGCCGGTCCCCCGTGTGGTGTGGACGGACGGCCGGTCGGTCCCCCGTGTGGTGTGGACGGACGGACGGACGGCCGGCCGGTCCCCCGTGTGTGGTGTGGACGGACGGCCGGTCCCCCGTGTGTGGTGTGGACGGACGGCCGGTCCCCCGTGTGTGGTGTGGACGGAGGGCCGGTCCCCCGTGTGTGGTGTGGACGGAGGGCCGGTCCCCCGTGTGTGGTGTGGACGGAGGGCCGGTCCCCCGTGTGTGGTGTGGACGGAGGGCCGGTCCCCCGTGTGTGGTGTGGACGGAGGGCCGGTCCCCCGTGTGTGGTGTGGACGGAGGGCCGGTCCCCCGTGTGTGGTGTGGACGGAGGGCCGGTCCCCCGTGTGTGGTGTGGACGGAGGGCCGGCCCCCGTGTGTGGTGTGGACGGAGGGCCGGCCCCCCGTGTGTGGTGTGGACGGAGGGCCGGCCCCCCGTGTGTGGTGTGGACGGAGGGCCGGCCCCCCGTGTGTGGTGTGGACGGAGGGCCGGCCCCCCGTGTGTGGTGTGGACGGAGGGCCGGCCCCCGTGTGTGGTGTGGACGGAGGGCCGGCCCCCCGTGTGTGGTGTGGACGGAGGGCCGGCCCCCTGTGTGGTGTGGACGGACGGACGGCCGGCCGGTCCCCCTGTGTGGTGTGGACGGACGGCCGGTCCCCCGTGTGGTGTGGACGGACGGCCGGTCCCCCGTGTGTGGTGTGGACGGACGGCCGGTCCCCCGTGTGGTGTGGACGGACGGCCGGTCCCCCGTGTGGTGTGGACGGACGGCCGGTCCCCCGTGTGGTGTGGACGGACGGCCGGTCCCCCCGTGTGGTGTGGACGGACGGTCGGTCCCCCGTGTGGTGTGGACGGACGGCCGGTCCCCCGTGTGGTGTGGACGGACGGACGGCCGGTCGGCCGGTCCCCAGTGTGGTGTGGACGGACGGACGGACGGCCGGTCGGCCGGTCCCCCGTGTGGTGTGGACGGACGGCCGGTCCCCCTGTGTGGTGTGGACGGCCGGCCGGTCCCCCGTGTGGTGTGGACGGCCGGTCCCCCGTGTGGTGTGGACGGACGGCCGGTCCCCCGTGTGGTGTGGACGGACGTCCGGTCCCCCTGTGTGGTGTGGACGGACGGCCGGTCCCCCGGTGTGGTGTGGACGGACGGCCGGTCCCCCTGTGTGGTGTGGACGGACGGCCGGTCCCCCTGTGTGGTGTGGACGGACGGCCGGTCCCCCGTGTGTGGTGTGGACGGACGGCCGGCCGGTCCCCCGTGTGTGGTGTGGACGGCCGGACGGCCGGTCCCCCGTGTGTGGTGTGGACGGCCGGACGGCCGGTCCCCCGTGTGTGGTGTGGACGGCCGGACGGCCGGTCCCCCGTGTGTGGTGTGGACGGCCGGACGGCCGGTCCCCCGTGTGTGGTGTGGACGGACGGACGGCCGGTCCCCCGTGTGTGGTGTGGACGGACGGACGGCCGGTCCCCCGTGTGTGGTGTGGACGGACGGACGGCCGGTCCCCCGTGTGTGGTGTGGACGGACGGACGGACGGCCGGTCCCCCGTGTGTGGTGTGGACGGACGGACGGCCGGTCCCCCGTGTGTGGTGTGGACGGAGGGCCGGCCCCCTGTGTGGTGTGGACGGAGGGCCGGCCCCCTGTGTGGTGTGGACGGAGGGCCGGCCCCCCCGTGTGGTGTGGACGGAGGGCCGGCCCCCCCGTGTGGTGTGGACGGAGGGCCGGCCCCCCCGTGTGGTGTGGGCGGAGGGCCGGCCCCCCCGTGTGGTGTGGGCGGAGGGCCGCCCCCCCCCCCCGTGTGGTGTGAACGGAGGGCCGCCCCCCCCGTGTGGTGTGAACGGAGGGCCGCCCCCCCCGTGTGGTGTGAACGGAGGGCCGGCTCCCCCGTGTGGTGTGAACGGAGGGCCGGCCCCCTGTGTGGTGTGGGCGGAGGGCCGGCCCCCCCGTGTGGTGTGAACGGAGGGCCGCCCCCCCCGTGTGGTGTGGGCGGAGGGCCGGCCCCCCCGTGTGGTGTGGGCGGAGGGCCGGCCCCCCCGTGTGGTGTGAACGGAGGGCCGCCCCCTCCGCCCACACCACACGGGGGGGCCGGCCCTCCGTCCACACCACACGGGGGGCCGGCCCTCCGTCCACACCACACAGGGGGCCGGCCCTCCGTCCACACCACACAGGGGGCCGGCCCTCCGTCCACACCACACAGGGGGCCGGCCCTCCGTCCACACCACACACGGGGGACCGGCCGTCCGTCCACACCACACACGGGGGACCGGCCGGCCCCCCGTGTGGTTATGGACAGAGGGCCGGCCCCCCTGTGTGGTTATGGATGGAGGGCCGGTATACAGAATCCAGTATAAACATCCCACCATACAGTATAAAGAGGATTCTATATACCGGACTCTGTATACTGTACACAGGACGGTGGAATGTGCGGCTGCCCCTTTGTATATCTTATAGATGATGTCATACACAGAGGTGTGATGTCATTGTCTGATTGGGGTCCCTGTATAAGGGGGGGGGGGGGGTATGGAGGGGAAAGATCAGTCACACAGGGTATATGTATGTGTGTGTGTGTGTGTGTGTGTGGGGGGGTGAGTATAGATATTATTGGGGGTGTGGGGGGGAGGGGAAGGTATATAAGTGGGGGGTATACATATATATTAGTGAGGGGGAAGGTATACATCTATATAATTAGGAGGGGGGAAGGGAAAGTGTGTATATACATATATATTATTAGTGAGGGGAAGGAATATATTTATATATAACTAGGAGGGGGAAGGTGAGTATACATAAGTATTATTAGTGAGGGGGAGGGGAAGGTGAGTATACATATATATATATATATATATTAGTGAGGGGGAGGGGAAGGCCGCACTCACCCCTCTCTCTCTCTCCCGTTATCCCCGGAGGCCGGAGTCGCGGAGGATTGTGGGAGTGACGTGTCGGGCGCAGTGACCCGGATCCGGGTGTCGATGTTCGGCGATTCTCGGCAGTCGGGTCACTGAGGGGTGTGGCGGGGAACCGTGCAATGTGTCGGCTGTCCAATTCCCGGCCCGGGGGCCTCGTTCTGTCACTGGCCTCCCCCCTCCCTGCCCCCTCCAATATGGCGGCCTCCTCCCCTCTGCCACAACCAACATGGCGGCGCCCGGTGGACGATTTCCGGCCGGGATGGGGAGAGCGGCGGGCCCCGGGATCCTCGTACTGCTCCTCATGGGGCTGAATGTGGAGGGGGGAGCCGGGGAACCGTCCGGATACCTTCTATACTGTCCGTGTATGGGTGAGAGAGGGGGGAAGGATGATTGTGACCCTATAGAAAAAAAGGGGGGACACTGACCTCTGACCCTATAGAGAGAGTGGGACACTGAACTCTGACCCTATAGCGAGGGAGGGGGACACTGACCTCTGACCCTATAGAGAGAGGGTGACTCTGACCTTAAAAAGAGAGGGGGACACTGACCTCTGACCCTACAGAGAGAGGGGGACTCTGACCCTACAGAGAGAGGGGGACTCTGACCTTATAGAGTGAGAGGAGGGGGATTCTGACATCTGACCTTAGAGAGAGCGAGAGAGTAGGGAGACTCTGACATTACCGAGAGAGGACACTGGCCTCTGACCCTATAGAAAGAGGGGGGCACTGACCTCTGACCCTATAGAGAGGGAGGGGGCACTGACCTCTGACTCTATAGAGAGAGGGGAACTGACCTATAAACCTATAGAGAAGGAGGGGGCACTGACCTCTGACCCTATAGAGAGGATGGGAACACTGACCTCTGCCCTATAGAGAGGGGGCATTGATCTCTGACCCTATAGAGAGGATGGGAACACTGACCTCTGCCCTATAGAGAGGGGGCATTGACCTCTGACTCTATAGAGAGAGGGGAACTGACCTATAAACCTATAGAGAAGGAGGGGGCACTGACCTCTGACCCTATAGAGAGGATGGGAACACTGACCTCTGCCCTATAGAGAGGGGGCATTGATCTCTGACCCTATAGATGGGGAGGCACTGACCTCTGACCTTTTATAGAGAGAAAGATTGGAACACTGAACTCTGACCCTATGGAGAAAGGGGGACACTGACATCTGACCCTATAGAGACAGGGGGGACACTGACCCCCGACCCTATAGAGCGAGGGGGGCGGGGGCACTGACCTCTGACACTATAGAGAGGGGGGACACTGACCTCTACCCTATAGAGAGAAAAATTGGGACACTCAACTCTGACCCTATAGAGAAAGGGGGACGCTGATATCTGACCTTATAGAGAGAGGGGGGCACTGACCTCTGAACCTTTAGAGAGAGGGGACACTGATCTGATAGAGAAAAGGGAGCACTAACCTCTAACACTCTTGCGAGAGGGGGGATTGGCCTCTGACCCTATAGAGAGGGAGGGGGCACTGACCTCTGACCCTATAGAGAGGGAGGGGGCACTGACCTCTGACCCTATAGAGAGGGAGGGGGCACTGACCTCTGACCCTATAGAGAGGGAGGGGGCACTGACCTCTGACCCTATAGAGAGGGAGGGGGCACTGACCTCTGACCCTATAGAGAGGGAGGGGGCACTGACCTCTGACCCTATAGATAGAGAGGTGCACTGACCTCTGACCATATAGAGAGTGGGACACTGACCTCTGACTCTAAAGATGGAGGGGGATACTGACATCTGACCTTATAGAGAGAGGGGGGCACTGAACTCAGACCCTATAGAGAAAGGGGGACACTGACATCTGAACCTTTAGAGAGAGGGGCTCACTGAACTCTGACCCTATAGAGGGGGGGCACTGACCTCTTGACACTGTAGAGAGAGAGAAAGGGGACACTGACCCTGTATAGAGAGAGGGGTACACTGACCCTGGAGAGAGGAGATGCTGACCTCTGACCCTATAGGGAGAGGGGTACACTGACCCTATAGAGAGAGAGGGGGGACACTGACCTCTGACAATATATAGAGAAAGTGACACTGACCCCTGACTCTATGAGAGGGGAGCACTGACCTCTGACCCTATAGAGAGAGGGGGCCGCTGACCCTACAGACAGTGGGGGGTTCTGTGTAGTGTTTATACTACATAATAATATTCAATCCTCCAGATCTGTACACAGGGATGGGGACCTCATTGTTGGTTGCCCTGCGTTGTACATTCACCATTTTTGGTGATTTTTAGTGTGCTGGGGGGGGGGGGGGGGGGCATTCAGTCTTCCGCTGCTCCTTGCCTGTGCTCTGTACTCCTTTATTTCTCATATTCATCATTCTCTGTATTTATGAAAAAATGTTATTCCTGAGGCCGAGTGCACAGCGGAGGATCGGCACACCCTGCTCAGCCTAATCTGGGACGGGTGGAGAGGTCCCTGTACTCCCAGCACCATGGTGACCATTGTGTCCTCCACCCTCCTCTCCCCCCCGAGAGATTTCCTCCTTCCAGAACCGCTCTTCACTCCCCATATTAGTAAGGAAAAGAAAGTGATGGGAAATCACTGAAAACAGGAATAAAGAAATCTCTTTTCATTTGGGACATCTGAAACAAAATGGGAGTTAGAGGAAGGAGCAGAGTCCTCCAGCTTTGAAGAGTATTTCAGGAGAGGAGAGCTATAGAAGAAGGAGCAGAGTCCCCCAGCAGTGCAGAATATTTCAGTAGAGGAGAGGTAGATAGAGGAAGGAGCAGAGTCCTCCAGCAGTGCAGAGTATTTCAGGAGAAGAGAGTTAGGCTACTTTCACACTGGGGCGTTGAGCGTGCTGGCTATATTTAGGGGCGCTTTATCGTCATTTTAGCAGCGCTATTCGGCCGCTAGCGGGGCAGTTTTAACCCCCGCTGGCCCCCGAAAAAGGGTTAAAACCGCCCGCAAAGGGCCGCTGTAGCGGCGCTTTTCAGGTGGGTTTGGAGCACTGCCCCATTGTTTTCAATGGGCAGGGGCGCTTTAGGAGCGGCTTCAGTGTGAAAGGAGCCTTATAGAGGAAGGAGCAGAGTCCTCCAGCAGAGCAGAGTCATCCAGCAGTGCAGAGTATTTCAGGAGAGGAGAGTTATAGAGGAAGGAGCAGAGTCCTCCAGCAGAGCAGAGTATTTCAGGAGAGGAGAGCTATAGAGGAAGGAGCAGAGTCCTCCAGCAGAGCAGAGTATTTCAGGAGAGGAGAGCTATAGAGGAAGGAGCAGAGTCCTCCAGCAATACAGAGTATTTCAGGAGAGGAGAGTTATAGAGGAAGGAGCAGAGTGCTCCAGCAGAGCAGAGTATTTCAGAAGAGGAGAGCTATAGAGGAAGGAGCAGAGTCCTCCAGCAGAGCAGAGTATTTCAGAAGAGGAGAGCTATAGAGGAAGGAGCAGAGTCCTCCAGCAATACAGAGTATTTCATGAGAGGAGAGTTATAGAGGAAGGAGCAGAGTCCTCCAGCAATACAGAGTATTTCCGGAGAGAAGAGTTGTAGAGGAAGGAGCAGAGTCCTCCAGCAGAGCAGAGTATTTCAGAAGAGGAGAGCTATAGAGGAAGGAGCAGAGTCCTCCAGCAGAGCAGAGTATTTCAGAAGAGGAGAGCTATAGAGGAAGGAGCAGAGTCCTCCAGCAGAGCAGAGTATTTCAGAAGAGGAGAGCTATAGAGGAAGGAGCAGAGTCCTCCAGCAATACATAGTATTTCAGGAGAGGAGAGTTATAGAGGAAGGAGCAGAGTATTTCAGGAGAGGAGAGTTATAGAGGAAGGAGCAGAGTCCTCCAGCAGTGCAGAGTATTTCAGAAGAGGAGAGCTATAGAGGAAGGAGCAGAGTCCTCCAGCAATACAGAGTATAGAGGAGAGTCTGTAGGAGAGATGTATAGAATAGTATGCTGAGTTTCCTCTTAGTCGGGGGGTGCAGGTAGGTTGCCTTGTAAACAATCTTCTAGCATCCGATATGTTGTGCTTTTTGCGCAGGTCGTTTTGGCAATCAGGCAGATCATTTCCTTGGTAGTCTGGCGTTTGCAAAGATGGTGAACCGGACTCTGGTGGTCCCTCCCTGGGTTGTGTACAATCATCATCGCCCCCCCTTCAGCAATGTGAGTACTGGAAAGACTATTGTAATGTCAGAATGATTATAATAAAGATACATAGATGACGTTTTACTGATAGACTACAACCTAGGAAGTGACTTTAATCGATCTATAATGGCAAACGTCTGCTAGAAACCTATCTGGGTGTACGGCAGTGTGCCGATGGTTTTTCGGAATCTTTACCGCTAGCATCCGGTCACACCACTATACAGTGGGGAAAATACTGATTTGATTCCCTGCAGATTTTGTATGTTTGCCCACTTACATAGAAATGAAGGGTCTATAATTTTTATCATAGGTGTATTTTAAATGATAGAGACAGAATATCAACCAAAAATCCAGAAAAAACACTTGATGTTATAAATCGAGTTGCAGTTTGGTGAGTAAAATAAGTATTTGATCCCCAAGTAAAACACACAAAGGGACTATCCAGCGGGATTGTCCGCTGGACTCGAGTCCGCCGGACAATCCCCTCGTGTGTGGGCCTTCGACTGACTTTTTTTCCCAAAAGTCCGGCGGACTAGGTTTTAAGTTTTGTTTTAAAATTATCCGCTGGACTTGGCAGTTCGGCGGACAATACGGTCGTCTGTAGTATGGTCCGGCGGACCAAAAAGGACGCATGCTCAGTAGCAAGTATTTTTCTTTTTCTAGTCCCGTCGTACGTGCTGTACGTCATCGCATGAACCGCCGGACTTTTAGCGCGATCGTGTGTGGTCAAGTCCGTTTGCTTTCAAGTCCACCGAAGCCCAGCTGGAAAGTCCGGCGGACAAAGTCCCTTCGTGTGTACGCGGCATTAGTCCTTGGTGGAGAAACCCTTGTTGGCAAAGCACAGAGGTCAGACGTTTCTTGTAGTTGGTGACCAGGTTTGCACACATCTCAGGAGGGATTTTGGTCCGCTCTTCTTTATAGATCTTCTCTAAAGGCTTCTTGGCTGTCTCTTGGCAACTCGAAGCAACAGCTCCCTCCATACATTTTCTATAGGATTAAGGTCTGGAGACTGATTAGGCCACTCCATGACCTTAATGTGCTTCTTCTTGAGCCACTCCTTTGTTGCCTTGGTGGTATGTTTTGGGTCATTGTCATGCTGGAAGACCCATCCACGACCCATCTTCAATGTTCTGGCTGAAGGAAGAAGGTTCTCATCCAAGATCTTACAATACATGGCCCCGTCCACTGGCCCCTCAATGTGGCAAAGTCGGCCTGTACCTTTAGCAGAGAAACATCCCCAAAGCATCATGTTTCCACCTCCGTGCTTCACTGTAGGGATGGTGTTTTTAGGGTCATAGTCAGCTTTTTTTTCTTCCTCCAAACACGGCGAATCGAATTAATGGCAAAGAGCTTAATTTTGGTCTCATCTGACCACAGCACTTTCTCCCAATCCGCTGAATCATTTAGATGTTCATTGGCAAACTTCAGACGGTCCTGTACATGTGCCTTCTTGAAAAGGGTGACCTTGCGGGTGCTGCAGGATTTCAATCCATGGTGGCGTATTGTGTTGCCAATGGTTTGTTTGGTGACTGTGGTCCCAACTGCCTTGAGATCATTCACAAGCTTCTCCTGTGTAGTTCTGGGCTGATCCCTCACTTCTCTCATGATCATCCTTACCCTATGAGGGAAAACCTTGCATGGAGCTCCAGACCGAGGGCAATTGATGGTTATTTTGTATTTCTTCCATTTGCAGTTGTCTCCTTCTCACCAAGCTTCTTGCTGATGGTCTTGTAGCCCATTCCAGCCTTGTGCAGGGCTACAATCTTGTCCCTGATGTCCTTTGACAGTTCTTTGGTGTTGCCCATGATGGTGAGGTTTGATTGGAAGAAAGTGATTCTGTGAACAGGTGTCTTTTATAACACGAGTTGTCGTTGGGAGCACCTTCTTAAATTTTTTTTAATTCTTTATTTAAAGTGGTGTTGCCACCAAAAACAAAAATTAGGCTCAAAAATCATATAAAAAAAATAATTGGAAAGAAAAATATTTTTTACTCACCTCTAAATGCCTGTTGCTAGGGGGTCCCTCATAGTCTGCCACCTTCATTGCCCGGGCAATGACATCACTTCCCGTAGGCGCCGCACCACGTCGAATCACGGTAAAAGTATCAATGAGCTCCCCCAAAACATAATCAATGATAGAAGACCTTCTTTATAATACTGTGATGTCTTTATCTGTAGGGAGTAGCACCTATCTACAGAGGATTAAGGGAGGTTCCGCATCCCGCATGACCAATTTTTTTCAAGGCAAGCACCGTTTTGTGTTTAGAAGAAAGAACAAAACCAAATTGATTCCAAGGTCATAGCAACAGAAAAAGAGACGAGAGGGAAAGGAAGAAGGGAGAGAGAGAGAGAAAAATAAAAAGCAGGGGGGGGCGGGATTTCCCCTTTCCCTCCTTTTTTGGGGGGGTTGGGAAGATATATACCTCCGACCAGTCACACAATCCCCATCCGGGGAGCTTCCAGATTCGTCATGCCATGGGGGAACTAAGCCGTCAGCTCCCCATATTCCTCAGAGTAGATGAATTTGTGCCAATAGAACCATTTTTTTTAGAATTGCTCGCTGAGGCCTTTCTCCGTGGCCAAGTCCCTCATTGCGTTGATCTCTGCTACTTTTTTCAGCCAGACGGCCACCGACGGGGGCCATGTTTGCTTCCAGAGTAGGAGATGCAGCTTTTCGCCGCTGTGAGCAGGAGAGGCAAAATGGATCTCCTATAAACCTTACTAGGGATTCCGTGATGATGTAGGAGGAAGAACTTGGGGGTTTACCGGTACCTCCTGGTCAGTGAATTTTTTAATTATGCGATGAACTTCGGTCCAAAAGGGCTGAAGGATGCGACAAGACCAGAAGACGTGAAGGAGCGATCCGACCGCCTTCCCACATCTCCAGCAAAGGTCCGTACTCTGAGGGAACATCTTGACGATTTTATTTATTTATTTATTTTTTTCCGGAGTGTAGTACCACCGGGACAGTGTTTTAAATCATGCCTCCTGATGTCTGGCTCAAATAGAAGTTTTGTGGGGAAAAAAGGAGTCATCGATCAATTTGTTTCTCTTTAAATTGCACTCCCAGCTCCCGCTCCCATTAGGAGTAGTATAGGAAGGTCTAAAGTCCGGAGGTTGAGCTATCAGTAGTTGATAGGTCAGGGAAATGGCGTGTCTCAGCGGAGACTGCTCCAGGCTCAACAGTTCAAAGGAGGTTAGTTGCCTCCTGAAAGCATCCGGGGAGGGCAGAGAGGCAATAAAATTAGTTGGCTGTATTCTTTGCCAAAAAGAGAGCCCACCAGGGCTGGATCATCTATAATTTGTTGCCTATTCTTCCACTGGCCATTGATGAAAAAGTGTCGGACCTGTGACATTTCGACCCTTTTCAACTCAAGAAAACTAGGGTCATTGTGTCCCGGATTGAAGGCCGGGTTGCCAACAATGGGAGTGAGTGGAGAAGGGAGCAGTGTGACCGAGAAGTCGCTGAAGGCCTTCCGGGTAATCTGCCACATTCCCCCCCCCACCGTGGGATGATTCAATATCTGGTGTGGTGAGGGCTTCTGGCACCAGGGCAGCGACTCCTACCGGACCCCCCGTTAGGGTGTGCTCTATTTGTACCCATTGCTTCAGAGTTCCGTGTCGATACCAGTCCAGAATTCGAGTTAGGTGGCACGCTATATGATAAAGGTTGGCATCCGGCAAGGCGATACTGCCCCTCAACTTGGGATGGTCTGCGCAAGCCGGGGGGGGGTGGTTTCTGGGCCCAGACAAATGCGACAAAAGCTCTGTTCACCGCCCTGAGGAAAGAGGCAGGGATTCGTATAGGGAGTGCCTGGAAGTGATACAGCAGCCGAGGCATGATGTTCGCCACTTTCACTATGCCACAGTGCCCGAACCAGGAGAACAACCCATGCTGCCAATCCTGAAGGTTTTTTTTTTTATGGCTGTTGAGGGGAAAGATCTTCTCCAACCTACTGGGCAGAAGGATGCCCAAATACTTAATGTGGGACAAAGCCCATTTAAAGGGGAAGTCCACTCGGATCAGTGCAGCTAAGCATGGCGGCAGGGCAACCTCCAGTGCCTCAGATTTCTGATAATTGATGCGGAAATGCGACAACTCCTTGTACATCCTCAGTTCCGCAAGCAGGTTCGGGATAGACGCCTGGATAGTTCAAGACACTGTCTCTAGTTCTGCGCTGTGACAAATGGACCTTGGAGTCTCTCCAGAGAACTGGGAGGGGGAGGGTGTGCCATGAAATTCAGGGAGGGATGGTGGGAGTGATCACACAGCAGGAGCAGGGGGGAATCATAGGGTCACTGGATGTAGGGCCACCGGACCTCCCCCCGCAACACAATGAACCATGTTAAAGGCACAATAAGTCCCTGAGCCGTGGGCTGGACCGGCCGTTTGCAGCCCAAGACAGGCGTCAGTTATGTTTGTCGTTCCCAGGGGTCAAATTTCGGGTTCATGCACCCGCACCAGCGTCTGGTCTCCTCTCCTACGGCTGGTGGAGTGGCGGGGTAGGCCCGGTCTGGGGGGGCACTCTGGAGGCCAGAGGTGCAGAGCAGGAGTCCCTGGTAGGCAGCGGGCTCAGCCAGTCTGGAAGGGGTATTGGCTCCATGTCCAGGAAGGTGAATAGGTCCAGGAGATCCGAGTGGCGTCGCAGGATGAAGGAAGAACTATCCCTGTGGACAGTCACTTAAAGCGGAAATCCCCAGCGGTAAGGCAGGGCTGCTCAGCGTATCGGCTCCAGCAGGGGTTTCAACATGGCTCGCCTTTGCAGGGTGGCCCTAGATACATCCGGGTAGATGGAGATTTGAGCGACATCGAAATTGAAATGGCCCTTAGACCATGCAGCATGGATAATTTTGTCCTTCTGTGCGAACGGATGGAGACGGCAGATCATGTCCCGGGGCTAGTCGTACTCCGGCGGCTTAGGTCCCGGTGCACCCGATCAAACTCCAGGCTGGCAGGGAGGGGGGGGGGGGTCTGTGTCCAAGACTCTAAGCAGGATTGCCAGAACAGTGGCTTGTAAGTTCTCAGGGCCAGTCGCCTCAGGTAACCCCCGGATACGTAAGTTGTTGCGGTGGCTACTGTTCTCTAAATCCTCCGCATGGAGCTGTACTCCCGCCAGATGTTCCTGGAATGCTGTGTGTTCCCTCTCTAGGTGGGCAACCCGGAGCTCCAGGGCGCTCACCTCTGATACCTCCTTGCTCAGTCGGTCAGGTAACCCACGAACCTCGGAGCGGAGCTCGTGGAAGTCGCGATGATGCTGTTCCTCCACCCTCATGACCAGCGCCTCCATGTCTGCTTTTGTGGGGAGTGTACAAAGCAGGGCCCAGATGTTGGCATCGACCTGGGGCAACTGCGGGAGTACCCGAGGTGCTTGGAGTGCTGGGCGATGGGTTCAGGAGTGATGGCAGCCCCTCCAGCGAGCTAGGCACGGGGCGCTGCGCGGCAGCCATGGACTGGGAAGGTAAGTTCGCTGGCTCCCATCCGCCACGTGTCCCCTCCCGGGGAGGCCGTAGAACAGGCTCTATCCTGGAAGAACCGACTGATCGGGCTGCCGAGACAGCTTTCGATGTTCCCCTGGTCCTCCTGTGTTTTGCGGTATGGCATGGCAGGTCGAAAGAAAGTGTGGGCATTTCAGCTAATTTTGGCGGGTCGGGAGTCGTGAGCTCTAGCAGTGAGCGTCTTCACTCCACCATGACCAAGCCACGCCCCCATCGCACCTTTTTTTTACATTGACATGACTAATCTGTGTATCACATGAGCACCTACTGTAGCCAGTCTGTGGGAGTCAGAATTGTTGTTGGTTGGGGATCAAATACTTATTTTACTCACTGAACTGCAACTCAATTTATAACATTTGTATCGTGTGTTATTTCTGGATTTTTGGTTGATATTGTGTCTCTATCATTTAAAATATACCTATGATAAAAAAATGATAGACCCTTTCTTTGTAAGTGGGCGAACTTACAAAATCTTCAGGGGATCAAATAATTTTTTTTCCCCCACTGTACATATGGATTGGACCACAGCGCTTCCCCAGTGGCTAATAATCTTCCTGTTTTCCAGATTCACGTTCCCTATGAGGAGTTCTTCCAGTTGGCTCCTCTGCGGAAGTATCACCGAGTGGTCAGCATGGAGGAGTTCATGGAGAAATTGGCCCCCAGACTTTGGCCGGCGGACAAGCGCGTGGCCTATTGCTTCACAACGGCTGCCCAGAGGAGTGCCGACAAACAGTCCTGTCCAATGAAGGTGAATAAAAGAGTACCTGTCAGGCAGACAGTAAGATCAGTCAGTAACCGAATGTTATCCAGAAAGTCTAAATGTTTATGGGATGTGATTAAAGCTGAACTCCGGGAATGAAAACTTTCACTTAAATGCAGGCCTCTATAGCCGCAAAGGCTAGAAATGCCTATACAAACCCAGATATTACCATATAAAAGTAGCAGAGACATTATCACTATGCTTTAGATAACCTGTGCAGAGAGCAGAGCTGTGGGAGGGGTCCAGAAGGCTCCACCCACCACAAACCTCCTGCAGACAACTACAGCAGGAGGCGGAGACAAGACCAGTCACCCTGCACAAGTATAGTGAGATGCAGTGATTGGTCTTTATTGCAGGAAGTCTCACGCTGGATTACTGCACAGATCTGAAAGAAATGCACAAAGATCACCGAGATTCAAGGAAGAACACGCGTGACTCGTCTATTTTGACAATATGGGGGGAGATTTACTAAAATTGGAGCACACGGAATCTGGTGCAGCCATGCATAGTAACCAATCAGCTTCTAAATTCAGCTTGTTCAATTAAGCTATGACAAAAAAAACCTGGAAGCTGATTGTTTCTGTGCATAGCTGCACCAGGTTTTGCACGCTAAAGTTTTAGTAAATCCCCCCCATTGGATGATCCTGGAGCTCCGCTTTACATGACTATCTCTAGCCAGCTCAGTTTTGGATGGAGTGTGAAATAATCAGGTTTGCATTGCTGTGTGTGTCCTGTAGGAGAGATTTCTCCTAACTTCCTGCCCAGTAGACAGAACAGGAAGTGAGGAAATCTCTCCAAACAAAAATCCCCCTTAGTGTCATTGGTACAGCAGGTGTCCACGTTTGAAACTTTCCCACGCATCCTGTTCTGGGGACACCTGTAAACATATGGATTTCTCATCCTATCCTGTCCCTATGACGTAAAGTGAGTGAGGACACAGGCAGCTCCTCGCAGGCTGTGCCGAGGTTTTGATGACTTTTTTAACTTTTTTGTTTGTTTGTTTTTTAAGGACGGCAACCCATTTGGTCCATTTTGGGATCACTTTCACATTGATTTCATCCGCTCTGAGCTGTTTGATGGGATTACCTTCAGCGCTTATTACAAAGACGCTTGGATGAGCAGGTAAGCTGAATGCTTTGTCTATGACAGGGGTGTCCGATTTTCATCTCAGGGCCGCATCAGCATTGTGGTCGCCTTCAAAGGGCCGATTCTATCTATAGCCCCCCCCCCCCCACCATCAAAAGTGAAGAGTCCCCCACCCTCATTTACATCACAGTGCACCCCCTTACCTTGTGCTGCTGTCGAGAAGTAGCTGGGAGGCAAAAAGTGCAGGGTCTGGAGGAGGACCAGACAAAGATCTGACGTTGTGTGCTTTTACTTATCATTCTATGAAAGGAGGATAGCAATGCTTTCTGGCATAAGTGATGTCGATATTCCAGGAGGCATTACTGTCCTCCATTCATAGAATGATACCTGAATACACATGTGCGAGACCTGGCACCACGTCATTGATAGGGCTGGCTTGCAGGATCCAGTAGAGACCGGCGACTTGCAGTTAGGTAAAGCAAGGAAGATGGAGGTACAAGACCTGTAGGAGGATGGATGGGGCAAGAAAAGAGGACAACGCTGGCTCTGCTGGGCATGGAAGTATGTTATTTTAGCAGAAAAAAAACATTAAAGGTAAGTGGGAGCAAGAATGATATCTCCATTGGGAGGGTGGAGCTCCTCTTTAATGCAGCACTGAGATCCCCCGAGTCCCCCAGGAAGGACACTATCTGCATGGAGTTTGTATGTTCTCCCAGTGCGTTTGTGTGTTTCTTCTGGGGGCTCCGGGTTCCCCTCACACCCCAAAGACATGCTGGTAGGATAGTTGGCTCTAATATCCGAGTGAGATGAGGACCTTAGATTGTAAGGTCCTAGAGGGTGGGGACTGATGGGAATGTACTGTATGTAAAGCGCTGTGTAAATTGTCAGCACTATAATAAATGAATACATTTTGTGAGGGCTGACCCAATGCCAGGAACACATACTGCTTCCCTACTCGAGCAGTTGGGTGCCATTGATGAATATGCACAATCTTATCTAAGTCCAGCCAAACTTTTCAGTTCCAAGGCCACAAAAAATCCCCATCAGAGTCCCCCCATACATCACATTTCCCATTAGAGTTGTTCCCCTCCAACATCAGATTCCCCTTTACATCAGGTTCCTCATCAGAGTCCCCCCCCCCCCTACATCAGGATACTCCTCATAGTGCTCCTTACATCAGGGACCCCCTCAGAGTCCCCCCCACCTTTTACATTGGGGACCCCCTCAGCGCCCCTCCTTACATCGGGACCCCCTCAGCGCCCCCCCTTACATCGGGGACCCCCTCAGCATCCCCTCTTACTTCGGGGACCCCCTCAGCATCCCCTCTTCGGGGACCCCCTCAGTGACCCCCCTCCTTACATCGGAGACCCCCCTCAGAGCCCCTCCTCCTTACATCGTAGACCCCCCCTCAGAGCCCCCCCTCCTTACATCGTAGACCCCCCCTCAGAGCCCCCCCCCCCTTAAATCGAGACCCCTTTTAGAGTCCACTCCTTACATCGGGACCCCCTCAGAGTTCCCCCCTTACATCAGAAAGGAGACCACAGACAAACTCTGCTAACCTTAATTGTCATTAAGTGCGTATTGGGGATGTGCCACTGACCCCAGCTGGTATCCGGATAAAATCCTTGTAGCAGGCCAGATGTGGCCCACAGGCCGTAGTTTGGAGATCCCTGTTTTACACACATGCTGAGGGCATTGCAATTATATTTTTATTACAGTGTTACTAAACCCACAACAGTAAAATCCGTCTGTATATGCAGTAAAGCATGCGTGTTATACTCGCTTTGGAACCTAAGGGGTTTATCCTCTGCATTGTGTAAAGAGGCTGTTTGATCCTGTCTTCTCTGATCCTCCCCTTCTTTCACAGAAGTTTTTCAGGTTTCCTCCTCTTTTTCAGGTTTCCTTCTTCTACGCACCCGGTTCTGGCTCTCCCCGGAGCCCCTGCCCAGTTTCCTGTCCTGGAAGAGCACCGAGGGTTGCAGAAATACATGGTATGGTCCAAAAAGATTGTTGAAGAGGGGGACAAGCACATCCAGAACTCACTCATTAGACCCTTTGTGGGGGTTCATCTGAGGATTGGATCGGACTGGGTAAGTAATGACCTCCCTAGTATTCAGGGTTTATAAGCTTTGAGCTATGTGTACAGTAAGCTCTACTCCAGCTTCCTCCATTACCGAATACTATTAGAGGTGAAAGGACCGGTGCTCTTTAAAGTTTTATTCAAAAGTAATATTGTTGTTTCTTTTTAATTTCTGGTTAGTATAAGTAGGAGAAGCAGTCTTTGTATTACCTTCCTGTTATCCCTTACACAGACTGGGTTGTGTGCCTGGATCACTTAACCAGCCGAACTGAATCACAGAGCCTATGGCAATTTAAACAATGCAATGACCAGTTCTAAGGTGTGAACACTGCATTGTGAAATGCAAAATGGTGTATATTGAAAGCCCCAACTTGTCCTTTGTGTTGGGTAGCGTGGCAATGGTGGAGCAATTTTAGGTGTGTTAGAAACCCCTGTCCGGTTTCTATTGCTGTCTCCTGCTGGAGAGATTTACCACTATATACAGCAAGGAAAATAATGATTTGATCCTCTGCAGATTTTGGAAGTTTGCCCACAAAGAAAGAAATGAAGGGTCTATGATTTTTATCTTATATGATAGAGACGGAATATCAACCAAAAATCCAGAAAAAAACACAGGATACAAATGTTAAAAAATAGGGTGGAAAGTTCAGTGAGTAAATTTAGTATTTGATCCCCAAGCAAAACATGACTTAGTAGTTGGTGGAGAAACCCCTGTAGACAAGCACAGAGGTCAGACGTTTCTTGTAGTTGGTGATCAGGTTTTCACACATCTCAGGAGGGATTTTGGTCCGCTCTTCTTTACAGATCTTCTCTAAATCCTTAAGGTTTCTTGGCTGTCACTTGACAACTCAAAGTTTCAGCTCCCTCCATATATTTTCTATAGGATTAAGGTCTGGAGACTGACTAGGCCACTTCATGACCTTAATGTGCTTCTTCTTGAGACACTCTTTTGTTGCCTTGGTGGTGTGTTTTTGGGTCATTGTCATGCTGGAAGACCCATCCACGACCCATCTTCATTGTTCTGGCTGAGGGAAGAAGGTTCTCATCCAAGATTTTACAATACATGGCTCCATCCATTGGCCCCTCAAGTCAGCCTGTACCTTTAGCAGAGAAACAGCCCCAAAGCATCGTGTTTCCACCTCCATACTTGACTGTAGGGATGGTGTTCTTAGGGTCATAGTCAGCATTTTTCTTCTCCAAACACGGCAAATTAAATTACCGTATATACTCGAGTATAGGCCGACCCGAATATAAGCCGAGGCACCTAATTTTACCACAAACAACTGGGAAAAACCTATTGACTCGAGTATAAGCCTAGGGTGAGAAATGCGCAGCTACTGTAAGTGGAATAGAGGGTCAACGATGCCCATTTGCAGCCTCACTGTGCCCATGCAGATGGACACAGTTGACCGATTTGGGGCCCTGTATCTCAGGGTCACTTAGTGCTAGGAACCCCATCTTTAGATATGTTGTAGTGCTAATTCCACTGGGTTGGAATACAACATTTGGGGTTCCTAGCACCAAGTGTCCCCGAGATATGGGGCCCCAAATTCGGGTCAGAAAATCTCAAGCACTTTTCTGCAGCAGAGAATGACATTTTCTAAACCGACTTTGGGGCCCTGTATCTCGGGGCCACTTAGTGCTAGGAACCCATCTTTGGATATGTTGTAGTGCTAGTTAAACTGGGTTTGAATGCCAAATTTGGGGTTCCTAGCTCCAAGTGTCCCCGAGATATGGGGTCAGAAAATGTCAAGCACTTTTCTGCAGCACAGAATGACATTTTCCGAACTGACTTTGGGGCCCCGTATCTCGGGGCCACTTAGTGCTAGGAACCCCATATTTGGATATGTTATAGTGCTAGGTCCACTGGGTTGGCACACCCAAGACCCAAGTGGCCCCGAGATACGGGGCCCCAAAGTCAGGTCGGAAATTTTTTTTTTTTGCTGCAGAAAAGTGCTTGACTCCAGTATAAGCCGAGGGGGGCACTTTCAGCACAAAAAAATGTGCTGAAAAACTCGGCTTATACTCGAGTATATACGGTAATGGCAAAGAGCTCAATTTTGGCCTCATCTGACCACAGCACTTCCTCCCAATCCTTCTCTGAATCATTTAGATGTTCATTGGCAGACTTCAGACCGGCCTGCCCAAATGTAACATCTCACTGTTTCTTATGATCATCAGCATTATGATAATCACACAGGCAGCACAGTAAGCAGGTACTCTGTCATGGCTCTGTGTCACATTGCTTTTGAGTGCTGACTTTGTTAACTTATGGCTGTACTGTATGTAACAGACTGTAACAAAGCACAGCCATAACAAAAGTCAGCACCCACAAGCAATGTGACCTGGAGCCATGATAGAACCATTATAGAGCACCTCCTTTTTGTGCTGCCTATGTAATAATTGTAATGCTGAGCCGATAACCTGCTGTGCTGTGAGATACGGGCCCCATACAACAGGGCTGGTTGTACTGCCCTATCAGCGGCCCTGTACACAGCTACTCCGAAAGGGAGCCAGTATGATAATACCAGGTCCTGCAGAGGTTAAATTGTTTATGTTCGCTTTACCCAACGGTTAAAGCGGGACTGTACCTGCAAAAAATGTTTTTTAAAAGCCGGCAGCTACAAATACTGCAGCTGCTGACTTTTAATAAATGGACCCTTACCTGTCACAGGTTCCAGCGATGTCGGCAGCAGAGGCCGATCAATCGCTCAGCTCTCTGCTGCTGCCGGCGCCATTCTCGGTGAGGGAATCAGGAAGTGAAGCGTTGCGGCTTCACTTCCCGTTTCCTACTGCACATGCGCGAGTCACGCAGCGCAATGAGAATCGTCCACGCTGTCTGCTGGGACCCGTGTGTGTCCCGGCAGACAGCGTGCCAAGGAAGTGGCGTAAACTCCTGTGGGAGTTTATGCCCGGAAGTGGATGTAAATACCTGTCTTAGACAGGTATCTGCACCCCCCCTGGAAGGTGCCAAATGTGACACCGGAGGGGGGGGGGGGGGGTTTCCGAAAAGCGGAAGTTCCACTTTAGGGTGGAATCCCGCTTTAATATATGAAAACGCTGTACGCCGCCCCCCTGCTGGTTAGGGGATGGTGGTGCCCTGTCCTGCTCAGTGGCCAGGAGCAGAAAGGGAAAAAAAGACAAAAGGAGGACACACATGACATGCAACGAGACCAAAGAATTACAACCATAGTTGCCTTATTATACAATCATATCTTTATTCCTGATTGTGCTGTTACATTTATTACTGTATAAACAAATAACATATCAGACCGCATGGTCATTTAACATTGATACCTATGTGTCCTCGCAAATATAGGATTTGTTTTGCGTAGTGAAAAAGTTGTTGTTTTTTTGTTTTTTGTGTTTGTTCACAAAAAAAACTATCTGATTTTTTTTAAAAAAGGGGGGGGGGGGGATGGGGCTCTCATTTAAAGGGGCTCTGATGTTAAGGCAAACTTTTATAGGGACTCTGATGGGTACCCCAATGTGAGGGGGGCAGGGGCGTCTTTAATATTGATTGGACCCTGGGCAAAACTTTTCTTGCCCCGTGCAGTTTTGCTCTCCACATGCTCTTCTGAGACATACAATAAATAGCAGCTAGACTCAAAATCAGTTTACTGAATCAGATCAGGAAGCTATTGCGATTGGTTGCCAGAGGTTATCAGTGTATCATTAATGCTCACTGACTGGTTGCTAGAGGTTACAGCACACATTACGGCTCACTGATTAGTTGCTAGAGGTTACAGCACATGATTTCTGCTTGTTGATTGGTTGCTAGAGATTACTGTGGATATGACCTCGGGGGGGCATGATATACATATCAATGCCACCGTGCGGCGCTATTTACATATGAATGCCGGTAATTTACATGTAAACACAGGGTCTGCTGGTGAGTCATCTGTACACAACAATAGGGCAGAGCTGGGCATTAGTAGCATCGCTTCACATTGAGATATTGGGACACAGCACGGGACTAAAACCTCAAGGGATGAGGGAACTTAAACCAGGATAGTTGGCAAGTATGAGGCAGCTGCTTTGGGCCCCACAACAATGACAGGGCCCAGGGGCAGCTGCCCCTTTTGCCCTGCCTTAAAAACGGCCCTGAAGGGGGAACTCTGATTAGCTCATGTTTATTTGGAATTCCTTTGTTTTACTGAAATGTGTTGTAAATCCTATTCCTGAATACAGAGAAGCTCCCTGTAAATCTTATTCCTTCATTTATAAAACTGATTTCCCCCGAATATTTGGAAAGTGATTTCATATTTGCCGGTCAGTAAAGATTTCTTGTTTCCTCGGCAGGTAAATGCTTGTAAGATGGTGAGTGACGGCACAGCCGGTCCTCATTTCATGGCCTCTCCGCAGTGCGTCGGTTACGACCGCCACAAGGCCACGCCCCTCACTATGAAGATGTGTCTCCCGGACCTCAGAGAGATCAAACGTGCCGTGACCCTCTGGGTGAAGAAGACCAAATCTAGATCGGTGTACGTGGCCACCGACTCCTCCTCCCACACCGCCGAGTTACAGAGAGCCTTGGGGAAGGAGGTATGAGATCCCCCTTTGGAGAGCCAATGGGCTCCTTGAGGTCCAACGCTGATCACATGTTGTCTTCCAGCTCCTTAGTGTGCCTGACTATCCCAAACCATGACCCCAAATACTGACGTTTTTTTCCCTTGTTCCCCATCCAGGTGAAGGTGGTCAGCCTCCAGCCAGAAGTAGCCCAGATCGACCTTTACATCCTGGGCCAGAGCGACCACTTCATCGGCAACTGCGTCTCGTCCTTCACCGCCTTCGTGAAGCGGGAACGGGACATACAGGAGAAGCCGTCCTCCTTCTTCGGAATGGACTCGCCTGTCCGGAAGCAGGATGAGTTGTGAACCAGGACGGGGAGATGTGACACATTCCTTAACAAATGACTTTTTAAGGAGACTTTCACCCGTGGAGAAACCTTGGGGGGTGGGGAGGGGGAGATTTACAAAGACGGGACAGAGTTACCCCGCGGTGGTCATCAATAGCTCTGTACCCAGGACTAAGGCCTGCGCTATTTAGAGTTAAAGTGGAAATCACAAAACTAAAAGAAGGCGTATGACCCCGCCCCCGCGGATCGGTAGCCCACCTTTGTAAATCCCCCTCCCTCCACCTCCTCTTGTGAATATGTAAACTGCATTTTGTACATCTCATTTCTACTGATTTAAGTGTCCTTGTCTCAGAACCTGGTGTGTTCTTCCCCCAGAGTTAAAGCCCATACCTTGTCCCCTTGGGGAGATTTCCCCCTCACTTCCTGTCCTGGTGACCAAACAGGAAGTGACAGGGAAATGAAGGGACATCCCCTCTTAGACAGGTTTTCCCTTTTTGGAAGGTTTGCCGATTCTCCTATGCACTCACCACTGTCCAATAGTCACCAGGACAAACGGAGAGGCTTGATCTCTCTAATGGGGGGGGGGGGGGGGGGGGAACACAGATGGTAATGAAAATCGATCAGGGGGGGCTAACACTAATGCAGATCTGACCTCCGGCCTGCCCTATAGTCTTGCATAATTTTACCGGCTTCTCTCCTGGACTGAAATGGCTTCCTCTGATCTCACTGAACACTGTGAGCTTCTCACAATCTGAATTAGAAGCTGCACCAAGCCAGACAGAAGCCCGCCTGGTTCCCTGACTGGAAGACATTCAGCATTATCTGATAATTTGTTCTTCCCAGCCTGACTTCCTCTGGCCCCGCCCCTTTCATTCATTGGATTTCAGTTTTCAATCCTGGAGGATCAGCATCACATGTGGGCGTTACCTAAGGCAGCCTGCTTAGGAACGCCCACTCCTCTATGAATGACACCCGCCCATCAAGGCATTTTGGTATTTGAATAACTCCTCCCACTGCCTGCATCAGGGCTGAGTGCTCTATGTACAGAACCAGGGCCGGGACAGGGGGTAGGCATATGGTTGCCACCTCATTCCTTTAAACCCGAACACATACTAATTACACGGGTTCTCTGGCTGATTAATGTGGTAATTAAACTCACTTGGTGCCTTATCTGGATTTAATTAGCCTCAGAACCTGTGTAATTCATATGTGTTCGGGTTTAAAGGGATGAGGTGGCAACTCATGGGCAGGAGGGGAAGCTGCCCTGGGCGCAATGATTTATTGCAGGGATGGGGGCCCCTTCTGTTACAAGGCTTACAGTAGCATCACTACTCTTGTAAGCCCAGCACCGGGAGTGCCACCCCCTAAGCTTGCACATCATGAATGGGAAGGGGAGGAGGGTGCACAGTTTGATGACCTAATTACATTGTCCCGGCACTGTACAGCATTTTGCCAGCCCTGAGCTGCCTGCATTGTATAGAGAAGCAGAGAGACCTAGTGATGACATCACTGGCTTGAAAATAAGTCATGAACACGGGTTATATTTTGGTTTTATCAGCTTGAATATTGATGAGGGAGCACTTTAAATGAGCACTTTGCAGCCCCCCCCCCCCCACACTCCTGTAAGTCATTGTGATTAATGGCTAGACTTTATGATCAGAATGTTTTTCTAATTACAGTGCTTTTCAGTGCCTTGTAATGACATAATGCTGGCTGCCTTAGGGCTCATTCAATGATCAGTACCCCTATGCAGAGAGCAGTGTTTATCCTCCAGGGGGCACTGGTGCTCCATGCAGCCAGCCTGTTAAAAACAATGACAGGCTGACGGCTGCACAGATCTTCACAGATACTCAGGCTCATCCCCACAACTACACCCAATACGCACGGCCCTGAGCGCCTCTCTGCAGCCGCAACCTCCAATTGGCTGGACGCAACTTCCCATTGGCTGGACACAACTTCCCATTGGCTGGACACAACTTCCCATTGGCTGGACACATCCTCCCTTTGGCTGGACGCGTCCTCCCTTTGGCTGGACGCGTCCTCCCTTTGGCTGGACGTGTCCTCCCTTTGGCTGGACGCGTCCTCCCTTTGGCTGGACGCGTCCTCCCTTTGGCTGGACGCGTCCTCCCTTTGGCTGGACGCGTCCTCCCTTTGGCTGGACGCGTCCTCCCTTTGGCTGGACGCGTCCTCCCTTTGGCTGGACGCGTCCTCCCATTGGCTTGACGCAACCTCCTGTTGGCTAATCCCATCCTCCCATTGTCTGGACGCAACCTCCCATTGTCTGGACGCAACCTCCCATTGTCTGGACGCAACCTCCCATTGTCTGGACGCAACCTCCCATTGTCTGGACGCATCCTTTTATTGGCTGGACGCATCCTCCTGTTGGCTGGACGCAACCTCCCTTTGGCTGGACGCAACCTCCCATTGGCTGGACGCAACCTCCCATTGGCTGGACGCAACCTCCCATTGGCTGGACGCAACCTCCCATTGGCTGGACGCATCCTCCCATTGGCTTGACGCATCCTTTTGTTGGCTGGACGCATCCTCCCTTTGGCTGGGCGCAATCCTCCCTTTGGCTGGGCGCAATCCTCCCTTTGGCTGGGCGCAATCCTCCCTTTGGCTGGGCGCAATCCTCCCTTTGGCTGGGCGCAATCCTCCCTTTGGCTGGGCGCATCCTCCCTTTGGCTGGG
This sequence comes from Lithobates sylvaticus, assembly GCA_028564925.1. Taxonomy (NCBI): domain Eukaryota; kingdom Metazoa; phylum Chordata; class Amphibia; order Anura; family Ranidae; genus Lithobates; species Lithobates sylvaticus. The sequence continues at coordinate 16,235,080 of CM053037.1, read as the reverse complement.
CGCATCCTCCCTTTGGCCGGACGCATCCTCCCATTGGCTGGACACATTTGTGTTGATTGCGGTGTCCTTGGATTTGCATACCTGGCTAACATTTTAGGAATACCTTATATGGAGAAAAAGACCCTCCCCCATGTGACAGTGTTTAAGCCTAGCTATTGGCCAGCAAGGCCTGAGTCTGGAATAAGAGGATAAGGTCACATGATCCCCCATACTCAGGAGTATGTGGTTTGTTTTTCTCTAACTAACAGAGCAGCATAGAGGTGCAAAAAGCTAATTAGTGATTTCTCAAGAGAACCTGTCACATCATCTTGAATCAGCAAAGTGACAGGTTCTCTTAAAATAAAATAAAAACCTGTGACTTTCGAGGGCCTCCATGGGCTCTATGTGGCATTTACTGAGCAGGACACATCATTGAAGTCTAATTCCAGCTGGCAACTGTAACAAATAAGAATATTTACTGGCTGGGGCTCGGGGTGTTTGTACAGGCTTTTGAAGTATCCATCGTCCTACCAGGGAAGCCGTCTGCATGGGACCCCATGTCTACAGCTCACTCCCAGCACTGAGTGCTAGTCACTCCTCTCCCTCCGGGACCGGGATACTCCAAGAGTCTGTACAAGAATACGTAACATTATAGATAACACATCTACTGATTTCCCAGCCAAAGGATATCGGAAAATTGTATCCAGTAATTACCGTCCTTTTCCTTTCCTGGGGAGGATCCGTGGCATCGTACTGCCACATGTGCTGCCATGTTGGCACCAGGATGACACATTTGTCAGGTGGAGTTACACTTCCTTCAGTCTAAGGCACATAACCAACCCTAATGTTTACCATGAAGATTTTTTACCAGTTATTTTGTATCGATTTGTATAATAAAATATATCAAAGTTTTTTTTTTTTTTTTTTTTTCCTCTGTTTATAGCAATTCATTATAGACCTTGGGATGTAAGGATCGTGGGGAGGGGTTAGGTAGATGTAACCCAATTCATGTTAAAAATACACACAAAGTTGTGCAATGGGTGCGCTCTGAATCAACCTTAAAAACTTCAGTAGATAAATTAAAAGAATTCCTTTGTGCAAAACGTGCTACATAAGTGATGTGTGTTCCAGTGTTCAATGCAATTTCATATATCCGTGAGAAATGCGCTTAGAATAAGCATAAATAGATAAATTATAAACTTTCATAAATAGATGAATTATAATTATAAATAAATTCTAAAATTTTCTTGATTAGATATTGTGTGGTACCAGTGAATTTTAAAATATTTACCGTGTTTCCCCGAAAATAAGACATCCTCCGAAAATAAGACCTACTTACAGTTTTGCCTCTCGTTGTAATATAAGGCATCCCCCCGATAATAAGACCTCCCCCGATAATAAAGCACCCCCGATAATAAGGCATCCCCGATAATAAAGCACCCCCGATAATAAGGCATCCCCGATAATAAGGCATCCGCCGTTACTCTCGTACGGTAGCGGCAGGCACCGCCGCACAGCTCACTGATTGGCCGCAGCTGTTCAGGCAGTGCGGGTCTCTTCAAATCAGTGAGCTGCGGCGGGCTCTCTGGATGACGAGCGACGTTCCTGATGTTCCGCAGGGGAACGTCGCACGTCAGAGAGCCCGTGCCGCCGCTGCCAGACACAGGAGTCGGGTACATTGGAGACACAGCAGGCACATTGTGTGTTACGGTACGTATCTCGCCGCCACAGGTGTGGGGGGGGATGTCTGGTGAAGGTGGGAGGGGGGAGAAACTGTCCACTGGCACAGGTGTGGGGGGGATGTCTGGTGAAGGTGGGGGGGGGGGGAGAAACTGTCCACTGGCACAGGTGTGGGGGGGGGGGATGTCTGGTGAAGGTGGGAGGGGGGAGAAACTGTCCACTGGCACAGGTGTGGGGGGGATGTCTGGTGAAGGTGGGAGAGGGGAGAAACTGTCCACTGGAAAAATAAGACATCCCCTGAAAATAAGACCTAGTGCATCTTTGGGAGCAAAAATTAATATAAGACAGTGTCTTATTTTCGGGGAAACAGGGTAGTTGTTGTGCTTGGTGGGTTTTATTAAAAAAGAAGCCACAATTATATCAATTGCTGTTAATATGCCCCTAATGAGTCCATGCATTTGTTATGCTTGTTTGTGATTTACTGCGGCCACATTGTCAGCTTTCCTCATTAGTTAGACCTGTTGCTTAATTAATTGGATGTATGCTTTGTATTAAGCCATCAGGCAATAAGCTAAAAACACCATTAATTAGTACTTAATTAACCCTTTTATGCGTGGCTAAAAATGTATAAGCACCGTTGGTGGATATAGGTGCTATTGCTGGTGTAGAATTAGTTATAATAAGTGTCACTTTCACTTATCTTTAGGATGATGCTTCCTGGTGATCTCTTCCTCTTTGCCCCTCTTGTCCCTTTTCCGTGCTTAAATGTGGGTACAAAAGGAAAATGCAAAACACATTGCGCAGTATTGCTACATAAAGTGGTGTGTTAGAATGTGGTAAAGCCGATCTACTCACACAACACCCTGCGATATGAGCGCGGTAGCAGAAAATGTGTCAGGCACTGTATAGGGCTCTCTGCCCTGCTCGTCCTCGTTGTCTCGGTGACGTCACTAGGCTCCTCCTCCTCCCGACGCGTTGCGTCACGAACACGTGACTTTATCAAGGGATTATGAGCCCTGTGACAGCCGAGATCATTTTATAGGGCAACAATCAGCGTGCGGGTTGCCATAGCGACATTTGAGTGCTCATCATCCTATTTAGCACACCGCTGCGCTCGGGTGCTATGGGTATCGTGCACTTTAACTATTTGGATTCCAGGATTTCGAGACAGTCATTAAATCTTTAAGTGCTTTCACATGATTATACCAAAAATAAATAAATTTTTATTGTTGTAAAAAATATATATATATATATATAAAATTAGTGTGGATATGTGTGGAAGTGTATTAAAATGGTGTTTGGAGGCAAAAATGTAAAAATATATAGATATTAAAAATAAACCAATTAAAATAAAATAAAAATAAAAATAAATAAAAATAAGATGAAATATGAAAAAAAATGAATATGAAAAAGAGGAAAATGAAAAATATTTTAAGACGAAATGAGAGATGGAAAATGTAAATAAAATAGAAAAATAAAAATAAAAAAATAAAAATAAAGATAAAAATAAAATTAAAATACAAGGTAAAAATGATGTGCAAGATAAAAAATTGGTATTGCGGGTAATTGCTTGAAGAATGGAGAAATAAATATATATTTATCAGACCAGAGTATATAGGTTGCCAATTGTTGGCATTCACGAAATGACTAGAAAGAGAGTTAGTTGGTTTCTTTTTTTGAGAGTGGACCATCACTTCTTTTGGGATGCATACATGGTGAGCATGTACCATATATGAACTGTCTCATGCTAATTGATGAGAGACCCAATTCATAAAATCTCCGATAAGCTCCAAAGCCTAACTTTAGGATTTACCAAAATACTGGGTATGGGGACACTGTTTGGAAGGGGGGGGGTGCAAAGCGCTCTCGGGGAGGTTGGGGGGTGCTGAGGGTCCTCAAGGGGTCGGGGGGCACTGTGGGAGTTTGGGGAGTGCTAAGGGCTTTTTGGGGCTCTGAAGGAACTGTGGGAGGTTGAGGGGGGGGGCTGACGGTCCTCAAGGGGTCTGGGGGCTCTGTGGGTGGTTGGGGGGTGCTGATGGCTCTTGGGGCACTGTTTTAGGGGGGGGTCTGGGGGAACTGTGGGAGGTTGTATGGTGCTGAGGGACCTCAGGGGATCTGGGGACTCTGTGGATGGTTGGGGGAGGGGTGCTGAGGGCCCTTGTGGCACTGTTGGAGGTTTGGGGGTGCTGAGAGTTCTCTGGGGGCTATCAAGGCACTGTGGGAGGTTGGGGGGGGTGCTGAAGGCTCTCAGGGGGTGTGGGGGAACCATGGGAGAATGTGGGGTGCTAAGGGTTCTCAAGGAGTCTGGGGTCTCTATGGGGGTGCCGAAGGCTCTCAGGCGGTCTTGGGGATCTGTGGGAGGTTGGGGAGTGCTGAGGGCTTTTTCAGGGGGTCTGGAGGAACTGTGGGTAGTTGGGGGGTGCTGAGGGCTCTTGGGGCACTGTTGTACGAGGGGGGGGGATCTGGGGGAACTGTGGGAGGTTGTATGGTGCTGAGGGTCCTCAAAGGGACCTGGGGACTCTGTGGGTGGTTGGGGGAGGGGTGCTGAGGGCCCTTGTGACACTGTTGGAGGTTCGGGGTGCTGAGAGTCCTCAAGGGGTCTGGGGGCTATCAGGGCACTGTAGGAGGTTGGGGGGGGGGGGACCATGGGAGAATGTGGGGTGCTAAGGGTCCTCAAGGAGTCTGGGGGCTCTATGGGGGTGCCGAAGGCTCTCAGGCGGTCTTGGGGATCTGTGGGAGGTTGGGCAGTGCTGAGGGCTTTTTCGGGGGGTCTGGAGGAACTGTGGGTAGTTGGGGGGAGCTGAGGGCTCTTGGGGCACTGTTGGAGGGTGCTGAGGGGTCCGAGGGAGATTTCCAGGGTGCTGAGAGTCCCCAAGGGGTTTGAAGCTATCAGGGCACTTTCGGAGGTTCAGGGCTGCTGATGCTCTCAAGGGGTCTGGGGTCACTGTGGGTGGTTGGCAGGAGCTGAGGGCTCTTGGGGCACAGTGGGTGGTTTGAGGTGCTGGGGGCTCTGTGGGAGGTTTGGGGGTGCTGATGGTCCTTAAGGGGTCAGAGGGCTCTGTGGGAAGTGCAGAGGGCTCTCATTGGGTTTGGGGGCTCTGTGGGTGATTAGGGGGGGGGGGGGTGGTGCAGAGGGCTCTCGGGAGGGGGGGGGGTCTTGGGGCACTGTAGGAGGTTGGGAGGTGCTGAAGGTTCTTAGGAGGTATGGGGTGCTGAGGGCTATCCGGTGGTCTAGGCTAACTATTGGAGGTTGGGGGTGCTGTTGGCTCTCAGGGGTTCTGGGGCTACTATGGCAGATTGAGGGGCACTTTGGGAGCTGGGTGGCACTGTGGGGGAGGGTTAGGGAATCTGAAGTTTGCTGAAGGCCAGGGAAGGAGGTGGGTACGGCCTGGGGGTGGAGAGGGCAGCAGGAAGGTGTTAATGAAGTTTGAAAAGTAATTTTCATTTTGGTTAATCTGCCACTTTTATTCCCTGGTGATCCTGCTTTGTAGGTCAGTGTTCAAGCCCTTCCTTTGATAGGGTGACAACACTATCCTGGTCTTCCAATTGTGTTTATGTTGTCACCCCTATCACACACACAGGCTTCCAATGGAGACTACAACACACATTACATGGGCCACTATTATCGCCATCAGGAAACCTGCACTGAGGTACCATGCAGCCATCACTGCAGTGTATGTGGACAGGAAGTGGCTGCAAAGAGGCGGCAGGAGATCAGCATCACTGAGATGTAACAAAAAGATGAATGAGAACAAACTTTATTGAAATCTGACAATTGCATTTGTTGCGAAATCTCAGGAATGGCTGTCTTGAACTTCCAGCTTTTCCTTTAGTGTCTGTATTGAGTGAAACGTTCTGTCTGTGATTTCACTAGGGAGGATTTCCCTGAAGTCTTGTTTCTGTGACACCTATAGAAGAAAAGGGAGAGCAGTTGTCATCCAGACCGGAAGTGAGGATAATTCTCCTTAGGGGGGCACCACATAGAGTCCTCTGCTGCATGCAAAGCATTGTATTCGCAGGCCTAATAGTTGATTGGTCACTATCAGCAGATTTTAAGGGACGTGGGCGGGGCTCTGTGTTCATCATCTCCCATCCTAAATGAGAAATTCAAGACTCCGCCAAGCCGCCCTGTGTAGCACCGCCCAACACAACCGAGCCGCCCTGTGTAGCACCGCCCAACACAACCGAGCCGGTGCATTGCCATAGAATGAGATTTGCCGTGGAATGAGATGCTCCGCCTCCATCACATCCTATTGGCTTACACTGGTCACGTGATCTATTTAACCGTGTGATGGAGGCGGAGTATGTTATAGTAAAACAAAATCAGTGTGCATATGACATAACAGGGGCGCAGCCGACCCTTGCGGCCCCAAGCTCCTGGTGTCCTGTCAAATAATGTCCCAGACAGCTGTGACAGAGACTGATGTGAGACTGATGTTTGCTCCGTGCAGCTCCAGCTATCACAGGGAGGAGATCCTCTCCCTGTGATAGCCAAAGTGAGACTGATGTTCGCGTCGAGATACACTCCGCTCCCCTCTCCTGGACTGACATGGAGACGAGTGAGGGAAAGATGGCCCCCACCCAACTCCATGACACTGCAGGGCGGAAGCGACCTCAAAACGTCACTTACGCCCATAGCTCTTAAAGGGCCATTTTATTTTTTTATTTTTTTAAATGACAACATTTTTTTTTTTATATATTGCATTTTAGTGTAAATATGAGATCTGAGGTCTTTTTGACCCCCCAGATCTCATATGAGGTCCTGTCATGCTTTTTTTCTATTACAAGGGATATTTACCTTCCTTGTAATAGGAATAAAAGTGACACAATTTTTTTTTTTTTTAAAACAGTGTAAAAATAAAAGGTAAAATAAATAAGAAAAAAAAAATACAAATTTTAAACGCGCCCCGTCCCGCCAAGCTTGCATGCAGAAGCGAACGCATACGCAAGTAGCGCCCGCATATGAAAACAGTGTTCAAACCACACATGTGAGGTATCGCCGCGATCGGTAGAGCGAGAGCAATAATTCTAGCCCTAGAACTCCTCTCTAACGTAAAACATGCAACCGGTAGAATTTTGCCTATGGAGATTTTTAAAGCGGTTCTGCACCCATTTCATTTAGTAAATCTCTTTGCCTTCCAAATCAGGCAAAGAGTACTAAATGAAATGTTTTTTTTTTTTGTTTTTTTTTACTTACCTTGTAATTGATGACTTCCGGTCTTCTCTCTCTTCGGCGGCGGGCGGGGGTCTCTGCGTCGATCGTCGTCACGCCGCACTGTCTCCTGGGATCTGGTGTCATTGATCCCAGGAGTCAGTGCGGGCATCTTCCGAAATCTCGCGAGATTTCGGCCACATCTTCCGAAATCTCCCGAGATTTCGGCCACATCTTCCGAAATCTCGTGAGATGTCGGCAGATGTGCCGTTACTGCGCACGCGCGCGTAACGGCGGTGCATGCTGGGCCATCTAAAGTGCCTGTGGGGTTTCACATGCCCACAGGCAAGATGGACCCCAGCAGACAAGAAGAAGACAAGAAGAAGATGAAGATGAAAACCGGCGGCGATCGAGATGGAAGATGGAACAGGTAAGTCCCCCAATTGAGCTATATGCCCTTGGCATATAGCCCAAAAAAAAAAAAAGAGTGCAGAACCGCTTTAAGGGTAAAAGTTTGTCGCCATTCCACGAGCGGGCGCAATTTTGAAGTGCGACATGTTGGGTATCAATTTACTTGGCGTAACATTTTTTTCACAATATAAAAACAATTGGGCTAACTTTACTGTTGCCTTATTTTTTAATTCAAAAAAGTGTATTTTTTAAAAAAAAAGTGTGCTTGTAAGACCGCTGCGCAAAGACGGTCCGACAGAAAGTATTGCAACGACCGCCATTTTATTCTCTAGGATGTTAGAAAAAAATGTATAATGTTTGGGGGTTCTAAGTAATTTTTTAGCAAAAATAAATGTTTTAACTTGTAAACAACACATCTAAACACAACACATCTAAAAAAGAGGCCTGGTCCTTAAGTGGTTAACACTTACCTCCTAGATTACCAGTAGCTGATATTCATGGTAAGTCACTATAATATATAACAGCAACTCCTCTGCCAAAGGCAAACAAATAACTGGTGTGGTTTTCCTTTCAGCCTGGGTACTTACTGCACCTCTCCCGACATGGGGTCTCCTCGCACAGTGGATAGCCCCTCCCCCTTCACTCTACTGGCCCACGCCCATCATCTGACTTTTTCCTCCAGACAATTTCAGCCTCCCGACATGACATCTGTCTCTCTGTAGCTGAGAACTCAGGTGAGAGGTCTGCTGTGATGATAGGACAGTCAAAACTAGAAGCGGCGGGCCTCCCCATAAGTTGGGGAACTTATACAACAACTCATTGGTTGGGGTCTGCCACCCGGGGCCCCCTACATATGTATGGGCTGTTCCCTTCCCTGATGTCGGACACTTAATGGGGGCACCAGACCGATTTGCCTCCCGGCCCAGTCTGCTCCATAAGACTGGCGCTACAATAAAAGTGTAGCGCAAGCCGGCGGGGACTCTTTTCGTGCTGCCCTTCTTGCAAAGTGCCGCCCTAGGCCTGGGCCTTGTTGGCCTAGGTTAAGATACAGCGTTGCCTCTACTATCACAGGAGTGAGCTCTTTCTCTGATTCAAACCCCCCTCACATGCTCTTACTCTCCCCGTTTGAGAACTCTCCTGTGATTTAGGATGTGAACAGTAACAGCTGGGAGTATCAGTCTTAGCAACTCCCTAGCAACAAGGCAGAATGGGATAATGCCATCTCTGTAATTTTTTCAGTCAGGCTTCAGAAGGTATGTAAATGGCCTACTACACCTAAAACAAGGGCATTATTCAACATTAGAGCTGCACCGTTTGTATTTATCTACCGAGACCACCTAAATGCATAGGCAGATTTTTTGTAAAGGTGAACCAGACCTTTAAGTCAGCCAATAAAGGGGTGTCGCATTCTATCTTTATGGGCTCATTCAGGCTTCATTTTCGTTCAGATCGTGCTTCAGACAGCAATAGACAGGCAGTGATAGAGTGTTGTATTGCCTCCTCTCTGCATGATTATCCCCCCAATTGACCAGATAACTGAGCATGTTGTGTGCGGTTACGGGGTGGTTGCCCAGTGGCCCCATTCACTTGAGCGTGACTAGCGATATACTTCCTGCCATGACATGTGTACTCCCCCTGACTGCCACCTCAGCAAAAAAAGGAGGAGGAGCGGTTGAAGAGTGGTAAAAATGTGGCTCAACCGCGGGGGTTTTTACCGGAGCTCAGTTTAAATGAGACCTTAGGCTCAATCCATCGTTGTTCTGGCAGCAGCTAGCTGCCATAACCCCGGTATTCTCTTGTTTGGCCGGCGGTCCGGTTTCCGATAATAGTGGTCTCTGTGGATTCGGCACAATATCACTTTCATCGGTGGCGGGAGAGGGCCCCCCCTCCCACCGCGCTATGGTGCCCTCCGCCGATTACCGGTGCCCTCCGCTGCTTACAGGAGCTGTCGGCAGCGGCGGAGGCGATCGGATCTTCACCCTTGCTGGGCATAGAGAAGAGTGGCCCCCACCCATCTCCATAGCTCTTAAAGGGCCATTTTATTATTACATTTTTTTAAATGACCAATGTTTTTTTTTTTTTTTATTGCATTTTACTGTAAATATGAGATTTGAGGTCTTTTTGACCCCAGATCTCATATTTAAGAGGTCCTGTCATGCCTCTTTTATATTACAGGGGATGTTTACATTCCTTGTAATAGGAATAAAAGTGACACAATTTTTATTTATTTTTAAAACCGTGTAAAAATAAAAAAAAAAAGGTAAAATAAGAAAAAATAAAAAAATTTGTAACCATGCCCCGTCCTGACAAGCTAGCGTGCAGAAGCGAACGCATATGTGAGTAGCGCCCGCATATGAAAACGGTGTTCAAACCACACATGTGAGGTATCGCCGCGATCAGTAGAGTGAGAGCAATAATTCCAGCCCTAGACCTCCTCTGTAACTCAAAACATGCAACCTGTAGAATTTTTAAATGTCGCCTATGGAGATTTTTAAGGGTAAAAGTTTGTCGCCATTTCACGAGCGGGCGCAATTTTGAAGCGTGGCATGTTGGGTATCAATTTACTTGGCGTAGCATTACCTTTCACAATATAAATAAAATTGGGCTAACTTTACTTTTGTCTTATTTTTTAATTCAAAAAAGTGTATTTTTTCCAAAGAAAGTGGGTTTGTAAGACCGCTGCGCAAATACGGTGTGACAGAATGCATTGCAACCTCTGCCATTTTATTCTCTAGGGTGTTAGAAAAAAAATATATATAATGTTTGGGGGTTCTAAGTAATTTTCTAGCAAAAAAATTATGTTTTTAACTTGTAAACAACACATCTCAAAAAGAGGCTCGGCCCTTAAGTGGTTAAAAAAAATCCAAAAACGCAGAGGCCTAAAAATGCATTGATGTGAACGTGTTCCATAGGAACCCATGTTAAAAATAATGTCCTGCGTTTCTGCAAAAAGCATGAAAAAAACGCATAGGTGTGAACTGAGGCTGGGTTCCAACCAGGGCAAATTGGATGTGGGTTCGCCACATCCAATTCGCAATAGCAGGAGATTTCACACATCTCCAGAGCAGCTCCGGTGCGAATTTGCACAGGCGTCCTGTACGTCTTCTGGTCCGCTTCAGGTCTGAATTCAGCCAAAAATTCAGGCTAAAATTGGACCTGAAACGGTGAATGGGGATGCACTGGACCCCGGGTGTGAGCCGCATGGGGCAAGGTGAACCCCACCTCAGAAAACGCTTTCCCACGTGTTGGTTTCCCATTGTATGGATTCTTGTACTCAGAGCCGATCCGCCCTATACACTCACTATGCAAGATGCATAGGGCCCCGCCGCTGTGGGGCCCCCCCCCCCAAGGGCGGATCGGCTCTGCTTCCCGAGCTCCAATCTCCTCCTCTTGTCACACAGCGGGAGTCAGAAGACCGCTGTGTCTCAGAGCTGACTGAAACCTTCGGCCATCGCTATGACAAAGATCCCGCCCTCCTCCCAGACCATCTTGTGTGATAGATACAGTGTTCTGTCTATCACACAAGCTGGTCTAGAAGGAGGGTGGGACTTTTGTCATAGTGCGGCATAACATTTCACATTGAGCTCTGTGACACAGCGGGAGATGCCTGCTGTGCGTAATCCACTGGCACTGACTGGTGAGGCTACATTGATTGCCACAGTAAGACTGCAATGATGGGCACCATTAGGCTGCAATAATGATGGGCACAGTAAGGCTGCAGTGATTGGCATGGTAAGGCGGCAATGATTGGCATGGTGAGGTGGCAATTAACATGGCGAGGCTGCAATGAAAAGCATGGTAAGGCTGCAATGATAAGCATGGTAAGGCTGCAATGATAAGCATGGTAAGGCTGCAATGATTGGCATGGTGAGATGGCAATGATGGGCACGGTGAGGTGGCAATTATTAACACGGTGAGGCTGCAATGATAAGCATGGTAAGGCTGCAATGATTGCCATGGTGAGGTGGCAGTGATGGGCACGGTGAGGCTGCAATGATTGGCATGGTAAGGCTTTAATGATTGGCACGGTGAGGTGGCAATGATGGACAAGGTGAGGCGGCAGTGATGGGCACACTAAGGCTGCAATGATGGGCACGGTGAGGTGGCAATTATTAACACAATGAGGCTGCAATAATGGGCACAGTGAGGCTGCAATGATTGTCGCGGTGAGGATTTAAGGAAGTCTCTCTGGGGATCCTGATGTAGGGGGAGGCTCTCTGGGGACCCTGATTTGAGGAGGGGCTCTCTGAGGACACTGATGTAAGGGGAGCCCTCTGGGGACCCTGACGTAAGGGGAGGCTTTCTAGGGGCCCTGACGTAAGGGGAGGCTCTCTGAGGACCCTAATGTAAGGAGGGAGGCTCTCTGGGGACCTATGCTCACGGCATCATGGGTCAGGTAGAGGGCCCCTTAGCAGAATTTTGCTTAGGGCCCCAGGGAGGTCAGGATCGGCACTGCCTGTGTCTATAGATAAACTTCAACCTTTTATCTCTGATCTGTTAGGAATTGTATGCATTTGGCAGAGCCGAGCGCTGGAGCCATAGCAACCGATCAGCCAATCACAGATCTTCCTAGAAATTTCAAACTGATGCAGGAGAAATGTTGTGAGAAATTTCTAGGAAGATCTGTGATTGGTTGATCGGTTGCTATGGCTCCAGCGCTCGGCTCTGCCAAATCTATACAATGCAAACAATGCATACAATTCCTAACAGATCAGAGATAAAATGTTTCCATTTCTGCTACCAGCCTGCTGCTTTTACATAAACAATCAAATACAGATATCATTCTTTTCTAGGTAAGTAACAGCTTCTTGCGGTGATATTGTCAGCAAAATAATTATTATTTAACAACTTCAGCCCCGGACCAATTGTCAGCTTAAAGCGGTGTTCCGGCCGAAATTATACTTTTTAAATAAAAATACCCCTATAATACACAAGTTTAATGTATTCTAGTAAAGTTAGTCTGTAAACTAAGGTCTGTTTTGTTAGTTTTTAGCAGTAGTTTGTTATTTTATAAACTTGCAGCAGGCCGTGGCCATCTTAACTGTGGGCATCTGAAGTCAGACTGTATTTCTTCCTGGATCTCATCCTTGCAGATCTCGTACATGCTCAGTGCAGCATAAGCAGTGTAATAGGTTTCAGGTCAGGTTTCCATAGCAACGGCAGTGTCAGAGGAAGTTGCTGCCCCTTCCCAGGAGGCATTGCAAACAGGAAATGATGCGATGGGCCACGGCCAGGGAGGAGGAAGTGAAAAATGAATACAGCATATATACAGTCTGTGCTGAAAAAAAAATAAAAAAAATATCCAATTTGTTTACAGTGCACAGTTTAGTGAGGGATGCTGAAGAGTTGTAAAAGTGGGTGGAACTCCACTTTAAGGACCAGAGGTCTTTTTTCAATTTCGCACTGCACTGCTTTAACTGGTAATTGCGCGGTCATGCAATGTTGTAACCAAACGAAATTTGCGTCCTTTTCTTCCCACAAATAGAGCTTTCTTTTGATGGTATTTGATTGCCTCTGTGATTTTTATTTGTTGCGCTATAAACGCAAAAAGACCGCAAATTTTGAAAAAAAAATATATTTTCTACTTTTTGTTATAAGAAAAATCGAATAAACTCAATTTTAGTCAAACATTTGGGCCAAAATGTATTCAGCCACATGTCTTTAGTAAAAAAAATGCCAATAAGCGTATATTTATTGGTTTGCGCAAAAGTTCTAGCGTCTACAAACTAGAGTACATTTCTGGAATTTACACCGCTTTTAATTTATGACTGCCTATCTCATTTCTTGAGGTGCTAAAATGGCAGGGAAGTACAAAACCCCCCCAAATGACCCCATTTTGGAAAGTAGACACCCCAAGCTATTTGCTGAGAGGCATGTTGAGCCCATTGAATATTGAATAAAGACAAAAAAAAAAAAAAAGTTGTCACTAAATGATATATTGCTCACACATGCCATGGTTATATGTTGAGATGCACCCCAAAATACATTTTGCTGCTTCTCCTGAGTACGGGGATACCACATGTGTGGAACTTTTTGGGAGCCTAGCTGTGTACGGGGCCCCGAAAACCAATCACCACCTTCAGGATTTCTAAGGGTGCAAATTTTTGATTTCACTCCTCACTACCTATCACAGTTTCGAAGGCCATAAAATGCCAAAATAGCACAAAACCCCCCCAAATGACCCCATTTTGGAAAGTAGACACCCCAAGCTATTTGCTGAGAGGCATGTTGAGTCCATGGAATATTTTATATTTTGCCACAAGTTGCGGGAATATTACAAACTTTTTTTTTTTTGCCCAAAGTTGTCACTAAATGATATATTGCCCACACATGCCATGGGCATATGTGGAATTACACCCCAAAATACATTCTGCTGCTTCTCCTGAGTACGGGGATACCACATGTGTAGGACTTTTTGGGAGCCTATCCGCATACGGGACCCCGAAAACCAAGCACCGCCTTCAGGATTTCTAAGGGCATAAATTTTTTATTTCATTCCTCACTACCTATCACTACCTATCACAGTTTTGAAGGCCATAAAATGCCAAGATGGCACAAAACCCCCCCCCCCCCAAATGACCCCATTTTGGAAAGTAGACACCCCAAGCTATTTGCTGAGAGGCATGTTGAGCCCATTGAATATTTATTTTTTTAGTCCCAAGTGATTGAATAAAGACAAAAAAAAAAAAAAATGTATTCAAAAAGTTGTCACTAAATTATATATTGCTCACACATGCCATGGTTATATTTGGAATTGCACCCCAAAATAAATTTTTCTGCTTCTCCTGAGTACGGGGATACCACATGTGTGGGACTTTTTGGGAGCCTAGCCGCGTACGGGGCCCTGAAACCCATGCACCGCCTTCAGGATTTCTAAGGGTGCAAATTTTTGATTTCACTCCTCACTACCTATCACAGTTTCGAAGGCCATAAAATGCCAAAATAGCACAAACCCCCCCCCCCCAAATGGCCCCATTTTGGAAAGTAGACACCCCAAGCTATTTGCTGAGAGGCATGTTGAGTCCATGGAATATTTTATATTTTGCCACAAGTTGCGGGAATATTACAAACATATTTTTTTTTTGCCCAAAGTTGTCACTAAATTATATATTGCCCACACATGCCATGGGCATATGTGGAATTACACCCCAAAATACATTCTGCTGCTTCTCCTGAGTACGGGGATACCACATGTGTGGGACTTTTTGGGAGCCTATCCGCATACGGCACCCCGAAAACCAAGCACCTAATTTATGACTGCCTATCTCATTTCTTGAGGTGCTAAAATGGCAGGGAAGTACAAAACCCCCCCAAATGACCCCATTTTGGAAAGTAGACAACCCAAGCTATTTGCTGAGAGGCATGTTGAGCCCATTGAATATTTTTTTTTTGTCCCAAGTGATTGAATAAAGACAAAAAAAAAAAAGAAAATTTTTTACAAAAAGTTGTCGCTAAATGATATATTGCTCACACATGCCATGGTTATATGTGGAATTGCACCCCAAAATACATTTTCCTGCTTCTCCTGAGTACGGGAATACCACATGTGTGGGACTTTTAGGCAGCCTAGCCGTGTACGGGGCCCCGAAACCCAAGCACCGCCTTCAGGATTTCTAAGGGTGCAAATTTTTGATTTCACTCCTCACTACCTATCACAGTTTCGAAGGCCATAAAATGCCAAAATAGCACAAAACCCCCCCAAATGACCCCATTTTGGAAAGTAGACAACCCAAGCTATTTGCTGAGAGGCATGTTGAGCCCATTGAATATTTTTTTTTTGTCCCAAGTGATTGAATAAAGACAAAAAAAAAAAAGAAAAATTTTTACAAAAAGTTGTCGCTAAATGATATATTGCTCACACATGCCATGGTTATATGTGGAATTGCACCCCAAAATACATTTTCCTGCTTCTCCTGAGTACGGGAATACCACATGTGTGGGACTTTTAGGCAGCCTAGCCGTGTACGGGGCCCCGAAACCCAAGCACCGCCTTCAGGATTTCTAAGGGTGCAAATTTTTGATTTCACTCCTCACTACCTATCACAGTTTCGAAGGCCATAAAATGCCAAAATAGCACAAACCCCCCCCAAATTACCCCATTTTGGAAAGTAGACACCCCAAGCTATTTGTTGAGAGGCATGGTGAGTATTTTACAGCTCTCATGTGTTTTTGAAAATGAAGAAAGTAAAGAAAAAAATTTTTTTTTTCTTTTTTCAATTTTCAAAACTTTGTGACAAAAAGCGAGATCTGCAAAATACTCACCATACCTCTCAGCAAATAGCTTGGGGTGTCTACTTTCCAAAATGGGGTCATTTGGGGGTGGTTTGTGCCATCTGGGCATTCCATGGCCTCCGAAACTGTGATTGGCAGTGAGGAGTGAAATAAAAAAATTACACCCTTAGAAAGCCTGAAGGCAGTGCTTGGTTTTTGGGGTCCCGTACGCAGCTAGGCTCCCAAAGTCCCACACATGTGGTATCCCCGTACTCAGGAGAAGCAACAGAATGTATTTTGGGGTGTATTTCCACATATGCCCATGACATGTGTGAGCAATATATCATTTAGTGACAACTTTTTGTAAAAAAAAAATTATTTTTTTTCTTCATTATTCAATCTCTTGGGACAAAAAAAAAAAATATTTAATGGGCTCAACATGGCTCTCAGCAAATAGCTTGGGTGTGTCTACTTTCCAAAATGGGGTCATTTGGGGGGGGGGGGGGGTTTGAACTGTCCTGGCATTTTATCACCCACTCTTCTAACCACTTGAAGACAAAGCCCTTTCTGACACTTTTTGTTTACATGAAAACATTTTTTTTTTTTGCAAGAAAATTACGTTGAACCCCCAAACACTATATATATTGTTAAAGCAAAGGCCCTACAGATTAAAATGGTGGGTGTTGCATTTTTTTTTTTCCACACAGTATTTGCGCAGTGATTTTTCAAACGCATTTTTTGTGGAAAAAAATACACTTTTTTTTATTTTAATGCTCAAATTTTTGATGAAATAAAAAATATGATCTTAGGCCGAGTACATGGATACCAAACACGACATGCTTTAAAATTGCGCACAAACACGCAGTGGAGACAAACTACATACATTTTTAAAAGCCTTTACAGGTTACCACATTAGATTCACAGAGGAGGTCTACTGCTAAAATTACTGCCCTCGATCTGACCTTCAGGTGATACCTCACATGCATGGTGCAATTGCTGTTTACATATGACGCCAGACCAACGCTGGTGTTCGCCTTTGCGCAAGAGAAGGGGGGGGCAGGGGTGCTTTTTTTTTATTTTTTTATTTTTTTATTTTTTTTATTTAGCTTTTTTATTTTAGTTTTAAACTGTTCCTTCCATTTTTTTTCTTAGTTATCATTTTTATTGTTATCGCAGGGAATGTAAATATCCCCTATGATAGCAATAGGCAGTGACAGGTACTCTTTTTTTGAAAAAATTGGGGTCTATTAGACCCTAGATCTTTCCTCCTGCCCTCAAAGCATCTGACCACACCAAGATCGGTGTGATAAAACGCTTTCCCAATTTCCCAATGGCGCGGTTTATATCTGGGAGGGGGGACATTCCCTCCCACTGCTTGTAAAAGCAGTCTAGAGGCTAATTACCCACTAGAATTGCTTTTACATGAAAGCCGATCACTGGCTGAAATGAATGATACCAAGATGATACCTAAACCTGCAGGCATCATTCTGGTATAACCATTCAAAGTCCAGCAACATACTGGACATATATTGTAATCTTTTTTTTTCATGCAGCCTCTTGGCTGAACGAAAAAAAAGAGATTGATTGGTGGGTATGCCCACCATTAGAATACCTCCCTTCATCCACCCACTTCTAATGGTGGGCATACATGCACCATTTATATATGCCGAAGCATGGGGGCATCCTCCCGCAAAAAAGTTATGCCACGTACACATGGTCGGACTTTTCCACGGGCAAGCCTCCGTCGGAATTTCGACCGTATGTACGTGGCATTAGGAGCAAAACCGCTCCTCCGCCCCTGCTGCCCCCATGCTTCGGCATATATGCTCTTTTTTTTAACTGTGGTGGTGAAATCACCTCCTACAGCGTTGGAGACGCGGCTTTATGTATCGTGGGAGCAAACGCTGTTGCTGTCAAGATAAATAAATCCGCGCTGCAACTGAATGGCGTACCTGCTAAGCAAATAATGGTTAACATTAAAACAAAGTAACATTACAGTATAACAGTAAGACCTTACCATACCATACCTGCAAAGCAAATACCAAAAAAAAAATAGTAAAAAATAAAACATTTTGTTAACGCAACCGGTGCCTAAAATATATATATGCCGAAGCATGGGGGGCATCCTCCCGCAAAAAAGTTATGCCACGTACACATGGTCGGACTTTTCCACGGGCAAGCCTCCGTCAGAATTTCGACCGTATGTACGTGGCATTAGGAGCAAAATCGCTCCTCCGCCCCTGCTGCCCCCATGCTTCGGCATATATGCTCTTTTTTTTAACTGTGGTGGTGAAATCACCTCCTACAGCGTTGGAGTCGCGGCTTTATGTATCGTGGGAGCAAACGCTGTTGCTGTCAAGATAAATAAATCCGTGCTGCAACTGAATGGCGTACCTGCTAAGCAAATAATGGTTAACATTAAAACAAAGTAACATTACAGTATAACAGTAAGACCTTACCATACCATACCTGCAAAGCAAATACCAAAAAAAAAATTGTAAAAAATAAAACATTTTGTTAACGCAACCGGTGCCTAAAATATATATATATGCCGAAGCATGGGGGCATCCTCCCGCAAAAAAGTTATGCCACGTACACATGGTCGGACTTTTCCACGGGCAAGCCTCCGTCGGAATTTCGACCGTATGTACGTGGCATTAGGAGCAAAATCGCTCCTCCGCCCCTGCTGCCCCCATGCTTCGGCATATATGCTCTTTTTTTTAACTGTGGTGGTGAAATCACCTCCTACAGCGTTGGAGTCGCGGCTTTATGTATCGTGGGAGCAAACGCTGTTGCTGTCAAGATAAATAAATCCGCGCTGCAACTGAATGGCGCACCTGAAAACAAAAAAAAATGGCTAACAATAAAACACAGTAAACAAAATTACATACCTGAAAAGCAAGCATGATAAAACATAATAAAACATTGCAGAATAGAATAGAGTAAAAAAGAGCAACAATAGAGAGAATATAGAGAGAGAGAGAGAACAATAAAACGACAACTATTTTTGTTTTTTTTATTTTATATTTTTTGGGGGTTTTTTTTTTTTTGTACTTTTTTTATTTTTATTTTTGACACTTTTTTTTTAAACTTTTAAACTTTTTTTTAAACTATAACTGTAACGGTCGGGTCTCAAAATGCGATGGCATTCTTGAGACCCTGTAACTATAATTTTAACTGTCGGGTCTCAAAATGCAATGGTATTCTTCAGACCCTGTGAAAGTGTATCCTAACAACAAAGCCTGGGGAATGCCCAGGAAAAAACCCAAGCCTACTTACCACCAGCTCGCAGAAAACCAAATTAGCCTGTCTAACAGTGCGTTAAAAACAGGGGTTTAGTCCGCACGCATTTGCAAACGCATGCGTAAGCCACAGAGCCACGTCACGGCACCCTGATATCTGTGGTCCTAACACTAAACTATGAGTGTCCCCACAGTGGAGGCACATGCATTCTAATGGATAGATGAGGGCAGGTGGACTGAAGGGAAGCCCACTCCTTCTTAAAGGTACAGGAGCACACCAAGCACCCAGCAGATTGCACAATGGCTGCAAAGGTGTTGGTGCGTTGCTGGACCAATACAAACACCAACGTGATAATGATACAAAAAACTTGCCACCACCCTCATCTATAGCCAGCTCGTGCGGACTAAACCCCTGTTTTTAACGCACTGTTAGACAGGCTAATTTGGTTTTCTGCGAGCTGGTGGTAAGTAGGCTTGGGTTTTTTCCTGGGCATTCCCCAGGCTTTGTTGAAAGTGTATCCTAGCCTGTGAAATGCTGTACCCTACGCTAATACCTTACTAGTGAGTGGTAGCGTTCAAAACATTCACCAATGCAGAGACCAGGATAGTCTGGACAGAGTGGACAATAATAACGGGTGTCACGCCTACATCCGCGCTTGGTACAGACACGACATCTTCTTTGGGGGGCTCGTTGGGTAGGGGTACTCTGGAGGGCATAAGGAAAATGCCTCTCATGCAGCCGGCTTACTGCATTTGGCAGGGGATGTTGAGGTGCAGAACCGCCTGGATACAGGAGTTCTGTGACAACCTCTTCCTGGAATTCAAGGAAGGGTAACGTCCCGCCTGAAGCTCCGTATAGCACATGAGCGTTCAGCAAAGCCAATTGGAACAAATAAATAGACACTTTTTTGTACCAGCGTCTAGCCTTATGGGCAACTAGGTACGGCGCCAACAACTGGTCGTTGAGGTCCACCCCTCCCATATTAAGGTTATACTCGTGGACACAGAGGGGTTTCGTCACAAC
Source organism: Lithobates sylvaticus (assembly GCA_028564925.1). Classification (NCBI taxonomy): domain Eukaryota; kingdom Metazoa; phylum Chordata; class Amphibia; order Anura; family Ranidae; genus Lithobates; species Lithobates sylvaticus. Next base: position 16,215,381 of record CM053037.1, on the reverse strand, counting down.
ACCAGCCGCCGTACGAATTTGGACTGTCGTGTCTGCATGAAGGGAGGTAAGAACGAAAACATTCTTATTATCCCTCCACTTCACAGCGAGCAAATTATTACACTGAAAGCAGGCTCTCTCCCCCAGCCTAAGAGGGGAATCTACAAGCCGCTGGGGAAAGCCCCGGCGATTAGGTCGCACTGTGCCACATGCTCCAATCTGCTGATCAAACAAATGACTAAACAGTGGCACGCTCGTGTAATAATTGTCCACGTACAAGTGGTACCCCTTTCCGAATAAGGGTGACACCAAGTTCCACACTATCTTGCCAGCGTTCCCTATGTAATCTGGACAGTTCTCCGGCTCTACGTAAATATCTATTTCCCTCATAAACTGAAAAGCTCCACGTATAGCCTGTTGCCCTGTCACAGAGCTTGTAGAGCTTGACCCCGTATCTGGCACGCTTGCTGGGAAGGTACTGTTTGAAAGACAAGCGGCCAGAAAACTTAATCAAGGACTCGTCAAGGCTGCAAAACATTGGTTGAAGTGGTTTATGAGGGGCCGAATTTTGTAGAGCCGATCAAATTCAGGGTCTCCACGAGGACGACAAAGTTCATTGTCACTGAAGTGCATGAACCGCAAGATCTGTTCGTATCGTGCCCTGGACATGGAGGCAGAGAACACGGGCATTTGGTGGACTGGTGAGGTGGACCAATAAGTCCTCAGAGTCGGGAATTTATGTATGCCCATGTTGAGGGAAAGGCCCAGAAAGGACTTAAATTCGGAAACCGTAATTGGTTTCCAATCTCTGGCAAGGGAAGGCAACTGGGGATTAGCGGCGATATATTGACCAGCTTATATATTACTTTGGTCCACAATAGATCTATAGAGATCTTCCGTGAAAAACAGCGAATAAAAATCGGATGGCTTAAAATCAGCTGTTTCCACCTGAATACCGGGTTGGCCAGTGAATGGGGGAAGTACGGGTTCTGCAGAAGTGGTGGGCACCCAATCAGGATTGGCGAATTCTGCAGGAAGGGCACTATGTGATCGACGGGCCTGCCTTTGTCTTCTTCTTGGTGGCAGCGGGACACTACTTGTGCTTGCCACCTCGCCAGCTTGAACTGCACTTATGGGACTCGCCACGTCATCACGTGTTACTGCAGTGCTGGATGTCCAGGGTGTACTAGGCCGCTGGTGCTTGCCAGTTCACCAGAAGGAATAGCGGCGCTAGTACTTCTCTGCTCCATACGAGAGACCTGCGGTTCCTGCACCTCAACAACAGCAGAAGATCGGGATCGGGTACGCCTGACCTTAGCAGGGACCTCACCTCTGTCGCCAGAGCTATCTGTCATGGAGCCGCTGTCGTCTACTGGATCGTATACTGAGCCTGATTCTGACAGATGAGTGACCTCCTCTTCACTATCTGACATACTCAGAAACAAGTAGGCCTGTTCACTAGTGTACTTGCGATTTGCCATTTTGGGCTCTAAATTTAGTAGTACACTAGTGAGATTCACAGGTAAAAAAGCTCCTAGGCTGCTGGTGACTGAATCAAAACGCTACCAAAAAAACTGTTAGCGATCGCAGGGATCAGGCCTGACTCTGCGAACGCTGCAGTTATGTGTGCTTAGTGTTTTGTAAGTGACAGTGATCGATCGATACTGCACTTGGGTGGGCTGGGCGGAGGGGGAAAACGCAGGTGCTAGCAGGTATCTGGGCTGATCCCGCTAACAATGCGTTTTTTGGAACCCTAAACTGCTGGGACGCTAGTATAGATCTGATCAGATCAGATATTGATCTGTTCAGATACTGTACCACTAAGGGAGGTGTATGCTTTGCGCGTGGGTGTTTGTGGTACTGACACTAACCTGGGGCGACGCAGACCTTATTGATATCACCCGCCGGGCGATCAGGGGGTTAAACTGTTATTGGGTAATAAATGGCGGGTGCCCTGACACTATAAAAAACAAACTAACTAACCAGCGTCACCCGTAACAGTTATACGGTGATCACTGGTGAAAGGGTTAACTAGGGGCAATCAGGGGGTTAAAACCTTTATTAGGTAATATATGGGGGTACCTGACGCTATATAAAAACCTGACGGGGAACCTAAATAACTAAATAACTAACTGGCTAACCAGCGTCACCAGTGACACTTATACAGTGATCACTGGTGAAAGGGTTAACTCTAGGGGAAATCAAGGGTTTAAAACCTTTATTTAGGTTGTAATATGGGGGTACCTGACCTATAAACCTATTTATGAACCTATATAAACCTGGCGGTTAACCTAGAAAAAAACTGGCTACCTAGCGGCACCAGTGACACTAATGCAGCGATCAGAAAAAACGATCGCTTAGTGACACTGGCAAAAGGGGGTGAAAGGGTTACCTAGGGGGCAATCAAGGGTTTAAACCTTTATTAAGGGGGGGGTAGGGGGCTACCTTAGACCTAAAGGGGCCTAAAACTAACTGCCCTGACAGTTATTGCAGTCACAACTGACACTGTAGTTGACTTTCATAAATAAATGATCACTGCAATCAGTGACACTGTGACTGGGGGGGCAGGGGGTGATCTGGGGGTGATCAGGGGGTGACAGGGGGTGGAATGTGTGCCTATGTGTGACTGGTGTCAGTGTAGTGTTGGTGCACTAACCTGATGTCTTCTCTGCTCGGCGTCCCGGTCAGAAAGACCGGCACGAGGAGCGTGACATCACTTCCTCTTGCCTGTGTTTACAATACGCAGGCAAGAGGAAGCATCTGATTCGCCAGGAGCGATCGCAAGGGGGTGGCCAGAAACCACTGGCCGGCCCCTCGTCTCTGATCGCTCCTGAAGCGATGCCGACCGTCCCCGCCGGACGAATGGCACGTACAGGTACGTGGTTTTGCCTGTACATGCCATTCTGCCGACGTATATGTACATGGGGCGGTCGGCAAGTGGTTAAATTGACAAAAATAACATAGATAGATTAACTAGGAAAGCTACAATTTCTGGGGAAATTGTGTGAAGTGTTCTTGCCTCCACCTACTGGAGTGGCTGGAGTAAATGTGAAAAGTGTTAAAAAGTATATTTTAAAAAGTATAAATAGTAGTAAAAAAGTTGAAGTTCCATCATTAGCTGAAAGAGCTGAACATATTTTTCCCCCCAAATTTTTTTTTCAAACAAACATTTTTTTTTCAAATAAAATATTTTTTTTTCAAATAAAAATTTAGTTTTTTTCAAATAAAAATTTAGTTTTTTTTCAAACAAAAATTTAGTTTTTTTCAAACAAAAATTTAGTTTTTTTCAAACAAAAATTTAGTTTTTTTCAAACAAAAATTTAGTTTTTTTCAAACAAAAATGTATTGGCTGATCATGGGGTGGTCATAATATTTTGTCTGATCATGAGGTGGTGATAATGTTTTGGCTGATCATGATTTTTCTTTTTCAAAATATTTATTTTTTATTATTATTTTTTTTTCATGGGGTGGTCATAATATTTTGGCTGATTTTTCTTTTTCAAAATTGTTTTTATTATTATTATTTTTTTTTTTTTCATGAGGTGGTCATAATGTTTTGGCTGATCATCGGCTACAGGAAATAGGTATATTTTTAAAGACATGTTGTATATTGCTAAATCATTTTAATAATCTATTGTCATAGGGGTATTTACATTTTTATATGTTTTTCTATTTGGCTTTTGTCTTCTGTCCTCTTCTGTCCTCTTCTGTCCTCTTCTGTCCTCTTCTGTCTTCTGTCTTCTGTCCTCTTCTGTCTTCTGTCCTCTTCTATCCTCTTCTGTCCTTTTCTATCCTCTTCTGTCCTCTTCTCTCTCGTCTGTCCTCTTCTGTCCTCTTCTGTCCTCTTCTCTCTCGTCTGTCCTCTTCTCTCTCGTCTGTCCTCTTCTCTCTCGTCTGTCCTCTTCTCTCTCGTCTGTCCTCTTCTGTCCTTGTCTGTCCTCTTCTGTCCTCGTCTGTCCTCTTCTGTCCTCTTCTCTCTCGTCTGTCCTCTTCTCTCTCGTCTGTCCTCTTCTCTCTCGTCTGTCCTCTTCTCTCTCGTCTGTCCTCTTCTGTCCTCTTCTGTCCTCTTCTGTCCTCGTCTGTCCTCGTCTCTCTCGTCTGTCTTCTTCTGTCCTCTTCTCTGTCCTCTTCTGTCCTCTTCTCTCTCTTCTGTCCTCTTCTCTCTCTTCTGTCCTCGTCTCTCTCGTCTGTCTTCTTCTGTCCTCTTCTCTGTCCTCTTCTGTCCTCTTCTCTCTCGTCTGTCCTCTTCTCTCTCGTCTGTCCTCTTCTCTCTCGTCTGTCCTCTTCTGTCCTCTTCTGTCCTCGTCTGTCCTCGTCTCTCTCGTCTGTCTTCTTCTGTCCTCTTCTCTGTCCTCTTCTGTCCTCTTCTCTCTCTTCTGTCCTCTTCTCTCTCTTCTGTCCTCTTCTCTCTCTTCTGTTCTCTTCTGTCCTCTTCTGTGAGGAATGGTGCCTTGTATCAGTTGAAGGAATAGCCCTCCAAGTTCCAGATATAAGACAAGCAAAGGTTTGCCTCTGGCCTGCAGGACACAGTTTGGAGACCAATGAGGTAGAACAATAAAATATGATGGCTGGATTACTTACCAATGTGTGATGCGCTTGCTATGAAGACATTGTATGGCACACAGCATCTCCGCAGCAATATATCTGATAGAAAAAGAAGAAAAGTTTTATTAGTGATTGTGACGGACCTAGCCGGGACACGGGCTGTTGGAGGGGACTGAGTGCGAGCCTGTTGCCTTGCGACTATGGGCCCTGGCATTTGGGGGAACAGTGCTCTTTGAGCTGCAAGCCTGGGACCCCTGAGCTGGTGATACTTGGATTCAGGTCCATGCTGGCCCCCCAATACACATAGAATCTGTATGTGTATTTGGCATATTAGCAAGAGACGCCAATGTCATGACTCATGAACTCCAGCCACCTGTCTGTTGTGTTAATGAGTATAGTCTGGCTTGTAGAAGCTTTTCACCTATTGTTGTGTGTGCTAATTAACCCTGCAATTGAATGAAGGAGTCCAGTGTTGATTAAGATAATTAGCTCATGCTAATTAGGTTAGGTGTGAGTCATCTAGCTGTATATAAGTGTGACATGTCAAATAAAGATTCATTCCTGATGTAGCCTACACTGGTGTTGTCTGGTGACTGGGTGAGCTAAGGGGGTCTTGGATTGTGTGGTACCGGACAGAGGAAGCAGTTACGGCGGACATCTTGGGTACGAGGTCCGTCACAGTGATAAACATGCCCTATAGTAACCTAGGTCCCCGATTAATATTTTCGGATCCTAATGCTACAGGAAATAGGTATATTTTTAAAGACATGTTGTATATTGCTAAATCATTTTAATAATCTATTGTAATAGGGGTATTTACATTTTTATATGTATTTCTATTTGGCTTCTGTCTTCTGTCCTCTTCTGTCCTCTTCTGTCTTTGGTCCTCTTCTGTCCTCTTCTGTCTTCGGTCCTCTTTGGTCCTCTTCTGTCTTCTGTCCTCTTCTGTCTTCTTCCTCTTGTGTCTTCGGTCCTCTTGTGTCTTCGGTCCTCTTCTGTCTTCTTCTGTCTTCTGTCTTTTTCTGTCTTCGGTCCTCTTGTGTCTTCGGTCCTCTTCTGTCTTCGGTCCTCTTGTGTCTTCGGTCCTCTTGTGTCTTCGGTCCTCTTGTGTCTTCGGTCCTCTTGTGTCTTCGGTCCTCTTGTGTCTTCGGTCCTCTTCTGTCTTCTTCGGTCCTCTTCTGTCTTCGGTCCTCTTCTGTCTTCTTCGGTCCTCTTCTGTCTTCTTCGGTCCTCTTCTGTCTTCGGTCCTCTTGTGTCTTCGGTCCTCTTGTGTCTTCGGTCCTCTTCTGTCTTCGGTCCTCTTCTGTCCTCTTCTGTCTTCGGTCCTCTTCTGTCTTCGGTCCTCTTCTGTCTTCGGTCCTCTTCGGTCCTCTTCTGTCTTCGGTCCTCTTCTGTCTTCGGTCCTCTTCGGTCCTCTTCGGTCCTCTTCTGTCTTCGGTCCTCTTCGGTCCTCTTCTGTCTTCGGTCCTCTTCGGTCCTCTTCTGTCTTCGGTCCTCTTCGGTCCTCTTCTGTCCTCTTCTGTCTTCGGTCCTCTTCTGTCTTCGGTCCTCTTCGGTCCTCTTCTGTCTTTGGTCCTCTTCTGTCTTCGGTCCTCTTCTGTCCTCTTCTGTCTTCGGTCCTCTTCTGTCTTCGGTCCTCTTCTGTCTTCGGTCCTCTTCTTTGGTCCTCTTCTGTCTTCGGTCCTCTTCTGTCCTCTTCGGTCCTCTTCTGTCTTCGGTCCTCTTCTGTCCTCTTCTGTCTTCGGTCCTCTTCTGTCTTCGGTCCTCTTCTGTCTTCGGTCCTCTTCTGTCCTCTTCTGTCTTCGGTCCTCTTCTGTCTTCGGTCCTCTTCTGTCTTCGGTCCTCTTCTGTCTTTGGTCCTCTTCTGTCTTCGGTCCTCTTCGGTCCTCTTCTGTCTTCGGTCCTCTTCTGTCTTCGGTCCTCTCTTCTGTCTTCGGTCCTCTTCTGTCTTCGGTCCTCTCTTCTGTCTTCGGTCCTCTTCTGTCTTCGGTCCTCTTCGGTCCTCTTCTGTCTTCGGTCCTCTTCTGTCTTCGGTCCTCTTCGGTCCTCTTGTGTCTTCGGTCCTCTTGTGTCTTCGGTCCTCTTCTGTCTTCGGTCCTCTTCTGTCCTCTTCTGTCTTCGGTCCTCTTCTGTCTTCGGTCCTCTTCTGTCCTCTTCTGTCTTCAGTCCTCTTCTGTCTTCGGTCCTCTTCGGTCCTCTTCTGTCTTCGGTCCTCTTCGGTCCTCTTCGGTCCTCTTCGGTCCTCTTCTGTCTTCGGTCCTCTTCTGTCCTCTTCTGTCTTCGGTCCTCTTCTGTCTTCGTTCCTCTTCGGTCCTCTTCTGTCTTCGGTCCTCTTCTGTCCTCTTCTGTCTTCGGTCCTCTTCTGTCTTCGGTCCTCTTCTGTCCTCTTCGGTCCTCTTCTGTCTTCGGTCCTCTTCTGTCCTCTTCGGTCCTCTTCTGTCTTCGGTCCTCTTCGGTCCTCTTCTGTCTTCGGTCCTCTTCTGTCTTCGTTCCTCTTCGGTCCTCTTCTGTCTTCGGTCCTCTTCTGTCCTCTTCTGTCTTCGGTCCTCTTCTGTCTTCGGTCCTCTTCGGTCCTCTTCTGTCCTCTTCGGTCCTCTTCTGTCTTCGGTCCTCTTCGGTCCTCTTCGGTCCTCTTCTGTCTTCGGTCCTCTTCGGTCCTCTTCTGTCCTCTTCTGTCTTCGGTCCTCTTCGGTCCTCTTCTGTCTTCTGTCCTCTTCTGTCTTCGGTCCTCTTGTGTCTTCGGTCCTCTTCTGTCTTCGGTCCTCTTCTGTCTTCTGTCTTTTTCTGTCTTCGGTCCTCTTGTGTCTTCGGTCCTCTTCTGTCTTCGGTCCTCTTCTGTCTTCGGTCCTTTTGTGTCTTCGGTCCTCTTGTGTCTTCGGTCCTCTTCTGTCTTCTGTCCTCTTCTGTCTTCGGTCCTCTTCTGTCTTCGGTCCTCTTCTGTCCTCTTCTGTCTTCGGTCCTCTTCTGTCCTCTTGTCTTCGGTCCTCTTCTGTCTTCGGTCCTCTTCTGTCCTCTTCTGTCCTCTTCTGTCTTCGGTCCTCTTCTGTCTTCGGTCCTCTTCGGTCCTCTTCGGTCCTCTTCTGTCTTCGGTCCTCTTCTGTCCTCTTCTGTCTTCGGTCCTCTTCTGTCTTCGGTCCTCTTCGGTCCTCTTCTGTCCTCTTCTGTCATCTTCGGTCCTCTTCTGTCTTCGGTCCTCTTGTGTCTTCGGTCCTCTTCTGTCTTCGGTCCTCTTCTGTCTTCGGTCCTCTTCTGTCTTCGGTCCTCTTCTGTCTTCGGTCCTCTTCTGTCTTCGGTCCTCTTCTGTCTTCGGTCCTCTTCGGTCCTCTTCGGTCCTCTTCTGTCTTCGGTCCTCTTCGGTCCTCTTCTGTCTTCGGTCCTCTTCGGTCCTCTTCGGTCCTCTTCTGTCTTCGGTCCTCTTCGGTCCTCTTCTGTCCTCTTCTGTCTTCGGTCCTCTTCTGTCTTCGGTCCTCTTCGGTCCTCTTCTGTCTTCGGTCCTCTTCTGTCTTCGGTCCTCTTCTGTCCTCTTCTGTCTTCGGTCCTCTTCTGTCTTCGGTCCTCTTCTGTCTTCGGTCCTCTTCGGTCCTCTTCTGTCTTCGGTCCTCTTCGGTCCTCTTCTGTCTTCGGTCCTCTTCTGTCCTCTTCTGTCTTCGGTCCTCTTCTGTCTTCGGTCCTCTTCTGTCCTCTTCTGTCTTCGGTTCTCTTCTGTCTTCGGTCCTCTTCTGTCTTCGGTCCTCTTCTGTCTTTGGTCCTCTTCTGTCTTCGGTCCTCTTCGGTCCTCTTCTGTCTTCGGTCCTCTTCTGTCTTCGGTCCTCTCTTCTGTCTTCGGTCCTCTTCTGTCTTCGGTCCTCTCTTCTGTCTTCGGTCCTCTTCTGTCTTCGGTCCTCTTCGGTCCTCTTGTGTCTTCGGTCCTCTTCGGTCCTCTTGTGTCTTCGGTCCTCTTGTGTCTTCGGTCCTCTTCTGTCTTCGGTCCTCTTCTGTCTTCGGTCCTCTTCTGTCCTCTTCTGTCCTCTTCTGTCTTCGGTCCTCTTCTGTCTTCGGTCCTCTTCTGTCTTCAGTCCTCTTCTGTCTTCGGTCCTCTTCTGTCTTCGGTCCTCTTCGGTCCTCTTCTGTCTTCGGTCCTCTTCGGTCCTCTTCGGTCCTCTTCGGTCCTCTTCTGTCTTCGGTCCTCTTGTCCTCTTCTGTCTTCGGTCCTCTTCTGTCTTCGGTCCTCTTCGGTCCTCTTCTGTCTTCGGTCCTCTTCTGTCTTCGTTCCTCTTCGGTCCTCTTCTGTCTTCGGTCCTCTTCGGTCCTCTTCTGTCTTCGGTCCTCTTCTGTCCTCTTCTGTCTTCGGTCCTCTTCTGTCTTCGGTCCTCTTCTGTCTTCGGTCCTCTTCTGTCCTCTTCTGTCTTCGGTCCTCTTCTGTCTTCGGTCCTCTTCTGTCTTCGGTCCTCTTTGGTCCTCTTCTGTCTTCGGTCCTCTTCTGTCTTCGGTCCTCTCTTCTGTCTTCGGTCCTCTTCTGTCTTCGGTCCTCTTCGGTCCTCTTCTGTCTTCGGTCCTCTTCTGTCTTCGGTCCTCTTCGGTCCTCTTCTGTCTTCGGTCCTCTTCTGTCTTCGGTCCTCTTCTGTCTTCGGTCCTCTTCTGTCCTCTTCTGTCTTCGATCCTCTTCTGTCCTCTTCTGTCTTCTGTCCTCTTCTGTCTTCTGTCTTCGGCCCTCTTCTGTCTTCGATCCTCTTCTGTCCTCTTCTGTCTTCTGTCCTCTTCGGTCCTCTTCTGTCTTCTGTCCTCTTCGGTCCTCTTGTGTCTTCGGTCCTCTTGTGTCTTCGGTCCTCTTGTGTCTTCGGTCCTCTTGTGTCTTCGGTCCTCTTCTGTCTTCGGTCCTCTTCTGTCTTCTGTCCTCTTCTGTCCTCTTCTGTCTTCTGTCCTCTTCTGTCTTCTTCTGTCTTCTGTCCTCTTTGGTCCTCTTCTGTCTTCGGTCCTCTTCTGTCTTCTGTCCTCTTCTGTCTTCTGTCCTCTTCTGTCTTCGGTCCTCTTCTGTCTTCTTGTGTCTTCGGTCCTCTTGTGTCTTCGGTCCTCTTGTGTCTTCGGTCCTCTTCTGTCTTCTTCCGTCTTCGGTCCTCTTCTGTCTTCGGTCCTCTTGTGTCTTCGGTCCTCTTGTGTCTTCGGTCCTCTTCTGTCTTCTTCTGTCTTCTGTCTTTTTCTGTCTTCGGTCCTCTTGTGTCTTCGGTCCTCTTCTGTCTTCGGTCCTCTTGTGTCTTCGGTCCTCTTGTGTCTTCGGTCCTCTTCTGTCTTCGGTCCTCTTCTGTCTTCTTCGGTCCTCTTCTGTCTTCTTCGGTCCTCTTGTGTCTTCGGTCCTCTTGTGTCTTCGGTCCTCTTCTGTCTTCGGTCCTCTTCTGTCTTCTTCGGTCCTCTTCTGTCTTCTTCGGTCCTCTTGTGTCTTCGGTCCTCTTGTGTCTTCGGTCCTCTTGTGTCTTCGGTCCTCTTCTGTCTTCGGTCCTCTTCTGTCCTCTTCTGTCTTCTGTCCTCTTCTGTCTTCGGTCCTCTTCTGTCTTCGGTCCTCTTCTGTCTTCGGTCCTCTTCTGTCTTCGGTCCTCTTCGGTCCTCTTCTGTCTTCGGTCCTCTTCGGTCCTCTTCGGTCCTCTTCTGTCTTCGGTCCTCTTCTGTCTTCGGTCCTCTTCTGTCCTCTTCTGTCTTCGGTCCTCTTCTGTCTTCGGTCCTCTTCTGTCTTCGGTCCTCTTCTGTCTTCGGTCCTCTTCTGTCCTCTTCTGTCTTCGGTCCTCTTCTGTCTTCGGTCCTCTTCTGTCCTCTTCTGTCTTCGGTCCTCTTCTGTCTTCGGTCCTCTTCTGTCTTCGGTCCTCTTTGGTCCTCTTCTGTCTTCGGTCCTCTTCGGTCCTCTTCTGTCTTCGGTCCTCTTCGGTCCTCTTCGGTCCTCTTCTGTCTTCGGTCCTCTTCGGTCCTCTTCTGTCTTCGGTCCTTTTCTGTCCTCTTCGGTCCTCTTCTGTCTTCGGTCCTCTTCTGTCTTCGGTCCTCTTCGGTCCTCTTCTGTCTTCGGTCCTCTTCTGTCTTTGGTCCTCTTCGGTCCTCTTCTGTCTTCGGTCCTCTTCTGTCTTCGGTCCTCTTCTGTCTTCGGTCCTCTTCGGTCCTCTTCTGTCTTCGGTCCTCTTCTGTCTTCGGTCCTCTTCGGTCCTCTTCTGTCTTCGGTCCTCTTCTGTCTTCGGTCCTCTCTTCTGTCTTCGGTCCTCTTGTGTCTTCGGTCCTCTTCTGTCTTCGGTCCTCTTCGGTCCTCTTCGGTCCTCTTCTGTCTTCGGTCCTCTCTTCTGTCTTCGGTCCTCTTCTGTCTTCGGTCCTCTCTTCTGTCTTCGGTCCTCTTCTGTCTTCGGTCCTCTTCTGTCTTCGGTCCTCTTCTGTCTTCGGTCCTCTTCGGTCTTCGGTCCTCTTCGGTCTTCGGTCCTCTTCGGTCCTCTTCTGTCTTCGGTCCTCTTCTGTCTTTGGTCCTCTTCTGTCTTCGGTCCTCTTCTGTCTTCGGTCCTCTCTTCTGTCTTCGGTCCTCTTGTGTCTTCGGTCCTCTTCTGTCTTCGGTCCTCTTCGGTCCTCTTCTGTCTTCGGTCCTCTTCGGTCCTCTTCTGTCTTCGGTCCTCTTCGGTCCTCTTCTGTCTTCGGTCCTCTTCGGTCCTCTTCTGTCTTCGGTCCTCTTCTGTCTTCGGTCCTCTTCTGTCTTCGGTCCTCTTCTGTCCTCTTCGGTCCTCTTCTGTCTTCGGTCCTCTTCTGTCTTCGGTCCTCTTCTGTCCTCTTCTGTCTTCGGTCCTCTTGTGTCTTCGGTCCTCTTCGGTCCTCTTCTGTCTTCGGTCCTCTTCGGTCCTCTTCTGTCTTCGGTCCTCTTCGGTCCTCTTCTGTCTTCGGTCCTCTTCGGTCCTCTTCTGTCTTCGGTCCTCTTCGGTCCTCTTCTGTCTTCGGTCCTCTTCGGTCCTCTTCTGTCTTCGGTCCTCTTCTGTCTTCGGTCCTCTTCTGTCCTCTTCGGTCCTCTTCTGTCTTCGGTCCTCTTCTGTCTTCGGTCCTCTTCTGTCCTCTTCTGTCTTCGGTCCTCTTCGGTCCTCTTCTGTCTTCGGTCCTCTTCTGTCTTCGGTCCTCTTCTGTCTTTGGTCCTCTTCTGTCTTCGGTCCTCTTCGGTCCTCTTCTGTCTTCGGTCCTCTTCTGTCTTCGGTCCTCTTCTGTCTTCGGTCCTCTTCGGTCCTCTTCTGTCTTCGGTCCTCTTCTGTCTTCGGTCCTCTCTTCTGTCTTCGGTCCTCTTGTGTCTTCGGTCCTCTTCGGTCCTCTTCTGTCTTCGGTCCTCTTCGGTCCTCTTCTGTCTTCGGTCCTCTCTTCTGTCTTCGGTCCTCTTCTGTCTTCGGTCCTCTCTTCTGTCTTCGGTCCTCTTCTGTCTTCGGTCCTCTTCTGTCTTCGGTCCTCTTCTGTCTTCGGTCCTCTTCGGTCCTCTTCGGTCCTCTTCTGTCTTCGGTCCTCTTCTGTCTTCGGTCCTCTTCGGTCCTCTTCTGTCTTCGGTCCTCTTCTGTCTTTGGTCCTCTTCTGTCTTCGGTCCTCTTCGGTCCTCTTCTGTCTTCGGTCCTCTTCGGTCCTCTTCTGTCTTCGGTCCTCTTCTGTCTTCGGTCCTCTCTTCTGTCTTCGGTCCTCTTGTGTCTTCGGTCCTCTTCGGTCCTCTTCTGTCTTCGGTCCTCTTCGGTCCTCTTCTGTCTTCGGTCCTCTTCGGTCCTCTTCGGTCCTCTTCTGTCTTCGGTCCTCTTCGGTCCTCTTCTGTCTTCGGTCCTCTTCTGTCTTCGGTCCTCTTCGGTCCTCTTCTGTCTTCGGTCCTCTTCTGTCTTCGGTCCTCTTCTGTCCTCTTCGGTCCTCTTCTGTCTTCGGTCCTCTTCTGTCTTCGGTCCTCTTCTGTCCTCTTCTGTCTTCGGTCCTCTTGTGTCTTCGGTCCTCTTCGGTCCTCTTGTGTCTTCGGTCCTCTTCGGTCCTCTTCTGTCTTCGGTCCTCTTCGGTCCTCTTCGGTCCTCTTCTGTCTTCGGTCCTCTTCGGTCCTCTTCTGTCTTCGGTCCTCTTCGGTCCTCTTCTGTCTTCGGTCCTCTTCTGTCTTCGGTCCTCTTCTGTCCTCTTCGGTCCTCTTCTGTCTTCGGTCCTCTTCTGTCTTCGGTCCTCTTCTGTCCTCTTCTGTCTTCGGTCCTCTTCGGTCCTCTTCTGTCTTCGGTCCTCTTCTGTCTTCGGTCCTCTTCTGTCTTCGGTCCTCTTCGGTCCTCTTCTGCTGTCGGTCCTCTTCGGTCCTCTTCTGCTGTCGGTCCTCTTTGGTCCTCTTCTGCTTTCGGTCCTCTTCTGCTGTCGGTCCTTTTCGGTCCTCGTCGGTCCTCTTCGGTCCTCTTCTGTCTTCGGTCCTCTTCTGTCTTCGGTCCTCTTCTGTCTTCGGTCCTCTTCGATCCTCTTCTGTCTTCGGTCCTCTTCTGTCTTCGGTCCTCTTCGGTCCTCTTCTGCTGTCGGTCCTCTTCGGTCCTCTTCTGCTGTCGGTCCTCTTCGGTCCTCTTCTGCTTTCGGTCCTCTTCTGCTGTCGGTCCTTTTCGGTCTTCTTTCTTCGGTCCTCTTGTGTCTTCGGTCCTCTTGTGTCTTCGGTCCTCTTCTGTCTTCGGTCCTCTTCTGTCTTCTGTCCTCTTCTGTCCTCTTCTGTCTTCTGTCCTCTTCTGTCCTCTTCTGTCTTCGGTCCTCTTCTGTCTTCTGTCCTCTTCTGTCTTCGGTCCTCTTCTGTCTTCTTGTGTCTTCGGTCCTCTTGTGTCTTCGGTCCTCTTGTGTCTTCGGTCCTCTTCTGTCTTCGGTCCTCTTCTGTCTTCTTCGGTCCTCTTCTGTCTTCGGTCCTCTTGTGTCTTCGGTCCTCTTCTGTCTTCGGTCCTCTTCTGTCCTCTTCTGTCTTCTGTCCTCTTCTGTCTTCGGTCCTCTTCTGTCTTCGGTCCTCTTCTGTCTTCGGTCCTCTTCGGTCCTCTTCTGTCTTCGGTCCTCTTCTGTCTTCGGTCCTCTTCGGTCCTCTTCTGTCTTCGGTCCTCTTCGGTCCTCTTCGGTCCTCTTCTGTCTTCGGTCCTCTTCGGTCCTCTTCGGTCCTCTTCTGCTGTCGGTCCTCTTCTGCTGTCGGTCCTCTTCGGTCCTCTTCTGCTGTCGGTCTCGTCTGCTGTCGGTCCTCTTCGGTCCTCTTCTGCTGTCGGTCCTCTTCTGCTGTCGGTCCTCTTCTGCTGTCAGTCCTCTTCGGTCCTCTTCTGCTGTCGGTCCTCTTCTGCTGTCGGTCCTCTTCGGTCCTCTTCTGCTGTCGGTCCTCTTCTGCTGTCGGTCCTCTTCGGTCCTCTTCTGCTGTCTGTCCTCTTCGGTCCTCTTCTGCTGTCGGTCCTCTTCGGTCCTCTTCTGCTGTCGGTCATCAGGACTGTGATAGCTGCTCACCTCTATTTCCTAACCAAAATAAAAAAAGACATTTAGGTGTCCATTTATGAAGCAGTGAAATCTATTCACTGCTTCATTCTCTGGCATTCACAGAGGAGATTTTTCTCTTCTATGTGCCAGTTTATGAAGCGGAGTAGATCTTGGAGGAGTGAAGAGATCTACAAACGCTTCTAACACTGGAGAACGGCCCCTGATACTGGAATCTCGTGAGACTTTACGAGATTACAGCACCAGAAATTCACAGAAACACAGAGATGTCAGTTTATTAAGCAGTGATAGATTATCACCGCTCAATACACGGACAGACGGTGTGATTTAATGTTAATAAAATAAAGAGTCCCCCTACATAATATATACATGTATATACACACAAATTATATATACATGTGTATATACACACATTATATATACATGTGTATATATACACACACACATTATATATATATATATATATACACATATACATTATATATATATATATATATATATATATATATATATATATATATATATATATATATACACACACACATTTTATATATATATATATATATATATATATATATATATATATATATACACACACACACACACTAACTATATATATAAAATAGGGGGACATGGTTACAGTGTTGGGGGGGTCTGAACGAGGCACAAGGAAGTTAATTATCTTCCTCTTTCCTCCTCAGATCCCCCCACATTCCCTCTTCACTCCCTGATTCTCCACCTCTGCAATGATTGGCATGGTGAGATGGCAATGATGGGCACGGTGAGGTGGCAATTATTAACATGGTGAGGCTGCAATGATAAGCATGGTAAGGCTGCAATGATTGCCATGGTGAAGTGGCAGTGATGGGCACGGTGAGGCTGCAATGATTGGCATGGTAAGGCTGCAATGATTGGCACGGTGAGGTGGCAATGATGGACACGGTGAGGCGGCAGTGATGGGCACACTAAGGCTGCAATGATGGGCACGGTGAGGTGGCAATTATTAACACGGTGAGGCTGCAATAATGGGCACGGTGAGGCTGCAATGATTGGCGCGGTGAGGATTTAAGGAAGTCTCTCTGGGGATCCTGATGTAGGGGGAGGCTCTCTGGGGACCCTGATGTAAGGAGGGGCTCTCTGAGGACACTGATGTAAGGGGAGCCCTCTGGGGACCCTGACGTAAGGGTAGGCTTTCTAGGGGCCCTGACGTAAGGGGAGGCTCTCTGAGGACCCTAATGTAAGGAGGGAGGCTCTCTGGGGACCTATGCTCACGGCATCATGGGTCAGGTAGAGGGCCCCTTAGCAGAATTTTGCTTAGGGCCCCAGGGAGGTCAGGATCGGCACTGCCTGTGTCTATAGATAAACTTCAACCTTTTATCTCTGATCTGTTAGGCCCCTTTCACACTGGGGCGGTGAGCCGCGGTGACGGTAAAGCAGCGCTATATTTAGCGCTGCTTTACCGTCGTTTTCACCGCGGTTTTCGGCCGCTCGCGGTGCGGTTTTACCCCCCGCGAGCGGCCGAAAAAAAAAAAAGGGTTAAACACCCCCCGCAGAGCGCCGCCGTAGCCGCGGTATTGCCGCGGTTTTACCGCGGTCTCCCATTGTAATCAATGGGAAGGAGCGGTATAGGAGCGGTGAACACACCGCTCCTATCCCGCTCCAAAGATGCTGCTAGCAGGACTTTTTTTGTCATCCTGCTAGCGCACCGCTCCAGTGTGAAAGCCCTCCGGCTTTCACACTGGAGTTAAAGGGGCCAGATTTTTTCATGCGGTGAACAGGCGCTATTTTTAGCGCTGCACCGCATGAAAAACGCCCCAGTGTGAAAGGGGCCTTAGGAATTGTATGCATTTGGCAGAGCCGAGCGCTGGAGCCATAGCAACCGATCAGCCAATCACAGATCTTCCTAGAAATTTCAAACTGATGCAGGAGAAATGTTGTGGCAGTTGCAGTTGCCTAGCAACATAACCGATGACCTCACAGTGCACCTGTGTCTATAGATAAACTTTAACCAGTTGACTATGAGACGTAATCCCCAGTCATTCCCATGTGTCAGTGCTGTGATAGTCTGATAACTACTCCATCATACAGCACTACACACAAATACATTTTATATCCTTTTTGGATACACAGTGATGGTGTGGAATATAAGCCACTGGTCACCAATAGGGGGGATATATAATCTATTGTTTACCAATAAGAAGATACAATGCAATTCTTCTAAATATAATGGATCATAAATGTACCTTTTGATGATTAATTGAGGAACACATTACATTTTTTTAATGATACGGTTCATTCTCCAAAAAAAATCAAATTTCTCTTGGAGCTCAATAGAAACCAACCTTCAGGCTTGCCTTCAATCCGTAGACTGACTGGCTAACTCAGGTGCAGCTGAACTGTAGTGTCATTGGCCATGTGACCTGCACTGTGAGGTCATCAGTTATGTTGCTAGGCAACTGCAACTGCCACAACATTTCTCCTGCAGCAGTTTGAAATTTCTAGGAAGATCTGTGATTGGTTGATCGGTTGCTATGGCTCCAGCGCTCGGCTCTGCCAAATCTATACAATGCATACAATGCATACAATTCCTAACAGATCAGAGATAAAATGTTTCCATTTCTGCTACCAGCCTGCTGCTTTTACATAAACAATCGAATACAGATATCATTCTTTTCTAGGTAAGTAACAGCTTCTTGCGGTGATATTGTCAGCAAAATAATTATTATTTAAATTGACAAAAATAAGATAGATTAACTAGGAAAGCTACAATTTCTGTTGAAATTGTGTGAAGTGTTCTTGCCTCCACCTACTGGAGTGGCTGGAGTAACTGTGAAAAGTGTTAAAAAGCATATTTTAAAAAGTATAAATAGTAGTAAAAAGTTGAAGTTCCATCATTTGCTGAAAGAGCTGAAAATATTTTTCCCCAATTTTTTTTTTTTCAACCAAACATTTTTTTTTCAAATAAAATTTTTTTTTTCAAATAAAAATTTTTTTTTCAAATAAAAAATTTTTTTTCAAATAAAAATTCTTTTTTTCAAACAAAAATTTTATTTTTTTTCAAACAAAAGTTTAGTTTTTTTCTAACAAAAATTTCGTTTTTTTCAAACAAAAATTTCGTTTTTTTTTTCAAACAAAAATTTCGTTTTTTTCAAACAAAAATTTCGTTTTTTTTCAAACAAAAATTTCGTTTTTTTCAAACAAAAATTTCGTTTTTTTCAAACAAAAATTTCGTTTTTTTCAAACAAAAATTTAGTTTTTTTTCAAACAAAAATTTAGTTTTTTTCAAACAAAAATTTTCTTCAACAATTTTTTTTTCAAAAATAATTTTTTTATACAATTTTTTTTTTTTTCAGAGAAAATTGAGTACTGTCCGTGATACTTTTTTATTTGCACTAACATCATTTTTCATGGACGAGCTTTCGGGGTGTGTCCCCCTTCTTCAAGGTCTTAGGTCTATGAAAAATGATATGTTAGTGCAAATAAAAAAAAGTGTCACAGATAGTACTCAATTTTCTCTGTCACAATTGCACTAATACGGCTACAATTACTTCAAGTATTTTTTTTCAAAAATTATTTTTATTATTATTTTTTTTTCATGTGGTGGTCATAATGTTTTGGCTGATCATGGGCTGGTCATAATGTTTTGGCTGATGATGATTTTTCTTTTTCAAAATATTTATTTTTTTATTATTATTTTTTTTTTTTCATGGGGTGGTGATAATGTTTTGGCTGATCATGGGGTGGTGATAATGTTTTGGCTGAACATTTTTTTCAAAAATTATTATTTTTTTTTAATGGGGGTGGTCATAATATTTTGTCTGATCATCAGATGGTGATAATGTTTTGGCTGATCATGATTTTTCTTTTTCAAAATATTTATTTTTTAGTATTATTTTTTTTCATGGGGTGGTGATAATGTTTTGGCTGAACATTTTTTTTCAAAAATAATTTTTTTTTATTTATTTTTTTCATGGGGTGGTCATAATATTTTGGCTGATTTTTCTTTTTCAAAATTGTTTGTATTATTATTATTATTTTTTTTTTCATGGGGTGGTGATAATGTTTTGGCTGATCATGGGGTGGTGATAATGTTTTGGCTGAACATTTCTTTTCAAAAATAATTTTTTTTTATTTTTTTTTCATGGGGTGGTCATAATGTTTTGGCTGATTTTTCTTATTCTAAAATTTTTTTCTTCTTCTTATTATTTTTTTTTCATGAGGTAGTCATAATGTTTTGGCTGATCGTGGGGTGGTCAAAATGTTTTGGCTGAACATTTTTTTTCAAAAATCCCATTTTCTCTGTCACAATTGCACTAATATGGCTACAATTACTTCAAGTATTTTTTTTCAAAAATTATTTATATCATTATTTTTTTTTTCATGTGGTGGTCATAATGTTTTGGCTGATCATGGGCTGGTAATGATGTTTTGGCTGATTTTTCTTTTTCAAAATATTTATTTTTTTATTATTATTTTATTTTCATGGGGTGGTCATAATGTTTTGGCTGATCGTGGGGTGGTCAAAATGTTTTGGCTGAACATTTTTTTCCAAAATTATTATTTTTTTTTAATGGGGGTGGTCATAATATTTTGTCTGATCATCAGATGGTGATAATGTTTTGGCTGATCATGATTTTTCTTTTTCAAAATATTTATTTTTTAGTATTATTTTTTTTTCATGGGGTGGTGATAATGTTTTGGCTGAACATTTTTTTTCAAAAATAATTTTTTTTTATTTATTTTTTTCATGGGGTGGTCATAATATTTTGGCTGATTTTTCTTTTTCAAAATTGTTTGTATTATTATTATTATTTTTTTTTTTTTCATGAGGTGGTCATAATGTTTTGGCTGATCATCGGCTACAGGAAATAGGTATATTTTTAAAGACATGTTGTATATTGCTAAATCATTTTAATAATCTATTGTCATAGGGGTATTTACATTTTTATGTTTTTCTATTTGGCTTTTGTCTTCTGTCCTCTTCTGTCTTCTGTCCTTCTGTCCTCTTCTGTCTTCTGTCTTCTGTCCTCTTCTGTCTTCTGTCCTCTTCTGTCCTCTTCTGTCTTCTGTCCTCTTCTGTCCTCTTCTGTCCTCTTCTGTCCTCTTCTGTCCTCTTCTGTCTTCTGTCCTCTTCTGTCTTCTGTCCTCTTCTGTCCTCTTCTGTCTTCTGTCCTCTTCTGTCCTCTTCTGTCTTCTGTCCTCTTCTGTCTTCTTCTGCTGTCGTCTTCTGCCGTCTTCTGTTGTCTTCTGTTGTCTGCTGTCGGTCATCAGGACTGTGATAGCTGCTCACCTCTATTTCCTAACCAAAATAAAAAAAGACATTTAGGTGTCCATTTATGAAGCAGTGAAATCTATTCACTGCTTCATTCTCCGGCATTCACAGAGGAGATTTTTCTCTTCTGTGTGCCAGTTTATGAAGCGGAGTAGATCTTGGAGGAGTGAAGAGATCTACAAACGCTTCTAACACTGGAGAACGGCCCCTGATACTGGAATCTCGTGAGACTTTACGAGATTACAGCACCAGAAATTCACAGAAACACAGATGTCAGTTTATTAAGCAGTGATAGATTATCACCGCTCAATACACGGACAGACGGTGTGATTTAATGTTAATAAAATAAAGAGTCCCCCTACATAATATATACATGTATATACACACACATTATATATACATGTGTATATACACACACACATTATATATATATATATAAAATAGGGGGACATGGTTACAGTGTTGGGGGGGTCTGAACGAGGCACAAGGAAGTTAATTATCTTCCTCTTTCCTCCTCAGATCCCCCCACATTCCCTCTTCACTCCCCGATTCTCCACCCCTGAGCTGGTGAATCGGGGACTGTGAATTCTGACACAGATCGCCAGTGAAGCACTCAGTTTGCAGCTTCATAAACTGGTCGTTACTGTGTCATTCTATGAGGATTCTCCATGTGTGGAGATAATCGGCGGGAGAACCAGTTCAAACACTTCTCCCCCAATTATCTCTTGTTCATAAACTATTTATGTGCTGTGATCACTGCTTCTTAAACGGACACCTGTGTCCAGAGCCGATCCGCCCTATACACTCACTATGCAAGATGCATAGGGCCCCGCCGCTGTGGGGGGCCCCCCCAAGGGCGGATCGGCTCTGCTTCCCGAGCTCCAATCTCCTCCTCCTCCTCTTGTCACACAGCGGGAGTCAGAAGACCGCTGTGTCTCAGAGCTGACTGAAACCTTCGGCCAGCGCTATGACAAAGATCCCGCCCTCCTCCCAGACCATCTCGTGTGATAGATACAGTGTTCTGTCTATCACACAAGCTGGTCTAGAAGGAGGGTGGGACTTTTGTCATAGTGCGGCATAACATTTCACATTGAGCTCTGTGACACAGCGGGAGATGCCTGCTGTGCGTAATCCACTGGCACTGACTGGTGAGGCTACATTGATTGCCACAGTAAGACTGCAATGATGGGCACCATTAGGCTGCAATAATGATGGGCACAGTAAGGCTGCAATGATTGGCATGGTGAGGCAGCAATGATTGGCATGGTGAGGTGGCAATTAACATGGCAAGGCTGTAATGAAAAGCATGGTAAGGCTGCAATGATAAGCATGGTAAGGCTACAATGATAAGCATGGTAAGGCTGCAATGATTGGCATGATGAGATGGCAATGATGGGCACGGTGAGGTGGCAATTATTAACACGGTGAGGCTGCAATGATAAGCATGGTAAGGCTGCAATGATTGCCATGGTGAGGTGGCAGTGATGGGCACGGTGAGGCTGCAATGATTGGCATGGTAAGGCTTTAATGATTGGCACGGTGAGGTGGCAATGATGGACACGGTGAGGCGGCAGTGATGGGCACACTAAGGCTGCAATGATGGGCACGGTGAGGTGGCAATTATTAACACGGTAAGGCTGCAATAATGGGCACGGCGAGGCTGCAATGATTGTCGCGGTGAGGATTTAAGGAAGTCTCTCTGGGGATCCTGATGTAGGGGGAGGCTCTCTGGGGACCCTGATGTAAGGAGGGGCTCTCTGAGGACACTGATGTAAGGGGAGCCCTCTGGGGACCCTGACGTAAGGGGAGGCTTTCTAGGGGCCCTGACGTAAGGGGAGGCTCTCTGAGGACCCTAATGTAAGGAGGGAGGCTCTCTGGGCACCTATGCTCACGGCATCATGGGTCAGGTAGAGGGCCCCTTAGCAGAATTTTGCTTAGGGCCCCAGGGAGGTCAGGATCGGCACTGCTTGTACTATCTCAGCTATGAACGCTTTCTGGACGCATCACAAATGCGTTAGAAAACACCACAGTCATTTGTGAGGCATTTGTGGCGTGTTTGCAGTGCGTTTACATAGAGGCGTTTGGGAAGTGGTAACGGTAGCCAAACAACAGATGACGGATGATTTGTGGTGCGATGTGATGTCATCGCTCGCTGCTACGCACGCCATTGTGATAGGTTGCTCGGAATACCCGTATAAACGTCTGCTTTTGGCGCCAATGTAAACTTGTCCTAAATAGATGTGATTTCTTTCTGTTTTAATGGCTCTTTTCATCTACAAGAGGGAATACAATACTAGTGAGGCTAACAATAAAAAGACTGTGCGTCGGGAGCGCGCATGTCTCCTCAGCAGGCGCACTGGGGTTGTGAATAGACACGGGAGCGCGCCTACAGACACATCGCTTCAAGAGGCGGCGTGTGGAGGGGCGTGGCATTTACGCTATGCGGACTGGCGTAGCTAGGCGGCTTTTCCAATAAGTAACGCGGAAAGAGATGGGTAGGCGGGGCGCTATCAGCTGAACTGTTTTATCTAGCTGGGCTACCGTAGTAGAAGGCAGAAAGCCATGTGAGCTTGCAGCCGGTGCAGTGCCATAGAATGAGTAAGCAGAAAGCAGGCTTTGCAGATGACTTTGTACCTTCCTCTCTCTCTGTCTGGTGATTGTTATCACTGGACACCCTGGCACCTGGGGCTGTAACGTGCCCGTCGTCCACAGGTCCTTTCACATGGGACTGCTTGCCCAGTTCTGCAGATATGATTGGTGTGTGCCCCTCCTCCTTCCTATGTGCCCTGCACTGAACTTCTACCTCCAGATAGCCAAAGTGAGACTGATTGTGAGCCAATAGGATGTGATGGAGGCGGAGCATCTCATTCTATGGCAAATCTCATTCTATGGCACTGCACCGCCCTATGTAGCCCCGCCCAACAGAGCTTTATGTAGCCCCGAGCGGCTCGCCCTATGTAGCCCCGCCCAGAAGAGCCGAGCCGCCCATCTTCGCTGTGTAGCCTCGCCCCCGTAGGGCTGAGCCTCCCTATGTAACCCCGCCCCTTGGCGCCGAGCCGCGCTCTGTAGCCCCTCCCCTCACAGTGTAGTCGCCTTCTGTAATCCCGCCCCTCCGAGCAGAGCCACCCTTTCTAGCCCCGCCCTCGTGGCTCTGCAGTGCAGGGGGCGGTGCCTGTTGCCAGGGAAGTGGATTGTGCGGCCTGTTGACCGTTGCTAGGGAAGTGGTGGTCCGGCGGTCGGTCGGCATCCGGCGGTGCTGGGACAGAGGGACGGGGATGGCAGGTGAGGGGGAGCGGGACGTGGAGGGGGCCCCACCCGCTGTGTGTATGAGGAGCCACACCGGCATGGCTTCCGCTGGTCTCATCCCATCACCGGCCGGTGTACACCCAACCCGGGCCTCACACACCGGGGGAGGGGAGACCCCGGACTTATCACCACCGGGGGGGAGGGGAGGGGACAGATCACCCATCACAGGGACAGAGGTCAGGATTATAGAGGACTGCCATAGAGATGTATACATTGTATATAGAAGATCCACCATAGAGATGTATACATTGTATATAGAAGATCCACCATAGAGATGTATACATTGTATATAGAAGATCCACCATAGAGATGTATACATTGTATATAGAAGATCCACCATAGAGATGTATACATTGTATATAGAAGATCAATCATAGAGATGTATACATTGTATATAGAAGATCCACCATAGAGATGTATACATTGTATATAGAAGATCCACCATAGAGATGTATACATTGTATATAGAAGATCAATCATAGAGATATATACATTGTATATAGAAGATCCACCATAGAGATGTATACATTGTATATAGAAGATCAATCATAGAGATGTATACATTGTATATAGAAGATCCACCATAGAGATGTATACATTGTATATAGAAGATCCACCATATAGATGTATACATTGTATATAGAAGATCCACCATAGAGATGTATACATTGTATATAGAAGAACAATCATAGAGATGTATACATTGTATATAGAAGATCCACCATAGAGATGTATACATTGTATATAGAAGATCCACCATAGAGATGTATACATTGTATATAGAAGATCCACCATAGAGATGTATACATTGTATATAGAAGATCCACCATAGAGATGTATACATTGTATATAGAAGATCAATCATAGAGATGTATACATTGTATATAGAAGATCCACCATAGAGATGTATACATTGTATATAGAAGATCCACCATAGAGATGTATACATTGTATATAGAAGATCCACCATAGAGATGTATACATTGTATATAGAAGATCAATCATAGAGATGTATACATTGTATATAGATGATCCATCATAGAGATGTATACATTGTATATAGATGATCCACCATAGAGATGTATATAGAGGATCCACCATAGAGATGTATACATTGTATAGAAGATCCACCATAGAGATGTATACATTGTATATAGAAGATCAATCATAGAGATGTATATATTGTATATAGAAGATCCACCATAGAGATGTATACATTGTATATATAAGATCCACGATAGAGATGTATACATTGTATATAGAAGATCCACCATAGAGATGTATACATTGTATATAGAAGATCCACCATAGAGATGTATACATTGTATATAGAAGATTCATCATAGAGATGTATACATTGTATATAGAAGATCAATCATAGAGATGTATACATTGTATATAGATCCATCATAGAGATGTATACATTGTATATAGATGATCCACCATAGAGATGTATATAGAGGATCCACCATAGAGATGTATACATTGTATAGAAGATCCACCATAGAGATGTATACATTGTATATAGAAGATCAATCATAGAGATGTATACATTGTATATAGATGATCCACCATAGAGATGTATACATTGTATATAGAAGATCCACCATAGAGATGTATACATTGTATATATAAGATCCACAATAGAGATGTATACATTGTATATAGAAGATCCACCATAGAGATGTATACATTGTATAGAAGATCCACAATAGAGATGTATACATTGTATATAGAAGATCCACCATAGAGATGTATACATTGTATATAGAAGATCCACCATAGAGATGTATACATTGTATATAGAAGATCCACCATAGAGATGTATACATTGTATATAGAAGATCAATCATAGAGATGTATACATTGTATATAGAAGATCCACCATAGAG
This sequence comes from Lithobates sylvaticus, assembly GCA_028564925.1. Taxonomy (NCBI): domain Eukaryota; kingdom Metazoa; phylum Chordata; class Amphibia; order Anura; family Ranidae; genus Lithobates; species Lithobates sylvaticus. The sequence continues at coordinate 16,190,973 of CM053037.1, read as the reverse complement.
ATGTATACATTGTATATAGAAGATCAATCATAGAGATGTATACATTGTATATAGAAGATCCACCATAGAGATGTATATAGAGGATCCACCATAGAGATGTATACATTGTATAGAAGATCCACCATAGAGATGTATACATTGTATATAGAAGATCCACCATAGAGATGTATACATTGTATATAGAAGATCAATCATAGAGATGTATACATTGTATATAGAAGATCCACCATAGAGATGTATACATTATATATAGAAGATCCACCATAGAGATGTATACATTGTATATAGAAGATCAATCATAGAGATGTATACATTGTATATAGAAGATCCACCATAGAGATGTATACATTGTATATAGAAGATCCACCATAGAGATGTATACATTGTATATAGAAGATCCACCATAGAGATGTATACATTGTATATAGAAGATCAATCATAGAGATGTATACATTGTATATAGAAGATCCACCATAGAGATGTATACATTGTATATAAGATCCACCATAGAGATGTATACATTGTATATATAAGATCCACCATAGAGATGTATACATTGTATATAGAAGATCCACCATAGAGATGTATACATTGTATATAGAAGATCCACCATAGAGATGTATACATTGTATATAGAAGATCCACCATAGAGATGTATACATTGTATATAGAAGATCAATCATAGAGATGTATACATTGTATATAGAAGATCCACCATAGAGATGTATACATTGTATATAAGATCCACCATAGAGATGTATACATTGTATATAGAAGATCAATCATAGAGATGTATACATTGTATATAGATGATCCACCATAGAGATGTATATAGAAGATCCATCATAGAGATGTATACATTGTATATAGATGATCCACCATAGAGATGTATATAGAGGATCCACCATAGAGATGTATACATTGTATAGAAGATCCACCATAGAGATGTATACATTGTATATAGAAGATCAATCATAGAGATGTATACATTGTATATAGAAGATCAATCATAGAGATGTATACATTGTATATAGAAGATCCACCATAGAGATGTATACATTGTATATAGAAGATCAATCATAGAGATGTATACATTGTATATAGAAGATCCACCATAGAGATGTATATAGAGGATCCACCATAGAGATGTATACATTGTATAGAAGATCCACCATAGAGATGTATACATTGTATATAGAAGATCAATCATAGAGATGTATACATTGTATATAGAAGATCCACCATAGAGATGTATACATTGTATATAGAAGATCAATCATAGAGATGTATACATTGTATATAGATGATCCACCATAGAGATGTATACATTGTATATATAAGATCCACGATAGAGATGTATACATTGTATATAGAAGATCCACCATAGAGATGTATACATTGTATAGAAGATCCACAATAGAGATGTATACATTGTATATAGAAGATCCACCATAGAGATGTATACATTGTATATAGAAGATCCACCATAGAGATGTATACATTGTATATAGAAGATCCACCATAGAGATGTATACATTGTATATAGAAGATCAATCATAGAGATGTATACATTGTATATAGAAGATCCACCATAGAGATGTATACATTGTATATAGAAGATCAATCATAGAGATGTATACATTGTATATAGAAGATCCACCATAGAGATGTATACATTGTATATAGAAGATCAATCATAGAGATGTATACATTGTATATAGAAGATCCATCATAGAGATGTATACATTGTATAGAAGATCCATCATAGAGATGTATACATTGTATATAGAAGAACAATCATAGAGATGTATACATTGTATATAGAAGATCCACCATAGAGATGTATACATTGTATATAGAAGATCCACGATAGAGATGTATACATTGTATATAGAGGATCCACCATAGAGATGTATACATTGTATAGAAGATCCATCATAGAGATGTATACATTGTATATAGAAGAACAATCATAGAGATGTATACATTGTATATAGAAGATTCACCATAGAGATGTATACATTGTATAGAAGATCCACAATAGAGATGTATACATTGTATATAGAAGATCCACCATAGAGATGTATACATTGTATATAGAAGATCCACCATAGAGATGTATACATTGTATATAGAAGATCCACCATAGAGATGTATACATTGTATATAGACGATCTACCATAGAGATGTATACATTGTATAGAAGATCCGCCATAGAGATGTATACATTGTATATAGAAGATCCACCATAGAGATGTATACATTGTATATAGAAGATCCACCATAGAGATGTATACATTGTATATAAAAGATCAATCATAGAGATGTATACATTGTATATAGAAGATCCACCATAGAGATGTATACATTGTATATAGAAGATCAATCATAGAGATGTATACATTGTATATAGAAGATCCACCATAGAGATGTATACATTGTATATAGAAGATCCACCATAGAGATGTATACATTGTATATAGAAGATCAATCATAGAGATGTATACATTGTATATAGAAGATCCACCATAGAGATGTATACATTGTATATAGAAGATCAATCATAGAGATGTATACATTGTATATAGAAGATCCACCATAGAGATGTATACATTGTATATAGAAGATCCACCATAGAGATGTATACATTGTATATAGAAGATCCACCATAGAGATGTATACATTGGATTGCAGACGGATATGTAAAGCTGGCCATACATGGTTCAGTTTATTTTTTTTTCCATTCAGCCAGCTGATCGGATTTCCCCATCCAGACCTGAAAAAAAACAATGTTCTGGCTGGAGTTCTGCTTTACATAAACGTTAGCGCCCCGCCTTGGTGGAACTTTATTTGCTTTGATTGTTCTCTATCCCATAATGAAATCCTATACTGTACTGTTGTATTTGCTCTGTTACACCGACCCCAGACTATGTCCTTCTCATTGTGCAGGAAATCAATACGACATGTCACATCACAATATCAGAATTTATAGATTTGTGTATCGCATGGATTTTCTGGTTAGCCAGGCTGACACTTATGATTCCTTCTCATGACACAATAGAAATCTCATCTGGCTGCAGGTTTTTGATTTTCCTTAGGAAATGGAAGTTTTGCTTGTTCGGGCCGGTAGATGATAAATGAGAATACACCTGTAGGTGCTTAATCAGAACATGGAGATTGTCGAGAGCACCACCTTGTATACAAATTATTGCACAACACCTGTGTGACCCCAGCCTTAAAATGCTAAAAGCATTTGACACCTAAACACCAAAAAGGCAAGGAAAAAAATAAATGTACAAACACCCATCAACATTTATTTTTTGCTCGCCTTTTTGGTAGTATAGTTCTACTTTAAAGTGTTTGTCTCGTCACGACATTTGTCTTGTCCTTGGATAAAGAAGTAAACAGGACCTCCTATAGTCCTGTTGTGGAGACTTCCCCTCCTTTCCTGTCATGGTGGCAACCTTGCATACAAGAAGAGGGTGGGGACACAAACAACAGTAAAAAAAAACAGTATGCATCGTGTTGTGTGCTAGAGAGATTTCTCCTCATTTCCTGTCCTGGTGACAACGAACTCGGGCACAGGAAGTGAGGGAAAATCTGGTGCCGCAACCTGCAAAACAAACTTGTCAGGGTTCCTAATCATTCCCTACCCCACCCACAAGAACACTTTGGCTGTAGATACACTTTACAGAACATAAGAGACCTCAGGAATGTATGATGTGCTGGTCAGGTTGAGAATACAGTAGTGGCTGCAGACATGGACCTGCTATAAATACACGAGGACCCTTCTACGTTCAGGCGTGTGTGGGGGGAAATGGTAGCTTTCGCGATCACGGAGCGTGTGAAGCTGTGAATAATTCCACGCCTCTCCTGAGTGTGAAAAGATCAGACAGCTGTGTGTGCCTTGGCAGGATCGGGGTCACCGATCAGAGTACAGAATCCAACAGGCCCTGTATGTGTTTAGGTGAGCGGTGAGACGCCGCATTGGTGCTGTAACATAGCTATGCAAGGGCTAACAAATGTACAACAGACATAAAAGACACAAGTTAAAGCAGGACTAAACCACTCATAAACAACATTCCCCCGCCCCTCTTCTGCACCGCCATTAATTTATATATATATATTTTTTTTAAATGGAGCATGTGCAGATGCACGGCTGGTCTCTTTCAGGCATTTGGGAGCTACAAGAGACCAGCAATACACGTGCATCAGAGTTTTGTACACAACTGCCATCAGCTCCTATATAGCGCCCAGCAGCATTTGTGCCCATCAAGGTCTGTTACAGGCGAGGAATGCCCATTGGGGTCCGTTACAGATGCGGCACGCCCATTGGGGTCTCTTACGGACGTGGAGCGCCCATCTGGGTTCGTTATGGGCAGGGAACTCCCATTGGTGTCTGGTATGGGTCATGAACAGCCGTTGGGGCCTGTTACGGGCGGGGAATGCCCAACTGGGTCTGTTACGGGCTGGGAATGCCCAACTTGGTCTGTTACGGGCGGGGATGCCCAACTGGGTCCGTTACGGGCGGGGGATGCCCATCTGGTTCCGTTACGGGCGGGGGATGCCCGTCTGGTTCCGTTACGGGCGGGGGGTGCCCGCCTGGTTCCGTTACGGGCGGGGGATGCCCGTCTGGTTCCGTTACGGGCGGGGAACGCCCGTCTGGTTCCGTTACGGGCGGGGAACGCCCAACTGGGTCTGTTACGGGCGGGGGATGCCCGTCTGGTTCCGTTACGGGTGGGGAACGCCCGTCTAGTTCAGTTACAGGTGGGGAACGCCCGTCTGGTTCCGTTACGGGCGGGGAACGCCCGTCTGGTTCCGTTACGGGCGGGGAACGCCCGTCTGGTTCCGTTACGGGCGGGGAACGCCCGTCTGGGTCCGTTACGGGCGGGGAACGCCCGTCTGGTTCCGTTACGGGAGGGGGAACGCCCGTCTGGTTCCGTTACGGGAGGGGGAACGCCCGTCTGGTTCCGTTACGGGAGGGGGAACGCCCGTCTGGTTCCGTTACGGGAGGGGGAACGCCCAACTGGTTCCGTTACGGGAGGGGGAACGCCCGTCTGGTTCCGTTACGGGAGGGGGAACGCCCGCCTGGTTCCGTTACGGGAGGGGGAACGCCCGTCTGGTTCCGTTACGGGAGGGGGAACGCCCGTCTGGTTCCGTTACGGGAGGGGGAACGCCCGTCTGGTTCCGTTACGGGAGGGGGAACGCCCGCCTGGTTCCGTTACGGGAGGGGGAACGCCCGTCTGGTTCCGTTACGGGAGGGGGAACGCCCGTCTGGTTCCGTTACGGGAGGGGGAACGCCCGTCTGGTTCCGTTACGGGAGGGGGAACGCCCGTCTGGTTCCGTTACGGGAGGGGGAACGCCCGTCTGGTTCCGTTACGGGAGGGGGAACGCCCGTCTGGGTCCGTTACGGGCGGGGAACGCCCGTCTGGGTCCGTTACGGGAGGGGAACGCCTGTTGGGGTCTGGAAATGTAATGAAAAAATGCCCAGGCAGAGGTGACTTTTAGTCAATTGCCCTGCCCTCTTCTGCCTCTCAAGCCTCCCTAACTGTAATGCTATTGGTGGTCTCATTGACCAATGAGGAGGCTGTTTCTTTACTGTAAAAGTTTTATGTGGCTCTACTATCTTCCATCTCTTTATTGGTCGTTGAGTTCAATTTAACAATACAGGGAATGGACGGGGCAAAGCTTGACTCCTGCGTAAAGAGTGACATTTTACATATAACTCCAGCTGCCTACATCCGTAGATCTACTGATCATTTAGACATGGAGGTACCTTGTTCATGAATTTATTTATAATATAATGAGTTAGAATTAGCCAGGTTTGCTTTAAATTGATCTGCTGGCTCTTCATTTGGACTAATAAAATTAATTTACCCCAATGCAAGTATACATATGACAAACCTTTAAATGTAATGCATTACGTTGCTTGTTTTTGTATATTGGATCTGATCAGTTTTATTATTATATGAATCAGGACGGTGTAATGAGGATTTCTCTATCCATGCCCCCCCCCCCCCCTCCTCCTGCATCATCTGCTCTGACCCACTTTGCCAACACACTGACCTTGATGCAGGAAGAGTGCTCGCTGCTCCAGTGACAGATGTGCTGCGGGAATCCGAACATCCCACAAATATCAGTTTTTGGAAATGAGCCACAGGCTTTCCAGAATCTAATACAAGGAGACGTCTCCATACTGAGAATTGTATTATTTGCAATGTGAAAATATGAATGTTACTTAAAATAATGTGGTAACTACTGGTTGACAGTTGAGAAGTAACAAGCATTCCATTATAAAAGTACGTAGAGGTGAGCCTTAATTTTTATGCATGCTGGAAAATGTTTAAAAGTTAAGAGAAGAAAAATAATTTATTTCTGGAGCTATCTAGTAGCTGTTTGGGGAATGTTGGTAGAACAGATAGCTCTTGAGTTTTTCAACCTAAACTTCCAGCTGAATCCTTTTATTTTTGCTTGTTTTTCATGTAGGGTGGTGAATAGATAACCAGAGAAGAATCCTAGAGGGCGCCAGATTGACCACACCAAAGATGTCGAAGCCCAAGAGCTCGGAGACTGTGAGGGTGGTGGTGCGGTGTCGGCCTATGAACAGCAAGGAAGTTGCCTCCGGTTTTCATAAAGTGGTTGACGTGGACGTGAAGCTCGGGCAAGTGTCTGTGAAGATTCAGAAAGGGTCTGGTAATGAGTTGCCAAAAACATTCACGTTTGACGCGGTTTACGACTCTAACTCTAAGCAAGTGGAGCTTTATGATGAAACTTTTAGGCCGTTGGTAGATTCTGTCTTGCTAGGCTTTAATGGAACCATCTTTGCCTATGGCCAGACAGGAACTGGGAAGACTTTCACGATGGAAGGACTACGAGGTGATCCTGAAAAGAGAGGTGTAATACCAAACTCTTTTGAACACGTCTTCACCCACATATCCCGTTCCCAGAATCAACAGTATTTGGTAAGGGCTTCTTATTTAGAAATCTACCAGGAAGAGATCAGAGACCTTCTTTCCAAAGATCAAGCGAAACGTCTAGAACTTAAAGAAAGACCGGATACTGGTGTCTACGTCAAGGACCTGTCCTCTTTTGTCACCAAAAGTGTGAAGGAAATAGAACATGTCATGAATGTTGGCAATCAGAACCGCTCTGTAGGTGCCACCAACATGAATGAACACAGCTCCCGCTCCCATGCCATCTTTATGATCACCATTGAGTGCAGCGAGATCGGTTTGGATGGCGAGAACCACATCCGAGTAGGAAAACTCAATCTGGTGGACTTGGCTGGCAGTGAACGTCAAACAAAAACAGGAGCCCAAGGCGAACGGCTAAAAGAAGCTACAAAAATAAATTTGTCTCTCTCTGCACTAGGAAATGTCATATCTGCCCTTGTGGATGGCAGAAGCACACACATTCCCTACCGAGATTCCAAGCTTACTAGGCTACTGCAGGACTCATTGGGTGGCAATGCCAAAACGGTTATGGTGGCCAATATTGGACCTGCCTCCTATAACATGGAGGAGTCCCTGACAACTCTACGCTATGCCAATCGTGCCAAAAATATCAAGAACAAGCCTAGAGTGAATGAAGACCCCAAGGACGCATTACTGCGGGAGTTCCAAGAGGAGATCGCAAGGCTAAAAGCACAGCTGGAGAAGAGGGTGGTGGGGAAAAGACGAAGGAGAGGAAGGAGAAGGCCTGGGGTAGATGGAGCAGCAGATGATGAAGAAGACGGGGACTCTTATGAAGAAGAAGAAGGAGAGAGTGATGACAAAGACTATTGGCGGGAGCAGCAGGAGAAACTCGAGACTGAGAAGAAGGCCATTGTCGAAGATCACAGTTTGGTGGCAGAAGAGAAACAGAAGCTTTTGAAGGAGAAAGAGAAAAAAATGGATGATTTACGGCGAGAAAAAGAGGCTATGGAAATGCTGACATCTAAAGTCAAGGTAAACCTAACCAGTAGCATCCAACTGTGATTAGATATGCAGGCATTCCATATCTGCTAAAAGTTTATTCTGATGAAAGATCTTTCCATAAACGTACATTCTTAGACCAACTAAGTGTGCATGTTTATGGATTAGGAGGGAAAGGTTTGAAAAGACACTTCTGGTGCCAACTTATGTTGGAAGCAATTAACTTTGAAGATCCAACTGGTCAATGGATTATTCCTTTGAGAAGGATTGACATTAGATTGTCATTAAATACAACTACTGGGTCAGAACATTAACTAATGCATATGGCCTCAGCTAAATTTACCATTTGCTGTCTAGTCTTATTGGTTTTTAATAAACCATACATAATGGTTCTGGTAATAGTTGGTATCTATAATGATATAGATACCAACTTATCTACGCTTTTTCAGCTATTTATCCCAGCATTGATTATTATTAAATATAGTGCATAGGTAACCACCATCTTCTACCCATAGGTTCCCAAATTCTCTGTTTATGTAAGATGAGGCCTAATAATTAGAAATCTTATTTAAAGCGGAGTTCCACCCAAAAGTTGAACTTGCGCTCATCAGATTCCTGTCCCCGCCTCCATTGCCACTATTGGCACCTTTCGGGGGGAGGGGGGGTGAAGATATCTGCACCCACTTCCGGTAATAGACTCCCGTGGGAGTCACGCCCCTTCCCGTACCCAACCCCCCCCCCCCACTGTCTCCTGGGAAACACACAGGTCCCAGGAGATAGCGGGGACCACTTACGACGCGCAGCGCGACTCGCCTATGCTCAGTAGGGAACTTGGAAGTCAGGCTACAACACTTCACTTCCTGAGTCCCTCAATGAGAATGGCGGCGGCAGCAGCCGAGAACCGATCGATTTCTCGGCTTCGGCTGCCGACATCGCTGGACCCTGGGACAGGTAAGTGTCCATTTATTAAAAGTCAGCAGCTGCAGTATTTGTAGCTGCTGGCTTTTAATCATTTTTGTTTTAGGTGGACTCCCTCTTTAATGACTGTTCTTGAATAAAGAACACGTTGCTGATTGGATGGTTTAAACATCTATGCTTTGTTCTCCACAGAAGGAATAAAGAACTTCTTCCTCTTCCTATAGAAATAGTTGTATTGGCTTAGAACATGGGTCTCCAGACTTTCTAAACAAAGGGCCAGTTTACTGTCCTTCAGACTTAAGGTGGGCTGGACTGTGGGCATCAGGAGTAAAAAAGGCCCCGACGTCAGTGGGCATAAACCATGTCCTATCTTTGGTGTCAGTGGGAGGAATAGGGCCCCATTGTTGGTGTCATTGGGAGGGATAGTGCCCCATTATTGGTATCGGTGGGGGGATTAGTGCCCAGTCATTGGTGTTAGTGGGAGGAATATTGCCCCATTATTGGTATCAGTGGGAGGGATAGTGCCCCATTATTGGTATCAGTGAAAGGAATAGTGCCCCATCATTGGTGTCAGTGGGAGGAATTTATCATTTATATCAGCAGGAGGAATAATGTCCTATCGGTGTCAGTGAGAGAAATAGTGTCCAATCATTGGTATCAGTGGAAGGTATAGTGTCCCATCATTGGTATCAGTGGGAGGAATTGCCTTATCTTCGGTGTCATTGGGAGGAATTCTGACCATTCATTGGTGTCAGTGATGGGCAATTATGCCCCACTGTTGGTATCGGTGTATGAAAACGGTGCCCCAAATGCTGGATAGAGTCAAGCAAAGGGCTGCATCTGGCTCCCTGGAGCGCAGTTTGGAGACCACTGGCTTAGAGTTTGGCCAATAGTGTGTATTATGGAACAGCCCTTCTATCTCATGCTGTGAATAAAATATTGGATGTCAGGCAGGAGAGCAGTGGAGAGGTTGTCCAGTAGCTCTCACGTTTGTAGCAGAGGGAGGTGGATATCCTAGGGATGGGATGCGGAAGGTTAGATAGGAAATATATGTGGAGGTATGCTCAAATATACTGTATGAGTAACCGGAGCATAGATGTAGGCCAAGTGTATCAATAAAGGCAGCTTATTAACGCATTTCATAATTCAGGGCCTGTGAACCTTATAAATGCACAGATCCTCTGTACAGCTTCATTTTGATTAGGTTCTATTCATCAATAAATATCCATGGACCTTTGTGTCCACCATTTTCTAAATAAAAAAAAAAAAAAAAAAAAGATCTAAAATGTATTATCTACTTTGGCTATGATGTAAATGTTGCACTGTGTTCATCACTAATGAATCTACCTTTGCAGGCCATGGAAAGTAAACTTCTTGTTGGGGGTAAAAACATTGTTGACCATACCAACGAGCAACAGAAAATCCTCGAGCAGAAGAGGCAAGAAATTGCTGAACAGGCAAGTGGCGGGTGTTTTAAAGAAACAGGGTCATATTTTATTTTTTTATTAACATCTGTTAAAGCTTCAGTGTATTGGCAATGGACCCAAGATTTTAAAAGAAGATATATGTAGGAAACCACGTGTCCATCCATCTCCTCACTGACCGTTTACGTACACATAATGAATAGATGATGGCACCTTTTCTTTATTAACTTATAAAAATTTGCAAGCCACAGGAATGAAACCTCTTGCAGGTTTCAAAGACAAATGTGCTTGTTCGTAGACTTTAGAGCAGTGGTGGTCAACGTTCTTGATATGGGGGGGGCCTCAAGTGTGACCCCCCCCCCCCTCCAACATCACCAAAGGGCTGTACATAAAATTCAGTGCATATTCAGTGTCGGAGACAGCAGACATACAACAGGATATATTCCAAAACTATGGGCATGATACAAGAGATGGCTGTAGACTGGACATAATACAGGAGATAGTGATTGTGCACATTAAACAAGATGGTCAGAGACTGCGGACATGATACAAGAGCTGGCCAGAGACTGCGGACATGATACAAGAGATGGTCAGTAAGGCCCCTTTCACACTGGGGCGATAGCGCCTGCAAAGCACCCCGAAACAGCCGCTGCTGTCTCACAAGTGTGAAAGCCCCGAGGGCTTTCGCACTGGAGCGGTGCACTTGCAGGATGGTCCAAAAAGTCCTGCAAGCAGCATCTTTGGAGCGGTGTATTTACCGCTCCTAAATCGCCCCTTTCCATAGAAAACAATGGGGCAGCGCTGCAAAGTGCCGATGCAAAGCGTGGCGCTTTGCGGGCGGTTTTAACCCTTTTTCGGCCGCTAGCGGGGATTAAAACTGCGCCGCTAAAACGACGGTAAAGCGCCGCTAAATATAGTGCCGTTTACCGCCAGCAGGAGATAGTCAGAGACTGCGGACATGATACAAGAGATGGCCAGAGACTGCAGACATGATACAAGAGATGGCCAGAGATTGCGGACATGAGACGAGATGGTGAGAGACTGCAGACATTGTGCAAGAGATGGTGAGAGACTGCGGACATGATGCAAGAGATGGCCAGAGACTGCGGACATGATGCAAGAGATGGTCAGAGACTGCGCATATGATACAAGAGATGGTCAGAGACTGCGCACATGATACAAGAGATGGTCAGAGACTGCGCACGTGATAAAAGAGATGGTCAGAGACTGCGCACATGATACAAGAGATGGTCAGAGACTGCGCACGTGATACAAGAGATGGTCAGAGACTGCGCACATGATGCAAGAGATGGTCAGAGACTGCGCACATGATGCAAGAGATGGTCAGAGACTGCGCACATGATGCAAGAGATGGTCAGAGACTGCGCACATGATGCAAGAGATGGTCAGAGACTGCGCACATGATGCAAGAGATGGTCAGAGACTGCGGACATGATGCAAGAGATGGCAAGAGATTGCGGACATGATGCAGAGATGATCAGAGACTGCGGACATGCTGCAGGAGACTGTGAACGTACTATAGGAGTTGTTGGAGACTGGGGACATACTTCTAGAGAACACCATCTTAAAACATATTACATGAGACTGCTAGAAATTAATATTATAGCAGGGCAATGGGGATACAGATTAGCAGAAGCCCCAGGGGCTGCACAAAAAGTACCAAAGGGCCACACGCAGCCCCCTGGCCACAAGATGAGCACCAGAGGTCTAGGGCAAAGGCATTGGTCACATGGTCTATGCCAGGGGGTGAACCTTGGCACCCCAGATGTTTTGGAACTACATTTCCTATGATGCTCATGCACTCTGCAGTGTAGCCGAGCATCATGGGAAATGTAGTTCCAAAACATCTGGGGTTCCAAGGTTCGCCATCACTGGTCTATGCCAATGTAGCTTAGTGAACTGATGTTGAGGCAGAATGAGCCTTTTTTGAGGATCTACAAAGACACTGATCCTTTCCTTTGCAAGAAACTTTTGTAGCAATTGTCATGAAGCAGAACTGGAACAATTGATGGACAAGGGTCTTTTTTTTATTTTTTATTTTTTTACTACTTTTTAAAAAAAATGTTAGAAGTAGAGATTTACTGTAAAATGTATGTGCCAATATGGTTCTACTTTTGTGCCATTCTTGATTTTAATGTTCCTTTTGTATGAAATAGGCATTATAGCTCCAGGTCTAATTAATGTGTATGTTGGTCATTTAGAAACGACGAGAACGAGAAATGCAGCAACAAATGGAGAGCCGTGATGAAGAGACTTTAGAGCTAAAGGAGACATACAGCTCCTTACAGCAGGAGGTCGATATAAAGACCAAGAAATTGAAAAAGGTAAATTCCGGAGGTGCATTTTCTTTAGTTATCAACATCATATTATGAAGGAGGAGGGTTCATGTCTGCTCATGTCCTTTGCTTCTGTGTTGCTACTGTTTTGCCTTTTACTATGGCAGATTGGACCTTTCATTCATTTTTAAAGTCTGCATGAATACATTTCTGACATGTCATTATATACAGCAATGATACAATTTGTCATTATTAAGGCATCCTTGCATTTTAGTTAAGTGGCTTGTCTAGGCTGAGATGACATCATCAGTCTGCTGCAGGCAGAAGAAAATGTTTCCTCAGTCTCTTCTTCTTCTTCTTCTTCTTCTTCTTCTTTCTTCTTCTTCTTCTTCTTCTTCTTCTTCTTCTTCTTCTTCTTCTTCTTCTTCTTCTTCTTCTTCTTCTTCTTCTTCTTCTTCTTCTTCTTCTTCTTCTTCTTCTTCTTCTTCTTCTTCTTCTTCTTCTTCTTCTTCTTCTTCTTCTTCTTCTTCTTCTTCTTCTTCTTCTTCTTCTTCTTCCCTACCATCATTTCAAAGTGCCCCTGATTAACCCCAAATAAAGTTCAGCTGTTCTAGTAGGTCTTTCCTGACATTTTCTTAGTCGCATCCTACAGCAAAAGCCATGGTGTGCAGAGAGCTTCCAAAGCATCAGAGGGATCTCATTGTTAAACGGTATCCAGTCAGAAGAAGGGTACAAAGGAATTTCCAGGGCATTAGATATACCATGGACCAGTAGAAATATGGGCCCCTTGGACCACTACCTGAACTTGTTAAAAAAAAAAAAGATATACCATGGAACACAGTAAAAGACATCATCAAGTGTAGAAAATATGGCACAACAGTGACATCACCAAGAACTGGACGTCCCACCAAAATTGATGAAAAGACGAGAAGAAAACTGGTCAGGGAGAGGCCAAGAATCCTACAGCAACATTAAAGGAGCTGCAGGAATATCTGGCAAGTACTGGCTGTGTGGTACATGAGACAACAATCTCCCGTATTCTTCATATGTCTGGGCTATGGGGTAGAGTGACAAGACGGAAGCCTTTTCCTACCAAGAAAAACCTTTAAGCCCGGCTAAATTTAGCAAAAACACATCTGAAGTCTCCAAAAAGCATGTGGGAAAATGTGTTCTGGTCTGATGAAACCAAGGTTGAAGTTTTTGGTCATAATTCCAAAAGATATGTTTGGTGCAAAAACAACACCTCACATCACCAAAAGAACACCATACCTACTGTGAAGCATGGTGGTCGCAGCATCATGCTTTGGGGCTGTTTTTCTTCAGCTGGAACAGGGGCCTTAGTCAAGGTAGAGGGAATTATGAACAGTTCCAAATACCAGTCAATATTGGCACAAAAGATTCAGGCTTCTGCTAGAAAGCTGACCATGAAGAGGAACTTCATCTTTCAGCATGACAACGACCCAAAGCATCCAAATCAACAAAGGAATGGCTTCACCAAAAAAAGATGAAAGTTTTGGAATGGCCCAGCCAGAGCCCAGATCTGAATCCCATTGAAAATCTGTGGGGTGATGTGAAGAGGGCTGTGCACAGGAGATGTCCTCGCAATCTGACAGATTTGGAGTGTTTTTGCAGAGAAGAGTGGGCAAATATTGCCAAGTCAAGCTGTGCCATGCTGATAGCCTCATACCCAAAAAGACTGAGTGCTGTAAAAAAATCAAAAGGTGCTTCAACAAAGTATTAGTGTAAGGGTGTGCACACTTATGCAACCATATTACTTTAGTTTTTTATTTTTTACTTCCCTCCACCTAAAAGATTTCAGTTTGTTGTTCAACTGTTTATAGGTCACATTAAAGTTGGAAAAAGTTCTGCAATTATTTTTGTCTCATTTTTTACATCACAGAAACCTGACATTTTAACAGAGGGGTGTGTAGACTTTTTATATCCACTGTATTCTCCATATGCCATTAGGCTTAATGCACTGGAAGTGTGCCTGATGTGAGAGGTAATGTATACCTAGAAGTGTTAGATTACACATTGTTAGCTTGTTGCACCTTACATGAAAACATGATGATGGGTCCACCTTAAGAGTTGGCTGTGCCAGTCCAATCTCCGAACAACCCTTGGTCATAAACTGATTTTCCAATCTAGGTATGGAGCAGCATAGGAGATTAGGATTTGTGATTCTGGATTTCATATACGCCATGGATGATCTATGCTTATGATCTGTATCCTCTTCTTGTTACAGCTCTTTTCCAAGCTGCAGGCGGTTAAGGCGGAGATCCACGACCTGCAGGAGGAACACATAAAAGAGCGCCAAGAGTTGGAGCAGACGCAGAACGAGCTCACTCGAGAGCTGAAGTTAAAGTAAGCATTTATTATAGAGAATAGCAACACTCTCAGATCATTGCGTGGTCCTACTCCCCGTATAACGATTTCTTACGCCGCAGGCACCTCATCATTGAGAACTTCATTCCTATGGAAGAGAAAAATAAGATGATGAACCGCTGCTATTTAGAGGAGGAGGAGGATCAATGGAAGCTTCATCCAATCAGCAGACTGGAGTAAGTATTGGATACCTACTCTTACTGGGTATGGGTATTCTGCCTTCCGATGTGCGTACAGAGGCATCTTTTTCCTTAAAGTATATTTAAGTCTTTTTTTTTTTTTCTCTAAAAATAACAAACACATTTTACCTTCTCTGTGTAATGGTTTTGCACAGAGCAGCCCCGATCCTCCTCTTCTCGGGTCCCCCGCTGGCGCTCCTGGGCCCTCCCTCCTGCTGAGTGCACCCACAGCAAGCAGATTGCTGAGCCACTGCTCTGAGTCCATTCAGATAGGGAGCTGCGGCTCGGGCCCACCCCTTTTTTCTCTCCTCATTGGCTCACTGACTTTGATAGCAGCAGGAGCCAATACCGCTGCTGTCTCTGTCAATGAGGAGGGAGAGTCCCGGACAGCCGAGGCTCATGTGCAACATCGTTGCATCGAGATGGGGCTCAGGTAAGTATTAGGTGGGCTGAGAGGTGCTGCTGCACACAGAAGGTTTTGACAGCCAATCACAACGGTCACATGACCCGAATGACCGCCTCCGCCTCCCAGCTTTTATAACCCTTAAAGGACCGGCAGGCGGTCGGCGGAAAGGGGTTAAAGTGTAGGTCCGCTGGAAATTATTTTTTTTATTTTTTTAAAGTCAGCAGCTACAAATACTGCAGCTGCTGACTTTTAAAATAAGGACACTCACCTGTCCAGGGCACCCGCGATGTCGGCACCCAAAGCCCATCTGTCGCTCGGCTCTCGGGTGCTGCCGCCGCCATCTTCGGTAAAGGAATCAGGAAGTGAAGCCTTGCGGCTTCACTTCCTGGTTCCCTACTGCGCATGCGTGAGTCGCGCTTCGCAATCCCGATGGTCCCTGTTGTCTCTGGAACCCGTGTGTTTCCCAGCAGACAGCAGGGGGGGGGGGGGGGAAGAGGCGTAGACTCTCGCGGGAGTCTATGCTCAGAAGTGGGTGAAAATACCTGTATTATACAGGTATCTGGAAGGGTTCCAAAAAGTGGAGGTTCCATTTTTGTGTGAACCTCCGCTTTAAGGAGCCAGCCCGGAAGCCAGCCGCCACATCCTTAACAACCGAAGACTCATCAGCTGCCGGCGGGCTTCCCCACTGACAGCTGAATGTAAACAGAATTGTCGTCAAATAAATCTTATTGGAAAACAAAGGAGGCCCCCAGATCCCTCCCACCACCTATGTGAATGAGTATGGGTTACATGGTCAAAATGAATAAAAACACAACACCAGTTTTTGTCAAGTCCTTTTATTAAAATAAAAACATAACATAAAAAAAATGTATAAAAAAAAAAAAGTTAAAATTTCCATCTTAAAGCGGAGCTCCACCCGGTTTTAACATAATATGTAAAAGTGATTAAATACATGTCATCAATATAAAACGGACGTTTTATTTATTTTTTTCTACAGTACCTTTTTTTTTTTTCCTTGTAAAGTTGTCTGCTTCCTGTCTATGGGGATCGCGGTTATGGGCGGGGATAGTGCGTCTATTTCGCAATATTCTCTATCCGCACTGTCTCCTGGGAGCTTGTGTCATAGTTCCCAGGAGTCAGTGCAGTGGCCTAGCGCGAGTTATCGCGTAATTTAGAAACGCAGCGCAGTTCCGTTGCCATCACAACGGGGCGGGACTTCCTACGATGCCGCCCGTAGTAATGGCAACCTGAGCTGTTGACGGCGCTCGAAATTGCCGTTACTGCGCATGCGCAAGATCGGGGATCGAATGGGTGGTGCATGCTGGTCCATCAGCAGCACAGTGTCCCGGAAGAGGGTGCCTGTGGGCTTCACATGCCCACAGGCAAGATGACAACCAGCAGCATCCAGATTTCTACGTTTTTTTTATGTGCAGAAAACCGGCAGCAGCAGTGTTTGAAAACAGAACAAGTGAGTGATAAATTTATGTATACTAATCGTTGTCATTTTACCAAAAAAAACAAAAACATTGGAGACAGTGGCACCCCGCTTTAAGAAATAGTTTGTTCTTTTGGGATGGATAAAAACCTTTTGCTTTCACATACTGATCTGTGCGCTACACTTCTGGCACACCTTATCTTTTCTCTGTCTAGAAATCAGCAGATGATGAGACGGTCCGTGTCCGCCATTGGCTACAAGAGACCACTGAGTCGTCACGCAAAAACGGCGATGATGGGCAGGCCCGATCCTCGATACAGGGTAAGGCTGGACCAGTGTCGCCTTCTAAACAGACCCATGTCTATTCATTTCACTTGTGAATCAAACATTGCCTCATTAGAATTAATAAAGAGGATCTGAACGCTGAATGCCTTGCCCGAAAGGACAAGCAGAGGGCAAAGTCATTAGTATTGCCTATGGTCTCCCTGCCGCTGATCTTCGCCCCCCATTACTGACTTACCATGTCTTGTTTTTCATTGTGGTTTTATGTGGGGCGGCCATCTTGGTAGAGGCAGGGCTTTGCTTCCTCATGTTAAAACCTCCAGTAAGGAGAACAGTGAGCAGTACAGTAGTTACCTCACCTAATTCTCTCCAAATCTGGTGATTCTAGCAGTCAGAGGCAGCAGTGCCTGACGTCTCACACTGCAGATATACAGCTATGAGGCTGTAGACATAGGAGTGCCTAGGCACTCTCACATACCAGGAAGAGCACTGCTTATTTTCAAGAGGAACATTTATCAGGGTATTGCTTAAGCAAAAATAACACTTCTAGATATTCCATGTAACCTCACAAGTCATTTTACTTTTTGAGTTCAGGTTCCCTTTAACCACTTGACCTCTGGAATATTTACCCCTCCCTTCACCACCAGGACATTTTTTTGTGATACGGCCCTGCATTACTTTAATTGACAATTGCGCTTTCATGCGATGCTGTACCCAAATAAAATGTGTGTCCCTTTTCCCACAAATAGAGCTTTCTTTTGGTGGATTTTGGTCACCTCTGCGTTTTTTTTTTTTTTTTTGCGCTATAAACAAAAAAAGACCGACAATTTGGGAAAAAAAAACATATTTCTCACTTTCCGCTATAAAACGCATTCAATAAAAAATCAATTTAGACCAATATGTATTCTGCTACATGTTTTTGGTAAAAAAAAAAAAATCCCAATAAGCGTATATTGATTGGTTTGCACAAAAGTTATATCGTCTACAGACTATGGAATTTTTATACTGGAATTTTTTTATTTTTTATACTAGTGATGGCGGCGATCAGCGACTTATAGCAGGACTGCGATATTACGGGGGACAGTCTGACACTTTGTGGGAACCAGTGACACTAATGCCGCGTACACACGAAGGGACTATCCCGCGGGATTGTCCGCTGGACTCAAGTCCACCGGACAATCCCCTCGTGTGTGGGCGCCGGCGGACTTTTTGGCGCCAAAAGTCCGGCGGACTAGGTTTTAAGTTTTGTTTTAAAATTGTCCGCTGGACTTGGCAGTCCGCCGGGCAATCCCGCCGTTAGTAGGCAAGTCCGCCGGACTTTTGAAATGAACGGACTTGCCGCTCATCGGAAAGTCCGTTCATTCCCGCTGACTTTTTCCAGCGGATTGTCCGCCGGAGAAGTCCGGGCGTGTGTGGGGAAGTCCCGGCGGACAAAGTCCGAACGTGTGTACTCGGCATAAGGCTCAGTTCGAACTGCCCCGTGACTTGGGATCTGACTGGTGAGACCCCAAGTTGCGTGACATGTGAGATCCCATGTTAGTCAATGAGATCTGTCGTAATTCGTACTGCTGAGGTCGCTCCGACCTTCGAAAAGGTTCCTGCACTACTTCAAGGCCACTTCTATCCGACTTGTACCCATAGACTTTAATGGAGGTTGCCTCCAAGTCGGCTCCTCATCTTAATTGATTTGATTTGGATCCGACATAACAGGAAGATTACACAGGCATTCCTTTTGCTTCAAAGTCACTTCAAGACGCCTGGCAAAGTCGCACTGTAACCTGACTTTGGGGCCCCGTATCTCGGGCCACTTGGTGCCAGGAACCCCAATATGGTTTGCAAACCCAGAGCAACTAGCACTACAACATATCCAAATTTGGGGTTCCTAGCACTAAGTGACCCCGAGATACAGGGCCCCAAAGTCGGTCAACTGTGTCCATCTGCAGCCATGTTATTTCGGGACCCTTTGAACCCCAAATTTCGGGACCCTTTGGGTCCAGAGACCCCAAATTTTATTATGGCTTTACTATGGCTATTTACTATGGCTGTGAACCGAGCCTCATACAATAATCAGTGTTAAAAATATACACTGTCACTGTACTAATGGCACTGGCTGGAAAGGGGTTACAAATCTAGGGCGATCAAAGGGTTAACCGTCAGTTTTTATGTGCTGCATTTACTAGGGCAAGTGATGTATTTTATTTCCTGCTTTGCATGGACACAAAATCCATCAGATCCCTCCTGCCTTGTTTACATAGGCCAGTGTTTCTCAACTCCAGTCCTCCAAGGCACCCCAACAGGTCATGTCTTCAGGATTTCCCTCAGATGAAATGGCTGTAGTAATTATTAAGGCAGTGAAACTGATCAAGTCACCTGTGCAAAAAAATGGACAGGCTGAAAACATGACCTGTTGGGGCGCCTTGAGGACTGGAGTTGAGAAACACTGACGTAGGCAGAGCTCCGCTCTGTGTGTCTGCCAGACGATCGGCGGTTCCCGGCTGACCTCTATTGACCAGCATCCGCTGATTGGCTTGTGCTGTGTCAAATCACAGGACCGCCACAGCACCCGTGGCGGGCACCCCCTACCTGGAAGTGCCCGCTCATGTACTGGGTACATGATCCGGCACAGAACGGCTTTCCTACCACAGTATATGTACGGTGGGCAGTCCGCAAGTGGTTAACCCACGGATCTAGTTGAAGACAAAAAAGCATGATGCTAGGCGATGAGAGCAGAGTGATGGTGAGATGAGTTTATTAGTGTGCTGCTTCCCATTTCACTGGTCAGTCACAGACTGGGAGAGAGGACAAGTAGCAATGAAAGGTAGGGTCTTCTCCTCTGCCAGACCTGTGTTGTGCTATGTGGCAGAGCTGTGTAAATCTCAGGACTACATAGATAGATATACAAATGCTTTGGCAAGTAAAACGTCTCTCATCTATGCATTTCATCTGTGTATGTAGCTGTTTTCCCAGTTTTCAATAAAAAAAAAATCTTTCAGGCCGAGAACATTGTTCTGCTGGAGCTGGATATGCCAAGTCGTACGACTCGGGATTACGAAGGTCCAGCAGTGGCTCCCAAGGTCCAGGCGGCACTGGAAGCTGCTCTTCAGGACGAAGATGATATCCAAGTTGACGCCTCGACATTTGAAAGCATGGCCAGTAAAAAGTCCAAAGCCAGGTAAGCACAGGTCTGCTGGAAAATGTTTCTCAAGAGGCGTGAATGGAGGAGTAACCTAATAAAGGAGTAAAGTGATAGGTTTAGAGGGTCTGCAGGAAAGACTAAAAAGTGAACCGGTCAAGAAATTGGTTTAAAGCTGACCTCTGGCCTTCCCTTCAGTCTTGCACAGTTGTACCGACTCCTCTCTCGATTTCACTCACACTGTGAGCTTCTCACATCTTCTTCAGGTAGGACCTGTCTCGTTTCCTGGCTGGAGGACGTCCGGCATCCCTTTTCATTTATTGGATTTCACTTCTTTCAATAATGGAGCCTGCGGGCTGTTCAGACTGCGTGTGCCCAGTGCGAGGTCTACTTCTCTAGCTAGAGAATGAGAGAGCGCACTGCATGGTCTCCTTTCTATGGCTACTTGCCGACCGTCCTATAGTAGATTTACTGCTACAGGGTGGCCATTCTGTGCAGAATCGTGTGTGTAATAGGAATAAAAGTGAGCCTATTTATTTATTTATTTTTTTAAACTGTGTAAAAATAAAATCAAGAAAAATAAATAAGGAAAAAAAAAAATATTTTTTTTTAAAGCACTCCATCCCGACGAGCTCACGTGCAGAAGCGAACGCATACGTGAGTAGAGCCCGCATATGAAAACGGTGGTCAAACCACACATGTGATGTATCGCCGCAATCGGTAGAGCGAGAGCAATAATTCTAGCCCTAGACCTACTCTGTAACGCAAAACATGCAACCTGTAGAATTTTTTTTAAACGTCGCCTATGGAGATTTTTGAGGGTAAAAGTTTGACGCCATTCTACGAGCCGGCGCAATTTTAAAGCGTGACATGTTGGGTATCAATTTACTCGGCGTAACATTATCTTTCACGATATATAAAAAAATTTACTAACTTTACTCTTCTTATTTTTTTATTCAAAAAAGTGCGCTTGTTAGACCGCAAATATGGTGTGAAAAAAAGTATTGCAACGACCGCCATTTTATTCTCTAGGGTGTTAGAAAAAAAACGATATATAATGTTTGGGGGTTCTAAGTAATTTTCTAGCAAAAAAACCTGTTTTAAACATGTAAACACCTAAAATCCAAAACGAGGCTGGTCTTAAAGTGGTTAAAGCGGTGTTTCACCTTCAAAATTTTTTTTTTAAAAGTCAGCAGCTAAAAAAAAAGTCGCTGCTGACTTTTAAGAAGTACACTTACCCTACCAGGGCACCCGCGATGTCGTTCGTGGAGGCCGAGATGTCCCTCGGCTATCCGGATCCAGCGCCGCCATCCTCCGTAAAGGAAACGGCTTCACGCGGCCTACTGCGCATGCGCAAGGGTCATTTGTGAATGGGGAACGCGGTGTGTTGTGGGACACAGTTCCCATAACACACCGCGCCCCATTCACCTGAAGACGGAAGAAGAGAAGATCACCGCGGCGCTGGAGGAGGCAGATTAGGACGATCTGCCTAGCAACAGCCATTTCTGGTAAGTAAAAAAAAAAAAAATTTTTTTTTTTTTTTTTTATTTTAAATTGTTACTAACATTTTTTCTAGTTTTCATTTTCAGGGTGTTCCACTACTTTAATGAATGATCGGCGGGTGCTGGCGGACATCGAGTCCACAGTACCTGCTAATCGGCTTCCGCTGTGGGAGCAAGTTGCTGGCGGTGTGCATGCGCGCCCCAAAAGTGCAGGATCACGTACTAGGTACATGATCCTGTGTGGGAGTATGCAGTATACGGTCAGCAAGCAGTTAATAAATGGCTACACTTAGGTGGTGGCGCCCTCTGTCTTTTTATATATCAATAATGCCTCCTAACTGCCTGTCAAATGCTTTCTAAAGGGTGATCCAAACGCAGAATCACTCTTCAGAGACTGTAGTAAGTGTGAATGAGCCCTAAAAGAACCAGAGGCTGACTCGGCCCACAAGGCTTCATCTACAAATAAAATATCACTTTTTGAGTGTACTGGCTCTGGTAATTTATGAACAATATCCTGACCTTCTACATATTTTTTTTTCTCTGGTATTTCCAGGCCTAAGACTGGACGGCGGACCGGCCCTTCCCCCAGCCCCTCCGGATCCTCGCACTTCCCCCAGACAAGGGGCCTAGTTCCAAAGTAAACCGAAGCCCAGGGACCAGGTCCGTGGGCTCCTGACATGAAGTATTAGGACGGACAGAGTAGATGGATGAACTTTTACATACGTAACATGAAGAAGACCTGACTCGGCACCGGAGGAGGAGACTGAGGCCTCCACTAACCAAACTCTAGAAATAAATTTCTCAATGCTGGAATCACTTGCGCTTTCTCAGGCCAACTGTAGAATTTTTATTTGGTGGGTCAGAATAACAATCGTAAGTGACGGTAATACGTCTAGTACCTAACGCTAGTAGATGTGGTAGCACGTTCTCAAGGCACAAGATCAGGCTTTCTCCGGCCTAAAACTGCGTGGATAGTGTGCAGGACGTCCGCTTAAAGTGCACACAAGGGAGTCGGCCATGTTGTTGTGGTCCAAAATAATATTCAGTAACCTCAACTATAAAGAATGCCGAGTCCTACGCCTCTGATGTCACTAAGTCTTAGCCTGCTGATAGGCCGTACGTCAGCTCCGCACATAACGTGGCCACCTCCATCTTGTGTAGTACAGCCTGTACACTTTAAAACTTTATCGACAAACGGAAGAAGAGTTTACCGCTAGATACAACTCGGGAGTGTCGTGTGTACACGCCTGATGTGTTTACATACAGACTCTACTCTCTGCACTGATCTCTGTACCCTAACTTGTGTTTATCGGTATTTATATCATTTTTTTTTATGACTTAGATGTATATTTAGTATTCTTTTATAATGTAAATTAGTGGTTTTTGTTTTGTTGGAAGGCTGCTTCATGCCGTCTGATGGTGACTTTTATCCCTGCGTCATTACCCAGTAATTACCCAGTAACGCATCGTGCTGAGATGCTACTGGCTGTGGACGGTTCCAAACTCCGCCCCATATGGTCATTCGTCTTGTTGGTTGGATTGCATCAAGCCAGATCTCTTTTGGAGATTGCGGAAATTGTCAGTCATTAGAAGTCGGGTGTTTTTTTTTTTTTATGTTTTGGACAGGGTATGGTTAAAATACATGTCAGGTTTATTTTTGGGGAGACATCCCTAAAACCCAAGTTGAAAGACACCCAGTGCCGCTTTGGGTTGAAAGACACCCAGTGCCGCTTTGGGTTGAATGGGGAGACGTTCCTAAATCCCAAGTCCAGCTTAAAGAGGAGCTCCAGCCCCCCCCCAACCTAAAAAATTAAAAGTCAGCTGCTACAAATACTGTAATACAAATACGAAGGTGTGCCGCTCCAGATGAGATAAGGAATCCTAATGGAACTCGTGGGTGCCCACCTCGGGCTTGCCTCCGCAATCAATGTACAAGAAAAGGGAATGGGCTGCACACAACCACTGTGATCCAAAATCCTTTATTGGGACTTCCAAGAGTGACACCACAATAGCAGAGTGCCCAGTAGACGCGTTTCACAATGTTATAAGTGCTTAATCATTAGTAATGATTAAGCACTTATAACGGTGTGAAACGCGTCTACTGGGCACTCTGCTCTTGTGGTGCCACTCTTGGATGTCCCAATAAAGTTTGGATCACAATCGTGGTGTGCAGCCTATTCCTTTTCCTTTTTCTTATACAAATACTGTAGCTGCTGACTTTTAATATTAGGACACTTGCCTGTTAAGGGATCCCGTGATATCCGCACCACAGCCAGGTGCTGCCGCAGCCATTCCTTGTAAGGGAACTGGGCAGTAAAGCCCTGCAACTTCACTGCCGGTTCACTGCTGTGCATGCGTGAAGCGTGCTGCACTTTGTGAATGGCTTGGTGGCGAGGGAAGGAGGAGGGGGCCGAACTTCCAGGGGCACTTCGCCACGGTAAGGTCCTCAGGAAGTGGGATGGGTACCCCCCCCCCCCCCGAAAGGTGCCAAATGTGGCAGCATAGGGGGAGAGGAAGCAAACCAGCGCAGCTTCCCCTTTTGGCTTTAAATTAAAAACATTAAATGACTCTTGCCGCAGTACTCCCCTCTTCAATGCCACAGCCCCCTGCTCCATCGTCCAGTGCTGCTTTGGGTTGAATGGGTAGACATCCCTAAAACCCAAGTCCAGCTTAAATTTAAAAAAAAAAGCTCTCGCTGCAGTACTCCTCTTCTATGCCGCAGCCCCCCCGCTCCATGGTTCAGTGCTGCTTTGGGTTGAATGACACTCGGCAACATTTAACCACTTCCTGTGCACCCAGGGTGCCCTCTAGGGGTACATCGTCACACTAACAGAATAATTATGGAAAGGATAGCGCCAACTGCTGAGGACAGACAAGGATTTCATAAGTCAACTGACTGGAGATGCTTACAAAAAAATATAGACAGTTCTCACCAAAACAGGCGTTCCAGTTGGTACTGTGAACCACTGGAAGGACAGCTGGCACTCAGGTAAACGTCAAATGGCAATATCCTTTTTTAGAAATGATGTGAAACAGCTGTAAAAAAAATCCAACTTTTTTTTTTCGGCTGTCAAAGCATAGTCATGGGGCTGAGGATGGAAGAAAGATACTACTACACCTGTTTGCATTGGTTCCAGGTGGTAGGATTCCCCTCTATTCCTGTTCTGGTGACAACCGTAAAATGTTGGATTTTCCATCATTAATAATGGTCACCCTGTTAAATATGGGGGGGGGGGGGTCCTCCTCGGTCACCCCATCGGGCACAGCAATAAAAATATGACAGGGGCTCTGACTCTTCCACAGTCCATACAGAACTTTAAAAAGAAAAGTCAGTATCCATTGGCATGGTGTTTTTAAACACAGGGCCATTTTACAGTCCTTCAGACTTTAGGTGGGGTCGGACTGTGGCCAGAGGGAGTAGAAAATGTCCCAGCATCAGTGGGAGTAAACAATACCCCATCTTTGGTGTTGGTGGGAAAAATTTTGCCCCATCATTAGTGTCATTGGGAGGAATTTTGCCCCATTGTTGGTGTCATTGGGAGGAATTGGGGTCATTGGGAGCAATACTGCCCCATCATTGGTGTCATTGGGAGGAATAGTGCCCCATTGTTGGTGTCATTGGGAGGAATTGGGGTCATTGGGAGCAATACTGCCCCATCATTGGTGTCATTGGGAGGAATAGTGCCCCAATTGTTGGTGTTATTGGGAGGGATAGTGCCCCATCATTGGTGGTGTTATTGTGAGGAATTGTGCCCCATTGTTTGGGTTATTTGGAGGAAATGTGTCCTATCGTTGGTGTTATTAGCCCCATTGTTGGTCGCATTGGGAGGAACTGTGCCCCATCATTGGTCCCCATTGTTGGTGTCATTGGGAATAATTGTACACCTTTGTTGGTGTCAGATGGGGGGGGGGGGGGGTGCTACATTGCTTGTGTCAGTGGATGAAATGTTGCCCCTAAGGGCCAGATAAAGGCAGGCAATGGCTACATCTGGCCCCAGGCTGCAGTTTGGAGACCAGTGTCCTATAGCATCAAATTGGATTGAATCTGTCAATAAACTGGCAGAAGCCGAACTCCCCATTGACATCCTGCTGGAATATGGTTTCCGCTGGCAGGAGACCCCTTGTCTTCTGTCCTTGGAAAAAATAATGGGTTGTTTCCAGGTTTAGGGCTTGCATATAACAGGGTATATCAAGGGGGTATCATGGGTATTCAGCATAGTAGTTTAAAGGGACTCTGAGACTTTGCACACTCAAGGTCCCTTTAAAGAGGAACTGCACTCTACCTTGCTAAAACTAATATTTAGCCAGGTAACAATTGTCCTTGTCGGAGATATAAAGAATGCCCTCTTACTAGTCCATGAAGTTCAGCGTTTTCCGCTTGCTGTTGAAGTCCTCCATGCGCCCCGCTCCTAGTGCACCACCTTCGTGAAATTCCTGTCCACACTGCGGGTGTGCCGTGTATTTGGGACCTGGCAGACTTGCGTGTCTGCGCATGCTCAAAATACCGCAGATCTGCCAGATCACTTGATACTTTATCATCGATAAACGCTGCGTTTTGGCATGTGTGACACCCCAGAAGGCAGCGAGGGGCTGATCTTTACATCAAGGAAGTAACGTCCAACACCCAATACATAACATGATTCAGAATTCTCAGTTTGTGTATTTCTATTCTCTCTTTTTTTTGGAGGGGAGGAGGGTGTGCATGTGATCAGCACGAGGCCAATCAGCACTGTCCAGACCAGGGGTCTCAAACTGGCAGCCCAGCTGTTGCGAAACTACAAGTCCCATGAGGCATTGCAAGGCTGACAGTAACAAGCATGACTCCCACAGGCAAAGGCATGATGGGGCTTGTAGTTTTACAACAGCTGGAGGGCTGCCAATTTGAGACCCCAGGTCCAGACAAAGGGTCAGGGATCATGCAGCCTCATAGGACAGACGGAAGAGAATGAAAACTACTACAAGCTTTAACCAGACTCTGATAGAAGTCACAAGACTGCTATATACTGCTGATGAGAAGAAAAGGTATTTAGCAGTTTATATTTACTAAAACGATTGCATTTCCATGTTCTGTCTACTGTGGGAGACCAGATATAGTGAATGCAGGTTCTGGGTTTAGTAACACTTTAATGCCAGGGAGGCAGCGTGGCTTTTGTATCATGTGACCACTGTGATTGGCTCTCACAGCTCCCAATCAGAAGCCTTCACCGAGAGCTGTCGGTGACAGCTCAGTCAGTGTGCTGGGAACACACAACCCCATTCCGCCATACATGTCACGTTGTAAAGCGCTGCGCAAACTGTTGGCGCTATATAAATTCTGTATAATAATGTGGCGGCTGGATGTTAAAGACCACCTTTCTTGCTGCCGCACATAAGCAGGGGGTGCAGATGAGAGAGAGAGAGTCTATTTTATGGGAGGAGGTCCACTTTTAAAGCTCCACCCTCCTTGACCCCCTTACACTTGCCCTCGCTGCACTTTCCTGCTGCCAAGATCCCCAGTACTTCCGGGTATGTGGGAATCACATGACCTTCTCCCAGCATGCAATGTTCTTCCGGCACTTCACTACAGTTATAAGCAGAGGAAAGGCGGAAATCAATATTTGCATTAGAAAGAGGTAATGAACTAATAAATGTAAAACTTTTTATAGATTTTGTTTTTAAATAAATTTGCACCTTGAATGTTCTTTTATCGAAAACCGAGAGATCTGCATAATAACGAACGTCCTTAACCTTCACATTAAAGGCCGCTTGGATCCTGTAAGTCGCAGACATTTTATCTAAATGATCCTGTTTTAATTTTTTTTTATTTTTTTTTTAGTGAGTTGGTTGTTTGCAGTTGTCCTTACCCATACACGCACAGATCCTTCTCCGATCTTTCTCATGTATGTCTGTTCAGTAGAAGCATCCTAGAGGAGATATAAGGTAGGCTGCCCTCAGTTGTGAAACGGCAGATAGAAGATTCGGCTGCCATTTGGTTGTTCCTTATTTGGCTCATTGTGAATGTTTTTGCGTTGAGTAGAAACCCTGTGTTAGCACCTCAGGGGAACAATGGTGATCAGCTGGAAATTTCCATTTCCTATGATCACTTCTTCCACCAAGAGCAGAGAGCTGGGGAGTGTCTGAAGACCTCGCTACTCCAGGTTTTGGATAGAGCAGGGAAGCTGTTTATCTTTTTTGCAACTGGTATCCTGATTGGTTGATTTTCAAGGAAGTGATGGGAAATCTCTCCAAAAATGAGGAAGGTTTATATCAGGGGTCTCCCAACAAGGGGCCAGTTTACTGTCCTTCAGACTTTAGTGGGGCTGAACTGAACCCAGTGGGATTAGATAATGCACCAGGCTTGGTGGTCAGTGGGGGAAAAAAAACTAATTACACAGCACCCCTGTGTTTAGGAGGAGGAGAAATATTGCCCCATGATTGGCGTCAGTGGGAGGAATAGTGCCCCCATCATTGGTGTCAGTGGGAGGAATAGTGCCCCCATGATTGGTGTCAGTGGGAGGAATAGTGCCCCCATGATTGGTGTCAGTGGGAGGAATAGTGCCCCCATGATTGGTGTCAGTGGGAGGAATAGTGTCCCCATCATTGGTGTCAGTGGGAGGAATAGTGCCCCTACCATTGGTGTCAGTGGGAGGAATAGTGCCCCCATCACTGGTGTCAGTGGGAGGAATAGTGCCCCCATCACTGGTGTCAGTGGGAGGAATAGTGCCCCCATCATTGGTGTCAGTGGGAGGAATAGTGCCCCCATCATTGGTGTCAGTGGGAGGAATAGTGCCCCCATCATTGGTGTCAGTGGGAGGAATAGTGCCCCCATTATTGGTATTAATTGGAGGAATTGTGCCCCATCATTGGTATTAGTGGGAGGAATTGTGCCCTTTCATTGGTGTCAATAGGAGGAATAGTGCCCCGTCATTTGTTGTTAGTTGAAGGAATTGTGCCCTGTAATTGGTTTCAGTGGGAAGAATAGTGTCCCATCATTGGTGTCAGTGGGAGGAATAGTGTCCCATCATTGGTGTCAGTGGGAGGAATACTACCACATCATTGGTGTCAGTGGGAGGAATACTACCCCATTGTTGGTGTCAGGGAGGCGTGTCCCGTAGTCCACAGTTTGGAGACCACTGGTTTAGAACACCCAACAGTGCTTTATTGCTGTGTGTGCTTCCCTGGCCTTGGTGAAAACTGTTCACCACATTTCTTAGACGGGTGTTACAAAGACAGGAATAAGAGAAAAATCTCCCCAATCCAAAAAAACGAGTTAAAAGAAAAAGTCTAAAAAAAGACTTTAAAGCCTACAAACATGATTGTTCTCTGGTGCAACCATAACAGGTAAGATTGGACAATTGTCTCACGTATTGAGGCCCTTTAAGACCTAAATCCCAACACTGGCACCATGCAGACTGCTGGCAGCCAATGACGGTAATCCGGGTTCCTCAGACAGGTGGTTAGGTGGATGCTGGAACTGTGCTGCGTGGTAAACCATCGCACCCTTCATGTAGTCGGCCATTTTGCTGCTTTGTACTGTGAATGCACATTGTTGTTGAATGTCTCCATTGTCACACGGCACTTGCTTGCCCCTCGATCCACTCTTCCCCCCCCCCCCCCCCATGCATGGTTTGCTCTTGCGTACTTTGAAGCCCGGAGGTGCGACGTTACAGGGAGGCGGCCCTCCTCCTCGGCCTTACACGAAGAAGCCATATATACGCTGTGAATTTTCTACGCCGCTACGCTGCAGTGTGCTGGCTACTTCCCATCCAGGAATAAGAAGCAGGAGGGAGATGTATTTATTTGTACTTTTTGTCTATTGGTGAATGTAAATCTAAATAAAATCTCTTTACTGCAAGCCCTGCGTTCTCTTTATTTCAGGACGCGGTGGACTGTGATTTCGGATTTTTTAGGGGCTCGCCACCCCAATATTAACGACTGCAAATGTTAAAGTCCAGCTTCTGCTAATAACTACAATTAACCAAGAATCATTACTAATAAAAAAAACGCTGGCAAAAACCATGCAATTAACAAATTAAACAAAAATGATGCCGTGCTAAAGGTATCGTGATACAAAACACATCAATAAAGCAGAAAAAAAAATTTGCAACAAAAAATATAAGTCCGTTTTAATTGTCCAAAGATGAAGACAACAGTCCTGATCAGAAAATGCATAAGGTATAGTAGTAGTGTAAGGTATAGCAGTAGTGTAAGGTATAGCAGTAGTGTAAGGTATAGCAGTAGTGTAAGGTATAGCAGTAGTGTAAGGTATAGCAGTGGTGTAAGGTATAGCAGTGGTGTAAGGTATAGCAGAGGTGTAAGGTATAGCAGTGGTGTAAGGTATAGCAGTGGTGTAAGGTATAGCAGTGGTGTAAGGTATAGCAGTAGTGTAAGGTATAGCAGTGGTGTAAGGTATAGCAGTGGTGTAAGGTAGAGTAGTGGTGTAAGGTATAGCAGTGGTGTAAGGTATAGCAGTGGTGTAAGGTAGAGCAGTGGTGTAAGGTAGAGCAGTGGTGTAAGGTAGAGCAGTGGTGTAAGGTAGAGCAGTGGTGTAAGGTAGAGCAGTGGTGTAAGGTAGAGCAGTGGTGTAAGGTAGAGCAGTGGTGTAAGGTAGAGCAGTGGTGTAAGGTAGAGTAGTGGTGTAAGGTAGAGTAGTGGTGTAAGGTAGAGTAGTGGTGTAAGGTAGAGCAGTGGTGTAAGGTAGAGCAGTGGTGTAAGGTAGAGCAGTGGTGTAAGGTAGAGCAGTGGTGTAAGGTAGAGCAGTGGTGTAAGGTAGAGCAGTGGTGTAAGGTAGAGCAGTGGTGTAAGGTAGAGCAGTGGTGTAAGGTAGAGCAGTGGTGTAAGGTAGAGCAGTGGTGTAAGGTAGAGCAGTGGTGTAAGGTAGAGTAGTGGTGTAAGGTAGAGTAGTGGTGTAAGGTATCAGAAAGCTTCTATGGTCACCACCTGGGCCATCACCAATAGTTGGGTGGATCCTTACCAGAACCTATGGACTCTATTACGGAGTCAGATTGGCCTGCAAACAGTATCTTAGTGTTCGATGCCAAGACCCAGGTGATTACATCAGATCTTTACAATATCTCCGATTTCCCAATGGTATATTGGATATACGGTGCCCTGAAAAAGTACTCATACCCCTTGACATTTTCCACATTTTGTCACGTTACAACCAAAAACGTAAATGTATTTTATTGGGATTTTATGTGATAGACCAACACAAAGTGGCAGCTAATTGTGAAGGAAAATGATAAATGGTTTTCAATTTTTTTTTTTACAAATATCTGAAAAGTGTGGTGTGCATTTGTATTCAGCCCCTTTTTACTCTGATACCCCGAACTAAAATCTAGAGGAACCAATTGCCTTCAGAAGTCATCTAATTGGTAAATGGAGTCCATCTGTGTGTAATTTTAATTTCAGTATAAATACAGCTGTTCTATGAAGCCCTCAGAGGTTTGTTAGAGAGCCTTGGTGAACAAAACGCATCATAAAGGCCAAGGAACGCACCAGACAGGTCAGGGATAGAGTTGTGGAGAAGTATAAAGCAGGGTTAGGTCATAAAAAAAATATCCCAAGCTTTGAACATCTCACAGAGCTCTGTTCAATCCATCATCGGAAAATAGAAAGAGTATGTCACAACTGCAAACCTACCAAGACATGGCCGTCCACCTAAACTGGCAGGCCGGGCAAGGAGAGCATTAATCAGAGAAGCAGCTAAGAGGCCCATGGGAACTCTGGAGGAGCTGCAGAGATCCACCGCTCAGGTTGAAGAATCTGTCCACAGGACAACTATTAGTCGTGCTCTCCACAAGTGTTTATGGAAGAGGGGCAAGAAGA
The DNA here is from genome assembly GCA_028564925.1 of Lithobates sylvaticus. NCBI lineage: Eukaryota > Metazoa > Chordata > Amphibia > Anura > Ranidae > Lithobates > Lithobates sylvaticus. The sequence continues at coordinate 16,159,292 of CM053037.1, read as the reverse complement.
AAGACATTGTTGAAAGAAAGCCATAAGAAGTCTTATGGGGGACACAGCAAACATGTGGAAGGTGCTCAGGTCAGATGAGACCAAAATTGAACTTTTTGGCCTAAAAGCAAATCGTTATGTGTGGCGGAAAACTAACACTGCACATCGACCTGAACACTCCATCCACACCGTGAAACATGGTGGTGGCAGCATCATGTTGATGGGGATGCTTTTCTTCAGCAGGGACAGGGAAGCTGGTCAGAGTTGATGGGAAGATGGATGGACCCAAATACAGGGCAATCTTTGAAGAAAATCTGTTTGTCTGCAAAAGACTTGAGACTGGGGTGGAGGTTCACCTTCCAGCAGGACAACAACCCTAAACATACAACCAGAGCTCCAATGGAATGGTTTAGATCAAAGCATATTCATGTGTTAGAATGGCCCAGTCACAGTCCAGACCTAAATCCAATTGAGAATCTGTGGCAAGACTTGAAAATTGCTGTTCACAGACGCTCTCCATCCAATCTGACAGAGCTTGAGATATTTTGCAAAGAAGAAGAATGGGGCAAAAATATCCCTCTCTAGATGTGCAAAGATTGTAGAGACATCCCCAAAAAGACTTGCAGCTGTAATTGCAGTGAAAGGCGGTTCTACAAAGTATTAACTCGGGGGGGGGGGCGCTATACAAATGTCCCCCCCACACTTTTCACATATTTATTTGTAAAACATTTTGAAAACCATTTATCATTTTCCTTCCACTTCCCAATTATGTGGCACTTTGTGTTGGTCTATCACATAAAATCCCAATAAAATACATTTGTTTTTGGTTGTAACATGAAACAATGTGGGAAATTTCAAAGGGTATGAATACTTTTTAAAGGCACTGTATATGGCAATGATGATATTGCAGGATTCCTAAAGGACCCATAAAATCAAAATAGAGGTTGGGGGTCATGGTGGGGGCTGAGGGCACCTTTTGGAGGTTGAGGGGCACAGCAGGCCACCTTAGGAGGTTGGCTGACACTCTAGGGGGTCTTGCCGACCCTGGAACAAGTTGGGGGGCTGGTTGGCACGGTAGGAGACTGTTGGAGGTTGGGGCACTGGATGCTTTGCAGCATAATAGGGGGCACTGTATGAGGTTGAGGGAACCATGGAAGCAGTGGGGGATTGGAAGCTCTGCAGCAAGATAGGGGACACTTCAGTGGGCTGGATGGCACTGTGGAAGGTTGGGGTGCCATGTAGGGGCTTTCAATAGACCTAGGGGCACTGTGGGAGGTTATGGGACATTATGGAGGTCTGGAGGTTCTGCAGCAAGCTAGGGGGCTTGGTGGCACTGTGGGTGGTGGAGGCTCAGATCACTATGGGAGTCATGGTGGGGGCTGACGGCACTTTGGGAGGTTGAGGGGTACAGCAGGGCACTGTGGGAGGTTAGGTAGCATCATTGAGGTCTGGAGGCTCTTCAGCAAGCTAGGGGGCATTATGGAGGTCTAGAGGCTCTGCAGCAAACTAGGGGGCATTATGGAGGTCTGGAGGCTCTTCAGCAAGCTAGGGGGCATTATGGAGGTCTAGAGGCTCTGCAGCAAGCTAGGGGGCATTATGGAGGTCTGGAGGCTCTTCAGCAAGCTACGGGGCATTATGGAGGTCTGGAGGCTCTTCAGCAAGCTAGGGGGCATTATGGAGGTCTGGAGGCTCTGTGGCAAGCTAAGGGCTTGGTGGCACTGTGGGTGGTTGAGGCTCAGCGCATTATGGGAGGTTGGGGGCCGGGGCGGGAATGAGGGCACTTTGGGTGGTTGAGAGGCACAGCAGGCCACTTTAGGAGGCTGAGTGACACTCTGGGGACTGGAGGGGTCTGGAGACTGTGCAACAAGTTAGGGGGCTGGTTGGCACAGTGGGAGGTTAGAGGACATTATGGAGGGCTGGGGGCTCTGCAGCAAGAGAGGGGACACTGCAGTGGGCTGGGTGGCATTGTGGGAGGTTGGGGTGCCATGTAGGAGCTGAGGGCTCTCAATGGAAGTAGGGGGGTACCGTGGGAGGTTAGAGGACATTATGGAGGTCTGGAATCTCTGGAGCAAGCTAGGGGGCTTGGTGGCACTGTGGATGGTGGAGGCTCACAGCACTATGGGAGGTTGGAGGGTCACGGCGGGGGCTGAGGGCACTTTGGGGGGTTGAGGGGTACCGCAGGGCACTGCGAGAGGTTAAGGAGTATTGCGGGGCACTTTGGGGGGTTGAGGGGTACCGCAGGGCACTGCGAGAGGTTAAGGAGTATTGCGGGGCACTTTGGGGGGTTGAGGGGTACCGCAGGGCACTGCGAGAGGTTGAGGGGTATTGTGGGGCACTTCGGGGGGTTGAGGGGTACCGCAGGGCACTGCGAGAGGTTGAGGGGTACTGTGGGGCACTTTTGGGGGTTGAGGGGTACTGCGAGAGGTTAGGGGATCCCAGGAGGAGGAGGGAAGCCATGGCTCGGTGGTTGAGAACCATGGGTCTAATGGACCCCTGATGTCTCATCAAAGAGAACCTGTTGCAACATAAGGCTTATCGCAGATCATGTGATAGCAATGAGGGCAGGTGAAAAAGTTAATAGAATGAAAGTTGCCCCCCCCCCACACACAAAGGAGAACACGCATGTTGGGGGCCTAATAAGCACATTGCCATGTTTTGATATCTATTGACTCGCCATAACCTCATCTTGTATATATACTGGACACTGTATAGTGGATTTTGCACTAAAATTTAGTTTATTATATATATTTTTTTTATAAAATAAATGTTTGATAAGAGTTGGGCAAACATGCAACATAAAACGTGCACCTGCCACCATATCGTTCCACAGGGCCTCTGCTTCCATAGAATAAATCATTATTTGTTTGTTTTTTTTATAATTTTCTACCAAATAAATCTGCAAGTGGTAAAAATCATGTGACGTCAGTGGCTGCGTGCAAAGCATGCTGGGAGTTGTAGTCCCTCCCCCTAGTGCAGAGCCTCTCCAATCCGCGCTCTCCCCGAAACAGCCATACAAGGAGAAGGAGGGCGTGGCTGGCGCCTTCGCCTTTTTTCCCCCCGCCCACCGATGCGCATTCCGCTGCCGACGTCAAAGCTTTTGGTGGGCGTCGCCTTTCCTCGCGAGAACCCGAGCGCCGATTCCCCGTCCCGCCAATCCCCGGCCGCCGTCCTCCGTCACGTGTCTTCCGAGGTGGGGCGGAAGTGTATTGTGGGGAGTGTGGTTCCGGTGCGTAAGAGCTGCCCGGGGACCCCGGAGAGGACTACAACTCCCAGCGTTACCACATTTCCCGCCTTTCCGTCTGACCCCCCCCGCCAGAGAAACACCCCCTATCCCCTCCCCCCCACCGGGAGAACCGACTGCACACCCCGATCATGAGGGACAAACAGAAGAGGCGGAGGGAGCGCACGTGGGCCGAGGCCGCCAAGATGGTACCAAATACGGGGAGGGGGGACTGTACCATGTACACCGGGGGAGAGGGGTGTATAGAGCGATGTGCGGTACAATGGGGGTGAGAGGGGGAGGGGTCTGTATACACTGTAATGTGGAGGGCTCTATACTTGGAATGGAGGGGGGGGGGGGGGATATTATTATTCTTCAAGATTTATATAGCCAACAGTGTGTCTGTATAGAGAGATTGCATGAGAGAGCACAAGAAAGAGAGATCGCCAACACACGAGAGAGATCGCTAACATGAGAGATTGCATGAGAGAGAGATCGCTAGCGAGAGTGTGAGCACAAGAGCGTGAGAGAAAGAGATCGCTGACACGAGAGAGAGATTGCATGAGAGCGCTAATGTGAGAGATTGTGCGTGGGAGAGAGAGGGAGCGCACAAGAAATAGAGATCGCTAACATGGGAGAGCGCAAGAGAAAGCGCGCTCTCTCTCGTGTTAGAGATTTCTAACGTGAGAGATTGCACAAGAGAGAGAGATTGATTGCACGAGAGCGCTAACGTGAGAGATTGCACGCAAGAGATTGCTTGCACGAGAGCGCTAACACGAGAGATTGCACGAGAGCGCTAACACGAGAGATTGCACGAGAGCGCTAACACGAGAGATTGCTTGCACAAGAGATTGCATGAGATTGCACGAGAGAGAGCGCTAGCGAGAGTGTGAGCACAAGAGCATGAGTGCTAACAAGAGAGCGTGAGAGAAAGAGATCGCTAACACGAGAGAGAGATTGCATGAGAGCGCTAATGTGAGAGATTGTGCGTGGGAGAGAGAGGGAGCGCACAAGAAATAGAGATCGCTAACATGGGAGAGCGCAAGAGAAAGAAATCTCTAACACGAGAGAGAGCGCGCTAACGTGAGAGATTGCACACGAGAGAGATCACTAATGCGAGAGATTGCACGAGAGCGCTAACACGAGAGATTGCACGAGAGCGCTAACACGAGAGATTGCTTGCACGAGAGATTGCATGAGATTGCACGAGAGAGAGCGCTAGCACAAGAGATTGCTTGCATGCGATTGCACGAGAGAGAGCGCTAACGTGAGAGATTGCACAAGAGCGCTAACGTGAGAGATTGCACACGAAAGAGATCACTAATGCGAGAGATTGCACGAGAGATTGCTTGCACAAGAGCGCTAACACGAGAGATTGCTTGCATGAGATTGCACGAGATCGCTAACACGAGAGATTGCACGAGAGAGAGCTCTAACACGAGAGATTGCTTGCATGAAATTGCACGAGAGAGAGCGCTAACACGAGAGATTGCTTGCATGAAATTGCACGAGAGAGAGCGCTACCACGAGAGATTGCTTGCATGAGATTGCACGAGAGAGAGCGCTAACACGAGAGATTGCACAAGAGCGCTAACGTGAGAGATTGCACGAGAGAGATTGCTTGCATGATCGCGCTAACATGGGAGAGCGCAAGAGAAAGGAATCTCTAACGAGAGAGATCGCTAATGCGAGAGATTGCTTGCACAAGAGCGCTAACACAAGAGATTGCACAAGATCGCTAACGCGAGAGCTTGCACGCGAGAGAGAGAGATCGCTTGCACGCACGAGGGAGAGATTGCTAACGCGAGATGTTGCACGAGAGAGATTGCTAACGCGAGATGTTGCATGAGAGAGGTCACTTACACGCGAGAGAGGTCACTTACACGCGAGAGAGATCGCTTGCACGTGAGAGGTTGCACGAGAGAGAGATCGCTAACATGAGAGAGGGAGAGCGCAAGATAAAAATCTCTAACACGAGAGATTGCACGAGAGCGCTAGCATGAGAGAGATTGCTTGCGCGAGAGATTGCATGAGAGAGATCGCTAACATGGGAGAGCGCAAGAGAAAGAAATCTCTAACATGAGAGAGATTGCTTGCACGAGAGATTGCATGAGAACGCTAACGTGAGATTGCACGAGAGAGATCGCTTACGCAAGAGATTGCACGAGATAGCGATCTCGTGCAATCTCTCGTGTTAGCGCTCTTGTGCAAGCGATCTCTCTCTTTCTCGTTCAATCTCTTGCGTTAGTGATCTCTCTCGTGCAATCTCTCGCGTTAGCGCTCTCGTACAAACGAGAGATTGCACGAGAGAGAGAGAGAGAGAGAGAGAGAGATCGCTTGCACGAGAGAGAGGGCGCTAACACGAGAGATTGCATGAGAGAAAGAGAGCATATGAGAGAGATCGCTAACGAGAGTGTGAGCACAAGAGCGTTAGCACTAACTCGAGAGACAGATCGCTAACACGAGCGAGCGAGTAGGGGAGGTGTAATGTGGAGGGTCTATACTGTATGTAGTATAATGGAGGGGGGTGTTTATATTATTATTCAGGATTTATATAGCCAACAGTACACACAGTATCACAAAAGTAAGTACACCCCTCACATTGTTGTAAATATTTTTTCATTTCTTTTCATGTGACAACACTGAAGAAATGACACTTGTCTGCAATGTAAAGTAGTGAGTGTACAGCTTGTATAACAGTGTAAATTTGCTGTCCCCTCAAAATAACTCAACACACAGCCATTAATGTCTAAACCGCTGGCAACAAAAGTGAGTACACCCCTAAGTGAAAATGTCCAAATTGGGCTCAAAGTGTCAATATTTTGTGTGGCCACCCTTTTTGATTTGAGGATGCCCCACAGATGCTCAATAGGGTTTAGGTCTGGAGACATTCTTGGCCAGTCCATCACCTTTATCCTCAGCTTCTTTAGCAAGGCAGTGATCGTCTTGGAGGTGTGTTTGGGGTCCTTATACTGCCCTGCGGCCCAGTCTCCGAAGGGAGGGGATCATGCTCTGCTTCAGTATGTCACAGTACATGTTGGCATTCATGGTTCCCTCAATGATCTGTAGCTCCCCAGTGCCGGCAGCACTCATGCAGCCCCAGACCACGACACTCCCACCACCATGCTTGACTGTAGGCAAGACACACTTATCTTTGTCCTCCTCACCTGGTTGCCCCCACACACGCTTGTCACCATCTGACACCAAATAAGTTTATCTTGGTCTCATCAGACCACAGGACATGGTTCCAGTAATCCATGTCCTTAGTCTGCTTGTCTTCAGCAAACTGTTTGCAGGCTTTCTTGTGCATCATCTTTAGAAGAGGCTTCCTTCTGGGAAGAAAAACTATACAGACCAATTAGATGCAGTGTTCGGCGTATGGTCTGAGCACCGACAAACTGACCCCCCCCCCACCCCTTCAACCTCAGCAGCAACGCTGGCAGCACTCATACGTCTATTTCCCAAAGACAACCTCTGGATATTTTTTTTTTTTTTTTTTTAAATGTCCAATATATCTTTATTGTTAAACAACCTGGTTGAAAATAGTTGTAACTGCAGCTTTAATTACAACAAAAAGATACTTAAATGAGAAAAACAGGCTGAAATGTGTGTAAATGAAATGACGCTTTCTTGCCTTTCCATGGTTCTCAAGTGATCAATATGCATAATATATCTATACACTGCGTTTAGAGTGTCTCAAGTACATGTTCATTCCTTCTCTTTCAGAAAGAGAAAGATAATGAAAGCTTTAAACCACTGTGTCTTGGTGAGGATTGCTAGGGCATCTTACAAAGGACGCATTCCATGCTTGGCATGAACAGTCAACCTCTGGATATGATCACGTGCACTCAACTTCTTTGGTTGACCATGGTGAGGCCTGTTCTGAGTGGAACCTGTCCTGTTATACCGCTGTATGGTCTTGGCCACCGTGCTGCAGCTCAGTTTTAGGGTCTTGGCAATCTTCTTATATCCTAGGCCAGTGATGGGGAACCTTGCCACCCCAAATGTTTTGGAACTACATTTCCCATGATGCTCAACTACTCCGCAGCGTGCATGAGCATCATGGGAAATGTAGTTCCAAAACATCTGGGGTGCCAAGGTTCCCCATCACTAACCTAGGCCATCTTTATGTAGAGTAACAATTCCTTTTTCAGATCCTCAGAGAGTTCTTTGCCATGAGGTGCCATGGTGAACTTCCACTGACCAGTATGAGAGCGTGAGAGCGATAACACCAAATTGAACACACCTGCTCCCCATTCACACCTGAGACCTTGTAACACTAACGAGGGAAAAAAAAAGTAATTGATCCCCTGTTGATTTTGTACGGTTTGCCCACTGAAAAGGAAATGATCAGTCTATAATTTTAACGATGGGTTTATTTTAACAGTGAGAGACAGAATAACAAAAAGATCCAGAAAAACCTTTTCAAAAAAGTTGATTTGCATTTGAAAAAAAAGTGAAATAAGTATTTGATCCCCTATCAATTAGCAAGATTTCTGGCTCCAAGGTGTCTTCTATACAGGTAACAAGCTGAGATTAGGAGCACTCCTAATCTCAGCTTGTTACCTATATAAAAAGACACCTGTCCACAGAAGCAATCAATCAGATTCCAATCTCTCCACCATGGCCAAGACCAAAGAGCTGTCCAAGGATGTCGGGGACAAGATTTTAGACCTACACAAGGTTGGAATGGGCTACAAGGCCATCGCCAAGCAGCTTGGTGAGAGGGTGACAACAGTTGGTGCGATTATTTGCAAATGGAAGAAACCAAAAATAATTCAATCTCCCTCGGTCTGGGGCTCCATGCAAGATATCAGCTCGTGGAGGTTCAATGATCATGAGAACGGTGAGGAATCAGCCCAGAACTACACGGGAGAGTCCTGTCAATGATCTTAAGGCTTTTGGGACCATAATCACCAAGAAAACAATTGGTAACACACTACGCCACGAAGGACTGAAATCCTGCAACGCCTGCAAGGTCCCCCTTCTCAAAAAAGCTGCTCAGGCCCGTCTGAAGATTGCTAATGAACATCTGAATGATTCAGTGAAGAACTGGGTGAAAGTGTTGTGGTCCGAGGAGACCAGGATCGAGCTCTTTGGCATCAACTCAACTCGCCGTGTTTGGAGGAGGAGGAATGCTGCCTATGACCCAAAGAACACCATCTCCACCGTCCAACATGGAGGTGGAAACATTATGGTTTGGGGGTGTTTTTTCTGCTAAGGGGACAGGACAACTTCTCCTAAAATATTGATTAGTTTTTGGTTTGTCTGTTCATTTAGTTTCTTAAAGTGGTGGGACACCCTGAAAATAAAAACTTGGGAGAAAGTTAGTAACAATTTTTTTTTTTACTTACCAGAAATGGCTGTTGCTAGGCAGATCGTCCTAATCTGCCTCCTCCAGCGCCGCGGTGATCTTCTCTTCTTCCGTCTTCAGGTGAATGGGGCGCGGTGTGTTGTGGGAACTGTGTCCCACAACACACCGCGTTCCCCATTCACGAATACGACTCACGCATGCGCAGTTGGCCGCGCGCCGACTGGCGCATGCGCAGTAGGAAACGAGAAGCCGTTTCCCTTACTCAGGATGGCGGCGCTGGATCCGGATAGCCGAGGGACATCTCGGCCTCCACCAACCACATCGCGGGCGCCCTGGGAGGGTAAGTGTACTTTTTAAAAGTCAGCAGCGACTTTTTTTTTTTTTTTTAGCTGCTGACTTTTAAAAATTTTTTTTTTTTTTAGGTGAAACACAGCTTTAATTGATGACAAGAAACTATTAACATTTCGCTTTCCGGGAGTTTTCTTACTTTTTACAGCATTTTTCAGACTAAACATTTGCACAGTAGTGTACCTCCTCCACCATATATATATATATATATATATATATATATATATATATATATATATATATATATATATATATATATATATATATATATATATATATATATATATATATATATATATATATATATATATATATATATATATATATATATATATATATATAAAAAATTCTCTATCCTTCCACGTTACACACACACACACACACTACACTACACTATATATACATCCTCCTCCACGTTATACTGGATTTATATATTGCCAACAGTTTGTGCAGTTCTTTACAATCTCTAAAGGAAGACCGTACCATTGCAATACGATAAAATGCAAGAGGGCCCTGCTCATAGGAGCTTACAATCTAATAGGGAGGGGCAAGCGGTAAAAAAGGAAAAGACTGGGGCATGAGCTGATGGGATGACTTAAGCATTCGGTTTCTAGTTGGAGGTGGAATAGGCTAACCTGCGGAGATCAGTTTTCAGGGATCGCCTAAAGGGCAAGGGTAGGAGATCTTCAAACAAAAAATGACACCAAGTTGAGGCTGCCACTCTCATCTTGTGATTCCCCCTTGGTGGGTGTTCGCCACCGTCGTACAACAATATAGAGGAAATTGGTTGCACACCACACTGTAGATGCTTTATCCTTCATTCCATATATCGGCTGAAGATGGCACAAAATACAAAGCATGCTTTAGCTGTTAACGCGTTTCACACACATGCTAGTTCTTAATCCTAGCCATTACCAGCTTTTTAGTTTGAGATTTCGTTTGAAGAATTGGTATGACATCCCATGCTATGTCAGTAAGGAAACTAAGGTGAGGAGTAGAGAGATAGATTTGGGTGTCATCAGCATAGAGATGGTACTGGAAGCCATGGAAGGTTATCAAGTGACCAAGAGAGGAGGTGTAGATAGAGAAAAGGGGTCCAAGAACACATCGACCAATGGCGAAACTTATTTAAAAATTTTTATTTATAGAGTAGATGGTCAGAGGCTGGGGACGCGGTAGAGGAGACGGTCAGAGGCTGGGGACGCGGTAGAGGAGACGGTCAGAGGCTGGGGACGCGGTAGAGGAGACGGTCAGAGGCTGGGGACGCGGTAGAGGAGACGGTCAGAGGCTGGGGACGCGGTAGAGGAGACGGTCAGAGGCTGGGGACGCGGTAGAGGAGACGGTCAGAGGCTGGGGACGCGGTAGAGGAGACGGTCAGAGGCTGGGGACGCGGTAGAGGAGACGGTCAGAGGCTGGGGACGCGGTAGAGGAGACGGTCAGAGGCTGGGGACGCGGTAGAGGAGACGGTCAGAGGCTGGGGACGCGGTAGAGGAGACGCACGGTCAGAGGCTGGGGACGAGGTAGAGGAGACGGTCAGAGGCTGGGGACGAGGTAGAGGAGACGGTCAGAGGCTGGGGACGCGGTAGAGGAGACGGTCAGAGGCTGGGGACGCGGTAGAGGAGACGGTCAGAGGCTGGGGACGCGGTAGAGGAGACGGTCAGAGGCTGGGGACGCGGTAGAGGAGACGGTCAGAGGCTGGGGACGCGGTAGAGGAGACGGTCAGAGGCTGGGGATGCGGTAGAGGAGACAAATGCAGCCTCACCAGTGCCCGTCAGATGCAGCCAGCCAGTGTCCCCAGTGCAGCCAGTGTGTCCCCAGTAGTGCAGCCAGCCTGTGAAGGGAAGAGAAAGGAGAGCCGCCTCCGCCGCCTGGTTGATTACAGCGCCGGGATCATCACAGCTTTAATTTCAATAGCTGTGTGTTCCCCGCTGCTATAGATAGTGCTGCTATTTAGGGGCTGCTTAATTGTACATTGTCCGCAAGTGGGGCTAGTGAGTCCAATGCAATGCATCAAGCTGGGAGAACATTGCAATAATTCCAGAGCTCCTCAGTAAGACTGCAGCTGTTTGGACCAGAAACATCCCTGTTCAAAGACACCCAGGTACATGACGGGACCCTACTACACATTTTTTTGGGAGTGTCCAAAATTAAATTAGCTTTTGGGCCGCCTATTAAAACACTGATCGGAGTATCACTGGGAAAGAACCCGGCAGCTTACCTACTAAATGATACCCCTATGTCTATTAATAAATATAAGAATTCTTTATTGAGGCGTCTGCTTACAGCAGCTAAGGCCTGTATTTCAGCCTTATGGGAAAGTGCCTGTGCTCCTACCATTTCACATTGGAAAACGAGAATCGCGGACATTCAGGTTATGGAGAGTCTCGCTATGAATTTAAAGGAGCAAGACTACAAATACTGGAAGATCTGGGCCCCCTATTTTCCTATAGGGACCAGACGCTTTTGGGACCAGACAGCCACTGGAGCATCCCACGGAGGGATCTGGTCAGAAGAGCCTCCCCAACCACCCTCCTTTCTCTTTCCCCATTACCCCCCCCCCCCCTTTTTTTTATTTCCCTTCTTTTCTACGTTTTTCTTTACCTTCTTCCTAATTTTCCTCCTATCCATTATTCTCTAGGGATTTGGTCATTGTGCCTACCCTCTTCATGTGTTCACATTTATTTTTTTAAAGGGAAAATGTTTGGGGAATTAGTCAAAAACCATGGTCGGCCATTGGGGATTCTGCACTATTTTTTTACGCTGCAGAAGCTTGTCATCTTACGCATGAGGTGCACTACCTGTATTATGTAATGCCATGGTCTTTTCTTCTGTTTTTGTCTCTACCTTTTTAATACTGTTGATTGCACATGGTTTTGTAAAATTCCTTGACCTATAAATAAAGAATTAAAAAACAAAAAAAAAAAAATGGTGTTATCGCTCTCACTCTCATACTGGTCACTGGAAGTTCCACATGGCACCTCCCATGGCAAATAACTCTCTGAGGATCAAAGAACTCTTTGAGGATAAAAAGAATTGTTGCTCTACATAAAGATGACCTAGGCTATAAGAAGATTGCCAAGACCCTGAAACTGAGCTGCAGCACGGTGGCCAAGACCATACAGAGGTATAACAGGACAGGTTCCACTCAGAACAGGCCTCGCCATGGTCCACCAAAGAAGTTGAGTGCACGTGCTCAGGGTAATATCCAGAGGTTGTCTTTGGGAAATAGACGTATGAGTGCTGCCAGCATTGCTGCAGAGGTTGAAGGGGTGGGGGGTCAGCCTGTCAGTGCTCAGACCATACGCTGCACACTGCATCAAATTGGTCTGCATGGCTGTTGTCCCAGAAGGAAGCCTCTTCTAAAGATGATGCATAAGAAAGTCTGCTTGTCTTCAAGCTGTTTTCAGGCTAAGGACATGGATTACTGGAACCATGTCCTGTGGTCTGATGAGACCAAGATAAACGTATTTGGTGTCAGATGGTGACAAGCGTGTGTGGGGGCAACCAGGTGAGGAGTACAAAGACAAGTGTGTCTTGCCTACAGTCAGGCATGGTGGTGGGAGTGTCGTGGTCTGGGGCTGGATGAGTGCTGCCGGCACTGGGGGGCTACAGATCATTGAGGGAACCATGAATGCCAACATGTACTGTGACATACTGAAGCAGAGCATGATCCCCTCCCTTCAGAGACTGGGCCACGGGGCAGTATTCCAACATAACGACCCCAAACTTAGGGGTGTACTCACTTTTGTTGCCAGCGGTTTAGACATTAATGGCTGTGTGTTGAGTTATTTTGAGGCGACAGCAAATTTACACTGTTATACAAGCTGTACACTCACTACTTTACATTGTAGACAAGTGTCATTTCTTCAGTGTTGTCACATGAAAAGAGAGAAGAAAATATTTACATAAATTTGAGGGATGTACTCACTTTTGTGAGCTACTGTGTGTGTGTGTATGTGTGTGTGTATATCTATCTATCTATCTTACACTATACACCCTCCCACTACCTAATATGACACTATATACCTCCATCTCCCCCTCGCCTTTGAATAATGCACTACATGTGTAAAGTGAGTATAGTGTAATGTAGGAGAGTTATACAGTATATAGGGGTGCATAATGTGGTGCGTATAAAAAAAATTGTATATATATAATGTGTGTGTGTGTGTGTGTGTGTGTAATACTAATGGTTCGGAGGTAGGGGTGCACCGAATGGGGTTTTTTTGGTGCCGAAACCGAAAATGAAAAATACACTAGGCCGAAAACATATACCGAAACTTATTTTTAATTTTTTTTTTTTTTATAGAGGAGACGGTCAGAGGCTGGGGACATGGTACAGGAGATAAATGCAGCCTCACCAGTGCCCGTCAGATGCAGCCAGTGTCCCCAGTAGTGCAGCCAGCCTGTGAAGGGAAGAGAGAGGAGAGCCGCCGCCTGGTTGATTAGAGCGTCGGGAACATCACAGCTTTAATTTCACTAGCTGTGTGTTCCCCGTCACATACAGACCCTCCCCCTTGGCCGGGCACTTTGATAGACAGATCACCCGTCCAATCCTGGGACGGGTAAACTGTCTATCAAAGTTCCCCAGACGGGGGGGGGGGGGCTGTATGTGACGGCACGCGGCGGGGGACACACAGCTAGTGAAATTAAAGCTGTGATGTTTCCTCTGTTAAAAAAAAAAAAGCTGTGATGTTCCCGGCGCTCTAATTAACCAGACGCTGGAGGCGGCTCTCCTGCGCTATACACCCACATGATGGGTGGCACCGCCCCATTTTCAGCTCCATTATAGGCCATTTTTTTTTTTGTTTTCTTTCAGCAAATTGCCGAAAAGGCTATTTCCGACCGATATGTTTCGGCGGCCGCAATTTTGGTGCATCCCTATTCGGAGGTTATATAATGGCAGGGTGAGGAGTTGCGCCGTATTGAAGGGATGGGGTGTGAGATGTATGCTTTGTACTGTATAACGTAGTTGGTTTGCACACCAGTTTTGGAAGGCTGATTTCTGATTTGCAGCCATATCTATTCATTGGAAAAGTAACCAGCACGTGTTTCTTCCCCAGGTCTTGGAGAATTACTCAGACGCCCCGATGACCCCAAAACAGATTCTGAATGTGATCGAGGCTGAGGGGCTTAAAGACACAAAGTGAGTTTAATGTTGGAATTCCTGGCATAGAGCAGAGTCCCTTCCCCCGATCCCACCTTAGTTCACCTCCTGGATAATAATATGCAAATAGCGACTCTCCAATCAGTGTCTGCCGACGTTTTCTGTTGGCTCTCCTTGGACCAGTCTTTTGGGGCGATTAGAGAGCTGACAAGGAGCAGATTTTTTTTTTATCTGGTGCATTCATTGCACCACAATGTAGAAGTACACAGCTGTGTGCAGAGCGTTCATCCAGTTTTTTAGTGTTGTGGTCACCTGATAGATTATATACATGTACAAGCTATTGGGATCTGAGCACAGGTTTGTCTTGTTTCTGTTGTATTGCAGGTCATTGGCCAGACCTAAACCCTGTAGCTTCTCCCCCCATTTTGTGTCTTTTTGCCCCAGGTTGGCATTGTGTCCACCGTAGCATTTGCAGAGCAGAGTAGGACTGGCCATAAGAGGGATTACTTTGACGCAGTTGGCCAGCTTAAACATGTATAGCAATATGTGTGAACTAAATATCCCTATTTTTATTGCAAACTTTGCTAGAAAGGCTATGTACTGTAGCAGTGTGCAGAGTAGGGGGGTCGACCCATATTGTTTTTTTTTTTTCAGGGCCAATACTGATGCTTCTCGGGCTTACCATTACCGCTGGTTCGCCCAAGAAACGATCTGGCGGTGCAACCGGCTGCTCCCATAGGCGAAAGTTAAAGTGACGTTCCGCTTAGAAAGAAAATAAAAAATGTAAAAGTCAACAGCTACAAATACTGCAGCTGCTGACTTTTAATAGTCGGACACTTACCTGTCCCAGGGTCCAGCGATGCGGGGGAACGAAGCCCCGCTAGTCTCTGCGGCGCTGGCATAGTCACTAAGCGCCCGGCTGTGGCTTCACAGCCGGGCATGCGTGAGCCCACAGTGCGCTGTGACTGGCCGGGCAATCATCTGGGACCTGTGATGTGTCCCAGATGATTGCCGAGAGGGAGGGGTGAACTTTCGGCACTTCAGCAGGAAGTGGGAGCTGAAACCCTCTATAAGACCCCTTTCACACCACGCCGCCCATAGCGTCGGCTGTAAAACGCTGCTGTTTTTAGCGTTGTTTTACAGTCGGATTTGCGACGCATTTTTGTACCCCTGCTAGTGGCCGAGAAAGGGTTAAAACCCCCGGCAATACGCCGCAGTAGCGGCGTTTTGCCGGCAGTATTACAGTGCTGCCCTATTGATTTCAGTGGGGAGCAGCGGTGGAGGAGGAGCGGTAAACACACCTCTCCTTTACCGCTCCAAAGAAGTTGCTGGCAGGACTTTTTCTGACGTCCTGCCAGCGCACCGCTCAAGTGTGAAAGCCCTCCGGCTTCACACTGGAGACAATGGTGCAGCTGTTTTAGAGCTGTTTTAGAGGGGATTGCAGACGCTATTTCTAACGCTATAGCGCCTGCAAAACACCCTTGGTGTGAAAGGGGTCTTAAGGGTTCCCCACCCCCCTCCAAAAAAAACATGCCAAATGTGGGGGCGGAAGTTCAATTTCAATTTTTGGGTGGAACTCCGCTTTAACACTTTGATTGACTCTATGGTCTAGGAAGACCCAAGCGACCGGTCCAGGCTGGAAAAAAAAATAACAGGGAAATATCACAAAATTTTAATTTTTTAATTTTTTTCCTTTCTGATCTTTTGCCTTGAAAGGTAAAGGAGATATTTGGGGTTTTTAGGACCCCCATATCTCTTCATAAAGAAGACCTGTCATCCTTATTTCTATTACATTAGATGTTTGCATTTCTCGTAATAGAAATAAAAGTGATCAAAAAAACGTAAACAGTGTAAAAAAAAAAAAAGATTTAAGGTGCCCCATCCCTCCGTGTTCGCGTGCAGAAGCAAACACATCGTAAGTTGCGCATGGATATGTAAACGGTATTTGAACCACACATGTGAGGTATCGCTGCGAACGAGAGCAATAATTCCAGCCCTAGACCACCTCTTTAACTCTAAACTGGTAACCTGTAAAGGCGTTTTAAGTGCTGCCTATGAAGCTTTTTAAGTACTGTAGTTTGTCGCCATTTCACGAGCGTGCGCAATATTAAAGCGTGACATGTTGGGTGTCTATTTACTCGGTGTAACCTCTTTCACATTATACAAAAAATTGGGGTAACTATTGTTTGCTCCTTTTTTTTTTTTTTTTATATTTTTTTTTTTCAAAAAATTGTGTTTGCTAAACCGCTGCGCAAATGCAGTGGGACATAAAAAAATTGCGACATTCGCCGCTATTTTCCCCAGGGTCTGTGCTAAATAAAATTGTATAGTATTGGGGGTTATAAGTAATTTTTTAGCAAAGAATACTAATTTTAACTTTAACCAGAAAAAGCTTCAAGTGGATATAATTGTCATAATTACTAATCAAATGCGTGAAGTAAAGTCATTATCTGCACATTTAATGTCTGTCATGTCACTAATGTTTTTTTTTTTTCTTTTCTTTTTTTCTTTTTTTTTCTTTCCTATATAATATTCGTTGGCATCTACAGAAGGTAAGAACAGTTATAAGGAAAATGCTTCCTCCCCCTCCTAACTCCTATGCTGACTTTCCTGTATTAAAAAAAAAAAAAGCATGCATATACTTATGTTTTTTTCAGCCCGCTCCGGTCATGTGATCCCTGGTGTCCACCAGTGGCGGCTGCAGGAGAAAGCGCTCAACAATGGCTGGGAATTCCAGGAGCGAAGATGTCGCCCATAGAATCTTAGGTCCAAGCCTTTGCGGCACTACCTCCTCTCCCCTGCAGCCCCCACTGGCTGACACAGCTGATCCAGATCACATATGACCGGACCAGAGCGGGCTGAAAATAGGTAGGTATATACATACTATTTAGGTTAGCCAGCATACGTGTTAGGAGAGGGAGGATCTTTTTACAACTAGTAAGTCTGGGATTCTACTTTAAAGTGGGTAATTAGTCTACCCCCCCCCCCCCCCCCCCCCATCCGCTGCTACCGTGCCATCTTCCTGAGAGTCATTAAAGAGGAACTGCAGTCTGCTCACATAATTTAATAAAAACATCTTTGACATTCTGAAGCTTCCCTCCAACCACTTTGCATATTATTTTGTATATACTGTGATTCTGTATTGGATTGGCACAGAGGCACACCTCCAGATCTGCAGCTTTCATTGGCCCCCTTATGACTCATTTAATATTATTATTTTGTGAACTGACGTCATTTCTATTGTACAGCGGATCGTCCCCACTTGCCTGCTTGAATGCCATGCTACATTCTAACTCCAGAACCCGAGAGGCTCTTTTCTACAAGCTCCCCGGACGGATAAGTCTGTTCACAATGAAGGTGGGTGTGGTCTGTGTGTAGCGCAGTCTTGCTGTGTTTTGCTGACGCATGCGCAGTAAGGGCCTATGATCATACTGTGGGCACGTTGGCGGAGGTACAGCGCTTGATATATGCCCCTACTGCGCAAGCGTCACCTGAGCACGGCACCAAGGGGGGTGTGTATATTCAGTCCTGGCTGGGGGCATGCAAGTCAATGTGGTTTCCAGGGACATAGCAAAGTAAAGAAGTCGCCCTATAGGCGCAATCTCCGCACATCACACTTTTCAGAGGCTGATTTTGCTGTAAAAGCTGCAAGAAAAAAAAAATGGGGCGGGGATACAGGAAGCACAGGGGACTTTTAGAGGTGAAGCTACATTCATTCTTTACTTTCATTGAGGGTCTAACCCCTTAACCTCCGGAAGATATACCCCTCCCTTTCATGACTAGGCCATTCTTTGCCATACAGCACTGTGTTGCTTTAACTGACAATTGTGTGGTCATGCGACGCTGTACCCAAAATGTATATCTTTTTTTACCCCCACAAATTAGCTTTCTTTGGGGGTATTTGATAACCTCTGCATTTTTTTTTTTTTTTTTTTTTTTTTTTTTAATTTTGCGCTATAAACAAAAAAGACTAACAATTTAGAAAAGAAATACCTATAGTTTTCACTTTGTTAAACATAGCCAATAAAAAAAAAAAAAAAAAAAAAAAGTTAAAGAATTAAGGCCATTATGTATTCTGCTACATATTTTTGGTAAAAAATATATTAAATCCCAATAATCGTATATTGATTGGTTACGTGAATTTATACAAACTAAGGTATACGTGTGTGTGTGTGTATGTATGTATGTATGTATATATATGTATATATATATATATATATGGTAGTGATCAGCGACTTATATAGTTGGACTGCGATATTGCGGCGGACAATCGGACACTGACACCTTTCGCGCGGAACCAGAGACCCTAATACAGTGATTAGTGCTAAAAATATGCGCTGTCACTGTACTAATGACACTGGCTGAGAAGGGGTTAAACATCTAGGGCGATCAAAGGGTTAACTGCGTGCCTAGCCAGTGTTTTTGTGTACCATGTGTGCTGCTTTTACTATGGGAAATTATTGATTTTACTTCCTGCTTTGCAGCAACGCAAAATCCGTCCTCCCCTCCTTTCAGAACGGAGATCTGCCTTGTTTACCGACGATCGGCGGGTGCCGGAGGACATCCAGTATCCCGTCATCCGCAGATTTGCTTCTGTTTAGATTAATCGGAGCAGAAGCGGCTCGACGGCGCCCCTGCAGGCAGACATGCAGAATTGTGTTTTATATATATATACATGATTCTGCACAGGAGAGCCGCCCTGTAGCAGTACATTTTGCTATGGGGCGGTCCTGAAGCGTGTAATAAAGGACCAATAGGGAGGCCAATAGGGAGATAAATCTTGTTATCCTGGCTATTAAGGGTTAGAGCTTGCTGTAAAAAGGAAGTCCTTTGCTGACACTGTTGTACATCTTTCCTATCATAGAAGAATGCGGTGCAGTGGTCTCGTGTGCCATTGCCTGAAGATGGAGACACTGAAGACACAGCAGATGAAGAGAGCAACCAATGGAACGAGACCAGTGCAGGAGCTGCAGGTAACCATACTGATGAGGGAGGCTTCATGATCTCTTTATCTACATAGGCTCCATATTTCCAGAACCTGACCGCCTCTTGTCTTCGCAGTGGAATCCTTTGGAAGCGCGTCCTCCTCCCAAGAGTCTAACGTCAGAGAAACCAGGTCCTTAGTGCAGGTAATGGCACTGTGCCGGGAACGGGTGATATGGGGGGCAGTCTTTTCTCTGTGACCCTGAGGTGCTCATCCTTTAGGTCAATAAGCAGAAGAGAAGAAGTGGAGTTTTAATGCCTCGTGTCGTTTTGACGCCTCTGAAAGTCAACGGGGCCCATTTACCATCAACCTCTGGTAAGAATTTTTATGTCCAACTCCAGTCAGATGCATAGAAACATACCATTGGGTGTAAACTTTTGATCCCTGTTGGCATTCCCATGACATATTCATTTGCCACAAAGGTCGCTATCTGATGTCTTCTGTTTGGGGACATCCGTAGTGACACCTCTACCATAGTCCTGCATATGTAGTTGCCCACATTGACACTCATTAACTGCTATGAAGTATCCATCATTTGGTATAGAAGCGATTTTGTGGTTGGGGGGAGGGGGGGGAGCCCTCCTAATGGGTAGGGGGGGGGAGCCCTCCTAAAGGGTATCTCTATCCCTGGAGAACATTTTGGAAATAAAACATTTAATAAACCCCGATATCTCTTCTCTCTCTTATGTAGTAGGGAGCTCTGCACCCAGAGCTCCCTACTACATAAGAGAGAGAAGAGATATCGGGGTTTATTAAATGTTTTGTTTCCAAAATGTTCTCCAGGGATAGAGATACTACGGAAATCCCCTCTGATCTTTAGTCCAGTTGGGTTGATTTTAGACCTAGCTGCTGACTTTCACAAATCGGGTACTTTCTACAGCCTGAGGTCCAGCGCCGTCTTCTACAGCCAGTTGGTCTTCGTGCTGTGGGTCTCCAGCACCGTCATTATGTATGCGGGGGCTGACTGTGACTTCCTGGGTAGTGCGCAGCCCTCTGGGACATGTGATGTGTCGCATAAATACCTGTTGATCCTGCCAGTGAAGTCCACATAATGCAGCTTCCTGTGATGGGGAGGCAACAATACTGCACTGCTCCTGAATTCAGAGCAGACTTGCCACTCTCCTGTAGGCTGTTGCCTGCTTGGGCTACAGTGGGGTGAGGGGGGTGTGGCTGTCAGCATAGTTCATTTTGCTGTTCACAAGACTGAGTTGCCAATCAGCCACACCTGGTAAGCATTCCTAGATGCCACCTAGCTGCAGCCAAAATTTGGGTCTCTGGACCCAAAGGGTCCCGAAATTACATTGCTGCAGATGGACACAGTTGACCGACTTTGGGGCCCTGTATCTCGGGGCCACTTGGTGCTAGGATATGTTGTAGTGTTGGTTCCACTGGGTTTGCACACCAAATTTGGGGTTCCTAGCGCCAAGTGGCCCCGAGATACAGGGCCCCAAAGTCGGGTCGGAAAATGTCATTCTCTGCTGCAGAAAAGTGCTTGCCTTGAGTATAAGCCGAGGGGGGCACTTTCAGCACAAAATAAATGTGCTGAAAAACTCGACTTATACTCGAGTATATAATACGGTAAATTCCTTTTACTGCTGCTGTAATCACCATGTCGGATGTCACAAGTCGGGTGGTTAGGACAAGGATCCTACTTTGATCAATGATATTCAATGGGGTGAAGTAGGATCAAAGTCGGACCAAAGTAGTGCAGGGAGCATTTTCAAAGTCGGACCGACTTGTGTCGGACCGGTTAAGACGGCTCCCATAGGGAAACATTGATTTTTCACACATCATGCGACATGAGCTCCCAATGTCGGAGTGTTTGTCGTACCGGTGTGAACCCGGCCTCAGTCAGAGAAGGTAAAGGAATGTTTTGTTAAATTTATGAATTCTTGTGTGTTGTCATACGGGAGCCTTTATTTGTACTTGTCTCTGTGTCTCAGGCTTATCTGCCCGCCGTGTAGAGAGCGAATCCTCCAGTAACCGAAGCATAGGGAGCAATCTGACATTTCACAGGCGTGCAGCACTGAGTGGAAATTCCACACATCATCTCAGAAGTATGAAGACTTCCCCGGTTGCAGGTACAGCGGAAACTTTTTATTGCTGTTATGACATAAAGTTTTTATTTTTTGTCTCTCCTACCACAATGAATCATGTAAAGAAATGAGTGCCTAACCTTAAAGGGACTCTTCTCTCGGCACAGGGCAAGTGAAGAAGAACAAAGAAGAGGAGATTGATTTCGAAACCCCGGGTTCTATTCTCGTCAACACAAACCTTCGCGCTCTGATCAACGTACGGACGTTTAATGCCCTCCCCCACAATCTTCAACAGCAGCTGCTGCTTTTGCTCCCAGAGGTGGACAGACAGGTAACCTCATTGGCTCTTGAAAATGGACCTTTAACCACTTTCAGACCGGACCAATTTGCAGCCAAATGACCAGGCCCTTTTTTGCGATTCGGCACTGCGTCGCTTTAATTGACAAGTGCGACGTGGCTCCCAAACAAAATTGACGTCCTTTTTTCCCCACAAATAAAGCTTTCTTTTGGTGGTATTTGATCGCCCCTGCGTTTTTTTTAATTTTTTGCGCTATAAACAAAAAAGAGCGACAATTTTAAAAAAAAACGCATTCTTTTTTATTTTTTGCTATAATAAATATCCCCCAAAAATATATAAAAAAAATTTTTTCCTCAGTTTAGGCCGATACGTATTCTTCTACATATTTTTGGTAAAAAAAATCGCAATAAGCGATTATTGATTGGTTTGCGCAGAAGTTATAGCATTTACAAGATAGGGGATAGTTTTATAGCATTTTTATTAATAATTTTTTTTTTTATTAGTAATGGCGACGATCAGCAATTTTTATTGTGACTGCGACATTATGGCGGACACATCGGACATTTTTGACACATTTTTGGGACCATTGTCATTTATACAGCAATCAATGCTATTTAAATGCATTGATTCCTGTATAAATGACACTGGCAGTGAAGGGGTTAACCACAAGTGGGCAGTGTAGGGGTTAAGTATGCCTAGGGGTGTGTTTCTTACTGTGGGGGGGCGTGGCTGTCAGCTAGTGAATGCTGATCTCTGCTCCAATCACAGAGAGTAGAGATTGGCGTCACTAGTTGCTAGGCAGACCGGGGAGATGCTGTGTATTTCCGCATCTCCCTGTTCAGCCTTCCCGTGAGACGATCGCGGGTGTCCCCGTGGCGATAGAGTCCGCGGGACCCGCGACTGGCCTCACGGGGGGCCCTGACCGGCACGGGAGCACGCCGCTCCCGATGGCACGGGCGGCATTAAGGATGGACTTATATATACGCCCTCCTGCCTGTCCGTGCCATTCTGCCAACGTATATCGTCGTGCGCCGGTCGGGAACCGGTTAAAGTAAAGTCTCGTGTTTTTTTTTTTTTTTTTTTTTTTTTTATTTAAAAATAACAAACCTGTTTTATACTTGCCTGCCTTGTGCAGTGGATTTGCACAGAGCAGCCCTGATCCTCCTCTTCTCAGGTCCCTCTTCGGCTCTCCTGGCCCCCTCCCTTCTGTTGGGTGCCCCCACAGCAATCAGCTTGCTATGGGGACATCCGAGCTGAGTCACAACTCCCTTTTTCCATTCAGACACGGAGCTGTGGCCAGGCCCCCGCCCCCTTTCTGTTCTCATTGGCTGCCTGATTTTATTTGACAGCAGCGGAAGCCAATGGCGCCGTTCTGCTGTCTCAGCCACTGAGGAAGGGAGTCCCGAACGGCTGAGATATTCCTACAACATTGCTGGAGCTCGGGTATTCGGAGGACCGAGGGGGGCTGCTGCCCACAGAAGGCTTTTTATCTTGATGCATAGAATGTTTGAAGATAAAAAAACAACCACTTTAACCCAAAACCCATTTTGTTTTTGTCCTTTTGTATGACCATTCTGCTGACTACTTAAAGGGGAGGTCAGCTTAATACATCATTGTCCCCACCTCTATAATAAATTGCAGCATTATGTTAAAGCCAAACTTTCAGGCTGTGCCCACATTACATTTTTGGGAGGGGGGAGGGGGAGCACTGTAGATTCCCTTGATGACATCACTGTGTGTTTTCTTTACAGGTCACTTCAGACGGGCAGATGAAGATGAGTGGCAGTGCCCTGAATAATGAGTTCTTTGCCCACGCCTGTCAGAGATGGAGGGAGAGGCTGGCAGATGGTAGGCAACTTTCACACTCTGCTATAAAGGTTCAGTGATTGCACATTAACGCCTTCCCATCGATCGCCTGCTACTTAGTGAAACCATCAGGAGAGAAGGGAGGGATGAAGACCGTGTAACATGGGGCGGGGGAAAATCTTTAGTCCTGTGTAAGCTCCATGTGACTGTACTGGGTACCTAAGCAGCCAATCACGAGCGCGATCTCCTCTTAGGAGCAGTGGGGAATGGGTGTTTGTCAATTGCTCCCTATACCTAGAAAGTACCATGAACACAGCCAATCACGAGCGCGATCTCCTCTTAGGAGCAGCGGGGGATGGGTGTTTGTCAATTGCTCCCTATACCTAGAAAGTACCATGAACACAGCCAATCACAAGCGCAATCTCCTCTTAGGAGCAGTGGGGAATGGGTGTTTGTCAATTGCTCCCTATACCTAGAAAGTACCATGAACACAGCCAATCACGAGCGCGATCTCCTCTTAGGAGCAGTGGGGAATGGGTGTTTGTCAATTGCTCCCTATACCTAGAAAGTACCATGAACACAGCCAATCACGAGCGCGATCTCCTCTTAGGAGCAGCGGGGGATGGGTGTTTGTCAATTGCTCCCTATACCTAGAAAGTACCATGAACACAGCCAATCACAAGCGCGATCTCCTCTTAGGAGCAGTGGGGAATGGGTGTTTGTCAATTGCTCCCTATACCTAGAAAGTACCATGAACACAGCCTATCCCTCTGTAGTGTGTACTTGTCCTAATCTACAGCATAAAGTGTCATTATTGCCTGCTGCCTTGTTCCTCTGCTATCAGCATGAATCTCTTCTGAAGTTTTCCTGATGCCAAGAGAAAAATGGTGATGGGGGCAGAGAGCTCTAGCACACATCCTGTAATTGCCAGCCTCCGCTCTGTTCCTGTGTGCTGCCATTCAGCTGTCAGAGTTCACCTCACTGAGCTCTTCAGAGTGTGACTTCAGCTCTCCACCCCTTTTTTTCTGAACTCCCGGACAAGCTTTAAAATTCAGAACTTTGGCTGTAGAGAAGACTGCAGATAAATGGGTACCACTTGTATAGGAGGATTTGTTTTAATCTCCTGTGTATCACCTGAGGCCAGTCACTTCACTGGGTACATGGAAGGGTTTACAACCACCTTAAACATGCAGCATGTCTGCTTTCAAAGAACGCAACACACAGCAGCATGGGTTAAATCACAGCACGGGAGAACAATGCACCCCGGCCTGCATGTTCTGTGCACTATAACGTGCACCCCCTGCTATGAACGGGGGGCCCCAAGTCATTCAACACGTCTACAAGGAGCTGACAACATTCCCATTGTCCTATGACAGTGATGGGGAACCTTGGCACCCCAGATGTTTTGGAACTACATTTCCCATGATGCTCATGCTCTCTGTGAGCATCATGGGAAATGTAGCTCCAAAATATCTGGCGTGCCAAGGTTCACCATCACTGTCCTATGCTGAGGTGTCTGTAACTGTCTGTCTTTCCCTGCAGGGGAGTTTACACCAGAGATGCAGCTGCGAATGAGACAAGAAATGGGCAAGGAAAAGAAAATAGAAGATTGGAAGGAGACGTTTTTTGAAGATTTTTATGGGCAGAAGTAAGTGGCTATATTCCATTGATCAGTCTCTGTTATGTTTTCATTGTGCTGTGGAAGTTTCTGAACCTATTGTTCATTGGAGGACCATTTTCACTCCTCATTAGGTATATGACATTGTGCGTTTAGAGAAATGGAATGATAAGTCTTGTGCAGTATCTGCTCACAGTATAAAAGATTTTCACACTTTAAGAGCCTCATTCTCAGTGATGTCACTGGTCTCTAGTGAATGGATAGGCTGTATTCTCTAGTGAATGGATGGGGTGTATTCTCTAGTGAATTGATAGGCTGCATTCTCGGTGATGTCACTGGTCTCTAGTGAATGGATAGGCTGTCTTCTCTAGTGAATGGATAGGCTGTCTTCTCTAGTGAATGGATAGGCTGTATTCTCTAGTGAATGGATGGGGTGTATTCTCTAGTGAATTGATAGGCTGCATTCTCGGTGATGTCACTGGTCTCTAGTGAATGGATAGGCTGTCTTCTCTAGTGAATGGATAGGCTGTCTTCTCTAGTGAATGGATAGGCTGTCTTTTCTAGTGAATGGATAGGGTGTATTCTCTAGTGAATGGATAGGCTGCATTCTCAGTGATGTCACTGGTCTCTAGTGATTGGATAGGCTGCATTCTCAGTGATGTCACTGGTCTCTAGTGAATGGATAGGCTGTATTCTCAGTGATGTCACTGGTCTCTAGTGAATGGATAGGCTGTATTCTCAGTGATGTCACTGGTCTCTAGTGAATGGATAGGCTGTATTCTCAGTGATGTCACTGGTCTCTAGTGAATGGATGGGCTGCATTCTCAGTGATGTCACTGGTCTCTAGTGAATGGATGGGCTGCATTCTCAGTGATGTCACTGGTCTCTAGTGAATGAATAATGTGTATTCTCTAGTGAATGGATAGTCTGCATTCTCAGTGATGTCACTGGTCTCTAGTGAATGGATAGGCTGTATTCTCAGTGATGTCACTGGTCTCTAGTGAATGGATAGGCTGCATTCTCAGTGATGTCACTGGTCTCTAGTGAATGGATAGGCTGCATTCTCAGTGATGTCACTGGTCTCTAGTGAATGGATAGGCTGCATTCTCAGTGATGTCACTGGTCTCTAGTGAATGGATGGGCAGCATTCTCAGTGATGTCACTGGTCTCTAGTGAATGGAAATGCTATTATCCCATATGGTAAGTGCACACCATTTTCCCAATTATTTTAAATGAAACGTAACAATTTTGCCTGTATTTTGTAATTGTAGACTTGGACTGTCTGAGGACCCAGGTTCTGACCCAGAAGAGAAATGCAACCCACCCGACTCCACAAGTGAAGCTCTGCAGAGGACCACCCCAGAGCCTATTCATGTTGAAGAATCCCTTCCAGATATTCGGGGCAGACTGCGGCGGAGCATGTACAGAAACCGAGAGAGACTCCAGAAGACCCTTCCAGTGGCTTCTAAAGCAAGAATCTCTTCTCCACCACCACCACCTCCTCCTCCTCCGCCTGCTCCCAAGAAGTCTGAGAATGTCGGCCCAGCTTCAGAGGACAGATTGGCCCCTGCGGAAGCCGTAAACCTTCCATCCACTTCCGACAGGGTCCCAGAGCTTCATCCCGAGAACAGCGAGCAGAAAAGGAAGATTGCCGAGCCAGATTGCTCCAGCCCCTCCTTCGAAAAGAAGCCGCGAATGGAACAGCGTCAGTCCTTTCGTAACACAATTACAAGTGTTCACCCAGAAAAGCCACAGCCCACCAAAGAAGAACCAAAAGTCCCACCAATCCGGGTATGTGTAAAACTTTTTTTTCATTTTTTTTTCTGTTACATGCTTGGTCCAAAGATAGTGGGGGCACAACAAGGTCCAATTCCAGGGCGGGCAACTCGTTTAAAGCAATACTTTTTTTCACACCATATTTGCGCAGTGGTCTTTCAAGCGCACTTTTTTTTGGAAAAAGGTCACTTTTTTGAATAAAAAAATAAGACAACAGTAAAATTAGCCCAATTTTTTTTTGAATTGTGAAAGATAATGTTACGCCGAGTAAATTGATACCCAATATGTCCTGCTTCAAAATTGCGACCGCTCGTGGAATGGCGTCAAACTTTTATCCTCAAAAATCTCCATAAGCGACATTTAAAAAATTCTACAGGTTGCATTTTTTGAGTTACAGAGAAGGTCTACGGCTATAATTATTGCTCCCGCTCTACCGATCGCGGCGATACATCACACGTGTGGTTTGACTACCGTTTTCATATGCGGGTGCTGCTCACGTATGCGTTCGCTTCTGCGCGCAAGCTCGTCGGGACGGGGTGTTTTAAAAACATTTTTTTTGTTTTTTCTTACTTATTTTACTTAATTTTATTATTTTTTACACGTTTTAAAAAAAAAAAAACAAGGAAACCTGCCATTAAAGTGGTAATAATGACACAAATGGGCTTTAATTTGTCAGTCAGTTACGTAAAATCCATCTTAATTTACCAGTCCATCTAACACTATGCTCTCACGACAATGCTGCTGTCAAGGGTTGACCCCATTGCTTCTCCTCCATAGAGGAGCCACCCCAAGACAGGAAGTAGGTTCAAGGGAGAGAAAAGAGGTTTCCTGGTGCCGCACATCCGTGTGGTCCTATGGTGGTTATCAGAGTGGCAACCTCATCCCAGAGCGAAACGTGGCCTGATTGGAGTCCAGGCTGAAGTTGCCACTCTGATCACCGCCATAGAACCATACGGATGTGCTGTGCTGCGGCACCTTTTTTTCTCTTGAGCTACAACAGGAGCCGTGATGGGCTCCATCCCTCCCAGCAGCGGAAGAACCCACATCAACTGAGTCTGAGCGGCACACCAAGATACCATGGGTCACAGGAAGTATGTTACTAGCCAGATCACAAGGTGAAAATAAAGGGGAAAAACTCTTCCCAAATAGTGTTTCAATATCCGCTATTTGCAAGATTCAAGGCTTGCTCGTCATTAGATTTTTAAATGAACCACTTTCAGACCGGACCATTTTGCTGGCTTAAGGCCAGAACACTTTTTGCGATTCGGCACTGCGTCGCTTTAACTGACAATTGCGCGGTCGTGCGACGTGGCTCCCAAAAAAAATTGATGTCCTTTTTTTTCCCCCCACAAATAGAGCTTTCTTTTGGTGGTATTTGATCGCCCCTGCGGTTTTTATTTTTTGCGCTATAAACAAAAAAAGAGTGACAATTTTGAAAAAAAACATAATTTTTTACTTTTTGCTATAATAAATATCCCCCAAAAATATATAAAAAAACATATTTTTTTTCTCAGTTTAGGCCGATACGTATTCTTCTACATGTTATTGATAAAAAAAAAATCGCAATAAGTGATTTATTGATTGGTTTGCGCAAAAGTTATAGCGTTTACAAAATAAAGGATAGTTTTTTATAGCATTTTTATTAATAATTTTTTTTACTAGTAATGGCTGTGATCAGCGATTTTTATTGTGACTGCGGCATTATGGCGGACACATCGGACATTTTTGACACATTTTTGGGACCATTGTCATTTATACAGCAATCAGTGCTATTTAAATGCCCTGATTCCTGTGTAAACGATACTGGCAGTGAAGGGGTTAAGTGTTCCTAGGGGCGTGTTACTAACTGTGGGGGGGGGCGTGGCTGTGTGTTAGTGATCTCTGCTCTAATCACAGGGAGCAGAGATCAGTGTCACTTGTTGCTAGGCAGAACGGGGAGATGCTGTTTACTTCCGCATCTCCCCGTTCAGCCTTCCCGTGAGACGATCGGACTCACGGGGGTCCCGACCGGCGCGTGCCGCCGGCGGCATTCTTAAAGGGACGTACCTGTACGCCCTTATGCCTGTCTGTGCCATTCTGCCGACGTACATAGTCGTGCGCCGGTTGGGAACCGGTTAAAGAACTACAAGCTATGTGGAGAATGCACAAAATACACATGATCTTCTTTGCTATTAAATAATGTGCAGTTCAGCTGCTGATAGCTGTGGATGTTTTTACTGGACCTTTTTGATTTTATCTTTTTTTTTTTTCCCTTTGCAGATCCAGCTTTCTCGCATCAAACCTCCCTGGGTGGTTAAAGGTCTGCCAGCTTACCAGATCTGTCCCCGGATCATCCCAAACCCTGATCCCCCTGGGTGCCAACTTACTTCCTGCTCATTTTCTGACAGTCAGACCAGTGGCCATGACCTCCAGACCTCGATTGGTGGCGGCGGAGGTCCGGGAGGAGGCCACAGCACCAGGGCTAAGCACAGACATCGCAAGAAGGCAGCAGATTGCTGCAGAACACAATTACTGCCGTCCGCTACAGTGAGAGATTCAGAAGACAAACCTCAAGTTCCTCGAGTCAAAATCACTTGGACTAATAGTTCCCCGGAGACCAAAGAGCATGGCCTCTCTGGCGCCGTGACCAAAGAGTGGCATGTCAATGAGGTGGTCGATGGTGATGTTGTCTCTGGCGTCCCATCTTTGGATTACTGTAAGGATAAGAGTTGCGATAAAGCTACAAATGATGTTACTATGGATGGCAAAGGGGAAGAAAATGTAAGAGTCAGCCGGCCGGCTTCCATTCTTGTGGATTCCGCGGGGCAAGGGAACTATCCACAGACCGAATCCGTGTCTTGTGTGCTCGGTGACGTGTCCAATACTTTTCAGAACAGAATTAAGCCTGTTAACCCGAGTTCAGCTGAAAAGGATACTAACAGCGTCATGGATTGCTCACCGCCAGACCTCCAAGAGTCCGCTGTTGACCCTCAATTTTACGAACCTCAGCCAGCCAGCACCTCAACCGATAACCAACATTGGGACTGTGGAAATCGTCAGGATGGTAATGAACCTTTTCCGAAGACCGTCCCTTGTAAGTTGGTCAACGTATCTCACGTTTTGGATGTACGGGAGCCAAACGAGTCTGACTTGTTGGACAACGTTAAACAAAATCAAACCTACTTGTTGACGGGGGCTTCTCACTCCCCGTCCTATGACACATGTGAAGGTGCACCCATCCAAACCACAGATTTATCTTCTCTGCATACGGACGTGAACGTTGTGTTCAAAGTTGGAGATGATTTATCTCCCGAAGGTCTGAATGACTGTCTCAAGGATTCTTTACCCCTGGTAGCTCCTACCGCTGTAGAAAGTGAATTCCCCATGGAGCAAGTGTCGGCGTGTCCAACTTTCATCTCCAAAGATGGATTTTTTTTGGCAAACACTGGCGAAGAGTCGCCGAGATCTTGCTCACACCCCAGTGTCCCAACTCTGGGTGAAAGGGTTGTATATAAAGGGAGCACAGGGAAGCCTATTCCTCATAGTATCGATCCACCTACCTTCTTGGAACTCTTCCATGGCGAGGTATTTTGTGGTGGAAAAGAGCAGCGTTCGCTAGCTAACGATCCGGAGTCCGTCAGCAAGGATCCTCTGCTTTTGGACTTGCCGTTTGTCCAGTTTCCCAAGGAGGTCGATGTCCGCGTCGAGCTGCCGGTTGATTTGTTGTCGCTGTCCCCGCCAGGCAAATTAAAACACACGCTATTCGGGAAGCTGACGACGCGAGCGCAGGATGTGGGGTCTTACCGCTACTCGGCCGGGGTGCGCCTCTCCTCCTTTCCTGGAGAATATTCGGTGACCGGCGAGGCCTCCTTGTCCGTGGAAGTCTTCGCCAAGCACGATAGCGGGGAGCACGTGTCGTTTCGGTGCAGCTTCAAAGCCATGACAGTTTGCGAAGGGTGCGGAGCGTTCTATCACATCGACTGCATAGGCCCCTCCAAGCTTTGTGATTCGTGCCTTGTCATAAGATAGTAAAACGATCGCCCGGGACTTTAAATAGTACATTGTCTGTATTTTCATAACCTCGGAGCCCCGGAGGTGATTTAATATTGTATAATGCTTCATTTTGTTAGACTAAACCGCTGATGATTATTATTCAGCTCTTATTGTGATACAGATCCTGTTGAAGGGGCAGTAAGGCAAAAGAGCTAGTTACTGGTTTTATAAACGTTTTTTTTTTTTTTTTGCCTTTTCCTATTGGTCATGGTCAGACACAGAGCGCCAATGGGAAAGGTGGTTCATTGATAGTTGCGAACTGAATTTTAGGATGGGTTCCCCCTGCAAGGTAGCGCCAAGACCAACATATGGCAACCAGTCTGGTTCTGGTCTACAGCAGTTAGCATAAAGAATGGTTGCTATGAATATGGTCTTTATACAACGTTTTTTTCAGCAGATGTTTTGAGCTTTTAGCCATTTTTGAGGACATCTTGTTTAGACTAGTGAATTGGCTGTTTGAATAAAACACACAGGCTTTAATTTGGTTGCAGCCTCATAGGTGTTCAAAAGTCCTTTCAAGTTTTCAGAATTTATTTTTGCCCCTAAAACCACTTTTATCTTGTATTTTTTTTTTCTTTTCTAGTATATTTTTGAAGATCCAAAGGTAAAACCAGTTAATCTCGGATGACACAGACTTTTCAGTTTTGGGCGTATTCATATTTTGCCGCATGGCTCACACTCCAGCACTGTCACAAGGTCTTAGTGAAGTAGGGAGTCGGGCTATAGCTGTCCATGTCTAGCCATTGTTTTAGCAGAATTTTGTAGGGATGGGTCTTGTTACCTCGTAGTGGTCAAATGGCATCTCCCCAGTTGGCTCCACCAAGGAGACTGTTGTTTAAGCAATAGGAAAGGGGTTGGGTGGTTTTGTATTTTGCCACATGGCTCACACGCCAACAATGCCTCAAGGGTTTTACTGAGGTTGAGAGTTGGACTGTAGCGGGCCTGCCCATGTCTAGCCATTGTTTTAGCTGAATTTTGTAGGGATGGGTCTTGTTCTTCGTAGTTGGCTCCACAGAAAAGAAGGATTTCCATCTAAAGGTAAAACCCGTTTGTGTCCGTTGACACAGACCTTTCGGTTTTGGGCGTTTTTTTGTATTTTGCCACATGGCTCACACATCAGCAATGTCACAAGGGTCGAGAATTGGGCTATAGCAGACCTATCCGTGTCTAGCAATTGTTTTAACAGAATCTTGTACGGATGGGTCTTGTCACTAGTAGGGACCAATGGCATCTCCCAAGTTGTCTCCACAAAAGAGGAGATGAGATTGTTGTTTAAGGAATAGGAAAGGGGTTGGGAGTTTTTGTATTTTGCCACATGGCTCACACTCTATCGATGTCACAAGTTCTTACTGTGGTTGAGAATTGAGCTATAGCAGGCTTGCCCATGTCTAACAGAATTTTGTAGGGATGGGTCTTGTTACTCGTAGTGGCCGAATGGCATCTCGCCAGTTGGCTCCACAGAGGAGGAGACCGTTTGTTGTTTAAGCATTAGGAAAGGGTTTCCATCTATAGGTAAAACCAGTCTGTCTCCAGATGACCCAGACCTTTTTGGTTTTGGGAGTTTTTGTATTTTGCCACATGGCTCACACGTCGGCAATGTCACAAGTTCTTACTGGGGTTGAGAGTTGGACTGTAGTGGGCCTGCCCATGTCTAGCCATTGTTTTAGCAGAATTTTGTAGGGATGGGTCTTCGTAGTTGCAAAATGGCATCTCCCCAGTTGGCTCCACAGAGAAGGTTTTCCATCTAAAGGTAAAACCAGTTTGTGTTGTTAGTAGTGGCCGAATGGTGTCTCCCCAGTTGGCTCCACAAAGGATTTCCATCTAAAGGTAAAACCAGTTTGTGTTACTAGTAGTGGCCGAATGGTGTCTCTCTCCAGTTGGCTCCACAAAGGAGACTGTTGTTTAAGCAATAGGAAAGGGGTTGGGCGGTTTTGTATTTTGCCACATGGCTCACACGTCAACAATGTATCAAGAGTTTTACGGAGGTTGAGAGTTGGACTGTAGCAGGCCTGCCCATGTTTAGCTATTGTTTTAGCAGAATTTTGGAGGGATGGGTCTTCTTCGTAGTTGCAAAATGGCATCTCCCCAGTTGGCTCCACAGAGAAGAAGGATTTCCATCTAAAGGTAAAACCAGTTTGTGTCAGTTGACACAGACCTTTCGGTTTTGGGAGTTTTTTTTGTTTCTAGCCGTATATCGCTCACAAGTCTTACTGGGGTCGACCTTGTTACTCGTAGTGGCAAAATGGCGTCTCCCCAGTTAGCTCTACAAAGAAGGAGACTGTTGCTTAAGCAATAGGAAAGGGTTTCCATTCAAAGGTAAAACCATTCTGTCTCAGACAACACAGACCTTTCGGTTTTGGGCGTTTTTGTATTTTGCCACTTGGCTCACACTCCTGCAATGCCACAAGGTCTTACTGGGGTCGGGAATTGGGCTATAGCAGGCAGGCTTTTCCATGTCTAGCCATCGTTTTAGCAGAATTTTGTAGGGATGGGTCTTGTTCTTCTTAGAAGCAAAATGGCGACTCCCCAGGTGGTTCCACAGAGAAGAAGGATTTCCATGTAAAGGTAAAACCAGTTTTTTTGTCAGTTGACACAGACCTTTCGGTTTTGGGAGTTTTAGTGTATATCGCTCATGTCAGCAATGTCACAAGTCTTACAGGGGTCCACTGTGTTACTCGTAGTGGTCAAATGGCGTCTCCCCAGTTGGCTCCACAAAGAAGGAGATTGTTTAAGCAATAAGAAAGGGTTTACATCCAAAGGTAAAACCAGTCTGTCTCAGTTGACACAGACCTTGTCGGCTTTGGGTGTTTTTTGTATTCAGCTGCATGGCTCACACGTCAGCAATGTCACAAGGGTCTTACTGGGGTCGAAAGTTTGGACTATAGCAGACCTTGTTACTCGTATTTGGCCAAATGGCATCTCCCTAGTTGGCTCCACAAAGAAGGAGGCTGTTTAAGCAGTAGGAAAGGTGTTGGGTGTTTTTGCATTTTTACCACATGGCTCACACTCCAGTAATGTCACAAGGGTCTTAATAGGGTCGAGAGTTGGGCTATAGCAGGCGTGCCCATGCCTAGCCATTGGTTTAAACAGAATTTTGTAGGGATGGGTCTTGTTACTTTTTGTGGCCAATGGTGGCGTCTCCCCATTTCATTGCACAGAGGAGGAGAAAGTTTGTTGTTAAGCAATAGAAAAGGGTTAAAACCAGTTTCTTGACCTTTTTGGTTTTGGGTGTTTTTTTTTGTATTTTGCCACATGGCTCACACTTCAGTCTCCCCAGTTGGCTCCATGGAGGAAGAGAAAGTTTGTTGTTAAGGAATAGCTAAGGTTTTCTGGATACAGGACCATCAGGTCCCAGGTGTAGAATGAGGGTGAAAATGTTGGCAACCGTGTATATAATTTTTTTTTTTGGGGGGGGGGGGGGTAGTTAATGGGCCTTTCTTTTGCGCTATCTTGTGCAGAGGTCAAGTGGAGCTAAAAGGAGGGCACTGATAGTTATAGCCAGCCAGCAGTTGACCACGTTTAGGATCTGATGCCTAAAATGACCAATTGGGTGTGAGATTTAAATGACCTCATTTAGGGGTGGCACAAGTGATCATAAGCCTCGTTTTTTGTCACCCACCACCCCTTTAAGATGTAGGCATGTTTACATGCCCGACTTGTAGTGAGCAGTAAGCCCGCTGAACGCGACATATTCAAGTCAATGGGGAAGCGCTGCATATGCCCCCCGCGAAAAGCAGTTGCGGCGGTGAGGAGGCGTTGCATCGCGTCCTCACCGCCTGTTGTAGCCTCTGGAGCTCAATCCAAACACGGGTCTGGCTTCATTGGCAAGGGAGATTACACGCGTGTCTAAATCTACCCTTTAAAATGTTCATCGGTCAGAAGGAAGTGGCATTGACACTGTTTAATGCTGCATTAAAGCTGTTCTTTCCAAGCTTCTCCTGGTATAGAAGCCTATTGGTTTGACCCGCAATTTGGGCGTCTCTTTGGTGCCCTCCCTGGGCACCTGATCCAGCAGAGGAGAGAAGACGGTGCTGTTGCGTTACTAAGGATTATGGCGTTTGGAAGGAAGACTGATGGACGGCTGAAGGAGTTGGGCACACAGGTCTGACCCTCATTAGAGAGTCGGGCTGTTCTCGTAATAAAAAGGTGCTTCTATAAATATAAATGCAGTCGTTTGCAGAAAACTGAGTAAAGTTTAAAAAAAAAATGTTCCAGGTTTTTATGTTCACACTTTTGCCTCTGTGGTGCACGCAGCACTCCCGGTGCCACGTCTCTGTGGGGTATGCACAGTATTAATAAAGTTTTTTTTATTTTTTTTTTTTTTTTAAAGTCACTCTTGCAACATTACTGCCCCTTCAACCTCCCCAGCACAGCTCAGGAGGCAGCTGGAAGCTGTGCGGGGTGCTTCCCCCAGCCGCAAGGCCTGTAACACACGGGCTTCAGCTTTGTATTGGAGCTGTGTGAACAGCAAGCTTTGACAAAGCTCTTAACGTTCCACTCAGCTAAAAGTGTTGAACACAAATCTTAATGGGAGGGCTGATTGCCGCTTTAAACGAGCTGCTAGCAGGCTTCAGAACTTGCTAGCAGCTTGCTTAAAGTGGCAATCGGCACTCTTATTGGGATTTGTGTTCAACAATAAAAAACTGGAGTTGAATGGTACTTTTAAAAGCTTCACGTTGAACACAGATCTTAATGGGAGGGCTGATTGCCACTTTAAACAGGCTTCAGCACTTGTTAGCAGCTTTCTTAAAGTAGCAATCGGCGCTCTTATTGGGATTTGTGTTCAACGTTAAAAAAACTGGAGTTGAATGGTACTTTTAAAAGCTTCATGTTAAACACAGATCCTAACGGGAGTGCTGGTTGCCACTTTAGGCAAGCTGCTGGCAAGTGCTGAAGCCTGCTAGCAGCTTGCTTACAGTGGCAATCAGCCCTCCCGTTTAGAATCTGTGTTTAACATTTACACACTGGAGCTGAATGGTACTTTGAAAGCTTCAACAAAGCTTGCTGTTCACACTGCTCTTCTACAAGCTGAAGCCCGTGTGTGACGTCAGGGGGTCACGGTCAGTGTTCAGGGTCAGGGGGTGGGGCTTGGGGAGAGCTGGGGGTGGGGGGGGGGAGGGAGGGAGGGACTGTCCATACTTGTTTTTTTTTTTTTTTTTGCATGGACAAGAATATGTCTTGAGATTTCAACAAGTTGTATATAAAGTAAACTGTTCGGCTTCTGCATTCCAGTGTTTTATTCCTGTATTTATGTTGTAAACAATTTTGGCCCACAATATAAATGTATATTCTGTATAGATGGCATCGCCGTGTGAGTTTCCATTACTGGCCTCTTGTTTTTGTCTGTCTGGCCTTATCTACACAGATTCTGACACCTTACACTATTTCTTGAGCTATTTGGTTTTCTTCCTGACTCCCGAGCTTGTGTACCTTTTTGCAATACATTGACATTTCTCCATTGTTACAGTGCCTTGAAAAAGTATTCATACCCCTTGAAATTTTCCACATTTTGTCATGTTACAACCAAAAACTTACATGTATTTTATGTGATAGACCAACACAAAGTGGCACTTAATTGTGAAGTGGAGGGAAAATAATTTTCTTTTTACAAATAAATATGTGAAAAGTGTGGGGGGGGTATTTGTGTGGCGCCCCCCGGAGTCAATACTTTGTAGAACCCCCTTTCACTGCAATTAAAGCTGCAAGTCTTTTTTGGGGATGTCTCTACCAGCTTTGCACATCTAGAGAGGGACATTTTTGCTCATTCTTCTTTGCAAAATATCTCAAGCTCTGTCAGATTGGATGTTGAGCGTCTGTGAACAGCAATTTTCAAGTCTTGCCACAGATTCTCAATTGGATTTAGGTCTGGACTTTGACTGGTCCATTCTAACACATGAATATGCTTTGATCTAAACCATTCCATTGTAGCTCTGGCTGTATGTTTCGGGCCGTTGTCCTGCTGGAAGGTGAACCTCCGCCCCAGTCTCAAGTCTTTTGCAGACTCTTAACACGTTTTCTTCTAAGATTGTCCTTTTATTTGGCTCCATCCATCAACTCTGACCAGCTTCCCTTTCCCTGCTGAAGTAAAGCATCCCCACAACATTTTGATGCCACCACCATGTTTCACAGTGGGGATGGTGTGTTCAGGGTGATGCGCAGTGTTAGTTTTCCGCCACACATAACGTTTTGCTTTTGGGCCAAAATGTTCAATTTTGGTCTCATCTGACCAGAGCACCTTCTTCCACGTTTGCTGTGTCCCCCACATGGCTTCTCACAGAACTGCAAACTGGACTTCTTATCACTTTCTTCTTGCCCCTCTTCCATAAAGGGCAGATTTGTGGAGAACACGACTAATAGTTTTCCTGTGGACAGATTCTCCCACCTGAGCTGTGGATCTCTGCAGCTCCTCCAGAGTTACCATTCTCTGATTAATGCTCTCCTTGCCCAGCCTGTCAGTTTAGGTGGACGGTCATGTCTTGGTAGGTTTGCAGTTGTGCCATACTCTTTCCATTTTCCGATGATGGATTGAACAGAGCTCCGTGAGATGATCAAAGCTTGGGAGATTTTTTTTATAACCTAACCCTGCTTTATACTCCTCCACAACTTTATCCCTGACCTGTCTGGTGTGTTCCTTGGTCTCCATGATGCTGTTTGTTCACGGAGGTCCTCTAACAAACCTCTGAGGGCTTCACAGAACAGCTGTATTTATACAGAGAATAAATTACAACCATTTACTAATTAGGTGACTTCTTAAGGCAATTGGTTCCACTAGATTTTAGTTAGGGGTATCAGAGTAAAGGGGGCTGAATACAAATGCCCCCCACACTTTTCCAAAAACCATTTATAAGTTTTCCAAAAACCATTTATAAGTTTCTTTCCACTTCACAATTATTTGACACTTTGTGTTGGTCTATCACATAAAATCCCAATAAACTACATTTACGTTTCTGGTTGTAACATGACAAAACGTGAAACATTTCAAGGGGTATGAATACTTTTTCAAGGCACTGTAAAATACTCAAAGTACACAAAGTAACAACTAATCCTCTGCTTTCTGAAAGCCCAGAAAAGCTGTATAAATTCTAGAATTTGAACTGATGTAGAGGACAGCTGGCTGTAGGTAAACGGGTACAACTTATGCAGGAGGATTTGTTTCATCTCTGTGTATCACCTGAGGCCGGTCACTTCACTGGGTATATGTGAGGGTTTACAACCACTTTAATGCCTTGCACACATTGACCACAAAGGTTCTTTACCTGCTCCACCATTATCCTTTGCAGAGACTATCTTGGGACCCCCCCAGATCAGGCTGGACCATTGGTCTCAGTGGCCATGTCTCCGATTTAGAACCCCAGTTCTGTTTTTAAGGCACCGCAATCTCCTTCCATCACCTCAGAGTAACAAGGGGGTCATATCAGGTGTTACACTTGGGTCACACCTGTGCATTTTGCAGAGACGCACCACAGTCCATTTAACATGGTTTCCTATGGATCTAGCTTACATTTGTGTGATTTTGGAAAGGCTCAGGGATGTTGTTTCTGCAGCAGATTGTGTTTTGCATGTACCGTATATACTCGAGTATAAGCCGACCCGAATATAAGCCGAGGCACCTAATTTTACCACAAAAAACTGGGAAAACTTATTGACTTGAGTATAAGCCTAGGGTGAGAAATGCGCAGCTACTGTAAGTGGAAAAGACGGTCAGCAATGCCCATTTGCAGCCTCACTGTGCCCATTTGCAGCCATAGGTCCTCCGAACTTCAAACTTGGTAGTTAAGGGTTTCTAGATGCTCCCCTAGCTACAGCCAAAGGGTCCCGAAATGACATAGCTGCAGATGGACACAGTTGACCGAATTTGGGGCCCTGTATCTCGGGGCCACTTGGTGCTAGGAACCCCAAATATATTATACTCGAGTCAAGCACTTTTCTGCAGCAGAAAATGACATTTTCCGACCCGACATTGGGGCTCCGTATCTCTTGGTGCTAGTGACCCCAAATTTGGTGTGCAAACCCACTGCAACTAGCACTACAACATGTCCAAATATGGAGTTCCTAGCACCAAGTGGCCCCCGAGATATGGGGCCCCAAAGTCAGGTCGGAAAATGTCAAGCACTTTTCTGCAGCAAAGAATGACATTTTCCGAACCGACTTTGGGGCCCCGTATCTCGGGGTCACTTGGTGCTAGGAACCCCACATTTGTACATGTTGTAGTGCTAGTTCCACTGGGGTTGCACACCAAATTTGGGGTCACTAGCACCAAGAGATACGGGGCCCCAAAGTCAGGTCGGAAAATGTCATTTTCTGCTGCAGAAAAGTGCTTGACTCGAGTATAAGCCGAGGGGGGCACTTTCAGCACACACAAAAAGTGCTGGAAAACTCTGCTTATACTCGAGTATATATACGGTAATAGATTTCAATGGACCTGAACCAAAAGTTTTGCATTTTTTTTGAGCTAATGGGAAAGTATGACAGTTCTAATTCATGGCGTATGAAGTCACATCAAAGTCGCATTCCATTAACAGAACTGTCATACTTTCTGATTGGCCCCAAAAAAAGAATTTCAAACGCATCTAGGCTGGCGTTGCATATTTAAAAAGAAAACATCGCACCACAAAACACGCTTGAAAAACGCATCAATCACAACATGCATAGGTGTGAACCTAACCTTAATGATGGAGTGCACACCACACGGGAGTTGGAGGATCAGCCTGCTGTCTTTAGTCTGGGGTTGCATGAGAAGTCGTACCCCATGTTTCCCAATAATAACCATTCATATATAAGACTTAAAATAGAACTATAGGGAAAAAAAAAATTCTTTAATTTTGAATAGTTCTAACCCCTCTTCTTTTTTATTTTTTTGTCGTCCGTGTCCCTTTGCAGAGATTTCCCTTCACTTCCTGTCCCATAGTCAAAACAGGAACTGAGAGGAAATCCCTGCAAATTAAAGGGAATCCCTTGGGGGTCACCAGAACTAGTGTCCCCATTGGAAGATTTCCCACTTTATAACTTTTCTGGGGACAACCCATAATTTAGGACTTTCTTTTACTTGCAATGGTTAACAGGACAAATCGAGAGGGTGTATCTCCCTAATGGGGAGGGGCCACAAACAGCAATAAAAACTGTCAGGTGTTCTAATCCCTCTCCACTCCATCCAAAACGAATGAAAACGTTTTGCCTTTTAGTTATAGTTTAAAGTCGTAGTGACTTCAAAGGAGCTCATGCACTACTTTGGTCTGACTTTCATGCAACGTGAGGGCCATAGAATAATGTTAACACTCAGAAGATGCATGAAAGTCGTACCTAAGGCTACTTTTACACTGGGGCGTTGGGGGCGTCTGCGGTAAAGCTTTGCTTTACTGTCTTTTTTTTGACCATCCTGCCAGCGCACTGCTCCAGTGTGAAAGCCCTCCGGCAGTAAATACAGCGCTCCAAAGATACGGCGGTGTGAATGGAGCCTTAGGCTACTTTCACACTGGGGCTAGTGGGTAAAGCGGCGCTATATTTAGCGGTGTTGTTCGGCCACTAGTGGAGTAGTTTTAACCCACGTTGGCAGCCGAAAAAGGGTTAAAACCGCCTGCAAATCGGCGCTTTGCATGCGGGTTTGCAGCGCTGCCCCATTGTTTTCTAGGGGAAGGGGTGCTCCAAAGATGCGGCTTGCAGGACTTTTTTGACCGTTCTCCAAGCGCACACTGGAGAGACAGCAGTGGCTGTTTCAGGGCGCTTTGCAGGCGCTATTTTTTAGCGCTGTAGTGCCTGCAACGCGCCCCAGTGTGAAAGGGGCCTTAGAGTTCATACTGCTGCAGCGCTAAAAATAGCGCCTGTTCACCGCATGAAAAAATCCTGCCCCTTTAACTCCAGTGTGAAAGCCGGCGGGCTTTCACACTGGAGCGGTGCGCTAGCAGGATGGAAAAAAAAGTCCTGCTAGCAGCATCTTTGGAGCGGGATAGGAGCGGTGTGTTCACCGCTCCTATACCGCTCCTTCCCATTGAAAAGAATGGGAGACCGCGGCAATACCGCCGCAAAGCGCCGCTACGGCGGCGCTCTGCGGGGGGTGTTTAACCCTTTTTCGGCCGCTCGCGGGGGGTAAAACCGCACCGCGAGCGGCCGAAAACCGCGGTGAAAACGACGGTAAAGCAGCGCTAAATATAGCGCTGCTTTACCGTCACTGCGGCTCCCCGCCCCAGTGTGAAAGGGGCCTAAGGCAGTGATGGAGAACCTTGGCACCCCCCCAGATGTTTTGGAACTACATTTCCCATGATGCTCATGCACTCTGCAGTGTAGTGGAGCATCATGGGAAATGTAGTTCCAAAACAGGGGTGCCAAGGTTCGCCATCACTGCCCTAAGGGGTCCTGGGCTCCTCCTAAGCTTGTGCTGGAAATATTCCTTTTGGAGAGGGACTTTTCCCACTGCTTGCGGTAACCTTTGATGTCTGAGTAGACTCATGTCAGGGTGGACTCCCATTTTTTGGGAATGGGTAGAGAAAATGTCTACAGCCTTATTTCTCAGTTGTGGCGGCTTGCTGCAGGTGTCAAAACTCAGACCCCGCATCGGTCTTATGTCCACACAGATGTGTGGGGTACTGTGGTTGCACTGTTGGGAGGCCAATGACATCTCCAAAATGCATCTGACTTGTTTAGACTTGGAGGGACAGACGTTACCTCTTTTGGCACGGCACTTGGCATCGGTAATGTCATGGTAAACTAGACTGCGCTCCAACATAGGAGGTCTAGGGAGAGGTTCATTGAATTTCACCCTTCTCCTACATCTGCTTTTGAAGTAGGTGCCCTCAGGCCCTTCAGGATTGGCACTAGGGCTGAAACGATTAATCGATAATAATTGATAATGAAAATCGTTGTCAAAGTTTTTCATTATTGATTTAGTTGGTCCGCAACTTCCTCCATGTCCGTCCATTAAATAAATCCTCCTGTGTACAAGGCACCGCTGTATGTGACCAGGCACGTCCGCACCTCTCCTCCTCACCGACGTCAGTTCCTCACTGATCTTCTCATTCCCACCCGCTGCTGCCTCGAGGGAACAGAGAGGCGAGAAGCAGCCGCGAGGAGAGCTGAGCTGCACACTGTGAAAGGTAGCTGCTAATAACACAGTAAAAACTCAGTACATACACCGTACATTCATTTTTATGATAAGTGCCCCATGATCCTAAGTATTCCTGGGGAGGGGAGGTAGTGCCCCATCATTTGTTTTCCTGAGAGGTAA
Organism: Lithobates sylvaticus; assembly: GCA_028564925.1. Taxonomy (NCBI): domain Eukaryota; kingdom Metazoa; phylum Chordata; class Amphibia; order Anura; family Ranidae; genus Lithobates; species Lithobates sylvaticus. The sequence goes on along the minus strand of CM053037.1, from coordinate 16,117,559 downwards.
TAGTGCCCCATTGGTGTTCATGGGAGGAATAGTGTCCCATCATTGGTGTTCCTGGGAGGAATAGTGTCCCATCATTGGTGTTCCTGGGAGGAATAGTGTCCCATCATTGGTGTTCCTGGGAGGAATAGTGTCCCATCATTGGTGTTCCTGGGAGTAATAGTGTCCCATCATTGGTGTTCCTGGGAGTAATAGTGTCCCATCATTGGTGTTCCTGGGAGGAATAGTGTCTCATCATTGGTGTTCCTGGGAGGAATAGTGTCTCATCATTGGTGTTCCTGGGAGGAATAGTGTCCCATCATTGGTGTTCCTGGGAGGAATAGTGTCCCATCATTGGTGTTCCTGGGAGGAATAGTGTCCCATCATTGGTGTTCCTGGGAGGAATAGTGTCTCATCATTGGTGTTCCTGGGAGGAATAGTGTCTCATCATTGGTGTTCCTGGGAGGAATAGTGTCTCATCATTGGTGTTCCTGGGAGGAATAGTGTCTCATCATTGGTGTTCCTGGGAGGAATAGTGTCTCATCATTGGTGTTCCTGGGAGGAATAGTGTCTCATCATTGGTGTTCCTGGGAGGAATAGTGTCTCATCATTGGTGTTCCTGGGAGGAATAGTGTCCCATCATTGGTGTTCCTGGGAGGAATAGTGTCTCATCATTGGTGTTCCTGGGAGGAATAGTGTCTCATCATTGGTGTTCCTGGGAGGAATAGTGTCTCATCATTGGTGTTCCTGGGAGGAATAGTGTCTCATCATTGGTGCTCCTGGGAGGAATAGTGTCTCATCATTGGTGTTCCTGGGAGGAATAGTGTCTCATCATTGGTGTTCCTGGGAGGAATAGTGTCCCATCATTGGTGTTCCTGGGAGGAATAGTGTCTCATCATTGGTGTTCCTGGGAGGAATAGTGTCTCATCGTTGGTGCTCCTGGCAGGCATAGTGCCCCATTATTGGTGTTCCTGGGAGGAATAGTGTCTCATCGTTGGTGCTCCTGGCAGGCATAGTGCCCCATTATTGGTGTTCCTGGGAGGAATACCTGGTCTTCTGGGGTCCCTCGGCGGCTGTCTCGGCCCCCCCCCCCCCCCGCAAGTACTTCTCACCTTCATGCGAACTCCCTCGCATGGTGTGGGAGTTTTTGTAGCTTGAATTGGTCAGATTGGTGCGTTTTTTTTAAGTGTTATTTGTGGGACTTCTTGATTTGTGTGGTTTTCCTTGTGTTTTTGAGGTTTTTCTGCTTAAATGCAATGATACATAAATAAAAACCCTAATATACACTAATCCTAAACCCTAATCTGTCAAAAAAAATATAAATATATAAAATTGGAGGAAAAAGCTGAAAAACATAGCAAAATTAAAAAGAAAAGACGAAACCGATGATGTTTCTCTCTATGGGCAAGTAAAAAAAAAAAAATGCCCAACCTCAAAAACCCTTTAAAACACGTACACAAGCAGATGGGTGTGTAAGGGGTTCTTGGACTAGTTAAAAAAAAAAAATTAAACAACTAACCTCCCAGGAGAATCACTGGCTAGTGCCCTGGTGTCTTGAAAAAAGGTAAGTATAAAAATATAATGGTGGACGTTCACCAAACATTTAATCTCTGTGTTCCAAGTGCTTGTAGGAATTTCCTTTCATATGACGCATTTATTTATTTATTTTTTTATTCATTTTGGTTCTGTAGGCTGAAAAAAAAAGTGATTCTGTAGGCTGAAAAAAAAAAAATGATTCTGTAGGCTGAAAAAAAAAAAATGTTTAAAACTGGACACAAGCCCGGGAGCCACAGGCATTGAACTGTACCTGAACACAGCGATCCGGGACACCGAGTACTAGGGATGAGCTCCTCGTATACGGCACGTGCAGAGCCCACCAGGAAGTCGGCGCTGCGCTAATCACAGGCAGTGAGACATTGCCTGATGCTCGGCTGCAGAGATCGGGGCAATGTCTCACTGCCTGTGATTAGCGCAGCACCGACTTCCTGGCGGGCTCTGCACGTGGAGCATGCGAACGCGCCTGAGCTCATCCTTACCAAGTAGGACACGCACCCTCTGAGCTACACCCAACCATTGTAGCTCCCACTGTTCCAATCCGGGGGTCGTCTCTCCACCACCCACCTGTTAAAGCTTCTGTGCTCTTCTCCATTTAAGTACAACTCTAAAGATTGTTAAAGTGTAAGTAAATCTCCTATCGTTTTCAGCCACGGAAGCTGCCATCTTTGCCTCTGTTTAATCTACAACTGCCATGATGCTGCACATGTGATCAGTTATGACACCAGCCATTGGATGGTTTGACGGTTTGGTTGAGAGCACAACCAATGGGAGTGTTGCATTTCCGGCACGTGCCGGAAAATAAACTGTTTTATGGATGGGTTTACTTACCGCTTTAAGGCCAACAAATAACCTACACAATAATCAACATGCACACATTAAACGTGGCCGTTGAACCTTACCAGGAGCATGTTCGGGAAGGAGAGCGGACGTGTCAGTTATCGACTAGAAGTGAAAAGTTCCGTGGATGAGAGCAACACACTAGAACCAGACCCCAAAATAAGAAAAAAAAATTATTCAAAGTCCCACTTTTTACCCACCTGGGTAAGTCAGCTTGTCACCAATATTGTACGAATATTTGAATTTGTGCAATTTTTACTAAATCTTGATGTTTGAGGGGCTGGCTGCTGTACCCCAAGCCTGAGCTGTGGTCTGGTGTAGGGGTTCAGCAGCCAGCCAGCAGATCAACTTTAATTTTGGGGTTGCAGGTTCGAATCTAGGAGAATCTCCTTGAATTTGTAGGAGTCACTGATCACACTTCACTTACTAAGTCTTGATTTACTCAACTGATCTCCAAAGGACTGGCTGGCTCCGGGGTTAACTAAACAGCCCCCTTACCCATACTTTGGCTCATCTATTTTCATTTTTAGGGGTAGCCGCTCGCATTTCATTTACTAAGTCTTGATTTAGTGAGCTGCTGTCTGAAGGGCTGGTTGGCTCAGGAGTTTAGTAGACGGCCCATGAGCCAGCAGAGGCTTTGGAATTGCAGGTTCAAATCCTGATTCATCTATTGCAGTGTGTGATGACATTTTACTGCAGAAATAGGAGAACGAACACCTCCATTAGCGAGCAGAGGCGAGTAGCTCAGTGGATAAGAGTGTTGACCCAGGGCGCCGTAGACCCAAGTTCGAATCCATGGAAGCGCTGCAGACCCCCAGGGTGGTTCCATGAAAGCGCTGTAGACTCCAAGGGCAAGTACATGGAAGTGCAGTAGACTTCGAGCTCAAATCCCTGAGTGAAAGCTTGGAGGCCATGGACAACCCACCAGTCTGCTCCAGTCCCAGGTCCCCACAGGCCTGTAACATGTGTGGGCATCACATTAGGTTGTGGACACCCTCCCTCTTCGGTCCACGGTCTGTGACATCACTGCAACATATATAATTAGAATGGGCTGTCTTACCGGGATAGCCCATTCCAAAAGCAGGAACTTAGGTTTTTTTTTTTTATTGCCTCACCCACACAGTGCCTGAACCACCTGCTGGTAGGACAGGGTAGTGAGTATGAAACATTTCTCACTACCCTGTTCCACCAACAGGGGGCTCAGGTACAGTGTAGCACCCAGGACTGAGAAGAGGCCAACACAGGGATTCGAACTCAGGTCTCCAGCAGTCTAATCACAGCTCTTACCCACTGAGCTATCACTGCTTCACACCAACCTGTCTACTCGTCCTCCTATTTCTGGACTACACCCAATAAATCAAACCAGAACCCAGGTCAACTCCAGCAAGTAACAAAATATCTAAAACCAGATTTTTTTTTTTGATAGAGTGCAAAAAGGTTAGAACCTCTGTCAAGGTTTTCCCCACTGGGGAGATTTACCCCTCTATTTGTCCTGGTGAGCATTGTCTACAGAAATCGATGGTAAAATCCCAAATGTTTGAGTTGTCACAGGAAAAGGGAGTGAGAATAATCCTCTGCTGTTGACAACTAAGGGCCCAATCACACTTTTGAGTATCGGTAACTCATGCATTACTATAAATATGTGCGTTAGTCCATTATGGTACCATTTATTTTGAATGCCACTCCAATGTGTTGAGGGAATTGTGCTGAGAGAGGTGATGGATGTTGGAGCAGGTTTGTGCTAGAAGTGGGGATTTTGGAGCAAAGGAATTTGTGCTAAGAGGGGGGATTGGAGCGGGATTTGGGAGCAGGGGAGTTTGTGCTAGGAGGGGGGATTGGGGGGGGGGGGGGGTTATCCCAATAAATCAAACCAGAAGCTTAACCTTAAGGCTCACTATTCAAAATAGAAGAAAAATACTCTAAGTGCCACCAGGAAAAACAGAGGGTGCAGGACACAGAGGACACACATGGCTTACCATCAGTTGTGATTTGAACTCAGGTCTCCAGCAGACCAGTCAGAGCTCTTACCTTCTGAGCTATCATCAATGCTCGAGTGTAGGCGTTCTCCGGTTTCAGAAATACAAAGAAGACAACCAACTAATGGAACAGGACTTCAGTCTCCTCTACGACCATATGTTCCACCCAGCCATAAAGTTCTATATTGAGCACAGCCCTACGCCATATAGGGTTAGGGTTAGCCTAAAGCCTCATACACACGATCGTACCGTGGACCAACTTGGCCCCAAGTTGGTATTGCATACACACGATCTGACTTTTTAGGCAACAAACATGAACGTAGTGACGTTTCAACGTACTGACGACACTTCAAAAGAGGACGTTCGAATACTCCAGCGCCACCTTTGGTCAACTTCTGTATTGTTGTCTGATCTTTTGCTTTGGTTCTGAGCATGCGTGTTTGTACTTTGTACAAAAGTCCGATGGTTTTGTGTACACACGGTCGGACTTTGGTCCATCAGACTTTTGTTGGCAGAAAGTTGGTCCGTTCGCACAGCCAACAAAAGTCAGATGAAACCTGGAAAAAGTTGGTCCGATGGAGCGTACACACGGTCGGATGTTGATCCAAAACAGCTAATTTGCATTTTGGTTGTCAAAAAGTCTGATCGTGTGTATGGGCCTTTACCCTAACCTCGGCCTCCCTGTCCCTGTGCTGCCTGAACTGATAATGAGGGCAGTGCCCATCACAGACACTCTCATTACTTCCTGTTCAGATAGGTTGTGGGGAAATCTGATAACAATAAAACACTGCTCTATCTAAAACACAATCAAAAGTTTTACCTGAAGGTGGGCTTCAGCAATGGAAGGCCACACTGAGGTAGTCCAGAAAAAAAAAAAAAAAAAGATTATAGCATTTTATGTACATAAACTCCAATACGTTTCTCGTATTTGCTCCCATTTGGACTGTTATATACCATTGTAATAAGTTGTTCATCCAGCCAGAAAACTTGTGAGCTGATAACAGTCCTCAGGCGGAGAGCGCAGGAAGCTATCAATTGGCATTGTTCCCTGCTGTCTCCTTGGACTATAAAACACCTCCTGTTATGAAAAAAAGAGAGGGAGGAGTCCTAATACAGTTTTATGTAGTCTAGGGTGACAACACTGCATAGTATGGTTGTCACCCTAGGACAGGAAGCGTGTTAAAGTGGAAGTAAACTTCCATATCTTACTTTTACGTATAGGTAATCCTATAATAAGAATGACCTATAGGTAGTATAGATATCTCCTAAACGTGTGCCGTATAGGAAAGATTTACTGTACACGCAGCCGGTGACATCACTGGCGCATGCGCTGTGAAGCAACGGCCACCCGTGCCATTTCTTCAGAGCCCCGTGCCATGAACCCAGTCACAGAGCCGGAGTCCGCAAACCCTGAAGCAAGACGGGTGAAAACGAGAGCGCCTGCAGCGGTGACATCTCAGTGCTGGAAGGCTTCCTTTTAATATAATGTGCTAGTATGCGATGCATACTAGCACATTATGCCTTTTCCTTGCAGGTCCAAAAAAAAAAAAAAAAGGTCCAGCGGTTTACAACCCCTTTAATAGCACGATCACCTGGTTTAAAGTACAGTGGAACCTCGGTTTAAGAGTAATGTGGTTAACAAGCGTTTTGAAAGACGAGCAACTTTTTTTTTTTTTTATTCTGACTCGGTATGCGAAGGTTGTCTTGCAAAACGAGCAGAATTCAAGCTAATGGGTGGTGCAGTAGCGCATTTGGCCAGAGGTGCGAGGGTGCCGGGGACACTCGGAACTCCATTTTCGAGCTGTCCCTGAGTATTTTCGAGGCTCTCCGGCGCCCCCCCCCCCCACCTCTGGCCGCATGCGGTATTGCATAAAATAGAAGTCAATGCAGAACAATTATCTTTGTTTCCATTGACTTCTATGGGGAACCTTGCTTTGATATGCGAGTGCTTTGAATTACAAGCATTCTCCTGGAACGGATTATGCTCGTAATTCAAGGTTCCACTGTATACCCAATTTTTTTTTTTTAAGTCTTGGATGGAGTGCAGAGGGATTAGAAGCCCTGTCAGGTTTTTTATCACTGTCTGTGCCCCCGTTTAGGAGATTCCCCCTCTCTATTTCTCTTGTTTACCATTATCATTGAAAGTAAAAGAAAATCCCACATTTTGGGTTGTCCCCAGAAAAGGAATAGAGGGGGAAATCTTCCAATGGGAACACTAGTTCAAGTGACATGGGGGGTCCCCCTGAGGAATTCCCTTCATTTTTAGGGATTTACTCTCACTTCCTGTTTGGTTATGAGACAGGAAGTGAAGGGAAGTCTCCACGATGAGACAGATCTGACAGGGGTTATAATGCTCCTTTTATACAAGAATGAAAGAAAAGTTTTGCCTTTAGTTCTACTTAAAAACATGGTAATGTCATTGAATCTTTTTCCAGATCTGCAGCTTTCTGTAAAATAACGCCTGGTGATCCTGCCTGGAAGGTTCTTGGTTCAGGCATTTCCTGTTACAGGGGTGACAACGCTCCCCTCCCTGTGTCTCCTGCGTTGTCACACGGACTACCAGTGGCCATTTTAATACATAATGCAGGCATAGTCCACTGTTTGTTGTCACCACCAGGAAACCGACCTTGAGAAATTCCACGCAGCCATCAATGGAGTTGTGTGTAGACAGGAAGTGGAAGAACTGGATTTTTTTTTTTTTTAAGTTATTTCATTAAAAATAGTTCAATAATAAAAAAATTAAAACATTGAAATTAATTTAATTTAATAATTAAATATTTCTCTGGGTAAAAAATATTGTTGGTTTCAGTTACTAAAATGTTAAAGCAGTTGTAAACCCCGGGAAAAAAAAAACAACAAAGGAATAATGAGCTACTAGCGGATTATGAAATGCCTTAGAACGAAGCCCCGCAGCGGCGCCTGCACACCGCTGACGTCTTCCCCGACGTTTCTTGCAGATTCGCGGGCACTGACGCTGTGAGTGGGCGGAGCCGCGATGACGTCACGCCGTTTACGGCGCGGGCTCTGAAGGTCGGGCACAGTAAGCCGGACCTTCAGAGTGCATCTGCTAATAATGTCATCGGCTGCATGCGCTCTGATGTCTCCTAAACTGTACAAGTTTAGGAGATATTGACAGTACCTACAGGTAAAAAATAAGACTTTACTTCCACTTTAACGTGTATCTCAAATCCAGAAACAAAAAATTGCAGCTTACCGGTCCTTAGATGTGGGGTGGCTGCATTCGTTTTCTTTTTTCCCCCCACACTTTTTTTTTTCTTTATTTAAAGGAAAACTATAGGCAAAACTTTTTTTTTCCCCCATTTTGAATACAAGGGATCACTTACATTAACGGTTGGGGGGGCCAGTAAAATTGCTTTTATAGCCCCACCAGCAGTGGTAGAAGCCAGTGGTGTACATATGCCACTTGTTGCACCACTACCAGCTGAGCGCAGCCCATTCAGACCAAGGGGGCCTCCCTGCAACCACGCACAACGTAGGTTGTTGTCTCGCAGAAGTCGGGCATTTACGGGGTTCAAACAGGCGGTAAGGAGGAGATACATAAAGGAGGCAGCGGAGGGCGCAAACTAAGTGCAGTATATAGGAAAAGACTTTCTTAAAAATCACAAGTGGCAATTCATAAGTTTTATAAGGATAAGAGCATGTATTCCACCCAGTGCGGTTTGCTGTTGAGCATCAGTGTGTCTTCAGGAGCCAGGAAGCAGGTGCCTCGGTCAGGAGGGGATGTGGGACACCAGAAACAAAACTGGAAATCCTGGAGCGCATGGACTACACATGACCAGAAGTGACGGGGGACGGGGGGGTTGCACCATGGCTACAGGTTTCGGAGCATAACTGTTCTTTTTTGAACGCCTCCTCACCGCCCGTCAAATGCTCTGTGAAGAGCCCAGATTTCTCTTCAGAGAGCAAAGCAAGTGTGAATGTGCCCCAAAGGGAGGGTTAGTCAGTTTTTTTTAGTGTCCTATTGGGGAGATTTCCCTTCACTTCCTGTCCCATAGCCAAAACAGGAAGTGAGATGAAATCCCTCCCACTAGTGACAATCCAAAACTTGGAATTATTTTTCACTTTCACTCTCAGTGATAACAGTAAACAGAACAAATAGAGAGGGTGAATCTCCCTAATGGGGGGCACAGACAGCAATCAGAGGGGTTCTAATACCGCTCAACTGTTTAGGGCTCATGCACACAGGACGTAAAAAAACGCCAGCGCTGCCGTCTAGAAAAAGCAGCGTTAAAAACGCACTTTTAGCCGCGGTGAAGAATATTGTTTATGCACGTTAGCATTTTTACAGTAAAAGCACTCCCTAAAAAATGTAAAAATGCCACAATGCGGCTAAACGCAGCTATAAGCTTGTTACAGCATTTAGCAACGTTTTTGGGGCGTTTTGCGTTTTTACAGCCAAACAGACTTTGCTTTTTTTTTTTTCACTGCCCCTAAATGCTTATGCCACCAAACTCCTCTGAAAGTTGATGTGTGCATGGACACATAGGCTAACATGGAGGAGAGTAAAAAAAAACGCCAGACGCCCCTGAAAGCAGCTACAAAAATGTCCTGTGTGCATGAGCCCTTGTATATAACAACTTGATAAAAAAAATAATGTTCTTTAGCAAGGAACATACATTCCACGTGGATATTTATGCTACCAAAATTAGTATGTGCTGTAAATTGCCCCCAGCATTGCTCCTGTTTCTTCTCGCCGAAGTCTGCCATTTTGCTGAAGCCCAGAGCAGCAGTAAATTTTTAGGCTGTTAGCAAATCGGCCTCTACATTTTAGGCACAGTGCCGAGAATAGACCACAACTGAGCATGTGCGAAGCAGGGTGAGTGTATTACTGGATTTTATAGGCACTTATTTTTAATGTTTTACATTCTATACCTGCAAAAGGGACCAGCCTGAAGTCATCTACAGCGAGGGGGAAAAAGTATTTGATCCCCTGCTGGTTTTGTACGGTTTGCCCGCTGACAAAGAAATGATCAGTCTATAATTTTAGTGGTCGGTTTATTTTAACAGTGAGAGACAGAATAACAAAAATATCCAGAAAAAACCCATTTCAAAAAAGTTATAAATCGATTTTCATTTTAAGGAGTGAAATAAGTAATTTAACCCCTTCGCAAAACATGACTTAGTACTTTTTTTTTTTATCCAAAAATTTTTTATTACCGTATATACTCGAGTATAAGCCGACCCGATTTTAAGCCGAGGCACCTAATTTTACCACAAAAAAATGGGAAAACGTATTGACTCGAGTACAAGCCTAGGGTGAGAAATGCGCAGCTACTGTAAGTGGAAAAGAGGGTCAACAATGCCCATTTGCTGCCTCACTGTGCCCATTTGCAGCCATAGGTCCCCCGAACTTCAAACTTTATAGTTAAGGGTTCCTAGATGCCCCCTAGCTGCAGCCAAAATTTGGGGTCTCTGGACCCAAAGGGTCCCGAAATGACATTGCTGCAGATGGACACAGTTGACCAAATTTGGGGCCCCGTATCTCGGGGGCCACTTGGTGCTAGGAACCCCAAACTTGCATGTGTTGTTTCCACTGGGTTTGCACACCAAATTTGCTAGCACCAAGTGGCCCGAGATACGGGGCCCCAAATTCGGGTCGGAAAATGTCATTCTCTGCTGCAGAAAAGCGCTTGACTCCAGTATAAGCCGAGGGGGGCACTTTCAGCACAAAATAATGAGCTGAAAAACTCGGCTTATACTCGAGTATACATGGTAAATTTGCAGAAATGTATTACAAACATTGTTTTCATTGCCTTATAGTTCAACTGCATAGAACACATTCCAACTATTAACCAGCAACAAGAATGGATCTTCATTATCACCGTAACCCAGTTCTAGCGTTTCTTAGCCTGTAATTCTCCCAACATTTATTCCTAGTAGGCTAGTCCTGGCACATCTAACCAAGGTGCCCACAATCTCTCAAATTTTTGCGCACTCCCCCAGTGTTGATATATCAACTTTTCCAGTCTCAGTGTTATGTTAATGGTATCAGTCCATTCTTTAATGGTAGGGGGCGTCTCAGACTTCCAGTGAGTCATAATTCATTTTCTAGCTTGAAATAGGACTCTGTGTACAGCCTCTCTACTGTGCCCTTCCCACTCGTATTCTTCCAGAGCCCCCAAGAGGCATGCTCGTGGATCCTGTGGAAGAGTCACCTCAAAAACTGAGTTGGTGGTCGTCACCACTCCTGCCAAGTACGTATGTAACTTGGGACACCTCCACAGCATGTGTAAAAGGTCTCCATGGTCTCGTTTGCATCTCGTGCAAGTAGGTTCAGCCTGTAGAGATTCATTAGGTGGAGCCTGTGAGGGGTATAATACGTTCTCAGCAATACCGTATATACACTCGAATATATGCAGTATTGCTGAGAACGTATTATACCCATAAGCCGAGATTTTCAGACCTTTTTTTTTTAGGCTGAAAGTGCCCCCCTCGGCTTATTCTCGAGTCAACGCCGTCTGCCTACATGATCAGTGTGTCATAAAATCATACGGCGGCGCTTCCAGTGTTCAAAAGCCGCGCCGTCCTCTTCGTCTGTGATAGGTAGAACACTCAATTTCCCAGCAGTCAGTGTTCAGCCTATCACGGACATCCTCTCATTCTCGTCTGTGGTATGAGGATGAGAGGATGTCCGTGATAGGCTGAACACTGACTTCTGGGAAATTGAGTGTTCTGCCTATCACAGACGAAGAGGACGGCGCGGCTTTTGAATACTGCAATGGCCGCCGTATGCTTTTATGACACTCAACGGAGGGCTACAGACTGCAACACGGAGGCATGCTCAGGACACATGTAGGCTGCGATGGACACAGGGAGGGACACAGGTAGGCTGCGATGGACACAGGGAGGGACACAGGTAGGCTGCGATGGACACAGGGAGGGACACAGGTAGGCTGCGATGGACACAGGGAGGGACACTGGTAGGCTGCAATGGACACATGTAGGCTGCAATGGACACAGGGAGGGACGCAGGTAGGCTGCAATGGACACAGGCAGGCTGCAATGGACACAGGGAGGGACACAGGTAGGCTGCAATGGACACAGGTAGGCTGCAATGGACACAGGTAGGCTGCAATGGACACAGGGAGGGACACAGGTAGGCTGCGATGGACACAGGGAGGGACACAGGTAGGCTGCGATGGACACAGGGAGGGACGCAGGTAGGCTGCAATGGACACAGGTAGGCTGCAATGGACACAGGGAGGGACACAGGTAGGCTGCAATGGACACAGGTAGGCTGCAATGGACACAGGGAGGGACACAGGTAGGCTGCGATGGACACAGGGAGGGACACAGGTAGGCTGCAATGGACACAGGTAGGCTGCAATGGACACAGGTAGGGACACAGGTAGGCTGCGATGGACACAGGGAGGGACACAGGTAGGCTGCAATGGACACAGGTAGGCTGCAATGGACACAGGGAGGGACACAGGTAGGCTGCAATGGACACAGGGAGGGACACAGGTAGGCTGCAATGGACACAGGTAGGCTGCAATGTACACAGGGAGGGACACAGGTAGGCTGCAATGGACACAGGTAGGCTGCGATGGGCACAGGGAGGGACACAGGTAGGCTGCAATGGACACAGGTAGGCTGCAATGGACACAGGGAGGGACACAGGTAGGCTGCAATGGACACAGGTAGGCTGCAATGGACACAGGGAGGGACACAGGTAGGCTGCAATGGACACAGGTAGGCTGCAATGTACACAGGGAGGGACACAGGTAGGCTGCAATGGACACAGGTAGGCTGCAATGGACACAGGTAGGCTGCAATGGACACAGGGAGGGACACGGGTAGGCTGCGATGGACACAGGGAGGGACACAGGTAGGCTGCAATGGACACAGGGAGGGACGCAGGTAGGCTGCAATGGACACAGGTAGGCTGCAATGGACACAGGGAGGGACACAGGTAGGCTGCAATGGACACAGGTAGGCTGCAATGGACACAGGGAGGGACACAGGTAGGCTGCGATGGACACAGGGAGGGACGCAGGTAGGCTGCAATGGACACAGGTAGGCTGCAATGGACACAGGGAGGGACACAGGTAGGCTGCAATGGACACAGGTAGGCTGCAATGGACACAGGGAGGGACACAGGTAGGCTGCGATGGACACAGGGAGGGACACAGGTAGGCTGCAATGGACACAGGTAGGCTGCAATGGACACAGGGAGGGACAAAGGTAGGCTGCAATGGACACAGGGAGGGACACAGGTAGGCTGCAATGGACACAGGTAGGCTGCAATGGACACAGGGAGGGATGCAGGTAGGCTGCAATGGACACAGGTAGGCTGCAATGGACACAGGGAGGGACACAGGTAGGCTGCAATGGACACAGGTAGGCTGCAATGGACACAGGGAGGGACACAGGTAGGCTGCAATGGACACAGGTAGGCTGCAATGGACACAGGGAGGGACACAGGTAGGCTGCAATGGACACAGGTAGGCTGCAATGGACACAGGGAGGGACACAGGTAGGCTGCAATGGACACAGGTAGACTGCAATGGACACAGGGAGGGACACAGGTAGACTGCAATGGACAGAGGGAGGGACACAGGTAGACTGCAATGGACACAGGTAGACTGCAATGGACACCTATACTCGAGTATATACGGTATATAAAGTTTAGTACATTTTTGGGACACATGAAGTGAACATAAGTTCACCGCCTGAAAGATCTCCTCCCATTGTTCCCCATCTAACTGTCCCACGTCTGCCTCCCCATGACTTAGCACTTGGTGGAGAAACCCTTGTTGGCAATCACGGAGGTCAGACGTTTCTTGTAGTTGGTGACCATGTTTGCACACAACTCAGGAGGGATTTTGTCCCACTCCTCTTTGTATATCCTCTCTCTTTGACGGTGGGGATGGTGTTCTTGGGGTCATAGGCAGCATTTCTCCTCCTCCAAACACGGCAAGTTGAGTTGATGCCAAAGAGATCAATTTTGGTCTCATCTGACCACAACACTTTCACCCAGTTCTCCTCTGAATCATTCAGATGTTCATTAGCAAACTTCAGACGGGCTGTACATGTGTGTTCTTGAGGAGGGGGACCTTGCAGGTGCTGCAGGATTTCAGTCCTTCACGGCGTAGTGTGTTACCAATTGTTTTCTTGGTGACGATGGTCCCAGCTGCCTTGAGATCATTGACAAGAATCTCCTGTGTAGTTCTGGGCTGATTCCTCACCGTTCTCATGATTATTGAAACTCCACAAGATGAGATCTTCCATGGAGCCCCAGACCGAAGGAGATTGACAGTTTTTTTGAGTTTCTTCCATTTGCGAATAATAGTACCAACTGTTGTCACCCTCTCACCAAGCCGTTTGGCGATGGTCTTGTAGCCCATTCCAGCCTTGTGTAGGTCTACAATCTTGTGCTTGACATCCTTGGACAGCTCTTTGGTCTTGGCCATGGTGGAGAGATTGGAATCTGATTGATTGATTGCTTCTGTGGACAGGTGTCTTTTATACAGGTAACAAGCTGAGATTAGGAGCACTCCCTTTAAGAGAGTGCTCCTAATCTCAGCTTGTTACATGAATTGAAAACACCTGGGAGCCAGAAATCTTGCTGATTGGTAGGGGATCAAATGCTTATTTCACTCATTAAAATGCAAATCAATTTATAACTTTTTTTAAAAAAAGTTTTTCTGGATATTTTTGTTGTTGTTCTGTCTCTCACTGTTAAAATAATCCGATCATTAAAATTATAGACTGATCATTCTCAGTGGGCAAACGTACAAAATCAGCAGGAGATCAAATACTTTTTTCCCCCTCACTGTAGCAGGACTTAATATTCGGACTAAAGTCACACTTTATATTGGACACCCATTACTCCCCATGCAATTGACTCTTATCATTTTGCTCTCGGCCGCTGATCCCCGGTGACCTCCATGAACGAGACTGAGCACACTCCATGTGAAAGGTGGTATAGTTTTATTATGCAGTGGGCGTTTAATCATTAGTTAGCCTTTTACATATGACATACATATTAAAAAGGGGAAAAAATAAAATAAAAAAGAAATTCCACTTTGTGGCAAGTCAGTGCACTTTTACGTTTTTTTTTATAATAACACCGTTTGGGTTTTTTTCCTTTTTTTTATTTACTGTGTCATAGAGCGCCTGGTAGTGTCTGTAAAAAGAGGAAGAGTCTGTCTGCTAAACACATCACATCCTATAGGATAAAAGAGAATAAAAACCATTCTACAAATTATAATAATTAAAATCACATTTACCGATAAAAAGAAAGCATGAGGACAATAAATATCATTCTTTAATATATTATATATATTATGTTTTTTTTTTTTTTTTCCTTGAATTTGCCTCATCTGCTTATAAGAACCAAGTGCAGCTGTAAGAGTCTGTAGATTGGAGGGGGGGGGCTCTTTAGGAGTGCAAAGAAAAGGGAGAGGGGCTATGGAGTGCAGGGAGGTGGCGGGCATGGTACGGCCAGGTAGTGCAAAGGACTGAGGCCTTCTGGAGTCGCATCAAACTGAGCTACAGAGGCGGTTTTAATTATATATAAAAACAAAAATTTGACAGGTTCTCTTTAAAGGCTTACAAAAAAAAAACTCAGAGCTGACATTACAGTTATGAGCAGCCACTTTTAGCGGAGTTACCCACAGGCATTCTCCTTCAACTGGAATCACAATTGAGCATCCATGGGACAAAAAAAAAACAAGAACTGGAATACTGACCTTAGCTGGGGAAAATGCTGCGCTCCGGGCAGTGCTGACCACGGGTGTCTTAAGCACTTAAGTCATGTCACCTCTGCCACAAAGAGAAGATCAGAGTTCAGATTTAAGCCAAGACAAGCTCAACCTCCGGTCCAAAATAGACATCTCAGAAAACCTGCTGCTCTAGCTGGAAGGTCTTTGTAAACCTCCAACAATGTACAATCTTCAGAAAAGAGCCGGGTACTATGGTAATATCAGCAAATGGTCATCCTTCATTAAATATGGTGGATAACAGCCATAAGAAATTCCAATGCTTTTGGCCGCTTAGGCCTTAAGCGGACGAAACGCGCTGGAATTTCTTATGGCTTTTTTTCCCCACCATGTTTAATAAAAGACAACTGTTTTCTGATATTACTATAGTACCCGGCTCTTTTCTGAAGATTTTACATTGTTGGAGGTTTACAAAGACCTTACAGCTAGAGCAGCAGGTTTTCTGAGTTGTCTATATTGGAGCAGAGGTTGAGCTTGTTTTGGCTTAAATCTGAATTCTGATCCTCCCTTGTGTTGTTCTGTTTTTTTTTTTTTCTGCAGAATTCAGCTGATTATGCCCTTCAGCGGAGATCATATGACCAAGTCCATGCACTAAGGCAGCCAGGAAAGGTAGATATTTCAGCCCTTCTACCTAGCGAATACAGGGCTGCTCTAAAACCCTATTGGAACCCATAGAAATGACTAGTGTGGGGGGGGGGGGGGGGAGGGCTGGGAACTTGGGTCTACACTGGTGTCTTCACCCACTACCATTAGTGCTGGATGGACTTTGGATGCTGTGGGATGTTTTGGGTGCACCCCCAACCAATAAGTGATCGCCAATGACCTGCACCCCTACCCGGCACTGAAATGCACTACAATGCTAAAGACTAATGATGACAACCCCTCTTAAAGCCAACCTTCACACAATATAGGAGAAAAAAGTCCACCGAAAGTCAATCTGTTAAAAACCCTATTGAAACCCATAGAAATGTGTCTGTAAGGGGGGGGGGGGGGGGGTTAAGAGCTAGGAACTTGGGTCTACACTGGGCTTTCACCCACTCCCACCAATGATCAGTGCCGGGACAAGGTCATCCAGCGCCCAGGGCAAAGATGCCAAACTGCGCCCCCCTTTCCCTTAGGGTTAGGGTCAGGGTGCCCCCCACCCCTGCAATAAACCATTGCGCACCCCTTGTCCCGGCCCTGCCAATGATGGATGGACTTTGAATGCCGTGGGATGTTTTGGATAGGGGGGCAGAGCTGGAAACTTAGGTCCACACTGGTGCCTTCACTCATTCCCACCAATGCTGGATGGGCTTTTGGTGCTGAGGGATGTTTTGTGTGTACCCCCACCCAGAACCGATTTTAGGTGCTTGTCAGTGCTTGTCAGTCACCTGTACCCCTACCCGGCACTGAAATGCACTACAATGCTAGGATGACACCCTTTTAAAGCCAACCTTCACACAATATAGGAGAAAAAAGTCCATCCGAAAGTCAACACGGTTGGAACCCATAGAAATTACTGTTGGTGGGGGGTAAAGCTAGAAACTTGGGTTTACACTGGTGTCTTCACCCACTCCCACCAATGCTGGATAGGGCTTTGAATGCTGTGGGATGTTTTGGGTGTACCCCCACCCAGCACTGATTTTAGGTGCAACTCAGTCACCTGTAGCCCTATCCAGCACTCAAATGCACTACAATCCTAGAGACTAATGATGACACCCCCTTAAAGCCAACCCTTACACACTATAGGAGAAAAAAAGTCCATTCAAAACCTCTTTCTAAGTGTTTGGTGGAAGCCTCCATAGTCATCCAAGACCCAGAGGAAGAGGTCTTCCTCTATCTGCTGCCATGACTGTACCCAGCTGAGTCTGGCCTTTCATCCGAGCTACTATTGTCACAGGATGAGAAGTGATATCTTCATTCTGCAAGATGATGCAGTATTTATGTGCCCTGCACTCTACAGAATTTGGTGACAGGCTCAGGCTAGTGTGGAGGTATCATCTAGAGGACTACCCTTAGCTGACACCGCCAGCCCATCCATGGCATATTCCGTACATTACATTTTTTTATCTTGTAATTTAAATCTTTCCAATGGATCACGCTCAATCAAAACTGCCAGTGTAGCTTAGTTTTGTGTGGTATGAGGGTATATATCCAATCAGATGGGCCCTCGCACTATATAGTCATAGGTAGAACGTAAGTTGGCCAATCCATGCATTCCAAGCAAACGTGGGCGTGGCCCCACCTCGCCAAAATCTTTTACGCATTAAAAAGGGGGCGGATCCCATAACTTTCGGAAGCCAGTCCGTAAAACCCAGTAGTCATCAAGTGTGACTTCCTTTCTACCTGAGTCAGTGGGAGTAAAGTGAATCACGCGCTTCTCTTCAAAGGCGCCACTGTTTGCCGTTGGAGGGGGGGGGTGTGTGTACCTGTGGCTTTCAGTAAGGAGAGGAGCGCCCCCTCCAGTCCCCTCTACCCCAGGATCCTGCAAGAGAGCTGGGGCATCCGTATATGTAAACAGGACACTCGTAGTCCGGAATTAGAATCGAAAAAAAAAAAAAAAAAAACGCACGCGTTGACCGCAATTAAAGCTGGCGGAAGGAACGTGTGTTCAGCTAAGACAAAGACAAAGTAATAATAGAAAAGAATTAAAAGCACCACGAAAATTATACAAAAACGAAGAAATAAAAAGGCTGCCGGGTCTTGTTCTGTTGTCAGTGCATCAAACCCCACCTACAAAGACAGAAAGTCGTAAGTGAGTCGTGACCGATTTGAAGATGAGGTCGGTCCGGTAAAAAAAAAAAAAAAAAAAAAAAAGTTCACCAAGTGCTTAGCGGAGACTCACGCTACTGGCGTATCCTCCGCGTGAGGACAGCCATGGTAAAAAGCTACACGACCGACAGAAGCGATGCCGCTAAAAGCTGTAAATCCACAGTCACCGCACACAATGCAGCTTGCAGTTGAGGACTACCTTAGTTACATAGAGTCCTACAAAGTTCCTGAATCACCCTAGAGAAAAAAAAAAAAACGATTAGTTTCAAAGTGCTCGACTTGATGTGAATATAAAGGACGAGAGCAGGAGGAATGGCTTTACAAGAGAACACTTAACAAAAAAAGAAAACATGGATTATATAACAAGCAGGGGGGGGGAAATAAAATGGCGACTTCAAATGGAATGTTCTGAAATGAGGTGGACCAAAAAAAACAGAGACAGTGGTTCGTTCATCGGGACATAGAGAGAGAGAGAGCTGTAAAGTGAGGTCTGAACCAAAAAGTCCAGGTTGAGGATTGAGCCGGTTGTCAGCCTGAGTTGTGTGCAGTTGAAAAAACAAGGTATTTGTTAGGTTCTGTGCAAAAAACACCTGTAAGAACGGACGTGCAAGGAGAAGAGAGGTCTCGTGGTCAAGATAGGAAGGGGGGGGCGGCTGAGTTTTACCTGAAAAAAAGGCGATCGATAGCAGCAATAAGCAAATGTTAGTGTGTTAACATGATTCAGCAGCCCCGGTTGGATGAGAGGTGGAAAGAGGATGAAGGAGGTATTTCAGTCGTTGCTTAGCCGATTTCAGTGTGACGTCACCTGTTTGAGTGTGGAATGGTATGGTCCAAAAAGGTGATGGAAGGTTTCAGAGCGAGGGAGGAGACAGGGCAGTAAAGAAAATGGCCTCTCCCTTGCTCCTAGAGGAGTGCTCACAATGTATATGGTGGAATGTCGAAGTGGACCTCGAAAGAATGGCGTAGTGGAATGGATCCAGCCAAAGCCAAAAGCGGCCTGGACGCTGGGAAGAGATGGAATGACCATTGGATGGTATAGTTCTTCAAGGTGTACCTGTCACCTTTACAGAGCAGAGGCCGTGTTGCGGGCTGGGGGGGGGCTGCACCTTTTTCTTGGGAATGCCACCTACTGGCCTACAAAACGACTTCGCTCTGGTTAGTTGATGGGTCCACTTACACACATACAAACACGAATATATTGTACAAATGAAAAAAAAAAAAAAATTCAGAAAAATAAATTAATAAAAGAAGAAATCCTTATCTCAATAAATATGTGATTGACGTCCGTCCCGCCGCTGGGCGGAGCTCGTTCTATCAGTAGAGCGCAATAAGCGCATACACAGCGTCCTTCCGATTGCCCAGCGGGATAAAATATGGCTCCTGCTCAGTGAGCAAGTTCAGTGTCTGCGACTGTCTTGGGAAGGGGGGCATAGAGGAGGGGGGGGGAGGGGCCTCGCTGTCTTCTCTCAGTCTGTTGAGTGAGAGGTCGAGGTCCGGGCCCGAGGGTTCTGGTCAATTCTGCTGCAATATTAAATTCTCCAGTTCATCGGCTGAGCGCAGAAGGAAGGCGGCCGACTCTCGGTACCCGGCGATCAGCTGTCGCACTGCTCCGATCTCGGTGGGGCTGAGCTGGGCGCACGGCATTGCCCGGTTGGAGGAGTTGGAGTGGGTGCTGCCAGAAGCCACAGACTTCATGCTGAGATCAGTTGGACCTGTTTCAAGGGACAGAACAATGTCAAAGCTGGAGCAATGATCAGCTGTAGAAGGATACAAATTAAATGGTACACAGTCTACAACAGTGTTTCTCAACTCCAGTCCTCAAGGCCCCAACAGGTCATGTTTTCAGGATTTCCCTCAGATGAAACAGCTGTGGTAATTACAGGCAGTGAAACTGATCAAATTACCTGTGCAAAATAATGGAGAGCCTGAAAACATGACGTGTTGGGGCGCCTTGAGGACAGGTGTTGAGAAACACTGGTCTACAACCTCAGTGGTCACATTATTCAAGTGGAACTAAACCCTCCTATCCTTTACAGCAGGGGTCTCCAAACTTTTCAACACGAGGGCCACATTCTAGATTTTACAAGTATTCGGGGGCCGAAAACTTCTGCGCATTTGTGTCCCCATCAGAGTCCCCCCAATATCAATGTCCCCCATATCTGTGTCCCCATCAGTCTCCCAGCATAGTTGTCCCCATTATCAGTGTCCCCAGCATAGTTGTCCCCAGCATAGTTGTCCCCAGCAGAGATTTCCCCATTATCAGCATCCCCAGCATAGATGTCCCCATTATCAGCATCCCCAGCATAGATGTCCCCATTATCAGTGTCCCCAGCAGAGTTGTCCCCAGCAGAGTTGTCCCCAGCAGAGTTGTCCCCATTATCAGTGTCCCCAGCAGAGTTGTCCCCATTATCAGTGTCCCCAGCAGAGATGTCCCCATTATCAGTGTCCCCAGCAGAGATTTCCCCATTATCAGCGTCCCCAGCAGAGATTTCCCCATTATCAGTGTCCCCATTATCAGTGTCCCCATTATCAGTGTCCCCAGCAGATGTATGTGTGCAGACTTATGCCCCTTTGAAGCTTGCCTGTACAAGCCGACTTCTTCACTGTAGGAGCCGACTTTAGACCTCCTGCACTCCCGCCCACTGCTACACATGCAGGCTGTAAGGATTCCTAATGCAAACAACGGGCAGGAAGCCGGGAGGCGCTACGCTGATGACGTCACCGCCTAGCAGCCAATCCTCAGCTCAGCACAGCAGCCAATCCTCTGGAAGCATGGGAGGGTGTGCGGGAAGCGGCTTTTTGTCCTGGACCTGTCAGACATAGACTGCCGATAACAGCAGCTGCTTTTAAAAGCCAGCAGATCGGCAGTGCTGTGTTGGCAGAGTCTGGGCAAGCTGGGGGCCGGATAAAACATACCCGCGGGCCGGGGTTTGGAGACCCCTGCTTTACAGCAATGCCAGCTGCCATCTTACCCTCTGTTTGATCTGCATTTGCCACGGTGCTGCACATGTGATCAGTTATGACACCAACCATTTGATGGCTTGACAGTTTAACTGAGAACAGAAGCAACTGTGACAGGTATTATCCATGGCTTGGCTTGAATGTAACGGTTTTGGAAAACGATTAAACCTATGGGTTTAGTTCCACTTTAAGTACACAAATATAGTACACATATACCATCAATCCTACAAAAACACCTGATTACCCTCCATATAATAATGCCAATCTGATGATTATTGCATGTGGGTATAACTTACCATTGCAGTGGTTTCCAGTTTGCAGTGAGGTGGGAGGGGCCAGGTTGCCTCCAATGGACCCGTAACCGCGATAAGTGTAGTGGAGACTTCCATTCACATAGACGGGATCCTGGGCATAGTTGGTCGCCGGCAGAGTGTAGGTGGATTGTGAGAGGCCGGAAGTCTTCTCTACGGAAACATTCTCTTCCTGGAGGGATAGAAGGGCACAATGTGACCAGACGCCATACTGAGATGTATAGCCAGTGTTAGGAGGGAAGGAATGAAGAGAGAAGAAGAGAGAGAAGAGAGAGAGGAGAAAAGAGAAGAGAGAAGAGGAGAAAAGATAAGAGAGAAGAGGATAAAAGAGAAGAGAGGAGAGGAGGGAAAAGAGAAGACAAAAGAGAAAAGTGAAGAGAACTGCCAGTGTTGGGAGGGAAGGAATGAAGAGAGAAGAGGAGAGGAGAGAAGAGGAGAGGAGAAAAGAGGACAGGAGTAGAGAAGAGACAAGACAGTGTTGGGAGGGAAGGAATGAATAAAGAAGAGGAGAGAAGAAAAAAGAGAGAGAGAGGAGAGGAGTGGAGAGAGAAGAGTGGAGAGTGTGATGTTCCGGCCCGCACCGATCATCTGTGAGGCCCCCCGCTACGAAGAGGACACGGGTATCGGGTCAAGAATTGGGGCATTTGCACAAGAACATGTACTCGTGCCAATGCTCGGTATCGGCCCTGATACTAGTATCGTTTTCAGTGCAACCCTAATTGTAACTATACTAAAATTACATCCAACTGAGCAGAAACGAATTTCTGTGAGCAGGCAGATTCCACAGAGCTCCTTGCATGTGCTGTGGGTGGGTCCGCTTCCTGAATCTGTGCCCCTCCCTCTCTCTTTCTCTCTGTATGATGTATCACCAATCAGATTCACACTTCTAAGCCAAGCATTGATCATACAGTGAGAAATCTTTCTGTTTGTGAGAGGCAGAATGAGGCTTGCAGTGGGTGTGGTTGGGAACACCTCTTGTGCTTTACAAACTGAAAAAACTTGAAGAAATGGTGTTCTCAGATTACTGGCAACACACATCTAATGCACAGCTAGACCTTTTTTTCCCCAATACTTCCAGGGACAAGGGGGCGGTACATTACCTGAGCGGACTGATAAACTTCTAGTCTCATCCTTTTGGCGGCTTTTCTTGATTCGCTCTCGCAGGCTGCCGCCAGAATGTTCTCCGCCATGGCTGAGGTTAGATGAGGCGGAGTCGGCCTGGCCTGGAAACACAAACGGCATTGAGTATAAGAGACAAGTGAGTGATATCACACACAAAACAGACAGACCCCTAATATGAACTATACCGGCCTATACCACATCTCATCAGGAAGAAGCACCACAGTTGTGGTTTTAATTTCCACTAGAGACACCTTCTCATACTAATATGGCTTCTGTATGACTGTGGTGGGGGCATTAGATTGTCAGCTCCTTTGAGACATGACCTGCCATGATATGGTTTGCAGGACTAGCTAGTGCTCTATATGACATCATGAGCCTGACATTCAAAGAGAACATTCACTAATTCTTCCCATGACACCAACAACGGTGAACTAATTCTTCCACTGACACCAACAATGGCGCACTATTCCTCCCACTGACACCAACAATGGTGAACGAATTCTTCCACTGGCACCAACAATGGTGCACTAATTCTCCCACTGACACCAACAAGGGTGAACTAATTCTTCCACTGACACCAACAATGGCGCACTATTCCTCCCACTGACACCAACAATGGTGCTTGATAATTTCAGTGGAATTGGGCATATAAAGTCCTTCAAACGCAGGTGAATGTGCCATATGGTATACATTGAGACTGGTTGAAACAGCACCCGAACACCACTCAGACTTGTGAACCTCCACCACAAGAAATGTAAGCTTACCAGAAGCAAGCTAAATCATGCTTGCAGCTTACAAACCAGCCAGGGCCTTATCCAAAGGATGGGAATTGCCAGCACACAGTGATTCTTAGTATGCAGTAAACAGGACACCAATCAAGGATAGGGCGACTCCGTTATCCGATTGCCATGGACAAGGCAGTATTACCCAATCAAAGAGAACTCACCATAGTGTAGTACGTAATGCACAGGTTTAATAAGTTAAAAAGTTGCACTTACACAGAAGGCATTGAAAATGACATAAACTGTGGGGGGGGGGGGGGGGCTATGTGTGACACGACACTGATCACCGCTCCCGATTACAGGGAGCTGTGATCAGTGTCCTATCACTAGGCAGAACGGGGAGATGCTTGTTTATATCAGCATTTCCCCGTTCTTACTCTCCGTGAGACGATCGCGGGTATCCCCACGGACATCAAGTCCGCAGCACCCGCAATCACACTCACGGAGCTCACGGCGGGCGCGCGCACCCGCTTCTTAAAGGCCAATGTACAGGTATGTTAATATGCCTGTACGTGCCATTCTGCCGACGTATATCGGCGTGAGCCGGTCGGCAAGCGGCTAAGGGACAAATTAGCCCCAAGAGTCATTGACCCCCCCCCCCCCCCCCCCCCCCCCCCCCCCCCCCCCCAGTTTATTTAAAAAAACGGATTTTCAATTTTTTTAATAGGTTTTCTTTCACACATGTGGCTGTTCATTCAAAGTGCGACAGAGCCGAAAGCTGAAAATTGGTCTGGGCAGGAGGGGGGTGCCCAGTAAGCGAGTGGTTAAGTTATGCCAAAGTTATTGCCAAATAAATAGGCCCATAATGGAAATGGAAAGGTTGCTCTGGTCTATGGGTGTATACAGGTGCAAGAGATGTATGTTTTGCTCTATATCCTGCTCTGTACATTGGCACAGCATTCACAAAGTCACACAGATTGTGAGATATACAATCACTCGAGTCCATAACAAAGACACACAGAGAATTGTACGCCTGGTAACTCACACAGACCCTGAGAGCATCCGGTCTCACCATCTCCATGCCGTTCTTCTTCATGCGCCGGCAGGACTTCAGGTAGGTGCGGATTCGCTTTCTGGCTCGTTCCTGGAATTCTGGGAACTGGCGGCTGCACGACTCGATGATGGCCTGTATCTTTTCCTTGGGTTGCTTGGAGATGGGGACCATGCGGTCCAGGTTCTCGTCCACAAAGAGGCGCACAAACATCTGGTGTTCAGTAGATGGAAAAAAATGCCATTTATTAAGACAGCTGACGCCAGTGGGCATTCCATTTTTACAGAAGAACATCACCAAGTGCTATACGTTTCTATAATGGCCACATAAATAACACTAATGACATTGTAAAACAATTACGAACCTTTGTGAAAAATACAATTTTTGTACTCACCATAAAACCCTTTTCTTGGAGTGCGCTGAGGAACAAAGGAAGACTTTAACCTTCTGGTTATACTGCCACCTACAGGATGGCAAAAAAAATGTAGGCTACCCCAGGATAGCCACCTCTACTACCACCCTACCTCAGTTTATTAGCAAAGCAGTACCAAGAGCCTGATAATAAACACAGGGAAGGGACCTCTGTCTCTCAATGGACTACAAGAAAAGGTTCTGGTGAGTCTTTGCAGATGACACCGAGCTATGCAGTGGAATAACGTCGTTACAGGAGGTCTCCAATTTACAAGCCGACCTCAATGCTCTGTGTAATTGGGCGACTATGTGGCAGATGAGGTTTAATGTTGATAAATGTAAAGTTATGCACTCGGGGGCTAAGAATATGCATGCATCATACATACTAGGGGGAGTACAACTTGGGGGTTCCGTAGTGGAGAAGGATCTGGTAGGATATTGGTAGATCATAAGCTCAATAATAGCATGCAACGCCAAGCTGCGGTTTCCAAAGCGAGCAAAGTCCTTTCTTGTATTAAAGGGGTGTTCCGGGAAAAAAAAAAAAAATAAAAGCCAGCAGCTACACATACTGCAGCTGCTGGCTTTTAATAAATGGACACTTACCTGTTCTGCTGTCCCTCGATGTCGGCATCGCAGCTGATGTTTTTCATCAGCTGTCAGGTGCTGCCGCCGCCATTGCGGGTAAGGGTACCCCGGCAGTGAAGCCTTTCGGCTTCACGCCGGGAACCCTACTGTGCATGCGCAAGGCCCTGCTCCTCTCTCCTATTAGCCCGGCGGCCGGGGGAGGAGGAGGGAGCCCCGCGGTGACATCACGGCCGCGGCCGGACTCCCGGTAGTGGGAAAGGATACCTGTCAAAGAGAAAGGTATCCTGTCCCCCCCCCCCCCCCGAAAGGTGCCAATTGTGACACCGGAAAGGGCGGGGGGGATCCGATGAGCAGAAGTTCCACTTTAGGGTGGAGCTCCGCTTTAAGAGAGGCCAACTCAATATTGAACCCTACGGACTAAGACTGGCATTAAAGTTCATGTAAAGGCAGGTGTCCCAATACTTTTGGTAATAAAGTGTATGTCTCTTATGAGTCCAAACAACTGTGTTTCTGAAGGTCAGAGAGAATCAGACTCAAGTCTTACGGCATCCGTGGGGAACTGACAGAGGAAGTTACATGGTAGTTCCCTGTAAAAATGTTTTAATCAAAACAGTGAAAATCCAACAGATATAAAAAGCAAAAAACCTGACCATTAATGCTGATGAGAACCAAATGCTGGACAAGGCCCACATGCATGAAATCGAAGATTCGATTCACAGAGAAACTCCCGTGTTGGAAGGCCCAAAAACTCACATTAAGTGAAGTATGACTTTGACATCCAATTATAGACTTCATGGAATGTAGACTTCATAGCTTTGAGCATTGACTCATAGATGACCATCCAAAAAGATCTATGAGTGCCCACAAAGTGTTACCAGTAGTCTTACCAGGTCGGCGAACCACAACTACTTGCCCCAGTCCGAAGCAATTAGGACCACCAGGACACCCTAAATCTCGACCCTGTGGAGCAGATAAGGAAGAGACGTCAGGGGAGAACATGCATAGATCATGGTGGTGTACTAATGTAACGGAGCCACCAGAGCATGCTCTGCTTCAGCTAGTGGATGCCTGCTCTTGGATCAAAACCTGTCTGGGTTACTGTTGAACCTGTGGGCCAGGAGTTCAACATTTGGTGTCCCCCACCTGCGAAACTTGGCTGATGGCTGAGGAAATTAGCCTAATTGTCTATGCTTGGAATGAACAAGACTGACAAGGCTGTGAAGTTCTTCCTCAGGACAGGATCCACTCTACTCTTGCCGCAGGGAGTCTTCTGGTCCCTCCCTGATGGTCGATGTGTGCAATCATTTTGTTATTGCCCCTATGAATCCGAAATTAAATGATCCTTCTGCAGAGTGGTCCAATGCTGCAAGGGCAGCCAATAAACCGAAGTTCCAGGATGTTGTTCGGGAGACAAGATTCTGAAGACGACTAAGTCCCCTGCGCCAACAAGACTCTTCCTTAGTCCAACCAGCTAGAATCTGTCGAGAGGATCTTCCAAAAGATTGGAAGAAAGGACTTTGATGGTTAAGAGGCAGATTCCTGTGCCACCCAGGGCTGGTGCAAGGATTTTTGACACCCTAGGCGAAACATAATTTTGCCGCCCCCACTGGCTCCACCCCCTTTGCCCTGCCCATGTATACCCCACCTCTTTAATGAAGGGCCCATCAAATGCAGCTTACCAGCGCCCATCAAATGCAGCCTCACCAGCGCCCAACAATGCAGCTTTACCAGCGCCCATCAAATATGCAGCCTACCAGCGCCCATCAATGCAGCCTACCAGCGCCCATCAATGCAGCCTACCAGTGCCCATCAATGAATGTTTGCTTGCTTCCAATCATTCGGGAGTCGGGACACAGTCCTCTGCTGCTTGCTTATGCTGAGACTAATGCCGCGTACACACGGTCAGAATTCTCGTCGGAAAAAGCTCTGATGGTTTTCCCGTCGGAATTCCGCTCAAACTGTCTTGCTTACACACCAAATCCCGACGGTCAATAACACCACGCCTTAAAAAACGTTCAACAGCACTATAAAAGGGAAGTTTAATGCTTCTGAGCATGCGTCGAATTGTTTCCGAGCATGCGTCGGAATTTTGCGTGTCGGAATTGCATACACACGATTGGAAAATCCGATAGAAAGGTTTTCCGTCAGAAAAATTAAGAACAGGTTGAGAACCTGTTCTTAATTTTTCCGCCGGAAAACCTTTCTATCGGATTTTCCGATCGTGTGTATGCAATTCCGACACGCAAAATTCCGACGCATGCTCGGAAACAATCCACAGTCCGTCGGAAATTCCGACAGAAAAAGACCGATGGGCATACACGCGGTCGGAAAATCCGATAAAAGGCTCCCATCGGACTGTTTCCATCGGAAATTCCGACCGTGTGTACGCGGCATTAGTTGCTTGCTGCAGAGAGAAAAGAGTAGGAACACCAGTGGCCAGGCGCTCTAGGCGGCTGCCTAGTTTGCCGAGTGGTAGCACCGGCCCAGGTGCCACCAACTTGGTCCTCTTTGTCAACCGAGTCTGTCCAGAGGCTGCAGCAACTTGCCCCATGACAATAGAATGTTTCTTTGCAGATGCCTGGAGTGAAGTTAGGCAAAGTGAACTGCCTTTAAAGGAGGCTACCATCTGCTACAAGATGCAGCATGGCTAATAATGGACCTGAGCATTTTTGCGATCACCCAAGGTACAGACGAGAGGCCAAGGGTCAGGGCCAGAAACTTGTAGTGTAGGGGCCCCACAGAGATGCAAAAGAAGCACTGGCAAGGTGGGGGCATGTAAGTAAGCATCTTTGATATCCACAGAAAAAGTCTCCCTGGTGAAGGGAAGCAATGACAGATTTGGTGTCCTGCGATCCAAGATGGTTGTTGAGGAGACCGCGGACGCTTAACAACCATGACTCATCGGCTGTCAGTGGAGTCTAGTATGGATTGGGGGGACATGAGGCTTCCAGCAAACATTACAGCTAACATATACGATGCAGACCTTTGCTCTACACATTCAATCAACAAGGAATCAACCTCAGCAGTGATTAGATCTCTATTAAAGGATTTTGACCAGTAATGCCGCGTACACACGAGCGGATTTTCCGTCTGTAAAATCCTGGATGGTTTTTCCGACGGAATTCCGCTCAAGCTTGCCTTGCATACACACGGTCACACAAAAGTTCTCTGAACTTTGACCGTCAAGAACACGGTGACTACGACGAGCCGAGAAAATGAAGTTCAATGCTTCCGACCATGCGTCGGAATTTTGCGTGTCGGAATCGCCACAGACGATCGGAATTTCCGATCGGAAAAATAGAGAACCTGCACTCAATCTTTTGCTGGGCGAAATGCCGCCAGCAAAAGTCCGATGGAGCATACACACGGTCGCATTTTCCGACCAAAAGCTCTCATCAGTCTTTTGCTGGCGGAATTTCCGATCGTGTGTATACGCGGCATTAGACTTGGTTTGACAAAGTAAGGTCACGGCCAGAATCGGGTGCCAAGCAGGCCTCCATAGTCAGGACAGAGCTCCAGAAATAGCTTATCAGTTGGGTCATTAATGGTAGATGAGATAATCAGTTGGGTCATTAATGGTAGATGCTTCCTCCACTGGTATGGTAGTTGCCTTGTTAAGAGAGGACACTGGAAGGTCCATAGTGGAAACAGACCACTTCTGTACAAAGTCCTCACAAAACAAGTCTAGCTCCTCCTCCTGTAGGCGGCAGCATAACCCAAAGCTTCGAGACTTCCTGTGTCCCTCAATTGATGAGAAAGACTTTTTTTCCTTTTACTTGGTATGAGACACTTGCAGTCCTTGTACACCAAAGCTTGCTCATGTGCTAAAAAAAAGGAACATGCTGATAGAACAGGGGTCTCAAACTGGCGGCCCTCCAGCTGTTGCAAAACTACAAGTCCCATGAGGCATTGCAAGGCTGACCGTTACAAGCATGACTCCCACAGGCAGAGGCATGATGGGACTTGTAGTTTTGCAACAGCTAGAGGGCCGCCAGTTTGAGACTCCTGTGATAGAAGAAGAGAGCAGAGTAACAGATGAGCTCTTAAAGCTGACCATACAAGGGTCGAATTCCGTACAAATTTTTTGTTTCAAAAATTGCATATATGAATTTCCGCTCGCATTCCGCACCATTAGAGGGGGCCGCAGCAACGCCCGATTTTTGTGCAGCCATCGAATCTGAGTGATCGGGCACGTTGGAAATTTTGGGAAAAACTAACAAATTTCTTTTAATTACTGATGGAAGAAGCGTGCGAGAAATTGAATCAAAAAAGAAATGCGCATGACATGGAAAAAAAAGAAGATTCTCAGCCACTGAATTTCTTTTCTGTAGCAACATGATGTGAAATTGAAGGCTTGGCTGGTCGAATTTCAAAATCAATTGTGGCACCCTTGGATTACAAATGCGCGACATTTCTGATTTTCGAAAGAAAAATTTGTTTGGAATTTGACCCATGCATTAGTAAAGCTAATATAAAGCTAACCTTATGTCCCGTAAAATAAAAGAAGCGCCGCACTCCCACGCAGCCAGCCTAGTGTAGACTTGATAAAGGCCTCAGCCCACGAGTCTCCGCCAAAGCCGCATTCACCGACATGTTTTGCTCCGCCAAAGAGCTTAATCATAGGCCCTATGGTGGGCGGAGTAAACAGGTCAGGGGGTGTGGCTTTGGTGGAGACTCGTGGGCTGAGGCCGTTTTCATGTCTACACTAGGTTGGCTGGGTGGGAGTGCTGCGCTTCTTTAAATTTCTACACGCATGGCTTTGGATGAGCACCTTTGGCGGCCGGCACCTCTCTGGTGACCGCGGGAGTTCGGTTTCCGGCGTTCATAATCTAGCACCGAGCTTATGTCTTGTAAACTCACATTAAAAGCTTTCAGACGTTCAGGGTCCAGCCCCTCCGTGTCTGTGATGCGGTCGTTATCTTCGTGGTCGTCGTCATCATCATCATCCACAGCCGCAGCTCTGCCCGCCGACAGGTCCTCTGCGCAGCCGCTAACTTCTGTCACTTCTGTCTTAATGGAGTCGTAACTTCCTGAGCTGTACGGAGGGGACTGACAATAAAAAAAAAAAAGGAGGGGGGGTCAGTAAATTGTCTACAGATTGACACCTTTCCCAATACATGTGGGAACACTTAAAGTTGAACTTCACCCTCCCAATGCTGCTAGTATTAGTAAATAGATACTTTATTACTGGTTTTAAACTTTTTTTTTTTATATTTTAGTTACTTCCTGATTTCCTGCCAAGGCAAATGATGTCATCCATCCCAGGAGTCTTCAAAAGGGGAGGAGAGAGGAGAGGAGGAGTGGCTTTCTCTCCTGCATGCATAATTGACCTAAGGGCAGGAAGTAAATACTACATGAATCATTTGCCCTTATTCAAGATGGCCACTGCCGGAAAATGCTAGGGGGAATGTTTTTCAAAGAGAATTCTCACCAAAATAAAGCATGGAGACACAGAGGGATGGGGGAGTTTGCTTTAAATATAAAAAACGCATTAAATAGGGCTTTTGGTTTGTGGTGTTCAGATGCACTGAAGATCCACTTTAGACATACCTCCCAACATTTTGAGATGGGAATGAGGGACACCTATTAGCAAATGTATGTAGGCATAGGACACACCCCCTTAAAGGAGAATTAACCAAAAAAAGGGGTTCTGCAAATACACAAGGGCTTTTTTTTACCACTACTATTCCTTTATATTGGCTTTTTAAATTTAGAAATGAAGTGAAAGGTTTAGTGCTGGGAAACACTTTTTGATAGATAAAAAGTGCAATTTATATACAACTATATAGATCAGACCAAAATGAGGGACAAATGAGGAGGAAAGAGAGACAGAGGGACATTTCTCCAAATCAGGACAGTCCCTCGAAATCAGGGACAGTACCTCAAAATCAGGGACAGTCCCTCGAAATCAGGGACAGTCCCTCGAAATCAGGGACAGTCCCTCGAAATCAGGGACAGTTGGGAGCTACGATTTAGGTAATGAGAAATAACGATGTGTGCAGGAGCAGGTTTCCCTGTATTTTCAGACGGATCAGTGGTGCCATTTTAATGGTAATATACCCAGCAAGGCCCATAAGCCATCAGCAGCTGATCTGCAATAGGGCGGTCAGCAAGTGGCTAGGGAAAACAGATCACTTCCATAGGTATATTACCAATCTCTAGGGGCTAATATACAGTATCTCACAAAAGTAAGTACACCCATCACATGCTTGTAAATATTTTCTTCTATCTTTTCATGTGACAACACTGAAGAAATGACACTTGTCTACAATGTAAAGTAGTGAGTGTACAGCTTGTATAACAGTGTAAATTTGCTGTCCCCTCAAAATAACTCGACACACAGCCATTAATGTCTAAACCGCTGGCAACAAAAGTGAGTACACCCCTAAGTGAAAATGTCCAAATTGGGCCCAAAGTGTCAATATTTTGTGTGGCCTCCATTATTTTCCAGCAGGAAATCCGCCGCAGAGACCACTCTTATTGGAAAGCGGACCGCCCGGTGAAGAAGAGGATACCGGGGTTATGGCAGCAGCTGCTGCCATAACAACGATATTCCTCTTCAAACTTAGGACGTATATCGGCGTGCGGCGGTCCATAAGTGGATACAGTGGTTGTAAACCCCATTCACATACCCAGTGAAAGAGGAAGTAAACCCTGAAGTAATCCCTGCAAAGGTAAAGCATAATGGACTACTGTGCATCACATAGTAGCCCATTATGTGTCACTTACCTGACACAGGAGCCAGCGATGTCACCGATGGCCCCTCTTCCACGGAGTGTCCATCTTCTTTCTGGGTATCACGGCTCCGGCGCTGTGACTGGCCGGAGCCGCGATGACGTCACTCCCATGCATGCGCACGGAAGCCGCCACTAGCGGCATATCGCCGTTAGCAGCGGCGTGCTCAGTGCGCCTGCGCGCCACTGTCTATGGCGCATGCCCCGTAGACAGCGGTGCCTGTCCTTTTGCAAATATCTCCTAAACCGTGCAGGTTTAGGAGATATTTCTTGGACCTACAGGTAAGCCTTAATCTAGGCTTACCTGTAGGTCAAAGTGGTCTGTAAGGGTTTACAACCACTCGAAGTGACTGGCCTCAGGTGATACGGAGAGATGAAACAAATCCTCCTACATAAATTGTACCTGTTTATCTGCAGCCTTCTCTTCTCTATATCTGTTCAAAGTCCAGAATTTATAAAGCTTGTCTGGGAGTTCAGAAAAAAAGGGGGCGGGGAGCTGAAGTTACACTCTGCAGAGCTCAGTGAGAGCTGATTGGGGGGGAAGGGACACGCCACCTTCACACAGCACACAGGAACAGAGCTGAGGCTTTCAATCACAGGCTGTGTGCTGGCGATATCTCCCGTCACCTTTTATCTCTTGGTGTCAGGAAAACCTGCCAGAAGAGATTAATGCAGATAGCAGCTGCCAATCTCGAATGACCTGCACAATGGACTCCCATGACTAACCCCGCCCCACAAACAAAGACAAGCTTCCCTGCCTGTCACATTGACCCTCTACCTTCATTTCCCAAAAACCTGAGCAGTGACATCACTGGTAGAAGGGAACGAAAAAAACTCTGGATAGCCACACTCCGAGAAGAAAAAATTATTATTTTCTTGTGCCTTTTATTGCAAATCAATGATCACATCACACAGCCCACAGCAAAAGTGATACAGAAAGGGGTGCCGACGCGTTTCACACTGAAATCAGTGCTTAGTCATAGCCCAGGAAGGCCAATAGCAGCTTTATAAGCAATGTTTTTCTTTGAACTAATCCATAATTTAAAGCCCGCATGAGTGCCCCCATAGCAAGCAGCTTCCTATGGGGGCATTCAGAGGGGACCCCAGAAAAGGAGGATTGCTCTGCACAAAACCATTACACAGAGCAGGCAGGTAAGTATAACATGTATATTTACACAGATGTGTAAATAAAAATGTTCTCTTTAGTCTCCTCCCCCCTAGTGATCCCTCAGACTCTACATTGTAACGCTAAATCAAGTCAATCCAGCCCATGCCTCCCTTTCAAACATTTTTTTGAGGTTATCCCATAAAGGTGCATCTCCTAATCCCCCCCCCACAACGAAGTTGAAGGGCACCTACCTCAGAGGTGGCTTTCAGGGCGTATTTGCCGCGGCTTCGCAGGGCCTCGGCGTCGGACGGATACAGCGGGACCCCCGGGGAAGGCCGGACTTTGTCACTGAGGTTAATGGGCAGCTCTTCCGACGTGGCGGTCAATTCCAGGGCAGGAGCAGCGGGGTTCCCATTCATGTCGGGTAGCGTGCAGTTGAGGGCGGAGCTGGCGGGGGCGGTGGACGGGTTGGCTACAGAAAAGGGGTTCCCGTTGCAGCTCTCCGAGGAAGACTCATCTGAAAAAGGGACAAAGCCAGATCAACAATGGTTCAAATCCACACAAATATACAGGTTTCCCCTTAAAGGGACCCATTCATACCTGGGCTTATATAAGAAGCTATACACCAGGGATATGCAATGAGCGGACCTCCAGCTGTTGCAAAACTACAAGTCCCATCATGCCTCTGCCTCTGGGTGTCATGCATGTGGCTGTCAGAGTCTTGCTATGCCTCCATGGGACTTGTAGTTCTGCAACAGCTGGAGGTCCGCTAATTGCATATCCCTGCTATACACTGAGCTGGTCAGAGGTCACCTACAGTCAGGGGCGGACTGACCATTCGGCCACTCGGGCACTGCCCGAGGGCCCCGGGCCACTAGGGGGCCCATCAGGGTTGCCAGCCTCAGTAAAACCAGGGACAGTATGTAAAAATCTGTGTTTTTTTTTACATCTGTTTTTGAAATGTCCCTTACCGACATGCTTTTGGTCTAAAAATCCCGAGATTATAGCTGCCCCACCTCTCCAGTACCTTCTCAGCCAATAGAAACATGTCTGTGTATACTGTGTGATTGTATACTGTGTGTGTGTATACTGTGTGATTGTATACTGTGTGTGTGTATGTGTGACTGTATGTGTGTGTGTGTATACTGTGTGTGTGTATACTGTGTGATTGTATACTGTGTGATTGTATACTGTGTGTGTGTATACTGTGTGTGTGTATACTGTGTGATTGTATACTGTGTGATTGTATACTGTGTGATTGTATACTGTGTGTGTGTATACTGTGTGATTGTATACTGTGTGATTGTATACTGTGTGATTGTATACTGTGTGATTGTATACTGTGTGTGTGTATACTGTGTGTGTGTATACTGTGTGTGTGTATACTGTGTGATTGTATACTGTGTGATTGTATACTGTGTGTGTGTATACTGTGTGTGTGTATACTGTGTGGCCCCATAATCTCTGATTGCCTGGGGGCCCCATAATCTCCTATTGCCCGGGGGCCCCATGTGTTGTCAGTCCGCCCCTGCCTACAGCAGAAGTTATGCACACTCAGGAGCTCGGAGGCAGCAATCAAACTCTGTAATGTGATGGTCTTCCTACATAACCCATTTCATTTGCATCCAATCAGGCAGCTGCGTGTACACCAACCCGCCTTCCTTTTCCCCTTTATGTCTGTGCAATGCAGGCAGATCATGGCTGGTGGGAGGGGCCGGCTGGAAGGTGCTGCACACAGCTTCCTCAATACATCACAGCCTGGGGACAGTCAGAGTTAGATGATGTTGGGCGTCCTCCAGCCAGGAAATGAGGCGGGCTCTATCTAAATGGTTGGCTTGCTACTGCAAGTGCCCCCATAAAAAGCCGCTTTGATGGGGCGGAGTTAGTCATGGGATTAGAGATAGTGAACGGCTTTTAATGAACAATATGAGAAGCTCACAGTGTGCAGTGAAATCAGTTTAAGCCAAAAGGTCTCCATTTCATGACGGGGTGCATCTGCTTTATGTTTCCTATCAAAGGGCCGGTTGTATCTGTAGGATTAGATGTACAGAGCACCCCCCCCCCCCCCACCTTACTTACATCAGATGTCAAAAGCATCCCCACCATCAGACATCAAGTGTCCCCCACCCTCCCTTACATCACAGTCCACCCCCTTACCTTGTGCTGCTGCTGCTGGGATGGAGCTAAGAAACAGGAAGGGCAGGGTCTGGAGGAGGATCATAGGAGGGATGGAGTCAGTTAAGGGGAGGGGGAGAGGAAAGGGGCTGCACAAAGAGGCACAAAATCTGCAGGAGAAGTTCTGTCCTCCTCACTGCTAAGACGAGTGCAGAGACAAAGGGGAGCTGCGGCTGCACAGAGAGGCACAGGATCTGTAAGAGGATTTCTTTCCTATTTGCTGCTAAGACAGGGGCAGAGACAAAGGGGTGCTGCAACTGCACTGAGAGGCACATGATCTGTAAGAGGAGTTCTGTCCTCCTCACTGCTGAGACGGGGGCAGAGACAAGGGGGTGCTGCATCTGCACAGAGAGGCACAGGATCTGTAAGAGGAGTTCTGTCCTCCTCACTGCTGAGACGGGGCAGAGACAAAAGGGTGCTACGGCTGCCCAGAGAGGCACAGGATCTGTAAGAGGAGTTCTGTCCTCCTCACTGCTGAGGTGGGGGTCAGAGACAAAAAGGTGCTGCAGCTGTACAGAGAGGCAAGGATCTGTAAAAGGAGTTCTGTTCTCCTCACTGCTGAGACGAGGGCAGAGACAAGGGGGTGCTGCAGATGCACAGAGAGGCACGAGATCTGTAAGAGGAGTTCTGTCCTCCTCACTGCTGAGGTTGAGGCAGAGACCAAGGGCTGCTGCAACTGCACAGACAGGCACAGGATCTGTAGGAGAAGTTCTGTCCTCTCTGCTGCTGACTGCTGAGACAGGGGGGGGGGGGGCAGAGACGAGCCTCTCTACAGCTGCACATAGAATCACAGGATCTGTCAGAGGAGTTGTGCATTCTCTGCTGCCAACTTCTGAGACAAGGTGGGGGCAGGGACAAATGGGGAGGCTGCAGTTGCAGGAGAGGTGCAAAGGCCACATGAAATGGCCTGGGGGGTTGGATTCGGCCCGCGGGCCTTGTGTTTGACACATGTGGTGTAAACTATTTGAGCACATGAGAGGAGGACGGTACAACTGTGCAAGGCTTCACTCGTCTACATTTCCCGTAACCAGGACTTCCGATGTCTGTTATGTATTCTCAGGAGCTGGGAGGCAGTGCGGGAGGGCAGGAGATCTTTTGCTGCAAAAATCATTTAAAAACAGAATATTCAGAGTTCTGCACTAACCCAGCCAAGACAGGTTCCCTTTACGTAGCCATCGCACCCACCGCTACTCTGCAGAGGCCGCTGTGAGCTGCAGTGAGCGCGGCTGCCGGTTACATTTTATTTCCGCTAATGCAAATTCCATGTGCCAGAAGAGTCAGCCAAGTCAGGAAAGAATTCAATGTCAATGAGAAAACGAAGCCCATGGGAAGGAGAGTGGAAGGTCCTCATAACGGGGTCCTCATAATAGTCTCCAGAACATAGAAGAGATCGCTTTACCATTTTAGCCTGAAATATCAGTTTTGGGGAACTGGCGCTTTAAGCCGATGAAGAAGAAAGACGCAATAACGAGTTCTTTTGGGTAATGAGACCGATCTGCAGATGGAGGGACCAGATCTGCCTGGAGACTGGAGCTCTCATCAGATTAGGGCTGCCTCCTTTACAGCAAAGCCTCATTCCTCTTCCGAGGGAATTTAGCTAATTCTGGAATGGAAGGACAGCGGATTATTTCCTAGAGCCGGAGAGCATCCGAGATCCAAGGAGAAAGAAGGAGGGAAAACAGGGGGGGGAAGGGAAATCCTGGAGAATATGCAAAAAGAAATGCCATCTCACACCTACGATGTGCCATCTGCGCTGGCTGGAGACTCCAACTAAAGGGCCACTGACTGTACGGTCCAAGCCGCATAGGCCAGACGTGTGCTTGGATAACAGTCATGGCCCAAGATGGAATGTCAGCGGATGGCCGGAAGAGAAGATATATAAAATATAGGTGGTAAGGGAGGAGCAATATTCTCCAGAACAAACCCAAGAGCCAGGAAACCACATTTCCAGGAGGTCAGCAATGGCAGCACTTTGATTCTATCATGATGGGTTTTTTTTAAAGCAAGGGAATCAAATTCTATTTCATCATGGGCCACATCAGCAGTATAGCTAGACTCAAAGGGCCAGTTGTATCTGGGGTGTGCTATGTACAGAGTGCAGAGTTCAGGGGTATGCTGTGTACAGAGTGCAGGGTTATCGAGTGCGTTATGTACAGAGTGCAGAGTTCAGGGGTGGGCTATGTACAGAGTACAGAGTTCAGGGGTATGCTATGTACAGAGTGCAGAGTTCATGGGTGTGTTATGTACAGAGTGCAGGGTTATCGAGTGCGTTATGTACAGAGTGCAGAGCTCAGGGGTGTGCTATGTACAGAGTGCAGAGCTCAGGGGTGTGCTATGTACAGAGTGCAGAGTTCAGGGGTATGCTGTGTACAGAGTGCAGGGTTATCGAGTGCGTTATGTACAGAGTACAGAGTTCAAGGGCGTGCTATGTACAGAGTACAGAGTTCAGGGGCGTTCTATGTACAGAGTGCAGAGTTAATGAGTGCGTTATGTACAGAGTACAGAGTTCAGGGGCGTGCTATGTACAGAGTACAGAGTTCAGGGGCGTGCTATGTACAGAGTACAGAGTTCAGGGGCGTGCTATGTACAGAGTGCAGAGTCCAGGGGCGTGCTATGTACAGAGTGCAGAGTTCAGGGGTGTTCTATGTACAGAGTGCAGAGTTAATGAGTGCGTTATGTACAGAGTACAGAGTTCAGGGGCGTGCTATGTACAGAGTTCAGGGGTGTGCTATGTACAGAGTGCAGAGTTCAGGGGTGTGCTATGTACAGAGTGCAGAGTTCAGGGGTATGCTGTGTACAGAGTGCAGGGTTAATGAGTGGGTTATGTACAGAGTACAGAGTTCAGGGGCGTGCTATTTACAGAGTGCAGAGTTCAGGGGTGTGCTATGTACAGAGTGCAGAGTTCAGGGGTGTGCTATGTACAGAGTGCAGAGTTCAGGGGTATGCTGTGTACAGAGTGCAGGGTTAATGAGTGGGTTATGTACAGAGTACAGAGTTCAGGGGCGGGCTGTGTACAGAGTGCAAGGTTCAGGGGTGTGCTGTGTACAGACTTCAGGGGTATGCTGTGTACAGAGTGCAGGGTTAATGAGTGCGTTATGTACAGAGTACAGAGTTCAGGGGCGTGCTATGCCTGGGCATATCGGGTGAAATGATCTGTCACAACCAGGACATTACTCCTCCCGCTCAGATCAGGTTCCAGGCACAAGAAATCAATGCACACCAACTCCATTGGCCCTTGGCTTTGTAGATGACCCATTGGGGCTGTCCTGCCGGGTAAGGTTTTTCTCTGAATGCACCTGACACAAGAGCGGCAGTAGCTTTCCACCTCCGTTCTCATGGACGGCCAGTAAAATCGATCCCTGACCAGTTTGAAAGTTCAAAAGTGACCATGATCATCATGGAGAGCGGTTAGCACAGTCGGACGATGTTTTTCAGGAAGGAACAGCTGGTTCTTCCAAGGGACTTCTTCGATATATGATCCCCTCTTCCAGCTTCATTCGTTCCCATTCCCTATGAATCACCTTAGCTCCCTCAATGGGGCTATCCATCAATATTTGAGGGTCCTTGGTTGACAGCGACTTCCTTATTAGGTTTCCTAATGGATCTTCTCGCTGATCCCTTCTTATGTCCTCCTTGGTTAATTGGGGCAGCTCTTGCCTGCATACTTGGGTCAGATTGCAGTAGTGCTTTGGTACTCCCACAGGGGGCGACTCCTGCTGCTTCAGCCCCCATGGCTCCTCTGTGTTTATATTCCACTCCCTGACACACAGCCTGTAATGAACCCAACTCTTCTGACCATTTTGGGCGAAGTGAGGTCTTCGGGAAAGAGCATCAGCGTCTCTATTTCCCACTCCTGGTCGATATTTCAGACTGAATTGGAACTCAGAGCAGCTAACAACCGATGTCCAGTGGCATCCAGTTTGGCAGTGCATAGCAAATACAGTAAGTCAGGGGATTGTTATCAGTCTTCATCACAAAGGTGGCTCCTTATAGATAGTCCCGTAGTTTATCCACTACAGCCTACTTGAGAGGCAAGAACTTCAACTTGTGCACAGGATAGTTCTTCTCGGGGGGGGGGGGGGGGGTGCACATTGCTCCATCTTTATTCATCCTTTGCTACCACTACATTGAGACACTTTGCACAGACATCTTTATCCCAGGAACACTTTACTGCATTACTTGAACACTGTGCTCAGACACCTTTTAGCTTTCTTCACTCCAAGGAGTCTACTGTTCCCAATACACCTAAACGGATTACAATTAACGAGCCTTGACTAGCCGGCGAAGAACATCAGATCTGCTACGGGGACTTAATTGCCATTACTTACAGAAAGGCCTCCAGATTACTCTTCTCTAGACCTTCTCTCCCTCCCTAGGATAGCGTGTAGGCTGGCCAGGTTCCATCCTCTATAGTGTGGTCATATAAGCAGTTAACTGAAAATCCACTAGGGGATAACTTTATATTTAAAAGGAAGTGTACATATAAGTAAATAGTATTGTTGTTACTGAAATATGGTCTTGTGTATTTCAGCGATGTGCAGTGTTAGTTTTCTGCCACACATAACGTTTTGCTTTTAGGCCAAAAAGCTACATTTTGGTCTCATCTGACCAGAGCACCTTCTTCCACGTTTGCTGTGTCCCCCACATGGCTTCTGGCAAAACGGCAAATGGCACTTCTTATGGCTTTCTTTCAACAATGTCTTTCTTCTTGTCACTCTTCCATAAAGGGCAGATTTGTGGAGAGCACGACTAATAGTTGTCCTGTGGACAGATTCTCCCCCCTGAGCTGTGGATCTCTGCAGCTCCTCCAGAGTTACCATGGACCTCTTGGCTGCTTCTCTGATTAACCAGTTGACGCAGAGCGCACACACATATGGGGCCTCTTGGCAGCCGGGCCTTGGCGCCGAGCGGCCGCATATTTGCGTGCAATAGCGTCAACAGTGCTGTGCCGAGAGCGTGTGCCTTGTGTGCTCCCGGCATAGTGACCGGCGGCTCACGGTAAGCAGCGATTGGGACTCTTCTGATCATGTGACAGCCAATCGCGGCGATGACATGGCCATAAGCCTCGTCCTGCCTCCCAGCATAATAAACCTCTTAAAGGGCCTGCGGCAGCAGGCGCCATGGGGTTAATGCTCTCCTTGCCCAGCCTGTCAGTTTAGGTGGACGGCCATGTCTTGGTAGGTTTGCAGTTGTGCCATACTCTTTCCATTTTCGGATGATGGATTGAACAGAGCTCCGTGAGATGTTCAAAGCTTGGGATGTTTTTTTTATAACCTAACCCTGCTTTAAACTTCTCCACAACTTTATCCCTGACCTGTCTGGTGTGTTCCTTGGCCTTTATAAAAATCTGTTTGTTCACTAAGGTTCTCCAACAAACCTCTGAGGGCTTCACAGAACAGCTGTATTTACACTGAGATTAAATTACACACATGTGAACTCTATTTACTAATTAGGTGACTTCTGAAGGTAATTGGTTCCACTCGATTTTAGTTAGGGGCATCAGAGTAAAGGGGGCTGAATAAAAATGTCCCCCCCCCCACACTTTTCACATATTTATTTGTAAAAAAAAATTGAAAGCCATTCATCATTTTCCTTCCACCACACAATTATGTGCCACTTTGTGTTGGTCTATCACATAAAATCCCAATAAAATACATTTACGTTTTTGGTTGTAACATGACAAAATGTGGAATTTTCAAGGGGTATGAATACTTTTTTAAGGCACTGTATAGCTGGCCGGCTATATATGATATGGATTCCATGTTTTGGGAGTGGAACACCCAAGTCAGAGCACTGGTCTCCAGCTTCTGAATTTGAATACAGCAGTCAAGCTTGGGTAGGGTTAGAACCTCTGTCTGGTCTCCACTGGTATGTTTTTCCTCCACTTCCTTGTGTCACCAGGACAGGAAGTGAGAGGAAATCTCCCCAGCAGTGACACAGACAGCAAAGGAAACCTTTAGATCTCATCTAAGATTTGTATTGTTTTTAAGAATTCCAGCACCGACCATCGTAGGTGGGGCAGAATTAAAGACTTACCAGCTCAGCTCCGCTACATTGTATCCCTGGAAATTATTATAAAAGGACGCTGACTTTGTCAACTACATGAAATACACATAAATCCCCCCGGGATCCAGTCTTCAGGGCTGAGCAAGGAATGAAGAACAACACAAATCTGATAAATTCATAACTGTTGTCATTTTCTCTCTGATAACGATCACAGCCCGACTTGTAGTGAGGAAAGATATTTAATTTCCTGATGATGGCACCCCATTGTACCAAGACTCCCCACCATACTACTCCCTATAGAGCAGAGAGGACGGCATCCGTCTACATCTATGTATATATATTATTATGTATTATACAGAATATAATAGAGATACAGATATAGGCCACTATAAATAAGTGTCAGTGTGAGTGTGTGTACAGCATCTATGTGTACATGTATGTGTCCCAGTGTGTGTATCAGTGCGTGTTTCAGTGTGTGTATCAGTGCGTGTATCAGTGTGTGTATCAGTGCGTGTATCAGTATGTGTCCCAGTGCGTGTATCAGTGTGTGTATCAGTGTGTGTATCAGTGTGTGTATCAGTGTGTGTATCAGTGCGTGTATCAGTATGTGTCCCAGTGTGTGTATCAGTGTGTGTATCAGTGTGTGTATCAGTGCGTGTATCAGTGCGTGTATCAGTGCGTGTATCAGTGCGTGTTTCAGTGCGTGTATCAGTGCGTGTATCAGTATGTGTCCCAGTGTGTGTATCAGTGTGTGTATCAGTGTGTGTATCAGTGTGTGTATCAGTGTGTGTA
This sequence comes from Lithobates sylvaticus, assembly GCA_028564925.1. Taxonomy (NCBI): domain Eukaryota; kingdom Metazoa; phylum Chordata; class Amphibia; order Anura; family Ranidae; genus Lithobates; species Lithobates sylvaticus. Next base: position 16,075,739 of record CM053037.1, on the reverse strand, counting down.
TCAGTGTGTGTATCAGTGTGTGTATCAGTGTGTGTCCCAGTGTGTGTCCCAGTGTGTGTATCAGTGTGTGTCCTAGTGTGTGTATCAGTGCATGTATCAGTGTGTGTATCAGTGTGTGTATCAGTGTGTGTATCAGTATGTGTCCCAGTGTGTGTATCAGTGTGTGTATCAGTGTGTGTATCAGTGTGTGTCCCAGTGTGTGTCCCAGTGTGTGTTTTAGTGTGTGTATCAGTGTGTGTATCAGTGCGTGTATCAGTGCGTGTATCAGTGCGTGTATCAGTGTGTGTATCAGTGTGTGTATCAGTGTGTGTATCAGTGTGTGTATCAGTGTGTGTATCAGTGTGTGTATCAGTGTGTGTGGGCTGCAGATCTGCACCGACTGGGGTTGTCAGTGGCAGGAGACGTTCCCCTCCCCCATTTCCTTCTTTCACAGAATCTCAGTTGATCTTACAAGGATTAAGCTGTATTATCCCTGCCAGTCACACACTGTACACATCCCCCCCCCCCAGCCCGACCCTCGCTCCGCCGGGTGACACCCAACTGACAATGTCACTTTACTGTACTGGAGGCTGGGCACAAGATGATCAGCACACTCTATTCTGTATACAATGACTTCTACTGCGCCCCACTGCCTTATCCCCAGTACACTGCACCCCACTGCCTCGTCCCCCACTACACTGCACCCCACTGCCTCGTCCCCCACTACACTGCACCCCACTGCCTCGTCCCCCACTACACTGCACCCCACTGCCTCGTCCCCCACTACACTGCACCCCACTGCCTCGTCCCCCACTACACTGCACCCCACTGCCTCGTCCCCCACTACACTGTACCCCACTGCCTCGTCCCCCACTATACTGCACCCCACTGCCTCGTCCCCCACTATACTGCACCCCACTGCCTCGTCCCCCACTATACTGCACCCCACTGCCTCATCCCCCACTACACTGCACCCCACTGCCTCATCCCCCACTACACTGCACCCCACTGCCTAGTCCCCCACTACACTGCACCCCACTGCCTCATGCCCCACTACACTGCACCCCACTGCCTCATCCCCCACTACACTGCACCCCACTGCCTCATCCCCCACTACACTGCACCCCACTGCCTCATCCCCCACTACACTGCGCCCCACTGCCTCATCCCCCACTATACTGCACCCCACTGCCTCGTCCCCCGCTACACTGCACCCCACTGCCTCATCCCCAGTACACTGCACCCCACTGCCTCGTCCCCAGTACACTGCACCCCACTGCCTCATCCCCCACTACACTGCACCCCACTGCCTCGTCCCCAGTACACTGCACCCCACTGCCTCATCCCCCACTACACTGCACCCCACTGCCTCATCCCCCACTATACTGCACCCCACTGCCTCATCCCCAGTACACTGCACCCCACTGCCTCGTCCCCAGTACACTGCACCCCACTGCCTCATCCCCCACTACACTGCACCCCACTGCCTCGTCCCCAGTACACTGCACCCCACTGCCTCATCCCCCACTACACTGCACCCCACTGCCTCATCCCCCACTATACTGCACCCCACTGCCTCATCCCCTACTACACTGCACCCCACTGCCTCATCCCCCACTACACTGCACCCCACTGCCTCATCCCCAGTACACTGCACCCCACTGCCTCATCCCCCACTATACTGCACCCCACTGCCTCGTCCCCAGTACACTGCACCCCACTGCCTCATCCCCCACTACACTGCACCCCACTGCCTCATCCCCAGTACACTGCACCCCACTGCCTCATCCCCCACTACACTGCACCCCACTGCCTCATCCTCCACTACACTGCACCCCACTGCCTCATCCCCCACTACACTGCACCCCACTGCCTCGTCCCCCACTACACTGCACCCCACTGCCTCGTCCCCCACTATACTGCACCCCACTGCCTCATCCCCCACTACACTGTACCCCACTGCCTCGTCCCCCACTACACTGCACCCCACTGCCTCGTCCCCCACTACACTGCACCCCACTGCCTCGTCCCCCACTACACTGCACCCCACTGCCTCGTCCCCCACTATACTGCACCCCACTGCCTCGTCCCCCACTACACTGTACACCACTGCCTCATCCCCCACTACACTGCACCCCACTGCCGCATCCCCCACTACACTGCACCCCACTGCCTCATCCCCCACTATACTGCACCCCACTGCCTCATCCCCCACTACACTGCACCCCACTGCCTCATCCCCCACTACACTGCACCCCACTGCCTCATCCCCCACTACACTGTACCCCACTGCCTCATCCCCCACTACACAGCACCCCACTGCCTCATCCCCCACTACACTGCACCCCACTGCCTCATCCCCCACTACACTGCACCCCACTGCCTCATCTCCCACTACACTGAACCCCACTGCCTCATCCCCCACTACACTGCACCCCACTGCCTCATCCCCTACTACACTGCACCCCACTGCCTCATCCCCAGTACACTGCACCCCACTGCCTCATCCCCCACTACACCCACTGCCTTATCCCCCACTACACTGCACCCCACTGCCTCATCCCTCACTACACTGCACCCCACTGCCTCATCCCTCACTACACTGCACCCCACTGCCTCATCCCCCACTACACTGCACCCCACTGCCTCATCCCCCACTACACTGCACCCCACTGCCTCATTCCTCACTACACTGCACCCCACTGCCTCATCCCCCACTACACTGCACCCCACTGCCTCATTCCTCACTACACTGCACCCTACTGTCTCATCCTCCACTACACTGCATCCCACTGTCTCAGCCCCATTACACTGCATTATAGATCACATCCCCGCTCATCTCCCACCACATTGCAGCCTATCCCCTGATACTACTGAGCTGGAGAGGACAGAGTAACACAAGATGGCCTCTGCCCGCACTCCCTGGAAGTGCTCTCTGCCCTAAAAATCTGTTTAGTCTATTTACCTTTTACAATGCGGCTCATCCAGGTGTAACACACCCCTCTGAAACCCTGACCTGCTCCTCCTGCACATTCCTCCGTGTAACCCTTCCCTCCCCAACCCCCAGAGCTAACTCACCGTCCTCACCAGGGCCCGGCACATTCTGGGGGCTCCTCATCTTCTCCTCCTCACTGGGGCACCCCGACTTATCTGCCCATGTGGGGTCATTCATATCCGTCTCGTCCCCTCTCACCGAGATCTCATCCTGAAAGACACAAAAAATGATGTTGTGAGTCCAGAGGATGGACAGATAGACAGACAGACAGACAAGCTAACCCTGCAGGCATCTCTCCATCACCCGCGTCCCTGACAGGTCAGAGCAGACTCTACCTGGAGGCCATGAGAAGTGAGAGACACGGAGCATGCGGTGAGGCCGGCAGCCCGTCCCCAGACACAGGCACTCCTCAGACTTTGGCCACCTCTCCTGCAGGCAATAAAAATTGAATACGGAAGTTGGGTGCAGGCTGGAGGCATCCCAGAGTCCTCTGCCCTGATCACAACAAACGCACACAAAGAGCACAACCCAGACTACCAGTGCAGAGCAAGAGGGGCTGGAGCAACCAATCAGCTGTCAGCAAATCACCTTCCTGGGGCAGGTTCAAGCATGATGGTCCAATCACAATCAGTGACTGGATCATCATCAAACTGAAACTAACAATTTGTGTTCCCTGGAAGACCCACTGACAACCGGACTGGACTGACTGCTTCCAAATCCGGCATTACATTCCTCCAATCCAGACAAAGAGAACACTGAACTGCTTTATTATGGGAAGACCATCGTGTCCTCCTTGTGTTATTTACTTTATTTTATAACTTTATAGAAAACGTAATTCATTTTGGATCACATTTGCAACATGTTTATTTAAACTTGTAAACAAAAAGCGCCAGGAAAAGGCCGGTGTTGTATCATTATCCGTCCCCCATCACCAAGTGTCCGAGGTGTACTGCGCATGCGCAGTACACAGGACGCCCATATTCCGAAAATTGCCGAGGATGAACGGCGCCTGCGCCGTGAGTCCACTTTCAAGCCCCACCATCCCAGTGGACATAGAGTTAGAATATAAAAGTGCCGAGCGCAGCGAGGCCGTGCCCGATGCGTGGCGAGCGAAGCGAGCCCGCGAGGGGCCCTCTCAATTTGACTAACCCTATGTCCGCTTGGATGGTGGGGGCTTCTTCTCGACTCACGGCGCAGGCGCCGCTCATCTTCCGACAATTTCCGAAAATCTTCTGGATCCAGACTGCGCATGCGCTGCGCATGCGCAGTAGACTTCGGACACCTAGTGACAGCCGGACACTTGGTGATAGAACAGGGTCAGGTGGGCAGCTTACGTATTTGTTCGCTTCTGGATGCGAGCACAGGATGTGGCGCTTTATAAATATATACCGTATTTGCCGGCATATAAGACGACTGGGTGTATAAGACGACCCCCTATTTTTCCAGTGAAAACTTAGGTTTGGGGCTATACTCTTCATATAAGACTACCCCCTTCCCCTTTACAAAAAACCATCAGAAACAAACAAAAAAAAACCATCAGACTTAACATCAGAAAAAGGAAACTGGTGAACTACAAGTTCCAGAGATCCCACAATTGGTAGGCAGCAACAATGAATCCTCTCCTCCAAAGCACCATAAATCATACCTGTATTTTAGGGGAGATCTGGAGCTGGATGTGCAGTACAGGATGCTTTGTTAATATGTAGAGCACCAAGTACACACAGTATATGATGCTGTGTTAGTACAGTAGCGCCAGGTACACTTCAGAATACAGTGTGCAGACAGTGGGCACCGCTGAGCCAATCACGGCAGGCATTGTATTTTACTAATCTGTTGATGGATACAAAGCCTGCTCGGATTGGCAGAGGCTGTGACATCAGCCCGCGCCGCTCTGACTCATGTAGCCTGCTCGGATTGGCAGAGGTTGTTACCCAATCCAAGCACAGGCTTAGCAAGCTCTGTATTCATCAGAGTGCATTGCCCGCCGGGATTGGCTGAGCGGCGCATACTGTATACATATTACAATTTTACAGAGCGCCCGGCGGACTGATATCCATCTGGCGGCTTCTTCACCCGGCGTATAAGACGACCCCCGCTTTTTGGCTGTTTAATTTTGGTGTAAAAGGTAGTCTTATACGCCAGAAAATACAGTATATAAAAAATAATAATCTTATTTTACTTTTTATTTTTTACACTGTCCATTTATTTTTTATCACTTCCTTGTGCCTGCTGTCATTTTTTGTAATGGGTGGAGCCTGCTGGGCCCCTCCCACCGCTCTGTTTTTTCTCCTTGTGCAGGGGTATTGGTCTTGTCTCCACCCCTACTATTGTTTTCTACTAGTAGCCTGTAGTGGGTGGAGCCTGATTACTCCTCCTACAGCTCTGCTCTCTCCTTGTGCAGGGTGACTGGTTGTCTCCACCTCCTACTGTAGTTTACTGTAGTGGGTGGAGCCTGCTGGCCCCTCCCACAGATCTGCTCTCTCCTTGTGCAGGGTGACTGGTTGTCTCAACCCCCCTCCTATAGTTTACTATAGTGGGTGGAGCCTGCTGGCCCCTCCCACAGATCTGCTTTCTCCTTGTGCAGGGTGACTGGTCTTGTCTCCACCCCCTACTGTCATTTTCTACTAGTAGCCTGTAGTGGGTGGAGCCTGCTGGCCCCTCCCACATATCTGCTCTTTCCTTGTGCAGGGTGACTGGTTGTCTCCACCCCCCTACTATAGTTTTCTGTAGTGGGTGGAGCCTGCTGGCCCCTCCCACAGCTCTGTTCTTTCTCCTTGTGCAGGGTGACTGGTCTTGTCTCCGCCCCAGTCCTATTGTTTTCTGTAGTGGGAGGAGCCTGCTGGCCCCTCCCACAGATCTGCTCTCTCCCTGTGCAGGGTGACTGGTTGTCTCCACCCCCCTATAGTTTTCTGTAGTGGGTGGAGCCTTTTGGCTCCTCCCAAAGATCTGCTCTCTCCTTGTGCAGGGTGACTGGTCTTGTCTCCACCCCCTACTATTGTTTTCTACTAGTAGCCTTTAGTAGGTGGCGCCTGCTGACTCCTTCTACAGATCTGCTCTCTCTACCTGTGCAGGGTGACATGTCTTGTCTCCACCCCTTACTGTGGTTTTCTACTAGTAGCCTGTAGTGGGTGGAGCCTGCTGACTCTTCCTACAGCTCTTCTCTCTCCTTGTGCAGGGTGACTGGTTGTCTCCCCCCTCCTACTGTAGTTTTCTGTAGCGGGTGGAGCCTGCTGGCCCCTCCCACAGCTCTGCTCTCTCTACCTGTGCAGGGTGACATGTCTTGTCTCCACCCCTTACTGTGGTTTTCTACTAGTAGCCTGTAGTGGGTGGAGCCTGCTGACTCTTCCTACAGCTCTGCTCTCTCCTTGTGCAGGGTGACTGGTTGTCTCCCCCCTCCTACTGTAGTTTTCTGTAGCGGGTGGAGCCTGCTGGCCCCTCCCACAGCTCTGCTTTCTCTCCCTGTGCAGGGTGACTGGTCTTGTCCCCACCCCCCCCTGCAGTTTTCTGCAGGCAGCCTGTAGTAGGTGGACACATAGGGAGGTGGCGCTGTTGCTCAATTGTCAGTAATTAAGCTTTATAATTCATCCAAAGAAATGCAATTCTGAATTAAAAATATAAATAAAATAAAACAAAACAATAATACTAATAAACAAGTGGAAGAGAAACCTTTATGTATTTTTTTGCAACAAGTCCATAGTCCAGGGCAAGCTTTCAGAGGGGAAGCTGAGCGCAAACTCCAAAATACATGCAACTGTTTCTAATTTGGTGGCGCCTCTCTTGTTCTCTTTTTTTGCATCTAGTGGGTGGAGCCTGCTGGGCCCCTCCCACAGCTCTGCTCTCTGCACAGGCTATGTACAGCACAGCGATGATGTCACTGCTACTTTTATATGGTAATATCTGGGTTTGCAAATGGATTTATATCTATTGCGGCTATTCTGGATTCTATTTATTGAACGTTTTCATGCCCGGAAGTTCCGCTTTAACAAACGGAATAGTTGAGGCGGATGTGAGATTTGGCGTTTTCCATCTCCTAGAAATGTTGTCTTCCTCATGCGGTATGAAGGGTTAGAAAGGGGCAATGAGGGATTTCCAGGACAATACATGACAATCCTCCCCATGAGAACAGCGATGTACAAAGATCTGCAGGGAATTCCTAAAGTGCATATCCCTATGTCTTCCATATAGCGCGGCTCGCTATCTGGGGCCCCGCCCACAATGCGTCTGAACAAAGCAGGAGGACCAGAGAGGTGTAAAGGGTTTAAAGGTCGCCCATTGTCACTGCAACTATGTATTAAAGGGGCGGGGACCACTTCTAAATAAGGACGGGGGGGGGGGACGTAGGCGCCGTCTTGCTGTCTAAAGGTACAGCCGCGCCTTTTAGTAAAAACACCAGAAGACAAAACAAACAGCCACCGGTGTGAAGCGCCCTTAAGTCCGAGGTCACGCTTCGAAACTGCGCTCCTTCACCGCGATTTGGATCGGCGAGTTTATTGCGGCTTGCGAAGAACAGAACGTAGGAAAGAATCGCTCCTGTGCGCCTTTCCGGAACAGCGTTCAAAACGCACCACCCTTGCCATCTGCCGCCGGTGCCAATGCTTTGTTAACGACACCCCCAAATGCAGGTCACAAACGCAGTTCGTTTGCGGGCACCGATGCACCTCTGCGATTTGGGGCGGCGCGTTTTTTTTTTAAAAGTCGCACAAATTTCTCGGTTCAATTTCGGCCCAATCAAATAAATGAGCTGCAGAATGGCACCACGCGGGGGTGCAGAATCGCACAGGAACGCATGCTTTGTTGTCACCAAAACAGGAAGAAAGAGGAACTTCTCCAATGGGGACACCTGATCTCCTCTCACTTCCTCGTGTCTCCAGACTGGCGGGGCCGCCTGTAGCGTTAAATTGTGGCACCCGCAGCAATGTGTACTGCTTGTAGGTGAGAGGTCAGGTGGGGGGGGGGGGGGGGGTGCTAAAAAAAAAAGCAGCTAAAATGCTTGTTTTTACTGCTCCCTGGCCGCTCATGTGAAAGGAGCCTAAATGGTTCTCAAGAATGCAAAAAAAAAAAAAACATCAGGATAGTAAAAAATAAATAAAAAAAAAACATCACGATAAAAGAAAACACAATACAGATAAAAAAATATAAAAAACACCATCACGTTTAAAAAATAAAAACCATCACGATAAAAAAAAACACCCTCACGATAAAAAAAAAAACACCATCACGATAAAAAAAAAAAAAACACCATCACGATAAAAATAAAAAAAAAAACCATAACAATAAAAAAACAAAAAACACCATCACTTTTAAAAAAAAAAAACACCATCATGTTGAAAAAAAAAAAAACACCATCATGTTGAAAAAAAAAAAACACCATCATGTTGAAAAAAAAAAAAAACACCAACAATTTTAAAAAAAAAAACACCAAAACGATAAAAAAAAAAACCCCCATAACCATAAAAAAAAAAAAAAAAAAAAAAAACACCATCATGTTGAAAAAAAAAAACACCATCACGATAAAAAAAAAAAAAACACCATCACGATAAAAAAAAAACACCATCACAATAAAAAAAAAAATAAAAAAACACCATAACGATAAAAAAAAAAAAACACTCCCCATTAAAAAAAAAAACACCATCACAATAAAAAAAATAAAAAAAGATGGACGATAGGAAAAAAAACACCATCACGATATAAAAAAACACAATCATGATCAAAAAAACATTGTCACGATCAAAACTGGACAACGTTCGAGTGAGATAAAAATGGCATGGCGGCCGATAGTGGCTTTTTCTTTTGGCAAAAGTCAGTGGCATCTTTGCAAGCCCTTGTGAATGTAAATAAAAAATGTTTCTAATCGCCCGTCGATCGGTCAGTTTTATTACACCAGAAGCCATACTGTGGGTGAAACGTGTTAGTGGGAGGCGCTCAGGAGGGTGGATGTGACTTTTGTAAACAGAGACATTTATTTTCTATGACTTTCACTACTTTAAAACGGTGGATATGTTTTCTTCCTTTTACATTATATACATTTGTATAGTAGGAAAATGTCAAGTCAGTGAAATCAGCACCATAGCTAAACATCAGGCTGAAAAAATATCAAATTGTAATGCCATCTGCATGAGCCCTTACAGTTGTCACCAGAACAGGAACTGAGGGTAAATCTTTCAATGGGGACACCTGTTGCAGTCAACGCTGTCTAAGAAGGGATTTTCTCTCACCCAGTCCTCTAAGCCGGGGGTCTCCAAACTTTCTAAACAAAGGGCCGGTTTAATGTCCTTCAGATTTTATGGGGGCCGGACTGTGGCCAGTGGGAGTAAACAATGCCCCATAATTAGTTTAAGTGGAAGGAATAGGGCTCTATTGATTTCAGTGGGAGGAGTTGTGCCCCATCCTTGGTGTCAGTGGGAGGAGTCGTGCCCCATCCTTGCTATCAGTGGGAGGAGTCGTGCCCCATCCTTGGTGTCAGTGGGAGGAGTCGTGCCCCATCCTTGGTGTCAGTGGGAGGAGTCGTGCCCCATCCTTGGTGTCAGTGGGAGGAGTCGTGCCCCATCCTTGGTGTCAGTGGGAGGAGTCGTGCCCCATCCTTGGTGTCAGTGGGAGGAGTCGTGCCCCATCCTTGGTGTCAGTGGGAGGAGTCGTGCCCCATCCATGGTGTCAGTGGGAGGAGTCGTGCCCCATCCTTGGTGTCAGTGGGAGGAGTCGTGCCCCATCCTTGGTGTCAGTGGGAGGAGTCGTGTCCCATCCTTGGTGTCAGTGGGAGGAGTCGTGCCCCATCCTTGGTGTCAGTGGGAGGAGTCGTGCCCCATCCTTGGTGTCAGTGGGAGGAGTCGTGCCCCATCCTTGGTGTCAGTGGGAGGAGTCGTGCCCCATCCTTGGTGTCAGTGGGAGGAGTAGTGCCCTATCCTTGGTGTCAGTGGGAGGAGTCGTGCCGCATCCTTGGTGTCAGTGGGAGGAGTCGTACCCCATCCTTGGTGTCAGTGGTAGGAGTCGTGCCCCATCCTTGGTGTCAGTGGGAGGAGTCGTGCCCCAAGGGCCAAATAGAGGCAAGCAAAGGGCCACATCCGGCCCCAGGGCCGTAGTTTGGAGATCATTGCTCTACGCCATTACAATTTGGCTACACAGCCCCCACCCCCCAAACACAACACTCATTTTTTTTTCTGCTTTCAACACATTTGTTCACTTGGGATAATCAATGTTATTAACTTTACCTGTCAGTGGTCATAATGTTATGGCTGATTAGTATATATATATATATATATATATATATACACACACACATATATTAATATATAGTATATTCACACATGAAAAAGAAAATGTAAACAAATAAGACTCCCATTAACACAAAACCATAATAAATACATAAACACAAGATGTATAAAACAATCATGGACATATATTTCCAATACGCTGATCAGCGGGCGAAGCCAATCAAAAGGACGACACCCGAGTCCTAATTAATAACTAATTAACAACATTTACAAGTGGAGGCTGATTGGCGATGTTCAGGAATAATTGGCATGACAACATGAGACCCGATCAATTTACTGCCAATTAATACGTCTCTTCAGCACTAAAGACGATTGTTACCATTATATAGCGAGCATTGCAGATAACGCTTCGATGGCGCACCCGTCCCTGCGATCACACCGTACACAGCCGCAAAATTCAATTATATCCATCTCATTTGTAGATATTAGTATAAATTGTATGCATATATACATACACTGACTAAGGCGTCTCATCATCCAAAGCCAAAGCAGTCACTTCCAAAGCCCAAACTAGTAGGCAATAAACTATAGATTCCATTTGATTGGTCCTTATGGATAGCACCTCCCCCTTTTGTTTTTATTAAAAAAATAAAAGAGAGGTGCTATCCATAAGGACCAATCAAATGGAATCTGTAGTTTATTGTAGTTTATTTATGGATAACGCCCCCCCCCTTTTGTTTAAAAAAAAAGGGGGGGGTGCGATCCATAAGGACCAAATGGAATCTGTAGTTTATTGTCTACTAGTTTGGGCTTTGGAAGTGGCTGCCTTGGCTTTGGATGATGAGACGCCTAAGTCAGTGTGTATATATGCATACAATATATATATATATAAGCAAATATTTAATATTAGAGGCAAAAAAAAATCTAAAAAATAAATAATAAATAATAAATATATATATATATATATATATATATATATATATATATATAAAAAATAAACAAATGCTAGTAATAATGAATGATAATAATACAAATTAAATATATTAAAACTGCAAAATAAATAAATAATAACACAATAATAAAAACAACACAAATGGTTATTATGGTTATTATTATTATAAATAAAAATATAATAAGCTAATATATAAAATAATGAGCATAATAAATAAATGCTAATAATAATAAATAATATCAAATAAATATAGAAAAAATGTAAAATAAATGAATGATATAACAACAACAACAATACAAATGTTAATTATTGTTATTATTATACATAAAAATATAATAAGGTAATATATAACATAATAAATACTAATAATACATTATTATTAAAACATAATAAATAAATATAACAAAAACATAAAATAAATATAATAAAAAATAAAATTGTAAGCATATATATAAGCAAAGTCCAAAATTACAGCACTCCAAATATCTTTTGAATCCCTCAAATAATCATAATGACAAATATCGGAAATCACAGAGAGTGTTCCAGGATCCAGAAAGCTTTCAGACCGAACGTCCTTCCTCAGGCAAGGAACACTGCATAGTAAATTTACAAAGTAACCAATACATTCTAGATACATCTGAATACACAGAAACCACATCCAAAGTAATTCTTTCCCATCATCCAATGCCATGAAAACACATGTGACAATGCGTCCCGTGCAGAACAATCCCAATTATCAGGCATGGAAGAAAACCAATCCCAATGTACATTTATAGAAAAACAATCTATAAAAATGTATAATGAAAAAAAAACAAACAAAAAAAATCAGCAATCACCTAAGGAAACAAATGACTATCAAAGTCTGGAAACCATGGGGTTTTGAAGTATCCAACATTCTATCCAATACAGTGAGAGAGACAAAGGGAGCGAGTGAGACAGCGACAAAGAGCAAGAGTAAGAGGGAGAGAGTGAGAGACAGAGTGCGAGAGAGAGAGCAAGCGAGCAAGAGACAGAGTGTGAGTAAGAGGGAGAGAGAGAGAGAAAGCGAGCGAGAGTGCGAGTAAGAGGGAGAGAGAGAGCAAGCGAGCGAGAGACAGAGTGCGAGTAAGAGGGAGAGAGAGAGCAAGCGAGCGAGAGACAGAGTGCGAGTAAGAGGGAGAGAGAGAGCAAGCGAGCGAGAGACAGAGTGCGAGTAAGAGGGAGAGAGAGAGCAAGCGAGCGAGAGACAGAGTGTGAGTAAGAGGGAGAGAGAGAGAGAAAGCGAGCGAGAGTGCAAGTAAGAGGGAGAGAGAGAGCAAGCGAGCGAGAGACAGAATGCGAGTAAGAGGGAGAGAGAGCAAGCGAGCGAGAGACAGAATGCGAGTAAGAGGGAGAGAGAGAGCAAGCGAGCGAGAGACAGAGAGCACATGAAAGGGAGAGCGAGCAAGATACAGAGTGCGAGATAGCGAGCGCGTGCGAGAGAGAGAGAGCGAGACACAAAGTGCGTGAGAGAACGAACGAGCGCGCAAGAGAGATTGCAAGAGTGAGCTTGTGAGAAAGTGAGCGAGAAAGAGAGCGAGAGCGCAAAAAGGAAAGAGCGAGCGAGAGAGCACGAGAGAGAGAACACGAGAGAGAGAGAGCACGAGAGAGAGAGAGCACGAGAGAGAGAACGCGCGAGAGAGAACGCGCGAGAGAGAGAGAGAACGCGTGAGAGAGAGAGAGAACATGAGAGAGAGAGAGAGAGCACGAAAGAGGGAGCACGCGAGAGAGAGCACGAGAGAGAGAGCACGAGAGAGAGAGAGAGAACACGAGAGAGAGAGAACACGAGAGAGAGAGAACACGAGAGAGAGAGAACACGAGAGAGAGAGAACACGAGAGAGAGAGAACGAGAGAGAGAGAGAGAGAGAGAGAGAGAGAGAACACAAGAGAGAGAACACAAGAGAGAGAGCACGAGAGAGAAAACACGAGAGAGAGAGAGAGAACACGAGAGTGAGAGCACGAGAGAGAACACAAGAGAGGGAGCACGAGAGAGGGAGCACGAGAGAGGGAGCACGAGAGAGAGAGCACGAGAGAGGGAGCACGAGAGAGAGAGCACGAGAGAGGGAGCACGAGAGAGGGAGCACGAGAGAGGGAGCACGAGAGGGGGAGCACGAGAGAGGGAGCACGAGAGGGGGAGCCCGAGAGGGGGAGCACGAGAGGGGGAGCACGAGAGAGGGAGCACGAGAGAGGGAGCACGAGAAAGAGCACGAGAGAGAGAGCACGAGAGAGCACGAGAGAGGGAGCACGAGAGAGAGAGCACGAGAGAGAGAGAGAGCACGAGAGAGAGAGCATGAGAGGGAGCACGAGAGAGAGAGCACGAGAGAGAACACAAGAGAGAGAGCACGAGAGAAGGAGCGCGAGAGAGGGAGCACGAGAGAGGGAGCACGAGAGAGGGAGCACGAGAGAGGGAGCACGAGAGAGGGAGCACGAGAGAGGGAGCACGAGAGAAGGATCGCGAGAGAGAGCGCACGAGAGAGGGAGCACGAGAGAGGGAGCACGAGAGAGGGAGCACGAGAGAGAGAACACGAGAGAGAGAGAGAGCACGAGAGAGAGAACACGAGAGAGAGAGAGAGAGCACGAGAGAGAGAACACGAGAGAGAGAGCACGAGAGAGAGAGAGAGAGAGAGAGAGAGAGAGAGAGAGCACGAGAGAGAGAGAGAGCATGAGAGAGCGAGCACGAGAGGGTGAGAGAGCGAGCGAGTGAGAGACAGAGGGTGACAGAGAATGTGAATAAGAAAGCGAGCGAGAGAGAGCGACACATGTACCCACTTTACTAGGTTACCACCTTGATTCAGATACATAGGACATATAGAAGGTTCCCTCAGGATTCAGGTCCATAATGACTCAGAAGCACCAACAGTCCCTGGCCCTGCATTATGTTGACCCCTCATTGGACCCATGCCCCCCCCCCCCCCATACCTCCTCAATCAAACTGTGATCTACTGCATGAGAATGGGGGGACAATGCAACCACTGACGTACAATGAAGTCACATGATGCTCAGGGAACCAGGTTGAGATTTTGCATGTTGCCCAGCATGGCTCCTCACTCATTGGACACGGACACAGCAAGGTGGACAGACGAGGACCAAGAGAGACCACCGGAGCAGCTTTGGGCTTCAGCCACCCTCTCGGACTTCTCACACTATCCTCCTCCACTGACGATACTACAGCCAGCTGGATGACTTCTACTTCTCACACCATTGTCTGTAAACCAAAGAAGCCATAGAACGGGGCCCGGCACATTGGCTTTGAAAGCCAAGCTTTATTTTCAATGACAAAACCCCGTCTCTTACGTAGCCCTACGACACCCTAGAGAATAAAATAGCGGAAGTTCCCATTTTTAATATCACACAATATTACCGCAAAAGTAAAAAACACAGTAAAGTTCATTTTAGGGGGGCACATAAACGCAATAAATTACCCAATTTTTTGATAAAAAAAATAAAGGCAGAGGTGGCACCGAGTAAATAGATACCCAACATGTCGAACCTTAAATTTGCGTGCGCCTGTGAGATGGCGACAAACGTCAGTACCCTATATTTACCATTGGTGAAGCTTTAAAAGCCCCCTTATAGGTCATCAGTTTAGCATTACAAAGGAGGTCTGGTGCTAGAATTATTGCTCTCATTCCGGCATGCGTGGCGATATGGAACATAAACGCGTGTCCGCTCTCCTCCCTCCCGTCTACCCGGTGGCACCCGCCATGCGTGTGGGGCATGCGTGTGGAAGATTTTGGGCAGCAGCACATCTGTTCGAGATCTTCCACCCGACAAGTAAACTGCACGGCGTCCGGAACTACATGTCCCGGGCGTTGGGCAATAGGAATTGTGCGTCCCTGCGCCTGTTGCCAACAGCCAAAAAAAAAAAAGTCCAGGCGCCAGGACACCATTTCTAGTCGCCATGGCGACCTGGAGCCTGGGATTTGCTGAGCCCTACCGCTGACTATGAAAATCCCAGGAGGACGCCAAGTTCTGAGATGTTATATCCACGTCTGTCACCAACAATCATTCCATGGTCATCGAAGATCAGACATCCTCCCCCCTTCTAATGTTCCATCATGTATTCATGTGATCTGCTGTCTATCTAGGTCAGGGGTCTCCAAACTGCAGCCCAGGGGCCCGATGAGGCCCTTTGCTTGCTTTTATCTGACCCTTGGGGCAATATTTCATCCTCTGACACCAACAAAGGGGTGCAATTCCTCCGGATGAAACCAACAATGGAGTATAGTTCCTTCTAATGACACCAACGTTGGGCCATAGTTCCTTCCAGTGACACCAACAATGGGGCACAGTTCCTCCCAGTAATACCAACGATGGAGAATAATTCTTTTCACCCAATGACCCCAACGATGGGGCATAGTTCCTTCCAGTGACACCAACAATGGGCAGTTCCTCCCTAAGACACCAATGATGGGGCATAGCTCCTCCCAGTGACACCAACGATGGAGAATAATTATTTTCACCAATTACATCAACGATGGGGCATAGTTATACTTCTAATTACACCAACAATGGGGGGATTAGTTTTCTATGGTTCCTTCTAATGGACACCAAAGATGGGGCATAGTTCACAAGTGATGGGGCCTTCTAATGACACCAACGATGGGGGCATAGTTCCTTCTAATGACACCAACAATGGGCATAGTTCCTTCTAATGACACCTGGGGCATAGTAATGACACACCAAAGATAATGGGGCATAGTTTCCTTCTAATGACACCAAAGATGGTGGGGCATAGTTCCTTCAAGTGACACCAAAGATGATGGGCATAGTTCCTTCTAATGACACCAAAGATGGTGGGGCATAGTTCCTTCTAATGACACCAAAGATGGTGGGGCATAGTTCCTTCTAATGACACCAAAGATGGTGGGGCATAGTTCCTTCTAATGACACCAAAGATGGTGGGGCATAGTTCCTTCTAATGACACCACAGATGATGGGGCATAGTTCCTTCTAATGACACCAAAGATGATGGGGCATAGTTCCTTCTAATGACACCAAAGATGGGGCATAGTTCCTTCCAGTGACACCAAAGATGATGGGGCATAGTTCCTTCTAATGACACCAAAGATGGTGGGGCATAGTTCCTTCTAATGACACCAAAGATGGTGGGGCATAGTTCCTTCTAATGACACCAAAGATGATGGGGCATAGTTCCTTCTAATGACACCAAAGATGGTGGGGCATAGTTCCTTCTAATGACACCAAAGATGGTGGGGCATAGTTCCTTCTAATGACACCAAAGATGGTGGGGCATAGTTCCTTCTAATGACACCAAAGATGGTGGGGCATAGTTCCTTCTAATGACACCAAAGATGATGGGGCATAGTTCCTTCTAATGACACCAAAGATGATGGGGCATAGTTCCTTCTAATGACACCAAAGATGGTGGGGCATAGTTCCTTCTAATGACACCAAAGATGGTGGGGCATAGTTCCTTCTAATGACACCAAAGATGGTGGGGCATAGTTCCTTCTAATGACACCAAAGATGGTGGGGCATAGTTCCTTCTAATGACACCAAAGATGGTGGGGCATAGTTCCTTCTAATGACACCAAAGATGGTGGGGCATAGTTCCTTCTAATGACACCAAAGATGGTGGGGCATAGTTCCTTCTAATGACACCAAAGATGGTGGGGCATAGTTCCTTCTAATGACACCA